>JAYEVE010000073.1:0-600000 GCA_036346375.1 Guadua angustifolia | reverse complement strand
AGGGCAGTCACTGTTGTCAGAATTTTTATTAATTAACCGCGAATTGTTTTAGTCCCAAATTTGTACAGGATACCCACAACTCCCAGTAGACTCTAGTCAAAAAGATTCACAATTTTGTCACTTGATTAGAAGCCAATTCAATGCTCAGCAGTGCTCTGTCCTGGATCTTATCTCACCTTCTGTCACTGCCATGTGGGTCCTGCTCGGCAGTCTCTCTCTCCTCCCTCTCTCTTCCAGGTGAGACACCGAAGCAGTTCGCTCGAACTTTCTCCCGGTCAAGCCTCGCCCCTGTTCGTCTGTGCCACGTTTGTCCTTCCTCTCACGTCCGAGTTATTCCTCTTTGTCGCAGTAAGCCTTCCCCATTCCTTTAGCCAACGCTGAACCGAGCGCAAAGCCAGGAGTTTTTCCCCCTTCCACCATTGCCGCAAGAACCAAAAGGGCAGAAAGCAACCAAGCAATCCGGCGAGCCACCTTCAAATCCTTTGCAACCGGAGCACCCCGAGCATCCCTGAGCTTCACCATGCCACCAATTTCGGCTTCCTCGCGTGCAGCACCGTCGCCCCCACACTTCATCTTCCCCGGTTCAGGCGCACGGTGGCGGCCCAGCCCAGCGCTTCTCCGAACGAATCGACCGCCAAAATGGTACGCCCTGACCCCAGTGATACTCACAATGTTGCCCATTCGAACCGGGACTCACCCATTCGTCTTCTCCGGCGAGCTCCTTCCATTGCCGCCGCCCCTCTCGCCGGCGAGCTGCTTCCGGCCATCCCCGGAGGTGATGGACTCCACCAATGGGTGCGCATCACCGAGCTGGTGCTCACGGTGCCCTCAGCCGGCCGATTCCGTCGTCCCTCCGTCGCCGGCGAGCTGCCCTAGCCGTCTCCCCTGTTTCCTCTCACCGACACGCGGGCCCCGCAGGTCAGTGCCTGTTAGCTGAGCTCGGTGCACTGTAGCGAATGCGTTTTCCAGTGGTGAAGGCGTAATTCCATTTTCCAGTGAGTTATTTAAATCGGCCCAAAATGCAAACGCTTGTATCTTGTGCATTTCAAATCCCATTTGAGTGAAATAAATTTCTATATTCATATTAAATCATGTGCTTCGATAATGTGCAAAAATATTTTGAAAAACGGTGCTGGAAGAATTTGAAATTCAAATTTGAACAAAAGGGCTAAATATATGCTATATATTAAAATGTTGTAGATGAACTCAAAATTGAATGAAACCAATTTTATTAGAGTCCTTATGTTACCAGGAGTTCAAATATATATATAAATACTTATATTTTACTTTTATTTGAATCATGTTACATTAAGGGTTATTGTCAATTGAATAAATAGTCAAAAATGAATAATTGTGCAAAAGGAATTCTAAAAATAAATAAGATTTATATGTGAGCACCTAGATGTCAGCAGGCTACCTTAATAGGTTGAAATGATTAAGAAATGAATTTGATTCAGATTTGTTCATGAATAATAATGGTTTAATACATATATACATGCATATATATGTACATAGGTTAAACAGACAGTAGCAATATGAGTATACACGTGAAGAGTGCATAAAACTGTACAAAGATGTGAATAGGTATTAGAATGAGTAATTTAACACTATAGAAATGTTCTTAAGGGAATATCAGATATGCATGAGTTTAAATTACATTAAAAACATAAGCCTTGTGTATATATAAGTATGGGTGAATGTATATACTCAGTAAAGAGCAAGACATGAAAATAAACTAGATTTTAAATATCTAATAGAATCCAACTAATCGATTCAACAAGAATCATCATAATAAGGTCATGATTAACACTTAACCAAATAATGGAAATTATAACACTAATATAATCTCAACAGCTTATATCCTAAGCAAACGGCTCAAGTTTGATAAAACTAAATCCTATAACCTTAGGAAATAATATCTTTATTGATTATGCAAGAATATATTGTAATTGTGTACATTTGGACTAAGTATGTATTAGGCCCTAATGAGCATTCATATGAAAAACATCTCGGATAAAAGTAAAATATCACGGAAACTACTTTAAAACATTCTTAAGATTATACCCTACTTATTCCGAAAAATGAGTCAATTATCATGTATAATGTAGTCGCAAATTAAGATTTAATACGACCAAATAGTGTTACGCGATTAGTCTCTGAAGTCTTTTCGATGACTCATAGAATAGCTCGCCTAAATGAGAATTTTATGAAGGATAGTGTAGAAATGATATTCAGGATATGTACCTCAATGTTCTAGGAAAAGATTATATTTGCAGCTTGTGGATCATATAGTTTCGCCAGTGCAAAACCCTTAAAAGATAACGGTTTCCGTACTTCTTTTGGCCGATTTCTTATATCGTAAACTAAATGTCATATAAGCCTTTTTAACAATGAACATAGTGTCTCATCCAAACACAAAATTTATGAAATCAGCCTAGAAATGTTGTCTAAAGTTTATGCTACTTTATTATGAAGAAATAACCATATTTCATCATGTTTTGCTTATGAATCCTAATAACCAAATAACCTTGAGTTTTATGTTTTCCTAACTTTATAATGAATCGTAAGTAATGAAGAAGTCTTTGATTAAGTTATTTGTATCACCGTAACCTTCTTAAATATCATGTAAATTAGTCCAAGAGCTCAAATCAAGAATCTAACTTATGTAAAGCTAATTCAAAGCAAAATCAATTAAAGATAAAGAACTAATCGTTCATGGCATAATGTGATCATTTAAGCATTTTCATTAACTCGCTAAGCAACTCATCTAAATCCGAATTTAGTGCGTAATGACTTAGAAATGATCTTTAGGTGATGATCTATAGCAATCTAAGAAAATATTCTTATTTCATCTTGCTTCAATCAATCTTAATAGAGCAAAACCCATAAGTAATAAAGTTTCAAACTCATATTATGAATAGTGAATCAATGGAAGCTTGCAACTAATGATTAAATCTATTTAATCTAAACTATTTTTATGCCTTGAATTGTGAAATAAAATTAATAAATTCATAAAAGAGCAATCCTCGCTTTTATCGAGTTTTATTTGTTCTTGTTATCTATTTCTTTCGCCTTATTGAAGTTAGTATTTTGCTTATTTTCCGTTGTTCGACGCCAGAGAACCCGACGTTGTTGCTTTTCATCGTCGCCCTCGCCAACCGCAATCCTCGCCTTCGCCGTAGCAAAGTGATTAAGCAAGGCAAGCATCCTTTGACCATATTGAACCCAAGATTTTGTATTCCTTTGTGCATCAAATAATTTTATGCATGCGCTACTTTATGTAAATTGCTATTTTGTGGATTGGGTAGTTATACATGTTGTCTCGTGAATCTCCTTTGATGATTATGAACCTGTGAACCTTGATAACCGTAGGTTGAGGTTAGGCATTACTTAATGTCATCATGGGTAAATGCGCTCATATTATTCATGCTTAGCCATGCTTTAGAATCAATGATATACATGATCAAAGCAACATTTGTTTCTGAAAACCTTGGAAATGGCAATCGTTGGTTGTGGGTACTTTGATTAAAACCCAAAAGAAAGCTATGCTTTGATGCGGCGATTATTGGCAATAGCCTATCAGCAATAAGGAAATGCACGTAGTGTAGGGTGAAGTGTCGCCGTGTCACAACTAAGGACCTAACATCGTGTAGCTTGATCCGAGAAAATCCGCATAAACCACGAGGGTGAGTATGGGTTAGCCATAGCCTATTAACTTATTTGGACATGGCTTTGCTCATTGGTAGGCGGAGCTTGCGAGGCATTCCGTTATGGATTTGCTTGTTAGGGCCGCCATGCGTTCAGATGGGTAAATGCATAACCGGTGCAACGTGCACGCCTTGCCATGGACAGAGACGTTAGGTTGGTGTATCGAAAGTGGATCCACGGCTTGGGTGAGTGTCTCTGCTGTATGGCGAGGTTAACGCCCGGCCGGTGTAAAGTCATGTCCGTGTAATGAATACCGTGTATGATCGCTCGGCAAGCACAATGGCCTAGTGGAGGCATGTGTGATCTTGCAAAAGGATGATCATTCCTTGTGGGTAAAGTTGTACACCTCTGCAGAGTTTAAATCTAATTGATTAGCCGCACCCTGCGTTATGGGTGTCTTGGTGAACTCGCGCGAGTTAAATGTTTATTATTTTCAAAAGGGTTGGTTTCATTTGTTTTAGCAATCGTGTTTTATGTCAAAGGGCCGACATTGTTGGATTTCGTGAATTATGATTCGCCGCCACGCCATGGAGGACCGTGAGTGTTATCATGCTTTACTTATTTGTTATCAATCAAATGCTCTTATAAATTCCGCTTGCAAATAACTTGATTTATAATCGCAAATTCGCTTTATGCAAATTAACCGTAGTAGCCTCCTTTGAAATGGCTCGCATATATTGTAGGATTTGCTCAAGTCTTGCCGAGTACGCAACGCACTCACCCTTGCCTAATTATATTGTAGGTGGATGAGTTAACGCAGCTCGTTGTCCATCGAAGTTGCGGATTTTCTTCGTCAGTATTCTATCTCAAGTTTATGCCGGTCATTGCTCGGGATTGGATGGGTAAACCACAAGGCTTGCTTTTTTTCGCTATATTTCTCTCGAGTTGTAATATTATTCGTATAATCGCTTCCGCTTAATTATTAAATTGTATGGTTGTGATTTCCAATTGTTGTAAACATGTGAGTGCTAGCTATCGATCCAGTGAATAGCACAAGAATCACATGGAGGTTCCTGCTCATCCTAACGGGTCTCACAATTTACTGCAGGTATATGAGATTTTGTCACTCCCTTATAATCAGTGAAGGCATCTAGCAGATTATCGGCTATTTGTTGCAGACTTATTATCCTACAAACTTCAAGTTCGGCTTCTTTAGTGTGTGGGTCTAAGGACTGAATACCAGTTGCATTCCAATCTATTTCCCAGCATTCTTCGATGTGGTACTTATCTCCCCCTAATGCTGGGAAATTGTCCTCATCAAAAATAGAATCAGCGTACCGAGCCGTGTATAGATCCCCTATCATAAGCTCTAGGTATTTAATTATTGACGGAGATTCATAACCTACATAGATCCCCAACTTCCGATGAGGTCCCATGGTGGTACGCTGTGGTGGAGAGATTGGCATGAATATAGCACAGCCAAATTTTTGCAGATGGGAAATACTTGGTTCTTTCCCACATACTAGCTGCAAGGGGGAAATTTCATGGTATGCAGTTGGTCTAATTAAGTTGAATTAATGATGCAGCGTGCAACACTGCATGGCCCTAGCAACTAGTGGGTAACCTACAATTATGCAACAGTGGCCTAGCAATAAGCTTTACCCCTCTTAATTAATGACTCTGCAAGGTCATTTTGGGTGTGGACATAGGGTATAGAATGCTCTACATTAATGCCTAGAGCCATACAATAATCATTGAATGCTTTTGAGGTAAACTCGCCAATATTATCCATTCGAATGGACTTAATCATTTCTTCTGGAAAGGAGGCTCTTAATTTAATGATTTGAGCAATTAATTTAGCAAAAGCATGGTTCCTAGTAGATAAGAGACATACATGGGACTATCTAGTAAAAACATCTATTAGCACCATAAAATATTTGAAGGGGCCTGACAGGAGCTGAATTGGTCCACAGATATCACCTTGAATTCTCTCCAGGAAATTCAGTGATTCTTCCCTAATTTTAAGATGAGAGGAATGTATTATCAGTTTCCTTTAGCACATGTAGGGCACATAAAAGCTTCAGGTTTGGAAAAGGCTATAATTTTTATATTATGGCCAGCAGAATTATTTATTATTCTTCTCATCATATTCAATCCAGGATGACCCAGACGATCATGCCAGATATTAAATATTTCTGGGGTTTTAACTATGGTTTTCATCGCAACATAAACTTCTGGTTTTATATATGTGTAATATAGTCCGGAGGAGAAGGAAGTTTTTCGACTACACGTTTATTACACCCGTCAGACTTAGTTATGAATAGGTATTCAGTACCATCCTCATTTTTAGTCTCTATATAGAAACCATTTAGACGGATGTCTTTAAAACTCAGAAGAGTGTGACTGGACTCAGAGTATAATAGGGCATTCTCTATAATTATACGAGTGCCCATAGGGAGGATTATGATGGCTCTTCCGGTACCAACAATAAGAGCATCGTTTCTGGCGATGGTCATTATATTTTTGGTTTTCTTAATCAATGTCTGAAAATATTTAGTTTCCCTAAGAATTGTATTTGTGGTGCAACTATCTACAAGACAGATTTTTCCTCCGCCATTGGATTATTCATAGAGTTCTATATTAAATAAGTAAAATCAATCAAACATTTGTTGCATCGGGAATAAATAATATAGAACAAGCATAGCATGATTAAATAAATTACCTAGGAAAATCATACTTTATTAAATTTGACTGATAATCGCTCAACAGGAGCATAGACCATTGTTCATTCAGGAACACAAAGACTAAGCTGATAAATGAGGCTCTTAAGGAGACTCTAAAGGATAATACGACATTGACTCTAAAAGAAAAACTAGGAGATTACTCCATGTCTCCAAATAAATCATTTATATCGTCCTCCTGGGACATATTTATATTCTTCTGGAATTCTTTTAGCTCATCCCTAACTAGATCATCCTCCTCCATAGGAGTATCACCATAGCCAAAGAGGCCATTCTTGAATTCTTCTGTGGGGTCAGAGGCTTGATCATCATCCAACTCCATTTTATTGTCAACAACAGGTTGAGAAGTGAAGTGCGCCTCCGCCTTATTCCCTTGATTCTTCTGGAATCTCCCAGTGGATTTCATGTACAACTCCACCAAATGCTTTGGGGTGCGACATGTCCGTGACCAATGACCAGTACATCCACATCTATAGCATGGTTATTTAGGATCAGCAGCATTATTTGTTGGTCCTTTCTTCTAGAAGCAACTTGATCCATTTTCTTTTGTTTTCCACTGGGATTTACCTTTTCCTTTATGATTTTTGTCATTCTTCTATTTATCCCCTTTCTGTTTTTGGCCCTTTCTACGGCCTCGGCTACTGCTAGCCTGTTGAGCGCTTGTATGTACTTCAGGCAATGCATGACTCCCACTAGGTAGGACTTGATGATTCTTCATTAGAAGTTCATCATGCTTTTCTACTTCTAGTAGAATGCATATCAGCTCAGAGTACTTCTGATACTTTGCATGACGATACTGTTGCTATAGTATTCTCACGTTAGGGTGGAATGTGCACAGAGTCTTATCAATCTTTTCAGATTCTGTGATCTTCTACTCACAAAATGCTAGTTTTGCAACAATCTTGTGCATGGCAGAATTGTATGCTGCCACTGACTTAAAATCTTGGAAGCGGAGAAGGATCCATTCACGTTGTGCTTCTGGCAACAGAATGGATCTTTGCTGGTTATATTGTTCCTTCAGAGAATTCCATAGGGCCAGCGGGTCCTCCTGCATCAAATATTCGGCCTTCAAATCCCCATGGAGATGGTGCCTCGGGAAGTGCAAAGCTACGCACTTAGCAGTTTTAGGGAGAGCCGGAGCACCAGCTTCAAACTGGAAAATTGTGGCTCCAAGAGATCGGGCTGTCAAGTTGATCTTAGCATCCATTGCCCAAGTGAGGTAGTTATCGCCATTTAGGTAAGCTCAACAAACTCTTTCTTTGCGATGTCGACATATCCTATATGCAAACAAAATAGGGATTTTACTTCAGGTAAAATATTATTTTGTATGCTTACTATTGAATCAGTAAAGTATGGTCTATATCTATTCAGTAGATAATTATCACAGATTTTCCAGAATTTTCTAGCATTTTTTATAATTTTTGCTGCTAATTATTAAGTAATTTTCTGAATTACTAATTGACAGAAGAATAAACTTCAACGTGAAATAAACATAGCATAATGCTAATTACATCTTATGTAACTCTTGTTGGTTGGGTATGAAAACATGTAATGAATGCCTCTGTCAACTTGACTTTTGGCCAGGTCAACCCGCCCAGAGGGCACACATGAGGGAGGGAGCACTTCCCGATTCCAGATACCAATTAAGAAACCTAGCCTCATGTGTGTTTTCCTTAGACACCAATTGTTTTGTATCCGTTCCTTCAAAACTGAAATAAAAAACCCAACCACTTATGCCCTCAAGCCTAAAACCGTATTGATAGCTCGATTATTTCCATAATTTTTTAGCATTTCTGTTAATTACTAAGTAATCTTCGGAATTACTTAAATAATAGAAGATAAATATTCTGCGCATATTAAATCATAACATAAAGCTAGAAATCAAAATTACCAAAATTTACAGAAGTTCATAATCTAGAAAACTAATTTCTAGGGATTATAGTCCATTTTCAAAATTTATAAATTTTTTATGTTTTTTTTCTTAAAATCGGATGGGCTCCCAGCCCATCGATCTTTTACTGGCCTCGGCTGCCAATCGATCCATGCGCAGAGCGCGGCCCTTGGCCTGCGAGGGAAGAACGCAAGTGCAGGCAAAACCCTAGCGTCTCAATTAATCTTGCCGCCGCCAAGAAATCCTCCGTGCGCTGCTGGGCAGGAGGTTCATCCGCACGAGCGCCACCAGTCATGAGTGCGTTCTTCGGGCCACGCGGGTAGGAGGTGCCCTTGAAGACAAGGTCAGCGAAGGAGCCGTTGTGCATGAACTCACGATCGTGCCTGCTGCCTGCTGGTTCGTGGACGACCCCACTGGGTCCCGGAGCGCCCGCGTGGAGTGCACCGGTGAGGGCGCATTCATGGCTGTGAAGCATTGGCTAGCTAGCATCGGTCCAGTCCAGGCGCACGTGCATGACCGCATGGATTAGTGTATGCATCTATTGCTTGCAAGCTGCAACAACAAAAAAAAAACGAAGCTCTCCGTGGCATCTATTGCGAGCATGATGCGCACAAACCAAGCCAGAGAGCCGGGATTTGTTTTGACGACAGCCACCGTGCGCTTCGGGCGCAGGAGGCCTGGAATCGCCAGCTTGCTCGAATAAACAATCTTCCAGATCGATCGCAACCCCCAAAATTTCTGTTCTTGCGTAGAATTTCCGATCTACTGATCAATTTTAATTTCGATTCAATAGATTATGCCAATTTAATACCTTGATTCGACCTGCAGGGGAAATTTTGTAAATTATCGCGTAGGATAGAGTCGCGTAAGACTTTTTCGGCAATCTGAGTAGGTGCTGGCATGATGGCGAGTTGATTGTAGATCAGATCGGACGATCAATCGCCGGTAGTAGACGATCTTCGGTGATCGTCGTCGACGATCCTCCTCCTTGTGGTAAAGACTCGTGCTGATAACGTGTTGTAAAACGAAATCTTTCACTCGCTTCAATCACCGGCAAGCAATCAAGAACATGCGATCAAGAGTTGAGAACACACAAAGTATAGGGTGAAAATCTCTCTCACTTTTTATTGATTCATAGTTTACATTGGGAAGCACCCGATATATATATATATAGCAATCTGATAAAAGAGTTCGGATTCGTCTACACCATAAAGAGATAGAGTCCTAAATGGATACGGTTAGGTTTGCTTTATCTCATAACACGGACAACCAATTTATCGAAATATAGGAGTGCAACATAGCCTTAAGCAGTCTCGTTATGCTATTTTTTTTTAAAAAAATAGTCAGAGTATTTTCACCCTATACTCTGTGTGTTCTCAACTCTTGATCGCATGTTCTTGATTGCTTGCCGGTGATTGAAGCGGGTGAAAGATTTCGTTTTACAACACGTTATCAGCACGAGTCTCTACCACAAGGAGGAGGATCGTCGACGACAACGAATGACGACGATCACCGAAGATCGTCTACTACCGGCGATTGATCGCCCAATCTGATCTACAATCAACTCGCTATCATGCCAGCACCTACTCAGATTGCCAAAAAAGTCTTACGCGACTCTATCCTACGCGATAATTTACAAAATTTCTCCTCGCAGGTCGAATCAAAGGTATTAAATTGGCATAATCTATTGAATCAAAATTAAAATTGATTAGTAGATCGGAAATTCTACACGTAACGTAAATTTTGGGGTTGCGATCGATCCGAAGATTGTTTATTCGAGCAAGTCGGCGATTCCAGCCTCCTCTCGCTCGCGCGCATTACGGGTCGCTGCCAAAACAAATCCCTGCTCGCTTGGTTTGTGGGCATCATGCTCGCAATAGATGCCACGGCACTACTACGTAACCGCCTTCACAACCGGTCTATCACAAGCGGTTAGTGCGCACCGCTTGTGCTCTACGTGCACAAGCGGTTCGTGGGCACCATGGGAGAGGGTCTCTAGAAGCGGTTCTTGACACGAACCCCTTCTGGAGTCCCATCTTTAGAAGCGGTTCGTGTCTAGAACCGCTTCTAGATATCTAGAAGCGGTTCAAAACTCGAACCGCTTCTATAGGTGGAGATCCAGAAGCGGTTCGTGTGTAGAACCGCTTGTAGAGACCCCCGTCCCGCCCAGCGCATTTAAACCCCATCTTCCTCCCCGAGCTCGCATAAGATGACACAGAGTGGTGGGCCGATAGCAGTTCATGGGGGGAGGTGCTGCCAAAATTTTCAATTGAGGTTATTAGCTTGGAATTAATTGTTTCTAAGGTGAGTAATATGTTGCTGACATCCATCTCCCCCATATATATATATTTTTTTGTGCATTGGATGTTGAGAAATCATGTTTTGTTCTTGTGGGAATTATTAGTATTGTTTCTGTTGTTGGCTTATTTTTTTGTTCTTAAGGCGATATATTGTTTGGTGTATGGAATGAAATGCAATAAATGTGAAACGATGAAAAATTACAAAGGTGGGGAAAAGGTAAAAATAATTTTATTTAGTAAAATTAAAATGCGGATGATAGAAAAGGTTTGCTGAACATGTAACAATTAGTTAGTTTTATTTTAAAAAATGCAGCAGATTAGAAATAATTAGTTGGCTTTAGTTAAAAGAATGCGAATGATTAAAAATACAAAACTATTAGACATAGTTAGCTTTAATTAATTAAATATTGTGATAGATGTTGTTATTATTTTTATTGGTGTAGATGAACCGCAATGGATGTACAATGCGACCGCCGGTCAAGAGAGTTCAGAGATGGCATGAAGGAGTTTCTACACCGCCGCTGCATTTTGCCTCGAGGAAGCTTCATACGTTGTCCATGCGTGGACGCAAGAATGAGAAGGAGCACTCCGAACGATGGATGGTTATGAGCCATGTGATCACGAGAGGTTTCATTGCAAACTATACCGCTGGACCCACCATGGAGAAACAGAGGCGATTCGACAGAAGATGATAAAGAAGATGAAGAAGAGGAAGATAGAGCCAATAAAGATGCCTGGACACCACTCAATATGGGTCCGTGGAAGATACAAATGACGAGTATGGCGATGATGAGTTAGATCGGATGCTCCGTGATGGAGAGGAGAGTTCACAGAGGAAAGACAATACAAGAAGTTTCAGAGCATGGTAGAGGACCACGAATCGCTTTGTACCCAAACCGTGGACAGTGGCCACAAAAGTCAGCAGACTACACTAGAACTCATGCAATGGAAGGCCACAAACGGTGTGTCGACAAGGCATTCAATGGTTTGTTATCACTCAGAAGAAGTTGCTTCCTAAGGTAACACTCTACCGAATCCACGATGAAGCGGCGAGTCCTCTCGCCTTTTAGGATTGCAAGTACGGAAGATACACGCATGTCCTAACGATTGTATCCTGTACGCAATGAGTATGCCGATTTGGAGGTTTGTCCAGCAGCGAAGAATCCCTAGATAAGGTACAGCGTGACGATCCGTGAATTAGATGGGAATCGACAAGAAGAGAACTCTAGCCAAAGTATTGTGGTATTTCCTGTGATCCCCGCTTGAAGCGCCTGCTTGCTAACGGGTCATGCCAAGATGATGCGTTGGCATGCGAAGAGCGTAAGGAAGACGGATGTTAGACACCCGCAGATGGCTCGCAGTGGAGGAAAGTAGATCGGCTTACCCGAACTTTGCAAATGAGGTCGAAACATAAGGTTTGGGTTGAGCACCGATGGGATGAATCCTTTCGGTCGCTTGAGCAAAGATCCATAGCACTCGGCCCGTGACGCTTTGCATCTATAACATTCCTCCATGGTTGCATGAAGCGGAAGTACATCATGATGCCATTGTTGATCGGGTCCGGCAACCTCGAAACGACATCGATGTCTCACCGGCCATTGGTTGAAGACCTTGTGAAGTTGTGGGAGGATGGTGTACGGGTTTGGGATGAGTACAAAAGAGAGTATTTCAACTGCGGCATTGTTGTTTGTAACAATCAACGATTGGCTCGCTTCTCAGAACTCCGTCCCGCCAAATCAAAGGGTTTAAAGCTCGCACTCAAAGTATAGATGAAACGGACTGCATGTACCTGAAAAACTCTTGGAAGTGTGTACATGGGCCACCGCAGTTTCTTCCTAGCAGTCATGCTTTGAGGTGGAAAGGCAAGAATTTAACGGGGAACAGAATTGTGTTAAGCCTCAAAGATCGTAATGGGCGACTTGTGTTTGCTATGATAAAGGATCTGAAAGTAGTATTTGGGAAGGGTCTTGGAAGCATACCTGCGTTTAACGAGGATGGTCATGCACCCACATGGAAGAAGAAATCAATATTTTGGGACTCCGCCATTGGGAAGATTTGGAGGTTCGCCACTCGCTTGACTTCATGCACATCACGAAAAATGTTTGCTTGAACTCGCTAGGCTACATAGATATGTATGGCAAATCGAAGATACACCGCAAGCTCGGAAGGACCTTGAAGACATGGAGGTGAGGAGTGACCTACATCCAAAAACAAAGAAGGACAAAACAACTTTTTCTACATCCTGCGAGCTACACTCCAAGCAAAGAAGAGAAAAAAGCATGATTGAGTGTTTGAACAAAGGTGAAGGTCCCTTCGGATACTCCTCAAATGTAAAGAGACTCAGTAAACACGAAGAGAACAAACTCCAAGGCCTAAAATCCCATGATCGCCTTGTGTTGATGACACGCTTGTTCCGTGTAGTCACCGAGGTATACCGCCTGAGTGGGTGCGGGGACAATCACAAAGCTATGTTCCTTCCCTAACGCCATTTCGCAGAAGGTTGTCGAACCAGCTAAACCGCCTAAGTTGGAGGCCGATGTGGTACAAAGTTTGGTTAGCCTCGAGATGATCTTTCCTCCTGCATTCTTTGATATCATGGTTCATCTCACCGCTCACCTTGTCAAGGAGATAGGTATCCTCGACCAAGTATCTCGCACAACATGTTCCTTTCGAGAGGTACATGAGTGTCCTCAAGAAGTACGTCCAGAATCGTCAAGTCCCCGAAGGCTGCATTGCCGAGGGCTACGGACGGAGGAGGTGATAGAGTTTTGTGTGGATTACATGAATGATCTAAATCCTATCGGCGCCCCCATATCACGACACGAGGGAGGCTACGGGCAAAGGGACAATAGGAAGGCAATCGCTTGCATGCAATGATCTTGTTGCATTCAAGCAAGCACATTTCACTGCTCAAGCAATCAACTATAGTCGCCCCTATGTCCTTCAAAGACAAGAGTGTCCTACGCCACGAGTTCACAGGAAGACAGAGAGTTGGATAACCTCAAGCACATGGATTCTTTTGGCACTGCCTATGTATACATCCTTGAGGAAGGGTCAAACGATGAACTATTGCAACGCTTGGCTCGGGACCATCACAAGAAATCGTGACATTCAAGGGTATGAGATCAATGGTTACACATTCTACACCAGATTCCAGATAACAGAGCACCAACTGTAATGCCGTGTCCGTATAGACGCCAAGACAACAAATGCAAAGTTGGACACATATTATGGTTTCATAGAAGAAATATGGGAGTTCGACTATGGACCTCTGAAGGTCCTCTATTTAAGTGCCAATGGGTCAAGCCGACTCCAAACGGTGTGAAGGTCGACAAATACGGCATGACAACCGTGGATCTCATGAAGTCGGCTATAGGCGCGAACCGCTTGTTCTCGCGAACGATGTGATCCGTGTCTTCTATGTAATGGACATGTCAAGCAAACCTAAGAAGCGTATGACAAGCAAAAGGTAATGCCAAAGCGACATGTGGTTCTCCAAGGCAAACGAAGGATTGTAGGAGTTGAGAACGCCACCGACGAGGAAGAGTATGGTCGGCCGACGAGCTCCTCCTTTTATAGCTTGATGTCGACATAAACGCCTGCGTGTGATGTTGATGTCGATGCTCCTTACATACGCCACGATCATAACGAAGGAACAATTGTAAAGACGAAGACTTAAGATGTACTACTTGTATACAAATTATTCCATATGATCATGTTGATATGTTGATGTTTAACATTGCTTGTACATAATTATTTATACAAATTTTAAAATGAAAACAAAGCTTGAAAACCATTTGTACACATTTTAAAATGAGAACAAAGCCTGAAAATTTATATCCACTCTATGAAAGGATCACAGAATTTTACCATAAAAGAGAAATTCAGCTTAGCATAGTTAGCTCATAAATTCCCATACAAAAACCCCAAAAGCAAAGGTGAAATTTATAACATTACAATGATAGCTATATTAACTAAAAGGAGCAACATTACAATGATAGCTATATTAACTAATTTCTTTAGCATGTCCTCTACTCTTTCCATCCTTTCTTCTAGCTTTTAATACTCTTGTTGTCTTCGTATGCGGTGGATGTGCATCTCTCCTCTTATAGACACTAGTCAGTTTGATCTGTGAACTCTCCTTGGCAAAGAAATCTTCTTGTAATGCAGCAATTTGCATTGCAAGATTTTCAAGACTATGGTCGGCTTTATCACTTAACGCTAATACTTGACATGTCGTGGCCCTTCAAATGTAAAGAATGGAACGGAAGGTGAAAGTCAACGAATATGAACAAATGAATAACTTCAAAAACTTACCGACATATTCAACACTTCATGAACACTCGATGGATTCTTGGATGTACGGGAGGTGAACACATTTACAGGATCTCCGTGATCGAGGACACGATAGCTTCATCCGCAATGCCTCTAGTTGTCTCTTCGTCTCGCCATTTGATGAAGCCGTCGACATGAATTAATTGCTTCAAAGAGTGAAACAAATTACCATCAACAATATTTTTCTTTACTCCAACATGAATATATCAACAAAACTCCTTGTGGGCATTTCACCTAACACCTTGTGGGCATGAAAACAGAGAGCAGGAGGGAGCGTATGACGAGAGGAGGCGCTGGGACTTAGAAAATTTGAAGGTGTGGGAGAGTGCATGCGACTTAGAGAGTTTAAAGTTTACCAACTTCTACAAGCGGTTGGTAGTAAGAACCGCTAGAAGATGATCTACAAGCTGTTAGTAATACCAACCGCTTGTAGAAGGCCACAATAAAAAGAATGGCAAGGGGCGCGAGCGGGTTCGAACCGGTGGTTGAGCCAGACACTCAAGCGCCACGCCGCTAGCCGTGGGGAGGAAGAGATCTTATCGAGCTATGTGGGCACCGTATTGTTTTTAATATTATGCGGTCAAGACGCTTACAAGCGGTTGGTATTACGAACCGCCAGGCCTTTTCTACAAGCGGTTGGTAATACCAACCGCTTGCATAGGGCCTTTCCCCGTCTCCGCCCATCCATAGTTAAGAGCGGTTAGTAATACCAACCGCCAGAAGTCTCTTCAAGCGGTTGATAATACTAACCGCTAGAGAGATTCTACAAGCGGTTGTTATTACCAACCGCTTGTAGAAGTGGGTGCCCTATATAAAGTTCATATTGCCCGCTTTTCCTCACACCCCAAATTTTCTAAGTCCCCGCTTCCTCACAACCCAAATTTTCTCAAGTCCGCCACCTCCGCCGAGTCCTCGCACGACGCCACCTCGCCAAGGACCTCCTCTGCCACCGCCGACGCCGCCCGCCATTCCACCTCGGAGGACCGGAGATCCTAGGTACGGCTAAACGCCTCCTCGCTCTCTGCTTTTTATGCACACAAGGTGTTCGTGAAATGCCCACAAGGAGTGTTTATGTTGTCTTTGTGATTAGTGGATGGCTATGAAGTGTTGTGATTAGTGCCCACAAGGAGTGTTGAATGGATGGCTATGAAATGGTTTTTTTGTTCCTGTTAGTGTTCATGTGTTATGGTCGGTGCAGGAGGGAGGGAGTAGTAGTCGGTAGTAGAGAGCAGAGCCAGCCAAGTAGTACTCCCTGCTCACATATTAATCTCTCACTGTCACATTGTAGCAGTGGAAGTAAAATTAATCCATGCAGATGCATGTGATTAATCCATGCAGCTTCGTTTTTTTTTGTTGTTGTAGCTTGCAAGCAATAGATGCATACACTAATCCATGCGGTCATGCATGTGCTGCTGATCGACCGGTGCTAGCTAGCCAATGCTTCACAACCATGAATGCGCCTCACCGGTGCACTCCACGCTGGCGCCCGGGACCCAGTGGGTCGCCCACGAACCAAAGAAAAGCAGCACGATCGTGAGTTCATGCACAACGGCTCTTCACGACCTTGTCTTCAAGGGCACCTCCCGCCTTGCGGGGCAGAAGAACGCACTCATTGTAACAGCCCGAGCCCATACGCCACGGATGCTACCAACCCTCTAAAATATTAAGACCGGCTTAGAAACTAAGCCACCGAATTTACAAAATTTCGCATGACCTCTAGAACAGAGGACATCCACTCAACAGACAAACGAATAGCAAAGAAATATGATATCATTCTAGCAGTCCTTAGTTACAATCACACATCCAATAGAATTTAAGAAATCTCTTTACGATGAACCATAAATTACAAACACATTAATTACATTCAGATTTGATGACTTTGTTAAATAAATTGCTGGAGACCGCAGTCGTGCACGTGTTACTACTTCCCAACCCAATGAATCATCTTCAAGGTACCTAAAACAGGAAGCAAACAAGCGTGAGTCCCAGACTCAGCAAAGTGCAACAAGTAGGAAAAGTAAGGCGTTAGACTAAAATGCCACTATTAGAAGACATCAAGTAGCAATTACTTAAATTGGCATCCGTAAATAAAAGAAACAGTTGAATTCATAAAGGATCCAAAACGTAAGAGCACAATTAATTCATCATTTAAATAACCCTTACTTAACTGAAACATCCAGCAACAGGAGTAGTAGCAGCTCCACTTACCTCAACCAACTCGACAATGTAATAAAACCTTACCCATGCCTCGGAAATCAATTCTGCATGAGCCCACGACTCAACTCTCAACCTGTTCCTTCCATTATTATCATTCAACATTTATCAATCGCAATACACAAGGCAATGAAATGTTTTTATGCTTTCATTCACATAATATTTCATGCATATTTGTAATACTATTTAATACAACACAACCATGCATTTCATTCACCTAATAACCCATACAAATATGCAATACTATATAATGCAACACAACTGTGCATTTCATTCACATAATAACCCATACAGATATACCATACTATATAATGCAACACAACCGTGCATTTCATTCACATAATAACCCATACAGATATACAATACTATATAATGCAACACAACCGTGCATTTCATTCACATAATATCTCATGCAGACACGCAATGATATATAATGCAACACTATATAATTTCAAAACATTTTCATCAATTGACTTTGAGTTCATAACTTGACTTCACTCCACGTTATTCTCACCACATAATTAGCAAGGCAAAGAAATACGCTAATTCATCAAATTCAATTCAATCTCCCCTTTTTGGGTTGAGTCCACGACTCAACCTTCAATTTCCACAATCACCATCCATATGACACACCATTTATCACAACACTCAATATCAAAGATGCAATGCATATGAATGCTCATTTCCATGCACGCACGGATCGCTGAAAGTGCCCACCCGTCGGTGTGCACCTCACGCCCTTCCATCCCGTAGATGGAGGGTGCCTACTTCTTGACTCGCTCCCATACATCCACGATATGGGACTACGAGTAGGACTTTCGTGCTCACTACATGTGAGCACAGAGGCCCGTGATCGTATGGGTCGCTCTTCCATCATGAATGCACAAATGCAATAGACATAAACAAGTTTGCAAAATACATTCATTTCTCACATTTGTATCCATACTATCAATACTCATATCCGCATTCCCAACATTCTTATTCATCTTCTCATCTCTCATATTCTTATTCTCGACACTCATATCTACATGGTCACAATTATCGCAATACTCCCATTAAAGTCATAATCCAGTTTCATGATCGCCAAATCATCCCTTCTTATTAATCCAACCTCCTTACTTCATTAGTCACCTTATCCATTCATACTAGTGATAATAGTATGACCTCTCCAAGATGGCTCTTCATAATCGCAAAAAATTATAACCTTCAACTTTCAACACTAATCCATTCAATCAACGATGCACTTGCATCCTGTTATTTAACCTTTTCATCAAAAGACAAGCACCCCACTAGACGTGCTTATAAACACAAATGCAGCCATAGCATAAGCATATAAATAACACAAGCAATCAACTAAATAGCCTATAAGAGATATACGGGTTACACTTGCATATAAACTTGTTTTCAATAATAGCATAACCATTTAATCATTCTCACTCATCATATCGCCTGCAAAATCAAGCATGACAATAATAAAGTAATACATGAATAACGGTAACATTGCAAAAACACATAATAGCCATCTATGCCACATTCACTACAACGCACTTGCCTTTAACTCATCGAAATGGTGTGGCGAGGCGAAGTTGCCACACCCGGGGGGGGGGGGGTCACACCACCTGCACATGGATATAACCCACTCAAAAACACGCCCATAATTCAGCACAAGACTCATAACTAAGTTGACTACGCAATCCCACTTCTAAATCCCAAAAACAGCAATCTGCCAACCCGGGACAGCACTCGGTAAAATAGCTATAACTTTTAGTCAGATGATCGAAACTTAGCGATTTCAGTCGCTATTGAAAGATAATTCGATTATCCACAACTTTTTCTATAGCCAACCGACCGGGAAAAGCACCGATTATTCTCAGATTTGCGACGAACTGCAGACAGCTGCAAAAATAACGCGTTCTGGACAGCACGCGGTAAAATAGCCATAACGTTTAAACGGTTTAACGAAATTTAGCGATTCTAGTCTTCATTGAAAGGTAATTCGATTATCTACAACTTTTATTATAGCTAAACCCCCAGAAAATGCATGCAAAATTTTCAAATTGCAGTTCTAACCAAGGACAGAAATCTGCCCGAACCGAAAACTCCCAAATTTCTCTAGTCTCTCCATTCCCCAACTAAATGCATTGCAAAAACAAGAACCCTAGCCAAACATTTCATCAAACACCATGTATGCAAGAAATCTCACCCCCAAAATTTCTAGGGTTTTTACCTCCAATCATACTCATGGAGGAAAGGGAGGTGGAGGAGATGCTCGCCGGAGGAGAGGTCACCGGAGTTGGAGCTGGAGGTGGGGTCACCGGAGCTGGAGGCACTCAGGTGGGAGGAGACAGGGAGGGCGGCGAGCACTGGGAAGGAGCCAGAGGCGTCGGCCAAGAGGGGCAGGGGAAGGGCACCGCCGCCAAAGCTGGCCGGAGGAGGAGGGGCGCCGCCACCAGAGCTGGCCGGAGGAGGAGGGAGCCTTGCCGAGCGCACGCCGAGGAACCGACGGGAGGAGAGCAAGGTGCCCGTCACAGACGGAGGGAAAAACCAGAGGCTAGGGATTTCTGGCTGGGCTGGACTAGGGCTCAAGCTTTAGGGTTTGAAGTACCCCACAAAGGCCCAAAACCAGACCCATCGGCCCAACCTTCTTACGGACATTCAAAAAACCAAAGGATGACCCGCAAAGAAAACTCATACACAACCAAAAGAAAACATTCCCTGAAGTTCACCTAGGATATTACACTCATGACCGTGCGCTGCAGGCGGATGAACCTCCCGCCAAAGAATAAGACGGAGGATTTCTTGGCGGCGGCAAGATTAATTGAGACGCTTAGGGTTTTGCTCGACTTATGTTTTTCCTCGCAGTTAAGCGCCGCGCTCTGCAAGATGGATCGATTGGCGCCGAGGCCAAGAAAGATCGATGGGCCGAGCCCATCCGATTTTAAGAAAAAAACATAAAAATTTATAAATTTTGAAAATGGACTATAATCCCTAGAAATTAGTTTTCTAGATTATGAACTTCAGAAATTTTGGTAATTTTGATTTCTAGCTTTATGTTATGATTTAATATGCTAGAATATATATCTTCTATTATTTAAGTAATTCTGAAGATTACTTAGTAATTAACAGAAATGCTAAAAAATTATGGAAATAATCGAGCTATCAATACGGTTTTAGGCTTGAGGGCATAAGTGGTTGGGTTTTTTATTTCAGTTTTGAAGGAACGGATACAAAACAATTGGTGTCTAAGGAAAACACACATGAGGCTAGGTTTCTTAATTGGTATCTGGAATCGGGAAGTGCTCCCTCCCTCATGTGTGCCCTCTGGGCGGGTTGACCTGGCCAAAAGTCAAGTTGACAGAGGCATTCATTACATGTTTTTATACCCAACCAACAAGAGTTACATAAGATGTAATTAGCATTATGCTATGTTTATTTCACGTTGAAGTTTATTCTTCTGTTAATTAGTAATTCAGAAAATTACTTAATAACTAGCAGCAAAAATTATAAAAAATGCTAGAAAATTCTGGAAAATCTGTGATAATTATCTACTGAATAGATATAGACCATACTTTACTGATTCAATAGTAAGCATACAAAATAATATTTTACCTGAAGTAAAATCCCTATTTTGTTTGCATATAGGATATGTCTGACATCGCAAAGAAAGAGTTTGTTGAGCTTACCCTAAATGGCAGTAACTACCTCACTTGGGCAATGGATGCTAAGATCAACTTGACAGCCCGATCTCTTGGAGCCACAATTTTCCAGTTTGAAGCTGGTGCTCCGGCTCTCCCTAAAACCGCTAAGTGCGTAGCTTTGCACTTCCTGAGGCACCATCTCCATGCGGATTTGAAGGCCGAATATTTGATGTAGGAGGACCCGCTGGCCCTGTGGACTTCTCTGAAGGAACAATATATCCAGCAAAGATCCATTCTGTTTAAATATCCATCTAGCATTTTTTAATTATTTACAAGATATCCATCTAGCATTTTTTAATTAATTACCAGTAAATGATTAGTTTTACAAATACATCTAGCAATTTTGCCTATATAATACATCAAACCTTTTTCACTATTTAAATATCCATCTAGCATTTTTTAATTATTTACAAGATTTCTTCATTTCATTTTGTTATGTAGCGCTACCTATTAAATTAAATTAATCTACAACAAACAAGCATATAATTGAATATAAGGATATATTTCTAAATAATTATTTATGTTCCAACTTTCATTATTGCAAAATCCATCTACCATCTCCCATTATTTAAATATTCAACTAGCAATTCTCACTATTTATAATTGATCATCTAGCAATCTGTACTATTAAAAATCCATATAACAAATTTTCATTAATTAAATTAATTACAATTATGCATAATTGTCCATCTAGCAATTTTTATTACTCAAACATCCACTACAATATGAATTATAATTTATTCAATAATTTAGCTAGATCTTAATTTGAGCAGTACCGACATAAACTGTTCACACCGCACAATCAGCAATTATCAATGTCTATAGCACTCCGTAAAGTAAAA
Source organism: Guadua angustifolia (assembly GCA_036346375.1). Taxonomy (NCBI): domain Eukaryota; kingdom Viridiplantae; phylum Streptophyta; class Magnoliopsida; order Poales; family Poaceae; genus Guadua; species Guadua angustifolia. Next base: position 578,331 of record JAYEVE010000073.1, on the reverse strand, counting down.
TTTTATGACAAATATAACATACATCAAGTCAGTAACCTCGAAAAATTTTAATACAATTTTTCAGCAGCAACTCGCCAAGATAATACAGCTCCTCTTTGTTCTCGCTTTACGGAGAAGATGTCGATTCAATGAAAAATATAAACAAAATATCGACACAAAATTTCGGCAAGACCTCTCCAGAAAAATACACCGAGCAAAGAGCGCCTCTCTTCGCTTCGTACCGGAAATGAGTCGATCGGTGAAGCTTGCTATATAATAGCTTATCACGCCGCTCTGCGAAGAACCGCAGTGATAAGGTCATATTACGCGGAAAATACCTTATCACCGCCGTTCGCGAAAACCGGCAAAGATAAGGTCATACTACGCGCCAAAAATTATGCTCATGGAAAATACATATCCTGCCCGTTTAATATACGAACCGGCAAGAAACTTTAAATATCACTACCGATCGTAAGTTAAACCGGCAATAATATATCACTACCGGTTATAGGTATCAACCGCAGCGATAGTTCAGATTATCACCGCCGTTGGTAATACAAACCGCAAAGGATACTTAACGTTCCAACTCCGCGCCACCAATCGTCGCAAGATGCCCTTTCTCTCGCCGCTTGCCCATTCCTCTCGCCGGCCAACCGCTATGCTTCACATTCCTCTCGCCAATCAAGGTTCTTCCCATTCACAATCCACTCTTGTTGCTCTTCACATTCCTCCGCCAACTATTGCTATATAATGCCACTATTGTTGCATGAATGGCAACCCCACACAATCCACTCTTGTTGCAAGAATGGCACCCCCCAAGAAGCGTGCACGTGTTGGGCAAAGCCCCACTCCGTCGCTAGAGAAGGAGGAGGAGAAGTAGGAGGAGGAGAAGGAGGAGGAGGTGGAGGCGGATGTGAGACCCCGTTCGGATGAACAGGAACCTCCATGTGATTACTATGCTATTCCCTGGATCAGTAGCTAGCACTCGCATGTTTACAATAATTGGAATCACAACCACACAATATAATAGTTAAGCGGAAACGAATATACAAATAATTATTTCAACTCAGAGAAATATAGCAGCAAAGGAAGCAATGCCTTGTGATTTACCCATCCAATCCCGCAGGCAACTGACCCGGCATAAACTTCAGATAGAACACGACGAAGAAAAACCCGCAACCTGCGACGAAAAGAGACTCGAAGCTTCGCATACTCAACCACCTACATATAATTAGGCAAGGGTGAGTACGTTGCGTACTCAGCAAGACTTGAGCAAAACCTACAATACGTGCAGGGCTATTTCAAAGGAGGCTACTACGGTTAATTTGCATAAAGCGAATTTGAATTTGTAAATCAAGTTATTTGCAAACGGAATTTACAAGAGCAAGAATAATTGATAAGAAATAGATACAACAGTAAGTAATACTCACAGCCAATTGTGAGTAGCGAATAATCCAAACCATAATGTCCATCAATGCCAATTTCTTCTACAGAAAAGATTAGCTAAAAACAAGTTTAGACCAAACCCATTTGAAAACAATAAAACATTTAACACGTGCAAGTTCACCAAGACACCCATGACCGCGGTACGGCTAATTAATTAGATTTAAACTCGCAGAGGTGTACAACTGTACCCACAAGGAATGATCAACTCACCACGTCAGCCGTGGATCGCCATACAAGAGTATGCGAATGAGCGATCATACATAGTCATTACATTACCTAGACATGGCTTTGACCAGCCCGGGACGTTAACCCCCGCCATAGAACCAGAAACACACACGCGAGTCATGGATCCACTTTCAGTACACCAACACAACACAACGTTTACGAACACGGTATGCACACCGTTGCATTAGCAAGTAGACCTGACCGGAATACCCCGTCAGGGTAGACCTGACCGAAAAACCTGTGCGAGCTCCCGCCTACCAATGTACAAAGCCATGTCTAATTAACATAACAAGCTATGGCTAACCCATCCTCACCCTCGTGGTTTGTACGGATTTTCTTGGATCATACAACACGATGCTCGGTCCTTAATGTTGACACGGGCGACACTCCACCCTACACTACGTGCAATTCCATTTGCACATCCGGCTATTGCCAATAATCGCCCGCATCAAAGCATAGTTTTATTTTGGGTTTTTAATCAAAGTACTAGCAACCATTTTCCCAAAGAGGATCATTCAGGTTTCATGTAAAGCATTTCAAAAACAACTTTAATCATGATCATCTGTTCCTCAGATACTAAAGCATGGCTAAGCAGGTTAATATGATCGTGTATACCCATGAAGACATTAAGTAATGTCTAACCTTAATCTAGGGATAGCAAGGTTCACATGTTCATAATCATCAAAGAGTTTCATGTAACAATAGGTATATCTACCAATCCACAAAATAGCAATTTACATAAAGTAAACGCATGCATAAAACAATTTGATGCACAAAAGGAATATAAAAATACTGGGATCAATATGGTCAAAGGATGCTTGCCTTGCTTAATCATTGCTTACGAGGAGTGCGGTTGATTTGATTTATGACGATTTTAATCAACAACGTCGGGTTCTACTCGTCGATCAACGTAAATAAAGCAAATAAAAGACTTCAATAAGAGCAAAGAAATAGATAGCAAAATAAATAAACTCTTTACAAGAAACAGGGATTGCTCTTTATGAATTTATTAATCTTGTTTTACGAATTCAAGATGCAAAGATTGTTGGATTAATAGAATTAATCATTAGTTGCAAGGTGTATTGATCTTATTGCTTCCAGCATGCATTCTGACACCTATTTACCTATAGATTGTGCTTTATTAGAATTTAGAGCTAAAGCAAAACAAAGCAAGATTATTTCTTTAGATTATTGCAGAGTATATCTTAGGGATCAATTCTAGGTCAATCTTTACTAAATTCAGGATTTGATGAGTTGCTTTGGGTGTTAATGAAAAGGCTTAATTGATCACATTAAATATGAGCTAACAGTTCTTTATCTTTAATTGATTTCGCTTAGAATTAGTTTTACTCAAGTTACCTCTAGTGATTTAGGCTTCTAATAACATTTCCACGACATTTAAGAAGGTTTTGGTGATACAATCATCTAATATACAGGTTTCTTCATTCTTACCGATTCATATTATGAAGTTCAGGAAACTTAACACTTAAGGTTGTTTGACTATTAGGATTTGTATGCAAAACATGATGGAATATAGTTATTTCTTCACAATAAGATGATTTATACTTTGAATAACAATCCTAAGCTAATTCTATAAATTTTAGGCTTTGGTGATACATTATATTCGTTGTTGAAAAGGCTTAAGTGGCATTGTAAATTGACGTTATTCGAATCGCCAAAGTGAATCAAAAGGTTATCGCTAAGGGTTTTGATCTCGATGAGATTAACATGCTAACCTTAATGGAATATGATTCTTTTATAGATTTTAGTGGTATAAACTTAGTACAGTGTTTCTATACTAGTTTTACATATTTTAGCATTTAGACAAGTTATTTTATCTATTGTTGAAATAGCCTAAATGATTACAATACAAACGCTAAATCGGCCAAGTTTCAGACTTAACTCCCAATTAATCTATACGTGATTCTGGACTCATTTTTTAGGTATTAGCAGAGTATCATCCTAGAAATGTTTTAAAGCTGGTTTGGCATTATTTTAACTTTAATTGCAAATAGATTAACTATTTACTTATTGTTATCATTTACATTTCCTTTCATCAAGAGAATGGAATTTGAGTTTGGTTCTAAGTAGTTATGCATACATGGGTTCTTCTGTTTCCAGGGACCTATTCAATGTGTTGTTACCCTTTTATGAGCTATCATGCTACTATTTTGCTAATGGCCATAACATGGTTAATTAATGATTATGTAGCAATAATTTTAATACGATTCTAATTATTAACAACTCTTATTGCTAGAGTATATATATATATGTGAATCTTCCTATATATATGTATACTAGCATATGTGTGATTATGCATGCAAGAGGGTGCATGAATAACCAGAGACTCATTTGAGTTCAATGCTGTCACTTACTTAACTAAAGTTGCATTTTATAACTTCTGGTCATACCATTTTCCTATTTGTACTTAAAGCATATTCTCATTTTAAACTATACAGTGACATTGTTTTACTTAAGGATCTATTAAGTCACTGGAGTATCTCTACTTAAATACTATTGCTTTACATTTTAAGCTATTAACAAGATCGTGGTTTTCATAAAATTCACCTTCCTTTATTTTGCCTAAAGTTAAAATTATTAATTCCTCAAAACATAAAGTTCTTCTCATGCATTTCATTTACTAAAATTCACACGGTAATTCTTCTAAAAATATTTTTATATATTTAGATTCTTCTTGATTTTAGATGAATAATAGAATTTATCTCAATGAAATTGGATTACAAATGCGAAAGATAATTAAGATTGAATTTTTGCCCGATTTGGAAATTCATATGAAATAATGAAATCGTTTTCCGTAAGTATATGCGCCTTCTCCTACCTCGTAACACACGACCGCTTCCTGTTCTCGGGGATTGCTAGGGCTGGCGGCGACGACACTCGTGGTGGTCCGTGAATGAGGGCACCAAAGAAGATCACCGGCGAGGGGAACTCTGGGAGGTGTCGATTCGGCGAGAGGAGGCAGGCGGCTTGCAATGAGTGGTGCGACGGAAATGGCGGAGGTGGAGGAAGCAAGCAACGGCGTTAGAGGTGAAATCGGTGGCACTAATAGCTTCATGGGACGAGGGATTCGGTTTCACACGAAACGGCCGAGAAGAGCGACGGCCCGCCCACTGTGGCCGGCCTTGGGGAAGAAGGGCGACGGAGCACCCAATTTCGCATGGAGGGGACCAAATCTTCTTGAGGGGTCTTGATCAGCTGTGCCTGGTGATGCTCTAGCCCAAAAGGGATTGGAGAGTGGTTGGCTCTATTGCTCAGATTTTGCCTCGCGCTTCAAGCACAGAGCTCCTGGAAATGGCGGAAATGGGGTGAGTTCTGGGCGTCTTAGGCTGAGGAAGAAGAAGGGAAGTGAGGGGGAATGAGGAGGAGGTCCTTGCGGTCGGTTTCTAGCCAAGAATTGCAGCGTGGGAATGGGATTCGTGGCAATGATTGAGAGTGCCTGGCGCAGAGCTTCGGGAGTAGGCGCCAGTGGAGCGAACTGAGTGGGAAGAACGGGGGTTGAAGGAAGGGTCTGGAAGCAGGGTTTCGGATCCACTGTCAGTGACTGCAACTTCAACATTGTGCCAATGGAACGGAGTAGCAACGATTGGCCCACACGGCAGTGAGTGATCAAAGGAAAACAGGGCGATTGGGGTTGATTTCTCCTTTTCTCTGATTTTGTTGCGCTATCAGATCATGGTATGAATTCGTCAAACTTTTTGACCAAGGTCTATAGATATATTTTGATGTCTGGTAAAATTTTCAGATTAAAATGAGTTACTGAAAATTCACTAATATTCTTTCAATAATGACCGTTAGAATTTCTAACCTCTGGCTTCGACTTTTATTTGAGATCAAACGAAGTCTATTATTTTTCAAACTTTGTTTTTCAAAAGAATTTAATCTCAGAATGCTTCTATAAACTATTTAGGTCCATTTGCGATTCTAATATTTTATGTGGATTCTGATAATACATTATTTTGAATTCAAAAGTTATCTTTTCCTTTTGTCTCTTCATTTCTTTGTGCATAAAATTTCAATTGCTGGCTGAAATGATTTAATTGAATGATCAGAGTTCTCATGGCTGTTTTTATAAATTTTTACTTTTTATCTTTTTGCCTTTCTATCATTATCCATTCATTGATTCTCTTTATTTGATTTTTCATGCAATGCAAAACTCCAAGGGAAATTCAAATAAAACCAATAATGTCAAGAAAACTCAGAAACAATAATATCCAAATTTAAATTATTCATTTTCACTTTATTAAATTTTTGGGGATGTTACAGATCTACCCCCCTTACAAAAAATCTCGACCCCGAGATTTGGCGGGTCTAAAGGAAAGTATTTCTAAAAGAAGTCAGGAAACTTCTTCTTGAGTCGGTCTTCTCGTTTTCCAATTTGCTTCTTCTTTAGGATGAGTGCTCCGCTGAATCTTAATCATCTTGTGAGGTTTATTACAAGTGTGGCGTTTAGCTCCTTTTAAGATTCTAATCGAATGCTCTCGATAAGTTAAATTGAGTTGTAGGTCGATTTCATTTAGATGGATGAGCTCAAAGGAAAGACGAAGATATTTTCCTTATTTGCGATACAGGGGAGATATGATAAACACTGGAGCTAGGATGACAATTCTATCCTTCATGCCTTTTTTTCCATCTTCTACATGATACAATATGGCTGAATATATCGTGGCGCTAGGTTATTTCGAATTTGGAAACAGTGAATACTACGAACCTTGCAATTCTCGAGAACGAGATAGATTTAGGAATTCTATCTCGGAGGTGATTTTATCGTTTGGTGGACACTTCGTCTTCATTGCAGTTGCTTTACTAGACCTTCGTCTTGCGATTCCAAGCTGACGGCGAAGAAACGGAGAAGGGAATTCTACCTAAGTTTTAGGCAAGCAGATGAGGGATATTACTATATATATCTCTTTTAATTGAATAACTAGGGTTGTTAATAAGGATAATCAAATTTAAAGAATAGCATTTAGTATGTTCAGAATACTGGAGGTGAAAGAAAAGATGTATTCTTATTAGATTCATTTAGGAAAAACCGAATGTTATTATCCTGAAGGATATTTGAATACACCGGCTGATCTGTATAGCTCGATATTAGTTGAAGAATTGAGCTGAGTATAAATGTCATTTCGGGTTGTCTTTAGATTGAAAGCAAGTTAGAGATAATTCAAGGATTGGATTGAGGTAGAAGAATTAATAAGTGATTCTGATGATTTGATTCAGAGTTTGGAAGGAATCATCACTGAAGATTTACAAGTCGTTTTCAAAGGAAAACAGACTAGAACAAAGAACTAGTTTCAAGTTCACGGACACTAGTTCATTTCACAGGCAGATTCGTGAAGGAGGATTTTCGCAAGGATGCAAAACAAGGGAAACATTAGAATATTTGAGATCAAAGTAAAAGCGATAGTTGACTGGGTGAGATCTTCGTCAACACGGAGAAGTTTGTGTGCTCTTTTTACTTTTACATGAGTCTCACATATGTGATGGTTGGTTGGGAGGGTACGGTGAATAACTAGAATCAATGAATTAATCTTAAAATTAACCTTATATCCTGGTAAGGTTCACATGCATAAATATCTCATCTAGTACTGTGTCAGGTGGGTTATAACTTCTTTCACAATTTAACGTTGTTGGTAAATGCCATGGATGACTAGATCAATACTTTGAGTCGGATTGGGGGCATGATTTAGGAATCGTTGGTTTTCAGACTCTTGAGGTCGCCTTAGAGATTGTTGTATAGCTTCATTAGATTGGTGTTGAGGTGGAGTTTCGCTTTTCTTCTGACAACCATTGGCATAATGCCCATGGCTACCATAGCAAAAGCAATTAATATTGACTTTTTGATTTCGAGTATCGGATAGCTATTCATTAGTGTTGTTGGAAAGATGAAAAGATGATGATTGAGATTGGGAATGAAGTTGAGCATACTTCTTTTTAGGGTATGTATTATTGTTTACGTGCCACTGATTCCTTAACAAATTTTTCAAGCAAACTGCTTCAGATTTTTATTCCTCCTACTCTCAAGCTATAATCTAGTCTAACGTGACTTCTGGTATGTCTATGAGGCTAGGAGATATTCATTCTTCTTGTAGACATTGTTTAGGAATATGGTTCTTTTCACGACGGTTGAAGCATTCACGCTTTTATTACAGTGTCTTGTTCAGTTTAATTGTATGCTTAATATTATTTCCCCTGTAAATTTCAACTTGCTGCTTTTCAGAACGTTCTTTGGCCTAATGACTTTCTTTATCAAACAGGAAATAGGCCATTGGAGATTATTATTGTCGTTTCCAGGGATTGACTTATTATGAATTTCGACCGGAAGGTTCATACATGCACGAGAGTAATCCGAACGACAGTACGAGGTATTCTTCAATCAAGAACTCAAAAGAACACCAAATATAATATCGATTATCATATCAGAGTTGTAGGGTTTCTAATTACTAGTGATTTCGTATATAGTTTTAAATTCGCATATTTTGAGGGTTCATGTGATTGTAGGTTAACTAATTATTATTTGATTAGAGAAGTCTTTTATTTAAGATTCTCATTCAGATTTCATAGTAAGGGATTTTATTTCTTCTGGTTTAGAATTTCTATATATAACTCTTCACGACGGATTGATAGAAGAGACGGTGAAGAACTTCTTATGGTAGCTGGTTGTAAATACTTTTGTTTATTTGTTGATGTCTCAATCCGGTTGCTGATGATGGATTTTTATGCCTTGTGCAAACTTTTGTATGCATGAACATGGGCATCTATATCACTGCCATAACCTTGCATACCTAGCGAAAAATCTTATGTCCAGGTCCTTGGATAGCGTTGAATTTTGTGTCGTCATGATGCTTCATGTAGTGACGTAGAACTCAACTTTCCAATTGAGTGCTAACATGGCTATGATCTTATATTCAATTTCTTGGTTTATATGGGTTTGCTTTGTGTCATAACAAGTGCATAGTTTCCATGTTTAAGGTCTGCGGCTAATTCTTTTACAATATTACTCCAGTTTTTCTGACTGTCCATAATAGTTGCTCTTAAAGGAAGGATGTCAGAATGATAATTTGGATAATAAAGGGATTTAGGATGAAAGGAAAGGTTGTTCCATAACCATAGTTGTGCAATATACAAAAATCTTTTGAAGGTTTATACTTCTAAGGTAATATTTTATATTTTAATTGCTTCATAACTATGGGTTCCTTATATGGTTTTGGGTCATCTTGTTATAATTCTTTAACCTATCGGTTAAGCGTTACGAGAGTTTCCCGAAATAATAATATAGACAAAAAATTTTAATTAATCAAATTGTAACACACTTTTATTTATTATATAAGAATTATACATTTCTTATATCACATCAAAGTTTTATTACGCTAATCTACTACTTCATGGCCATGCCTCCCATTCTAGCATCAAGGGTTCGCCTAAAGATTCTGCAGTAGAAGTGCTTTCCGAAGGTAGTAGAAGCAGTTTTTGGAGCATTAATTTGTTAGAGAATCTTGAGGGCGAGTAGTGTCGGCATGTGGCATGATTGTAATGAAGATATTTGTTAAGTTCTGACATATAGATTTACCAAGATTGGTTGGCATTGGATTCTGTTGATTATAGTAATTTGTAGCAGCATTTTCTTAGGTAGTCCTTGTTATTGCCATAAAAAGAGAGTACGAGGAAAAGGTGGTTTTAGCGTGGTTGTGCAAGGGAAATAGAAAGAGTGGGTATTAACTATGGGGAGAAGACAACAGAGGTTGTGCTGCTGAAGCAGTGTATTCAGCAAATGAAAATTGGGACGGCCTACTACGTTTTTGCCGCGCAACTCTGATGATAACGTTTGTCCAAGGCTTGTACTAATCCTACGAGGTTACAGTGAATTTTATTTTGAATATCATTAGGATTTTGATAATAACCCCTTTTTTTATTAAAATTTCTTATTAAGTAGGGCAACACATCGTAAATTTCAACCTAACGGTTTAACGTTCACGAGAGCAACCCGGAAGCAATACAATAGATTTACAACAAAATTTCAATAACACAGAAGTAATATGTATATATTTTACTTAATACATAGGAAGGGTATCTATGGTTTTTCTTTTACTGGCCATATGTATTTATGTATAAAAGTTTACTACATAGCTAAAATAATATGTAGCTTGTATAATACTATCTTTTATTGTGGGCTATTCAGTGACGAGTTTTCTTTTAATCTTGCGCCACGTGCTGCGTTAGTCTTCTGACGCTTCGATGAGGTCGGAGAAGTTGTGTTACTTGTCACTCCTATCTTCTTGAAGTTGCTGATATAGATGTCATGATGTTGTTGATTTGCTTCCTAAATTATTTCAAAAGATTTGTTGGTGGTTTTCATTAAGCGTATGATAAGGAGCGAAACACTTCTAGAGAGAATAATTTAAGACTGCAGAAAGAAAGTTGTACAAGGGAAGCGGGTATATGTGATATCCAACAAGAGGATAGTATATATAGACAGAGAAACTAAATCCTCAGATGGAAAAGAATATGTACACAACGAATGATGCTCTTTTATTCTTCTTTTAGGAAATAGAGTTTTCAACTTTTTCGCTTTTCCTTTTGACGATCATTCTAATGTTTACGCTCGAAGCATAGAACTTTTCCGATTCTAACTTAAACTCACAAAGATATAATTTAGGCAAAATAATGAGGTGAGTTTTGAGGCATGGCTAGAAATTATTAGTGAAAAAGATTATGTTTCAATTAACCTAAGGCACTTAAGCTAGTTTGGTGTTACTAATTTAATGAGATCTTAGCTTGGTTTATATATGAATGGAGTGATCCCAAGCAAAGCTAAGAGTAGTCATGGAGTTTGTATTACTAATCTTGATGAGATTAAATTTTAAGAAAGGTTGATGACCAAAATGGTTACATAGGCGAGAAATTGCGCAGGTAAGAGACAAGTTTGTATAAGGCTTTATAAAAAGATAAGATGAGCTATTTCACGATTTCTTATTCATCCTATGGTTTAAGATTTCTCATATTCATACATAAGGACAATTATTTGTGGAACTTCAACCTAGAGGTTAAGTCCACACATAACTCAGTCCTAGCAAACAAAATAAAAACCAATTTACAATAGCATGACATAACAACAACATATATTGCTCTATATAACTAGAGCGAAACAATATGCTACGTGTATGGGTTCTTATCTTATGGCAGGTCCTAATATATTCTAATCTTCTGCATTTTATTGTTAGGTGATGCTGCCTCTTCATGAAGTAGTCTTCGAGCTTTACTTTTGCTTTGTCGAGGTTAGCGAAGCATTGTATGCCTTCTTGAGTTGGTTGTCGTAGACATTGTAGTCTTCTTGGGTCGGCATGAAGCATGGTAGCAACATCTCTTGAACATCCTCAGAAGCAAACAGTGTAGATAAACTATGGCGAGGATTTCTTTTTGAGATAAGGGAAATTTGTTTACAAATCAAACTGAATGCAGGGTAAGAATAGAATCTTAGGAATAAGGAAAGGACAGCAACTCTACATTTTGCCAATATAGTATCTTTTGAAGATAAGATTTTGAATTTGCTTATGTTAATGCTAGCGACCATTCTATCTAAGGTTTATCCTACGGTCAGTATAGCTCTGATACCAACTTTGTGAGACCCCGTTCGGATGAACAGGAACCTCCATGTGATTACTGTGCTATTCCCTGGATCAGTAGCTAGCACTCACATGTTTACAACAATTGGAATCACAACCACACAATATAATAGTTAAGCGGAAGCGAATATACAAATAATTATTTCAACTCGAGAGAAATATAGCAACAAAGGAAGCAATGCCTTGTGGTTTACCCATCCAATCCTGCAGTAACCGACCGGCATAAACTTCAGATAGAACACGATTTAAGAAAAACCCGCAACTGCGATTTAAAAGAGACTCGAAGCTTCGTGATACTCAACCAACTACATATAATTAGGCAAGGGTGAGTACGCTATGCACTCAAAGAAGACTTGAGCAAAACCTACAATACGTGCAGGGCTATTTCAAAGGAGGCTACTACGGTTAATTTGCATAAAGCGAATTTGAATTTGTAAATCAAGTTATTTGCAAACGGAATTTACAAGAGCAAGAATAATTGATAAGAAATAGATACAACAGTAAGTAATACTCACAGCCCATTGTGAGTAGCGAATAATCCAAACCATAATGTCCATCAATGCCAGCCCTTCGGCAGAAAGCAACAGTTGCTAAAAACAAGTTTAGACCAAACCCATTTGAAAACAATAAAACATTTAACACGTGCAAGTTCACCAAGACACCCATGACCGCGGGTACGGCTAATTAATTAGATTTAAACTCTGCAGAGGTGTACAACTGTACCCACAAGGAATGATCAACTCACCACGTCAGCCGTGGATCGCCATACTAGAGTATGCGAATGAGCGATCATACATAGTCATTACATTACCTAGACATGGCTTTGACCAGCCCGGGACGTTAACCCCCGCCATAGAACCAGAAACACACACGCGAGTCGTGGATCCACTTTCAGTACACCAACACAACACAACGTTTCCGAACACGGCAGGCGTACACCGCTGCATTAGCAAGTAGACTGACGGAATACCCCGTCGGTAGACCTGACCGAAAAAACTCATGCGAGCTCCGCGCTACCAATGTACAAAGCCATGTCTAATTAACATAACAAGCTATGGCTAACCCATCCTCACCCTCGTGGTTTGTACGGATTTTCTTGGATCATACAACACGATGCTCGGTCCTTAATGTTGACACGGGCGACACTCCACCCTACACTACGTGCAATTCCATTTGCACATCCGGCTATTGCCAATAATCGCCCGCATCAAAGCATAGTTTTATTTTGGGTTTTTAATCAAAGTACTAGCAACCATTTTCCCAAAGAGGATCATTCAGGTTTCATGTAAAGCATTTCAAAAACAACTTTAATCATGATCATCTGTTCCTCAGATACTAAAGCATGGCTAAGCAGGTTAATATGATCGTGTATACCCATGAAGACATTAAGTAATGTCTAACCTTAATCTAGGGATAGCAAGGTTCACATGTTCATAATCATCAAAGAGTTTCATGTAACAATAGGTATATCTACCAATCCACAAAATAGCAATTTACATAAAGTAAACGCATGCATAAAACAATTTGATGCACAAAAGGAATATAAAAATACTGGGATCAATATGGTCAAAGGATGCTTGCCTTGCTTAATCATTGCTTACGAGGAGTGCGGTTGACGACGATGACGACGGAATCAACAACGTCGGGTTCTACTCGTCGATCAACGTAAATAAAGCAAATAAAAGACTTCAATAAGAGCAAAGAAATAGATAGCAAAATAAATAAACTCTTTACAAGAAACAGGGATTGCTCTTTATGAATTTATTAATCTTGTTTTACGAATTCAAGATGCAAAGATTGTTGGATTAATAGAATTAATCATTAGTTGCAAGGTGTATTGATCTTATTGCTTCCAACATGCATTCTGACACCTATTTACCTATAGATTGTGCTTTATTAGAATTTAGAGCTAAAGCAAAACAAAGCAAGATTATTTCTTTAGATTATTGCAGAGTATATCTTAGGGATCAATTCTAGGTCAATCTTTACTAAATTCAGGATTTGATGAGTTGCTTTGGGTGTTAATGAAAAGGCTTAATTGATCACATTAAATATGAGCTAACAGTTCTTTATCTTTAATTGATTTCGCTTAGAATTAGTTTTACTCAAGTTACCTCTAGTGATTTAGGCTTCTAATAACATTTCCACGACATTTAAGAAGGTTTTGGTGATACAATCATCTAATATACAGGTTTCTTCATTCTTACCGATTCATATTATGAAGTTCAGGAAACTTAACACTTAAGGTTGTTTGACTATTAGGATTTGTATGCAAAACATGATGGAATATAGTTATTTCTTCACAATAAGATGATTTATACTTTGAATAACAATCCTAAGCTAATTCTATAAATTTTAGGCTTTGGCTGATACATTATATTCGTTGTTGAAAAGGCTTAAGTGGCATTGTAAATTGACGTTATTCGGAATCGGCCAAAAGTGAATCAAAAGGTTATCGCTTAAGGGTTTTGATCTGATGAGATTAACATGCGAACCTTAATGGAATATGATTCTTTTTATAGATTTTAGTGGTATAAACTTAGTACAGTGTTTCTATACTAGTTTTACATATTTTAGCATTTAGACAAGTTATTTTATCTATTGTTGAAATAGCCTAAATGATTACAATACAAACGCTAAATCGGCCAAGTTTCAGACTTAACTCCCAATTAATCTATACGTGATTCTGGACTCATTTTTTAGGTATTAGCAGAGTATCATCCTAGAAATGTTTTAAAGCTGGTTTGGCATTATTTTAACTTTAATTGCAAATAGATTAACTATTTACTTATTGTTATCATTTACATTTCCTTTCATCAAGAGAATGGAATTTGAGTTTGGTTCTAAGTAGTTATGCATACATGGGTTCTTCTGTTTCAGGACCTATTCAATGTGTTGTTACCCTTTTATGAGCTATCATGCTACTATTTTGCTAATGGCCATAACATGGTTAATTAATGATTATGTAGCAATAATTTTAATACGATTCTAATTATTAACAACTCTTATTGCTAGAGTATATATATATATGTGAATCTTCCTATATATATGTATACTAGCATATGTGTGATTATGCATGCAAGAGGGTGCATGAATAACCAGAGACTCATTTGAGTTCAATCTTGTCACTTACTTAACTAAAGTTGCATTTTATAACTTCGGTCATACCATTTTCCTATTTGTACTTAAAGCATATTCTCATTTTAAACTATACAGTGACATTGTTTTACTTAAGGATCTATTAAGTCTTTGGAGTATCTCTACTTAAATACTATTGCTTTACATTTTAAGCAATTAATGATATCGGGTTTTCATAAAAATTCACCTTCCTTTATTTTGCCTAAAGTTAAAATTATTAATTCCTCAAAACATAAAGTTCTTCTCATGCATTTCATTTACTAAAATTCACACAAGAATTCTTCTAAAAATATTTTTGTATATTTAGATTCTTCTTGATTTTAGATGAATAATAGAATTTATCTCACTGAAATTGGATTACAAATGCGAAAGATAATTAAGATTGATTTTTTGCCCGATTTGGAAATTCATATGAAATAATGAAATACGTTTTCCTGAGCGTATATGCCTTCTCCTACCTCAGAACACACGACTGCTCTGTTCTCAGGGGATTGCTAGGGCTGGCCGGCGACGACACTCCGGCGGTGGTCCGGCGAATGCGAGGGCACCAGCAGCATCAGCTCGGCGAGGGGAACTCGGGGGAGGTGTCGATTCGGCCGGAGAGGAGGCGGTCTTGCAATGAGTGGTCTTGGCGGAAATGGCGGGAGGTGGTGGAAGCAAGCAACGGCGTTAGAGGTGAAATCGGTGGCACTAATAGCTTCAGTGGGACGAGGGGATTCGGTTTCACCTGGAAACGGCGCCGGAGAAGAAGCGACGAAGCCCGCCCACGGTGGCCGGCCTTGGGGAAGAAGGGGCGCACGGGAGCAGCCCAATTTCGCATGGAGGGGACCAAATCTTCTTGAGGGGTCTTGATCAGCTGTGCCTGGTGATGCTCAAGCCCAAAAGGGAATGGAGAGTGGTTGGCTCTATTGCTCAGATTTTGCCTCGCGCTTCAAGCACAGAGCTCCTGGAAATGGCGAAAATGGGGTGAGTTCTGGGCATCTCAGGCTGAGGAAGAAGAAGGGAAGTGAGGCGAAATGAGGAGGAGGTCCTTGCGGTCGGTTTCTAGCCAAGAATTGCAGCGTGGGAGTGGGATTCGTGGCAATGATCGAGAGTGCCTGGCGCAGAGCTTCGGGAGTAGGCGCCAGTGGAGCGAACTGAGTGGGAAGAACGGGGGTTGAAGGAAGGGTCAGGCGGGGTTCGGATCCATTGTCGATCGCAACTTCAACATTGTGCCAACGGAACGGAGTAGCAACGATTGGCCCACACGGCGTTGGTGATCAAAGGAAAACAGGCGATTGGGGTTGATTTCTCCTTTTCTCTGATTTTGTTGCGCTATCGATCATGGTATGAATTGTCAAACTTTTGACCAAGGTCTATAGATATATTTT
This sequence comes from Guadua angustifolia, assembly GCA_036346375.1. Lineage (NCBI taxonomy): Eukaryota > Viridiplantae > Streptophyta > Magnoliopsida > Poales > Poaceae > Guadua > Guadua angustifolia. The sequence continues at coordinate 562,532 of JAYEVE010000073.1, read as the reverse complement.
GATGTCCGTAAAATTTTCAGATTAAAATGAGTTACTAAAAATTCACTAATATTCTTTCAATAATGACCGTTAGAATTTCTAACCTCTGGCTTCGACTTTTATTTGAGATCAAACGAAGTCTATTATTTTTCAAACTTTGTTTTTCAAAAGGATTTAATCTCAGAATGCTTCTATAAAATATTCAGGTCCATTTGCGATTCCAATATTTTATGTGGATTCTGATAATACATTATTTTGAATTCAAAAGTTATCTTTTCCTTTTGTCTCTTCATTTCTTTGTGCATAAAATTTCAATTGCTGGTTGAAATGATTTAATTGAATGATCAGAGTTCTCATGGCAGTTTTTATAAATTTTTACTTTTTATCTTTTTGCCTTTCTATCATTATCCATTCATTGATTCTCTTTATTTGATTTTTCATGCAATGCAAAACTCCAAGGGAAATTCAAATAAAACCAATAATGTCAAGAAAACTCAGAAACAATAATATCCAAATTTAAATTATTCATTTTCACTTTATTAAATTTTTGGGGATGTTACAGCGGAGGAGGAGGAAGAGGGGGCACAGGAGGAGGAGGACGACGACAGCGATGGTGGCGAGGAACTGCGGCGTTGGGGCAAGACCAACTCCGCGACCGAATCGGATTCAGATGAGAAGGAGGACGAGCATCGCCGCACATCAAGCGGCAGCTCCGGCGACGAGGAGGAGGAGGAGGAGGACGACGACGACGAGTTTTGGATATAGGGCTTCGCGCCATTAGACTATTATAATTAGGACTAAATTTGTAATGATGGACAAATTATGTTTTGTAATGTTATTTTAATTAATACATATCCCGCAAATTACAAATTTGCTTTCATATGTTCTGTTTTTTAACTAATTATGCTTTCATATGTTCTGTTTTTTTAACTAATTATGCTTTCATATGTTCTGTGCGAGATAAATTACAATGTTTCTTATGTTCTGTATCTAACTAATAATGGGGAACAGTAATATCACTACCGGTTCTATAGTAAAACCAGCAGTGAAAATGGTGTTATCACTACCGGTTTTACTATAGAACCGGCAATAATAAATCACTACCGGTTTTACATATAAACCGCGGTGATATCTTCTTATCACCGCGGTTCTCTATTAAACCGCAATGATATTACCTCCATTCTGCGAAATTGATACTATTCTTATCACTTTGCCGATTGAAGTTTGAACGGCGGTGATAATATTATCACTTGCGGTTGAATTTGGAACCGCGGTGATAATATTATCACTTCTGCTCGGACCTACCCGCGATGATGGGGGTCGCGATGAGGCGATGCAGTAGTAGTGACGGACAGATCTTGCACGCTCCTCGTGCCCCCAACCAACCGAGCAAGCTCTCAGCCTCAAGCAGAATCGTTATGGTCCAGCACATTTTCCCGTTGGGCTTCAATTCATACAATAGCCATTGGTACATCCGTAGCTAGTTCAATACCGTGAACCTTGAATATTGCCACCATGCAGCCGACTCGTCGAATGTGTCCGACGAGTTCACCGGCTAGGACGACGACGGTGGCTCCGTAGGCGCTTTCAGCGAGTTTGGCTTGTACTTGGGGCTCGCTGTGGCACATCGTGCTGATAAAGTGTTATCACTTTTGTCATATTTAGTCATAAATAGTTGTTGTTAAACTTCCAAAATTTTAACTATCAATATCTTTTAAAATATTCAAATTAGATATATGAAAATTATACGTGTAAATTTGTCTCGAAAAATACTTTGATAATATTATAATGTTATCAAGTTTTAGAAATATCTTATAATATAAATTAGTGATCGACTACAACACATTCTATTTCGTAGGGCGTCTATAAATGCCTTAGAAGCACTGTAAATGCCCCCAAAAGGTTTTTGCATGGCATTTATAAAATGTCAAGAAAAATGGCGTCGGGGAAAGTAAACCCCGGCGTTTAGGCATACCACGGCATTTGTAAGTGCCCCCATTTATAGAATTTCCACGGCGTCTATAAATGCCCCTCTAAGGTTTCAACGATGTTTACAAGCACCCCTGTTTTTGGAATTTCTACGGCGTTTCTAAGTGCCCCTATTTACAAAATTTCCACGGCATTTACAAACGCCCCTGTTTATGGTTTCACGGTGTTTATAAATGCCCCCGTTTTAAGAATTTCCATGGCGTTTATTAATGCCCCCGTTTTATGAATTTCCATGGCGTTTATAAATGCCCCCGTTTATGGTTTCCATGGCGTTTGTAAGCACCTTAGTTTCCTAGATTCCATGGCATTTATAAGCACCCTAGATTTGTTTACCATGGCGTTTGTAAGCACCCTATAGTGTCACTTTGAAAGGCGTCATCCTCAATTTTATATCGAGCCATTTGTTGATATTGCTCCACAATTTATGTATAGGACAACATTGTAAGTTGACTATCTAAAATCACATACAAACATGTAAACACTGAGATTTTTCACAAAGTTTGCACTTCGATATTAGCCATATGGCAAGTAGCATGGTAAATTTACAATGACTTAAACAACTAGTTCCCAAATATCATCAAGTACTACCAAGTTGAATATTAAACACATATAGTAGGCATTCATACCATAGTAGGCATCCATACCAACAAATTAGAGAACCCTTGTATAGTCCGGGATCAACAAAAGATACATAATATGTCGACATGTCTTGGGTCATCACAGCATCCCATTCAACAAAAGTACATTGCAAAAGTATATCTATCTATATCTATATAAATATATTTGATACGTTAGTGCTTCACATCGTTAATCCCAGCAAGCACGACCTCTACATCTTTTTGCGGAAATCTGAAAATATAAGAAGCAAGATACATATAAGATAACTGCATAAATTAGGTGTCATGAATACTGCATACGTTAGGTGTCATGAATACATATAAACAAATACAATAGGCTAGCATACTGTTATATTAACATTTGAAGGGTACAGGAGGCTACTGATCATGGCAATAGGTAAGTAGAGTAAAACACTGTTATGTTAACATTTGAAAGTAGATTTTGACTACCATTTTTAGAACCTAGCCTTTGACCATATCTGTGTTTATATGAAGTAGAACTTACTAACAAGTTCAAGGTAAACAATTTCATACCACTGCATACAATATAATTGGATACAAAGCCAATTTGACTATTGCCTACAAGCAAAAAATTCCAACCACTGCATTGTTAGGCCAAGGATCCTAGTAGCTTAATCCTTGGCTTAGATGGAGACATGACCCCCATCTACATCTCAATCACACAAGAACAGGGAGCTGAACATCTTGATGGTTTCCAATGAGGTGAAATTTAGGCCCCTGTGAATCAAACAACAAACACTACCAAGTACTAGGGCATTAATAATACTATCAATTGATCACATCATCATACGGGAGGAATCAAGGGAAATTCTAAATATTCTTAATCACTAAGTATGAGTAATGAAACTGCTGTGTGCTGCTATTGAAGTTGCTATTGGAGAGTGATGTGAGCAGAGCGAATCTCCCACCAACCGCTTGCCAAAACCACCACTCACTTTGAACTGAACTGATCAGCCATGAATATTATTCTGACTCTGAGAGCAAGGTAGGGGATCTCATGGCAATGAAATCCACATCCAAAAGAGAAAGAGGGGTCCTAAAAAGGAAACAAATCCAAAGCTCCATAAATGGGCATGCTAGAGAGTTCATTATTGGAAAGTTACTTAACCTACTCCTCACCTCATTACCTCCAACAAAGTTAGTTCATGAGAGAGATAGAGCACATGGCAGTATGGCGCTAGCAATGCTTCAATTAGAACACAAAAGATTAATCCATGAACAGATAAACAAATACAATAGGCGGCGACGGTGTTCGGGTTGTAGCAAGAACTGCTCAGAGGATCGCCAGACAGTCCGCGCCTGCCCATGCAGCGTTGATCACCTTCTGCGCCGCCGCCGATCGGTCCGACCGGCACACCAGAAATCTACCACCCAAGACATACATATGGACTTAATTATTCATTTAGTATTCATGCATGTGCCTGCTTGATTAGGAAAAAGAAAGCAAAGAAAAGAGGAAAGAAAAGGAATTGTTTTTCTCGATTGAATCCAGAAGAGTAGGTGCGGCAGGGGAGAGAGAAGCTAGCCAACATGAACAAAGAAAGAAATGCTTAGAACTAAAATCCTCCGGATCAAAAATACTCACCACTCCATGATTCAAATGGAAAAGTAGGTGCGGCAGGGGGAATTGAAGATGGATTTAATTAGCAATCAGATGGGGATGGGGGAGGGCGGGGCATCACGTGAGTTCTTGAGGATCGGCTGGATGGATTTGGGGATCGCCAGAGATGGATTTGGTTCGGCTGATGGGTTCCTGTGGGACTAATTTGGTGCGGATTTGGTTCTTGAGGCCAGATGGAGTTGGTGCATGCGGATTTGTGTGGGAGGAGATGTACTGCAGGACACAGAGATTTCGGATCCACCAGAAACTCGCGCCTACACTATTTTGGTTTCCCGCTCATTTCATCCAAACGCCTTAGTTGATTTTCTTCGGCGTATATAAACGCCATTTTAGACTAAATTTTTTCTGGAGTTTATGACCAAAGGTCCTCGGCATATACATACACCACAGTAGGATGTATCCTGACATTTATAAACGCCCCAAATTATTTTAGATAGGACGGCATATAGATACGCCATATAAAACTCTAAGTCAGCGTATATATGCGCCATAGAAACTAAATGCCCCCGAATATCGTTAAACGCCGGCTTAGACTTGTTTTGGGGGCATTTAAGATATACACCGGGTTATGTCTAAACACCGTTAAATCCGAGATATCTTATAGTGGAAGTTGTATTTTAGAAACCCTGTTAATATCTAAAACGATAACTATTTGTGACTGGAGGGAGTAACAACGTGTTAGGACTATGGTTGTGTTGCTGATCAATAAGCCCATAAAAAGTAGAAGACACGAGAAATTAATAGCTCCAATAGCCTTTCTCCTTTTATTGATTACGGTGGATGCACTACTACAGAACCGGCTACCACAAGCGGCTCGTAACCCCCTTTAGAAGCGGTTTTATAACCGCTTCTAAATCAAGCGTGTGATACCTGCGGGTATCACAAGCGGTTGCTCGAACCGCTTGTGCTGTGGCACCAGAAGCGGTTTGGAAGGTGTCCAGGAGAGCCAGTGGAGCCGCCACGTGGGGGACTCCACAAGCGGTTTGTTGGAGAAGGATATCCAGAAGCGGTTAGTCTGACCAACCGCTTGTGGAGAGCAGCACTCCATAAGCGGTTGGAGTCACGAACCGCTTGTGGAGAGAGTTTTCATTATATGTAATATAGAATATGTTCTTACGGTGTTTTTGTATATCGTTTTTTACCATAAAATTAAATATGAGTGGAGGAGTTTTTTGCGCAATTAAATATATATTACATATGCATACTCATACATATGTTCACAAGCTAGCTCAGTACATAAAAAAATGAACTTAATAGTGTAAAAAATAGACAAGTACATACACGCAACCGATGTTTACAAGTTTGAATGATGGAAAAAATGATTATCGAACTCATTTCTTGCATGCGTCACTCTTTATGTCCTTGGTCGACGTGGATGTTGTCATCAGTTCAGCGGTGTTCAACGCAGGAAACCTTACGTGGAACTCGCCATTTGGAGATACAACCTCGTTGACAAGGAAGCCAATAAGTTGTTCTTGGAGTGCGCGCACCCGGTGAGGCGGGAGCACGTTAACGTGCTCATCGATGTTGGGCTGACAATTAATTAAGCGGGAAGTATATAAATATCCGATCATATGCAATTAATTAAAATGTAAGTTGTAGCTAACAAATTGACATGCATATACGAACCTCGGCATAATGTTCCAGCTTATCGCCATGGATAAAACTTTGAATATAGTGGAACACGTAGTAGCCACATAAGTTGTTTCTAGCCGTCTGGCATTTAACCTTCACGGGGAGAAATTTTAGAATATCAGATGAAGAACTGATATGGCGCATGTATATTAATAATAGTTTTTGTAGTACGTACCTGAGTGCTTACTATGACTTCGAATTCTTTCTTGAATTCTCCTTTTTGCTTCTTCTTGAACTTTGCAAATGTCTTGTTAAGGATGTTAATGAACCATTGGTATTTTTGGACTAGATTCCTTCTTGAGTCATGAACTATAATCCTGCTGTTGTCAAGCTCGATGACTAGAAGGATCCAGTGAAACCTATTCGTATATTGCAACATATGCGTAAGTAGCTAATCGTACTATCAATGGCTTAAGAAATACAAGAACAAGAGGTTTGTGAGAACACATACTTGAAGTTGAAGGGCAGAAGTATGTACGGTTTGTAGTCTTTGTTTCAACATTGCATGCAAAAGGTATGCCTCAACTAGTGGTTTTGCTTGTCGATGACCGGACTTTCGTTGACAATCTCGGGTCGATGAAGCCAACGCTTCTATTTGCCCGATCTTGTACATCGTTGTATCTCCATTCTACATAAGGAGGGATAACTAAGTTAATTAGATTTTCAATTTTGTGGTGCGAGAGGAAGCAAACGGTAAACTTAGTAGATCGACACTTACAGACACCAGCAGGACGTGAAAGACACGTTGACCTCGTCTCCTTGGTACACATGGTACAAGTCCTCGAATTCCAGCCATAGTTTTGTGTTGTTCCCGCGGAAGAAATGCTCATCTTGGAAACGGAGGAGGAACATTTGCTCTTCTTTAGATGCCCTTTCCATGTACCATTCATGCATTTGACGCATCTTGGTTGGGAGATCTTTTATATCTTTTGGATCAATTAGCGGTTTGCGAACTCATACTTCCATCGGTTGGTGCCACCGGAAGATCCCGGTCTATTGATTGGAGTCCCGCCTCCTTCAGAATGCCATTTTCCTCAACTCCTCAAAGACTCTGCGATCTTCCACTTTCTTCTTTCCCACCGACAGAGTATTTTTCACTGTAGCCTTTCTTATTGTCCTTTGTAGTCACTCATCACAGTGCGGCGCCGTTCCGCATGACCGAAAGTGCTTCACGCTTTTTTATCTATTTTAACCTTGGGCTCGCTTCTTTGGCGCAAAGTCACAGCCACATCCGTCTTACGGATGCATCTAGCTCCTCCGATCGAGATCATATGGCCTCTTTGGCGGTTCCTTTGACATTCTCTGCCTGCCGGATGCCGACTTCGTGGGAGGAGGTGCTAGTACGGAATCCCTCCTTTTGACATCGAGCTTCTTCCTCGGGAGATCTTTGGGCGTGGTACTGGAGATGTTGGGTGCTTCTTACTTTCAGGCGGTGGCGGTGGCGACGGAGTCGGGCTGGAGGTGGAGGAGGTGTGGCCTAGACCACCGGGGAAGCATTGCGTGCAGGCGACGCTGGAGGAGTCGTGTGTTGTCGATGTGGAGGAGGCGTGCTTGCTCCTGCAGCTGGCTCAAACTACGGGGCCTCTCTTGCTGGAGATATAACCTCCACACCATCTGGAAATATGATGTATTTTTTGCGCCAAAGGATGAATGTGCTATGGAGGGCCTGTCCAAGCTTGGTCACGTCGTCGCCCCCAGCAATCTCGGGCATGAGATCTTCGAAGCCTCCCACCACCTCTTCCACCGTGACCTTCGAGTATCCGGAGGGTATCTGGTTGCAGTGGAACGTCTGGCCCGCCTCCACCGGATAAGCCATACCATAAGCCACCTTGAAGGAGAGGTTACGATATCAATGTGTAGCTCGCCCGGCGGCGAACCTTGATGTTGTCCACGGATGACGGGCTGCGGGTCGCTCACATAGGGGCCACGGCGGACGCAAGAATCGCTTTTTGCGCGGTCGGACTGATCACGGATTCCAGCGCCGCCTGAACATTGGTAGAACGTAGTGCTCCCTGAAGCTGGCTCATTGCTTCAGACACTTTTTTCGTGACCAGGACATCGATGGAAGCCCTCGTAGCTCTAAGCTCTTCCTCCAATCGGCCCACTCTACCTTGATCTCTCCTCTTGCTTCTGTCTCGGCTCCTGTAAGTGCTTGAGTCTTTGGCAAAGCCGTGCCTCCATGGCACCTTCCCGAAACCTCGTGTCCGTCCCGGTGCTCGGGGTTTTGAAGGGCATATCTTAGCTCATCATTCTCCTGTCCGTCGCAAGGATCTGGACCGAGTCGCTTTCGGCTTGTACAATCCTTTCACCAACTTCTTGGACTATCGGTGCCATCACCAAGCTACCATCATCAGCAAGTTTGCCCCCATGAGCCAAGAACCAATTGCGCAGCGGGCTCCCAATCCTCAGTTTCAGGTACAACATCCTGCTGCCAAAGTTCATCTTCCCGCTTGTCCCATTTCTTTGCGGCCTTGATGTAACTACGGTCCCGAGATGGTGGTGGTATTTCTTCTTACGGCATTCACCTGTTTTTTCTCTCGCGCGCCGTCCTACATCCGAAGCTTGTATTCCTCGAAAGCATCCCAATGATCACCGCTTAGGAAATTGATTGAAGTCGGCCTTTCTCCTTTGTCGATGTACTTGCGGGTGAGGGCGACTTCCTTCTTGAAAGGAAGTTGCCATCTTCTTCAAAGCCCATCCCTTGGCCTTCGCTCGTACCCTTACGGAAATGTGAAATATTCCTTCATATCATTCCAGGCGGTTCCTTGGTAGCCGCAGGACTTGACTCATTTCGGATGCTGATTGGGACGTGATCCCTCACGTGGTAGCCGCAAGCGTTGTTGAAAGGGCCAATTGCTGATTCTGGGGCTAGCAAACTCTCGTCGTTGCCGACTTCGGTTATCACATACTTTGTCGAAGGCTTCTTGTTAGGTCCTCGGGTCATTCCGGACTGGGTGGCCGATGCGCTACCTCCTGCTCTCTGTTTTCATGCCCACAAGGTGTTCGGTGAAATGCCCACAAGGAGTTTTGTTGATATGTTGATGTTGGAGTAATGAAAAAATATTGTTGATGCTAATTTGTTTCACTCTTTGAAGCTATTAATTCATGTCGGCGGCTTCATCAAATGGCGAGACGAAGAGACAACTAGAGGCATTGCGGATGAAGCTATCGTGTCCTCGATGCGAGATCCCGTAAATGTGTTCACCTCCCATACATCCAAAAATCCATCCCGAGTGTTCATGAAGTGTTCGAATATGTCGGTAAGTTTTTGAAGTTATTCATTTGTTCATATTCGTTGACTTTCACCTTCCGCTCCATTCTTTCGCTTGAAGGGCACAACATGTCTCAGATTAAGCGTAATGATAAAGCCACCATGGTGTTGAAAATCTTGCAATGCAAATTGCTGCATTACAAGAAGATTTGCTGCCAAGTGATGATGGCCGACGGGCTATAATATTTAATCCTGTTGCAAGCCAGAGATATGCACATCCGACTGCTTCTGATGACAACAAGAGTATTAAAAAGCTAGAAGAACGGATGGAAAGAGTAGAGGACATGCTAAAGAAATTAGTTAATATAGCTATCATTGTAATGTTGCTCCTTTTAGTTAATATAGCTATCATTGTAATGTTGTAAATTTCACACTGCTTTTGGGGTTTTTGTATGGGAATTTATGAGCTAACTATGCTAAGCTGAATTTCTCTTTGTATGTCTGTAATTTCCTTTTTTAGGTATGCTAAAATTTATGCAAATCCTTTCATAGAGTGGATATAAATTTTCAGGCTTTGTTCTCATTTTAAAACTTGTACAAATGGTTTTCATGCTTTGTTTTCATTTTAAAATTTGTAGAAATAATTATGTACAAGCAATGTTAAACATCAACATATCAACATGATCATATGGAATAATTTGTATACAAGTAGTACATCTTAAGTCTTCGTCTTTACAATTGTTCCTTCGTTATGATCGTGACATATGTAAGGAGCATCGACATCATCACACGCAGGGGCGTTTATGTCGACATCAATCGTAAAAGGAGAGAGCTCGTCGAATCGACCATACTCTTCCTCGTCGGTGACGTTCTCAACTCCTACAATCCTTCGTTTGCCTTGGAGAACCACAAGTCGCTTTGGCATTACCTTTTGCTTGTCCTTCTACTTTTTAGGTTTGCTTGACATGTCCATTACATAGAAGACCTGGATCACATCGTTCACAAGAACAAACGGTTCGCGCCTATAGCCGACTTCTGTGAGATCCACGGTTGTCATGCCATATTTGTCGACCTTCACACCATTTGGAGTCAGCTTGACCCATTGGCACTTAAATAGAGGGACCTTCAGAGGTCCATAGTCGAGCTCCCATATTTCTTCTATGAAACCATAATATGTGTCCAACTTCTTCTTTGTTGTCTTGGCGTCTATCTGGATACCGCTGCTTACGTTGGTGCTCTGTTATCCTGGGATTTGGTGTAGAATGTGTAACCATTGATCTCATACCCTTGAATGTCATGATTTCTTGTGATGGTCCCGAGCCAAAGCGTTGCAATAGTTCATCGCTTTGACCCTTCCTCAAGGATGTACTTCAGAGCCGATTCTTGAAAGAATCCATGTGCTTCGGGTTATCCAACTCTCTGTCTTCCCCGTGAACTCATGGCGTAGGACACTCTTGTCTTTGAAGGACATAGGGGCGACTATAGTTGATTACTTCAGAACAGTGAAATGTGCTTGCTTGAATGCAACAAGATCATTGCATGCAACTGATTGCCTTCCTATTGTCCCTTTGCCTCGTAGCCTCCCCTCGTGTCGTGATATGGGCACGCCGATAGGATTTAGATCATTCATGTAATCAATACAAAACTCTATCACCTCCTCCGTCACGTAGCCCTCGGCAATGCAGCCTTCCGAACGCGAACGGTTACGGACGTACTTCTTCAAGACACTCATGTACCTCTCGAAAGGGAACATGTTGTGTAGATACACCGGTCCGAGGATACCTATCTCCTTGACAAGGTGAATGGTGAGATGAACCATGATATCAAAGAATGCAGGAGGAAAGATCATCTCGAGGCTAACCAAACTTTGTACCACATCAGCCTCCAACTTAGGCAGTTTAGCTGGTTCAACAACCTTCTGCGAAATGGCGTTCAGGAAGGAACATAGCTTTGTGATTGTCCCCCGCACCCACTCGGGCAGTATACCTCTAACAGCTACCGGGAGCAACTGTGTCATCAACACAAGGCAATCATGGGATTTTAGGCCTTGGAGTTTATTCTCTTTCATGTTTACGAGTCTCTTTACATTTGAGGAGTATCCAGAAGGGACCTTCACACTGTTCAAATACTCAATCATGCTTTTTTCTCTTCTTTGCTTGGAGTGTAGCTCGCGGGGATGTAGAAAAAGTTGTTTTGTCCTTCTTTGTTTTTGGGATGTAGGTCACTCCTCACCTCCATGTCTTCAAGGTCCTTCCGAGCTTGCGATGTATCTTCGATTTGCCATACATATTTATGTAGCCTAACGAGTTCAAGCAAATATTTTTGTGATGTGCATGAAGTCAAGCGAGTGACGAACCTCCAAAACTTCCCAATACTGGCAGGTCCCAAAATATTGATTTCTTCTTCCATGTGGGTGCATGACCATCCTCGTTAAACACATGTATACTTCCAAGACCCTTCCCAAATACCACTTTCAGATCCTTTACCATAGCAAACACAAGTCGCCCATTACGATCTTTGAGGCTTAACACAATTCTGTTCCCCATTAAATTCTATCGCCTTTCCACCTCAAAGCATGACTGCCAGGAAGAAACCTGTGGTGGCCCATGTACACACACTTTCGATAGTTTTTCAGGTACATGCAGTCCGTTTCATCTATGCACTGGGTGCAGGCTTTAAACCCTTTGACAGTTTGGTAGGACGAGTTCTGAGAAGCGAGCCAATCGTTTATTGTTACAAACAACAATGCACGTAGGTTGAAATACTCTCTTTTGTACTCATCCCAAACCCGTACACCATCCTCCCACAACTTCACAAGGTCTTCAACCAATGGTTTCAGGTAGACATCGATGTCGTTTCCAGGTTGCTTTGGGCCTTTGATCAACAATGGCATCATGATGTACTTCCGCTTCATGCACAGCCATGGAGGAATGTTATAGATGCAAAGCGTCCACAGCACCGGTGCTATGGATGTCGCTCAAGCGACCGAAAGGATTCATCCCATCGGTGCTCAACCCAAACCTTATGTTTCTGACCTCATTTGCAAAGTTCGGGTAAGCCCGATCGACTTTCCTCCACTGCGAGCCATCTGCAGGGTGTCTAAGCATCCGTCTTCCTTACGCTCTTCTTCATGCCAACGCATCATCTTGGCATGACCTTCGTTCAACAAGCGAGCGCTTCAACCGGGGATCATAGGAAATACCACAATACTTTGGTGGAGTTCTCTTCTTCGTCGATTCCCATCTAATTCACTGGATCGTCCGCTGCATATTATCTGGGATTCTTCGCTGCTTGGACAAACCTCCAAATCGGCATACTCATTGCGTCTGAGGATACAATCGTTAGGACATCGTGTATCTTCCGTACTTGCAATCCTAAAGGGCAGAGGACTCGCTTCGCTTCATCGTGGATTCGGTAGAGTGTTACCTTCCGGAAGCAACTTCTTCTGAGTGATAACAAACCATTGAATGCCTTGTCGACACACCGTTTGTGGCCTTCCATTGCATGAGTTCTAGTGTAGTACGCAACTTTTGTGGCCCCGTCCACAGTTTGGGTACAAAGCGATTCGTGGTCCTCTACCATGCTCTGAAACTTCTTGTATTGTCTTTCCTCTGTGAACTCTCCCTCTCCGTCACGGAACATCTGATCTAGCTCATCATCGCCAAACTCGTCGACTGTATCTTCCACGGACCCGTATTGAGTGGTGTTCGGCATACTGTTGGCTCTATCTTCCTCTTCTTCGTCTTCTTCATCGTCTTTCTGTCGAATCGCCTCTGTTTCGCCATGGTGGGTCTAGTAGGTATAGTTTGCCATGAAACCTCTCGTGATCACATGCCTCATAACCATCCATCGTTCGGAGTGCTCCTTCTCATTCTTGCAATCTACGCACAGACAACGTATGAAGCTTCCTAGAGGCAAGAATGCAACGGCCACGTAGAGAAACTCCTTCATGCCATCTCTGAACTCTCTTGACCGACGGTCCGCATTATACATCCATTGCCGGTTCATCTACACCAATAAAAATAATAACAACATCTATCACAATATTTAATTAAAGCTAACTATGTCTAATAGTTTTGTATTTTTTTAATCATTCTGTATTCTTTTAACTAAAGCCAACTAATTGTTACATGTTCATGCAAACCTTTTCTATCATTACGCATTTTAATTTTACTAAATAAAAATTATTTTTTACCTTTTCCCCACCTTTGTAATTTTTCATCGTTTCACATTTATTGCATTTCATTCCATACACCAAACAATATATCACCTTAAGAACAAAAAAATAAGCCAACAACAGAAACACTAATAATTCCCACAAGAACAAAACATGATTTCTCAACATCCAATGCACAAAAAACATCAATATATAGGTGAGAAGGATGTCAGCAACATGTTACTCACCTTAGGAACAATTAATTTAGAGCTAATAGCCTCAATTGAAATTTTTGGTAGCACCTCCCCACATGAACTGCTCTCGGCCCACCACTCTGCTGTCCTGTGCGAGCTCGGGGAGGAAGATGGGGTTTAAATCTTGTTGGAAGATGGGGTTTAAATCTTATTGGGCGGAAGGGGTCTCTACAAGTGGTTCTACACACGAACCGCTTCTGGATCCCCACCTATAGAAGCGGTTCTAGATACGAACCACTTCTAGAGATGGGACTCCAGAAGGGGTTCGTGTCAAGAACCGCTTCTAGAGACCCCCTCCCGCCCGTTGCCCACGAACCGCTTGTGGCACGTAGAGTACAAGCGGTGCGCACCTAACCGCTTGTGATAGACCAGTTGTGAAGACCGGTTCTGTAGTAGTGATGCAAGATCTGCATGTATGTATAATAAGAGCCCTGTACCTGTTTATAGTAGGAGGGGGCCTCTTCTCACGGTAGAACAATACGAGACTAGAATTTCAGGCATCATGGACTTTATTGATCAGCTTCAACCTCTATTTCTACTAGGTTCGGTTTAGAGGAGTGTCTACACAACAGTTATGTCTCAACAAGATTGATTGGCTTTGGCTATGATTGCGAGTTGATCCCCATCCCCCAACATACGATTTGTAATTAATGTACACTGATAATCATCCCTCAATTAATACTCCCCCATAATGCGTTCGGCCCTCTAGCGGTTGAATCTAATTTAAGAATGGCAATCTTACCCGATTACCTGTGTGTTCACGGGTAAAAATTCTAATAGAGGTGGATATATTCCTCTTGTATTACCGCGAGTATGTTTATGGGGGTCAAACTCTACCCGATGGGCAAACGGGTATGGGTATGGGGGAGCTTCACCTGTATCCGTTCCGCCCAATTACCCACCACATCCTATTGATATACAGGCGCTCAGTTGGCCCCCTGATCCCAATTTGTAGTACCTCATTTTAGTAATTATTGAACTTAAGCATCTGCGTATTATTTGTCTGCATGTATTATTTTAATTTTTATTCTTATGTACATTTGAAATTTTGAATTATTGATGATCATTCTTTAATTCATAGAATATAACTAATGCCCATAATTTCATTAAAAAGATTGTATTAGTACGATAGCTTATTAGCTTCTAGTACTATTTAGTTGGAAAGGTTGTTGATGGTGGCGAGTAAACGGGTATACTCGTAGGTATCGAGTACCTGTGGGCCACGGGTATGGGCGAGATTTTTTGCCCACGACCCTTTGCGGGTATACTCGTGAAGGAGATTTTGGTTCGCGGGTATGGGTATGGGTATGGGCGAGCACTATCCATACCTGCCTCACCTGATTGCCATCCCTAATCTAGCTTATCCTTTTAAAATCAACACTAGTACTGTTGAATCTTGATTTGTTAGAACTTCGTCCGATCTTTTTTACATCATCTCTACTACTTCTAATTAGGAGTTTGTGGTGATCCTTTGTTCTCCTTCAGAACATCTAATCTGTTAGATCCAACATGAACGGCTGAGATGTTGTCAAGATATACTCCGCTTGATATGTGTATGAAAGAAATTGTACATTATTGTATGACTTAGAATCCTTTTTACTTATATGTATCATCTTTTTTAAGATTTCATTGCATCGCACGGGTACCCTACTAGTGTTTTATAATGCATGTGGATAACCTTTTAAAACTTTGATTGCTAATATGCACAAAATTAAATATTTGAATTTGTCATGTGCAAATAATATCACCAGATTTGTCATCAAAGGTGATCTCCAAGAGAAGAAAATCCATGATATCAAAGCATTAACGGTTTCCTTCCCAGTAGTCCTCTTGTAACTCTCGACTTATTTACGATATTTTATGCGGAAGTTGTAATGCTTCCCATTTTGCAATAAGCATACGTGTCTACATATGCTTTCCACTCTACAATAAGCTGCCACACCCAGGGATTGAAATATTGTCGATAATCGCTTGATTATTGTGAAGATCGGTTCAAAATTAGAAACTAGTCGGTATATCGGTCCAATTTAAAAAATTTAAAAAAATTTATGGGATGTAAGCTAGTCGGAAATCGGTGAAAATCACTCAAAAAATCGGCAGCTAAAAAAGTTCAATTGGTCGGTCATTTTTTATGAAAACCGTTTGATTTCCTATTATTTGATTTTTTTCCAAAAAATTTGATTTTGAAACCCTCTGATTTCTGGCGATTTTCAACAAAAATCGCTAACAACCCAACATCGATTTTCCAAAGCAATTCGGTATTGTAAACCCATGCCACAGCATGATTTGTGTTGGATATGATAAGGATGTAACTGAAGAGCCTATATGAGCTTGGGGACACCATCCAAAGACAATTATTTATAGAGAAAAACTAAAATTTACTTATTCATGGAAAAAAGACCGCTAGATCCGACACCGAGGCAGCAAGAATTGTTGATATCAGGCGCCATTGTCGTATTCTTCCTCTCCAATCGCCGTCGTCTTCTTCCTCGGGACGATCTGCGAAGCTAGTCATGCGGTGCTAGAAGGCCGTATTTGACAGCTGTGTGTCCGAAAGGCTGCTAGATTTGGCACCAAGGCAACAGGGGACGGTAAGGAGGGGATAGCATGGGCAGTGGGAGGAGGTGGTAGTGCGAGGAGGAAGTAGGTAGGGGTGGGAAAATATAAACCGAAACCAAAAAACTGAACCGAACCGAGTTAACCGATTATTTCGGTTTTTTTGGTTTTCGGTTTTCAGTTCGGTTTTTATTTTAGCACTATTCGATTTAGGGGTTTCAATTCGGTTTTCCATCTCTATTAACCGTAAAAATCGAACACCGCATAGGCATAGCTCATATCTCCGATTCCAAGGCCCAAGCGGCCAAGCAAACTCCTCCGAACGACCGAACCCAAATCGTGAGCTCGTGTCCTCGTCTCTTCCAAGCTCCAACCTCCTGTCCTCCCTCTCCGAACCCTAGCCGCCGTCACTCTACCTCCTCATCCCAAGCCGCCGGCGCCCGAAGCCACTCCCCTCCGACTCCTAGACCCACAAGGCCACCCCCTCCATTTGCCTTGCCGCTTGGCCTCCATTGCAAGTTCGCAACTACCTCTCCCCACCGTGAGCGCCCACCAGTTCCTTACTCCCTCCTCCCCAACGGACTCTCGGACCAAATCCCCTCCTCTAGAGCAAATGTCCCAAGCCGCTTCTGGCTCCCTAATCCCCAATTTCCCCCAAAATTCGAACCCTAATCCCCAATTTCCCTCAAAATCCGAACCCAAAATCCTTCTGCATGCCATCCCAGCGCGAGCACAACGGTGAGGGGAGGTGAGGTGAGCGGTAGTGGAGGGGGCTCGATGCTGGGGGAGAAGCCGAGAAGGAGAGGCCAAGGTCCTTTCTAGTTAGTCACGGTTTCTTGTAGTTCTTAACCTTGTCCTCCATTTCTTGTCCCTTTCATTTATTTGCCCTTTTCCCTTTAATTTTTCTCTGTCCTTACTTGCTACAAATGCCAAATTTTAGGTCTCTTCTTGGTGATGCAACCTAGCCTTTTCCTCTACTTCAGATAAAGATGAACAAAATAAGCTGGCAAGAATAATTCAATTTCTTGGGAGCCACAGATGATTTGCTTGTGAAATTCCTCATTCACTATTGCTTCACATCGATGAACTCTGTATGTACAAGATATCTTTGTTCTGGTTTCCTATCATGGATGACTCTTTTATGTTAGAACATATAATACCCTGTTTAAGAAACTACGCATTTGGTAACCGGATGAGTAACACTCAGTTTAGGAAAATTCGGTTAAACCGAAAACAGAATTAACCGAACCGATTTGGTTCGGTTAATTTGATTCGGTTTTTACCTCTGTTCGGTTTCGGTTCGGTTTGCAGAATTCAGAAACCGAAATATTTTAGAACCAAAAAAACCGAACCGAACAAACCGTATTAACCGAATGCCCACCCCTAGAAATAGGAGTGGAAGAGGATGAGAGGAGACAATAGAGGCACAGGGAGATGGTGATCGTGCTACATGGGTCATGGGAGGAGGCGAACAGGAGAGGTAGTATTTGATGATGGGTTGGACCATTGGAGTAAGGTAGTTAGGCCCTATTTGGGAGAGCTCCAGATCCCAGCTCCAGCTCAGATCTGAAACTTATAGGCTAAAATAAAGTGAATTAAGTTTATAATTTTAGTCTAAAATGTAAACAAGATGATCTACCTAAACACTCTTAATGTACCCATAGCTCCAGCTCTATAAATTTCTAGAGCTAAAAATACCCTACTCCACCAACTCCACAGATTTTGGTGGAGCTGAAGCTGTCCCAAACACCCTCTTAATGATAGGCTAAACTGTAGATAGGATGTTTTTAGAAAAGATCGCTTTCATGCCAAGCCAGTCAGGCACGGTCCAATCGGTTGTGCCACACATCATATTGAGTTTCTAATAAGCCTGGTACAATCTATCATTCGTACCGTGTGAATCTAATCTAAAGACATCTGTATCGTACTGTGTTTTAGGCCATACTCGACGGCTGTGCCTAGAGCTAGCCCAAAAGGCAAGGATCATTGCCCAGATCTAGCTACAGCCGTGTAGTCCTTCCGAGTAAAATTCTTATACTACAACTTTATTGTCTAAACTATCAATAGACTATAACTTTTATGTCACTGATGTGTGACCAGGTTGGCGCTTGGTGGCTTCCCAGTTGGTGCTATAATGACACCCCGTAACGACCTTAGCAACACACACACACATATATATAAAAGGATGGCTCCTTCGCAATGGAGTTGCAACTTGCACCTTTGTGGAAAATTAGTTTGTTAAGGGTTTGTTTGAATCATTAGGGAAGTGTTTACACCAAAATTTAGTAGGTATGGTCAAAATTGCCATGCTATGGTTTAACATATTATAGCCGATATCCGGTATGGAAAGATATCCAAAGTTTTGGTTATAACTAATATTTTAGGAAGAACTGTCCAAACTAAAGCCGATAAAGATTGTGTTTTGTAGCTTGGTGGCACAAAATATTCAAAACACGATAGCAAACCCAAAGCCATCGGCCACAACTCCATCATTAATGCCAACCCAACCCACTGTCATATTACCACGAGATCCTCGCCCAAGAAGGGTTGTTCATTACCAAGCGTATATTGATGCTGCCAAATTAGATGTGTTGGCTAATTTGCCGCCATTAGCTCTGTTTTACACGTGTCCGCAATCAATTCCACAGCCGATTGAATCTAATCGGTACCCGCACAATACCGAGCCAATTCCACCAAGAATCCGATCCCTTACAAGGTAGTAACTTACTCAGAGCCTTTTGTCCCAGTGTCAGAGTCGGCCGCTGGGAGGAACAACGGATATGAGCAGTTTCATCAATACACGTCGGTTCAGTTTAATCAACACTCGAGCTTACGCTTGGGGGCAGAATGCCAATCATGATAATAGTTGGCAAAATCCTAACGCTATGTCAGCCAATAATATTAATTATGCTGATCATATTTCTGTCGTGTTGAGGGATCAGTTTGGCATACAGCCGAAAGGTAAGGTTATCGACTATAGAAAGCTGTATCCAGATTACATTGATTAAATACCGTACACGAATGACTTTAAGGTTCCTAATTTTTCAAATTTTCTAGGGATGACTCTATGACCACATTTGAACACGTTGGACGATTTATCGTGCAATGTGGCGAAGCCGCTCAGTCCGATGGGCTCAAAATTAGGTTATTTCCTTTGTCACTATCAGGAACTGCTTTCACTTGGCTCACAAGTTTACCATCAAATTTGGTTCACTATTGGGATGATTTGGAAAGCCGATTTCATGAGTACTTTTTCTCTGGTAGCTGGAACTCAGGATTTCTGATCTGAGCTCTGTCTATCAAAAATTTGGTGAATCGGTGACCAATTATATTACGAGATTTAAGGAAGTTAAAAATCAGTGTTTTAGTGTCACTTTGCCTGACAATCAATTAGCTGATCTAGCCATACATGGATTAATTCCCCCTTAGGGGAAAGTTTAGTGGACAAGAATTTACAGATTTGAGCTATCTGCTTCATAGGGTGTCAGCTCAAGAAAGTCAATTTCCTGACAACAGGAGATTCAACGATAAGTTCAAGGTAAATAATAATAAAGATAAACAAAAGCCAAGGTAAATATGGTCAAGTACTGTTCAAGTGAGTCTTTTGAAGACGATGAAGCAGAAATAAATATAGTCGAATGAGTCAAAGGGTCCAAAAAATCTTTGGTCTATTCTTGGCTTAAATCGACGAAGAGTAAGTTGGAAGTGAAATACGCATTTGACGTCTCCAAGTGTGATCGTATTTTTGATTTACTGTTACAAGAAAAGATTATGCGATTGCCCAAAGGACATGTTGTATTATCAGCCGATGAGATCAAACATCAAAGGTATTGCAAATGGCACCATTCTTTTTCTTATAATACTAACGATTGCAATGTTTTTCGATAGTAGATATAATTAGCTATAGAAGACAGTCTGCCTAAATTTGCAAATGAGCCGACAATGCAGGTGGATGTCAACCTTTTTCTAATAAACATGGTGCAATGCTCGGAAACAAAAAGAGCAGATACAAAGTGAAGAATCAAAAAGGCTTGACATGTTGATATCCAATCCACCTCAAGCAGTAAAGAAACTCTGAAGATTACGGTTGGTTCATTGCAAATAGAAACTGACCGTGAAGAAAAAAACTCTAGGATTGTTAAGTTGAAGGGGGAACCACAAGTCGGAAAGTGGTACAAGGCGGAGAAATTGCCGCCATGACGATCGACAAACAAACCTAAGCCGACTTTTTCTTAGTTACTGGAGAAGTACGAGAGGAAGAGCAATAAGCCGCGTTATCCTGCACATCGGCCGCATAATTTGTATTGGCTGGAAAATTTGGAAAAAGCTCATCAACAAAGCCCCTTCTAGCAATTATATTGGGAGAGGGGGATAGCTCTGCCATCAGCGTACACTTGCCCAATGGAATACAACCCCCAGGATGATTGGCCAAGGAAATTGGCTAAAGACAGGTTGTTGGACCAGTGCAAGATTACAACAGAGGTTATAAGAAGCCGATACATGAAAGGAATTCTGTGCCAAGTCAAGCTAAAGCAGAAACGTAAGGATTAAATTCTGCGACTCAAGAAGATCTGTTTGGCAAAATACGCAAGCTGATTGAGCCTAAGCTAAAATGGTGTACTCTAGGTCTTAATCAGTCTCAACATAGATAGTTACAAAGACTAAGGCCCCGTTTGGTACGGTTCTAGATTCTAGTAAAGCGAAGCGGTTCAATTCTTGGTAAAGCGTTTGAGTAGAATCGAATCCGGAGGAGCGGGTTGCTAGCCGATTCGACCACGGCGTGTAAAAATCAAAGCGATTAAGCTTTGAAGCGTTTGAGTCCTATTCCGTTTGGTTGGATTTATTTCAGATTCTAGGAGAAACAGTTCGGTTCCAAGTTACCAAACGGGGCCTAAGAACTCAGGAAATCAAAGAGCCCGAGCAAGAAAAGCAAAGGGATCAGGTTTTTGATAAGCTTCGACCGGTTAAAACCATTAAAAAGGAGCGGAGGAAAAAAGAGCCAACCAAAGATGAATTGGTTTCGACCGGTTAAAACCATTAAAATAGAACACTATAGCTAGTGGCTGCTGGATTGTACTGTGGTCTTCTACTGTAGCGATTGACTGATGATATGCTTCCACGTGACACGCTGTTCCCTCCCAATCACACGACGGCTTTATGGCATAGCTCGAAATGCAGGTGAATGGACTATGCTTTAGACTTTAGCGACCGGCCCATGCTGGATGTCCTAGCGAATCGGTGGTTTTCTCAAACAAGGGAAGTTTTTCAAAGAATTGCTAGCATGAACCTTTTGACCTTGACTATTGCGCATCCACCCATCAAAACTGTTAAGATATAGATTGATTTGATTTGAGTCCATATTCATTTGGACTATGTCCATATCGAATTTATCTCTTCCTTCTTTTACTATATATTGGATATCTTTTTGTACAAGGAATTCAATCTAATAAAAAGACATTTGCCCTTTGACTTTGTGTGTACTTTATACTTGTTCTTGAGATTTCATTGACATGCTGTTGATTAATCATAGGTGAATGACTACGTTTTATAACACGATATCAATACGAAGCTCTACCGAGACCGATTTAGATCGTCTACCTGTATCAATCTACATTGTATCGAATTCGTCTGACAACACTCAATTAAATCTACTACAAATTCTACATAAGTTCGAGCTATGTAAGTTAATCGCATCAGAATAGCTGATTTTAATCAAGCAGATTAATTCCTCTAATTGCCAAGATTACTTGTTTAATCCATGAAAAATAGGAAATTAGGGTTCTTAATTTTTTTGTTCATCCTAAATCTAGCTCTGTTCAACAAAAATTGTTGGAAACATGAGCTTGCCAGGTGCACTCGGTCATACGCTCGGCCCGATGCCACCATAGCCTGTCACGGCGACGCAACGTGACGCCGCCACATCCGAGTTGGCTAGCAGCCGTGCCCGAGAATGGCTCGTAGCGAAGCCGCCCAGCCGAGCCACACCGACGTCCACGACCGCGCTCGAAGCGCCGATGGCAGCTCTCGCGCCCACTGCACCACTCGCCATCGGTCACCGCGCCACTCGGTCTCTACCGTCACGCCCGCTGCGCCGACACTCGACCGTCACGCCCAGGGTTCAAATTTTCGCCGAATTTTGGCGAAATTTTGCCGAAATTTCGGTTTCGGCCCCCCGAATTTATATATCCCGGCCAAATTCAAAATTTAAAAAATTTGATTTTACTACAGTAACTGCTACAATAATTTTGGGATCCGGATTTTCAATTTTTTTGGCCGGATTTGAACGGAATGGGTCCAATAACCCTTAAGAAAGTCTTGTTCCATGAAAATTTGATGAATAACTAATTTTTTGAGATTTTTTAAAATTTGGGCAGAAACACTGTCAGATTTTTAAAAAATTTTACATGCCTGATGATCATCTAAAAAAATTATGGTACCATCCTTTGTTGTTTGGAATCATAGAAAAAAAGTTTCAAAATAATTTAACATCATTTGTTATCTTTAAAAGTCAAAAACAGAATGGACATAATTGGGACAGTAAAGTTGTTAGATTTTTGTAAATTTTCTCGAGTGTGATCATCATCTAAAATTTTTATGAAAGATTAATAACTTCCTCAGTACCATTCTAAAAAAATTTCAAAAAATTTAAACCTTATTTGTTTGCTCAATAAAATCTATGAATACAGTAAGGACTAAACTTAATTTGTTGTATTATATTTCAAAAATCAATTCATTTGAGCTAAGGATTTATCAGGCAGTTCAAATATTTTTATAACTTTTTGAAATTTTGTTTTTCAAATTTATTTGAGCTAAGGAATCCTATGTAAAATTGTCAGCTCAAAATATTTCTCCAGGTATTTATAAAAATTCTGACATTCAAAGTACTAGTTTTCAACTCTCTCTATTTTTGAATTTTTAAATATCTTAAATTAATTTATTAATTTCTGATATTTTTAGTGTTGATGAATTTATTGCTGGGGAAGATAATATTAAATTTTCAAAAATTTCAACTTCATTGGTTTGGTCAATAAAATCTATCAATGCAGTAAGCATTGAACTTAATTTGTTGTATTATATTTCAAAAATCAAACAGAGAAAGAACATAAATGGCACTGTGCCTTCTACGAATTTTATAAATTTTCTGGAGCGTGATCATGATTCAAAATGTTTATGACATATTAAACATTTCCTTGTCACCCTTATGTAAATTTTTTGAAAAATTTAAACCATTCTTATTGCTAAAGTAAATATATTATTGATCATCGGCCTTTTAACAGGATACTACCACTGTTGGAATTTTTAAAAATTCATGATACCTGATAATCATATGAAACTTTTATGAGAATATTATGGTTGTGTCAGGACCATCCAGAAAAATTTTAAACATTTTATAACCTTGTTTGTTGTAATTTTCATTCGGATGAAACTTGCCGCTCAGCGCTTTACCAAGACAGTACCAATGTTTCAATTTTTAAAAATTCCTCACATTTGATCATCATCTGAAATTTTTACAGAAATATCATAAATATGTCAGGAATCTCCACAAAAAATTTATAAATTTTCTAACGTCATTTGTACTATTTTTCATCCGGTTCAAAGTAGTTACAATAGTTACAAAATTTCGTCATTTTATGTACCATTTCATGTATCATTTTACGTATCGTTTTATGCCAGGACAAGCATGCACATGGCTAATAATAATGGCTCGTTAGCTCGAATTTGATGTAACCACTGAAATGATACATAAAATTATACATAAAATGATACGTACAAATGTTTGTACGTATCATTTTATGTATCATTTCAGTGGTTACATCAAATGATACGTCGTATTGTGACTCATTACGGCTCACAGTAAGCAGCTGATCTCTTGAATTATTGGCCATGCATGGACAACACTCTTGGCTCTTTCACTTTGTCACTTTGCTTTAACTTTTGCTTTCACTACTTTCCCAATTTCACATGGAATAAGAATCTTTCAACAGCACGAAGCTCATTTCTTTTCCTTTCACTTTGTGACAGAAGCTCATTCGCCCGTTACTTCAATAATTGAGTTGTTGTTTCCTTCTCCAGACAAACAACCATTCGGCTGAAGCTCTTTCCTCTCATTCATCACCTCTCCCAGACCGAAGCTCGCGTCCTCTGCGCAATCCGCCCAGACTCCGACCGGATCCGGCCAGCTCCGGCGAATTTGAGACTGATTTTGGGTTGGAGAACCGAAATTTCGGGATCTGGGAGCGAAATTTCGGGATCAGCCAGCGAAATTTCGAGTGAAAAAAAAAATTCGGCAAGTTTTTTTGCATTGATTTTTGGTTGACGAGAAGGAAGTAGCACTGCATCTTTCTCTGAAAATAGTGTTCTTCATTTCTTGTGAAATATCCTTTTGCAAACTGCAGGGAAGGTTACCCACCTCTTTGTTCTTGTGCTCAAGTTCTTGCTCCAAAGATCCGAGTTTTTCGTACAATCTTACGGATTTCGATTGTGCCAGAAAAGGTTAGCTTCCAAACACATTATGCTGTATAAGTTATGCAATATTTGTTGAGAAGCTTTCGTACAGTACTTTCATAAATAACAATGCAGTTTAGTACTTCAGTTAACTTAGTTTTTGGTTGATTCATGGAAATGTAGTTTTTTAGGTTGCCTAATCAGTAGTTAATTAACTTAGTTTAATACATTAAGTAAACCTCAAATATGTAGGAGTGCATCTGTAGTTCTGTACATTTGTGCGATTGTACTAGCATGCATGGAAGATGTGCGATTGTACCACCTCTCACCAGAAACCCAATATCTGTAGTTTGGCCATATATTTATGCTATGTCCCATCACACTACCATGTCTGGCCATATATTTATGATATGCCCATATCTCTGCAAACACACCATGTATATATGGATACATTCCGCACACAGCACTAGGGTACAAGCTATATGGCTGTGCTTCTTGGGGCAAACAAGCTTTTCAATTGAGGTTGTGCCATAATTAGAACTGATAACTTACCAGAGATTTTAAGTAGCCATGCAAAATTAAAAATGAAGGAAGTAACTTACCGGTAACTAATTAAAATCTCTGTTATCTTTGTCAGTAACTCATATATCTTTGTTTTTAATTCCAAAATTAATGGGTCATTGATGGCCAAATAACATGAGCACAAGCACCTGTTTCTTCGTAAATCCTATGTTCCGTTGCAGGCTCTAGTGATGGCGGATGATAGTTTGGGCAGCGTATGGGACCACGGAGGCGTGTCGGCCCGGGTCAAGTGTCACTCTGCAATCACGCCATGAAGGGTGGAGGCGACACGTCTCAAGCAACACTGGTGTCATACTGGCGAAGTGAGGCCTATCCCGGCGTGCCTAAGCGGTTAGGCGAGGCCATGCTCATGGACCTCCATGGATTCGGGACAAGAAGAAGGAGAAGGAGGTAGTGCGGCTCAGTGGGAGGAGGCCGCAGAGATGGAATGCCTTCATGAGTGATTACCGTCTGAGCGGGAGGAGCTGAATCGGCCTTAGAGCCTCCAAGAGGAGGCATACCTCGAGAGCCAAGGTTTCACCGCTGGTTCGGGAATGCAGGAGTGGTACAAAGAAGTCATCGGTGCAATCCACAATTAGCGAGAATATTGGGGAGGAGCAAATCAACACGACAAGCTCCCATCGATGTTGACCTTGCACGAGTCTGCCCAGAAGAGCCCGTATTAACATACGAAGAAGGATAAGCGGGGTGTGATTGGGAGGGCATGGTCCAAGTGGGCTCATGCAAATGCAATTCGAGAATCAAAATGGATGCCCATATTTCACAGTGCGAAATGATTGTATAGTCGTAAGTTACAACTGTGTGATGATTGTCCTAACCTCTCTGTCATGCTCGCAATGGTCGTGCAATCAAGGTGACACAGAGCTAGGCCGGGGTTCATGCACCACGGGCTTGAGATAGATGGGAAGTACACGGCGAGAATGAGCGGAGATTTCTCAAGACTTTGGAAGTTCGAGGATGATGGGCCACATTTGGTGTTACAGGTCATGTGTGGCCTTTGGGCCGGTCCTCTGAGACGAGCATCATCAACTTCATGGTCTCTGCAATGGGACCATGTTCTTTCATAAGACGGTCAATGCATCAGTCTTGCATTATTGGATTTTCTTTGGGCATTTGTGTTTAAAAGAAAAGCTAAATATATTGAAATGGTAAAATGGTAAAAACAACGAAGTAAAAGTAAAACAATAACAAAAATAATATTAAAATTTTTAGAGCTGTCAATATATCTCCAGAACCAAATCATGACAATTGAGATAATCTGAACAATTAAAATAAAAAGGAAATGTGAGATAATCTTGAAATAAGAAAACTGATTTGATCCATGTCAGATTTATGTAGTAATATGTGGACCTGTCCTCAAGCTGATATTTTTACCATGCTGACCTAAGGTCATTATATACCTCTGGTAACAAGATAAGAAATAAAAACTTATATTTAAAGTTTTTAGAAATTCAAAATCAGAAAACCGATAAAGCTGAAAATAGAATTGTCAGAATTTTTTTAATTTAATTACCAAGTATAAAATTCTGAAAATTTTACAGAAGCATAACTAACTCAAATACTTCAGAAAACAAAGTTTCAAAAATAAACATCATCAATTGGACACTTTAGTAAATCAAAAACAAAAAACCGATAAAGTTGAAAATAGCAATGTTAGAATTTTTTTAATTTAATCACCAAGTATAAAATTCTAAAAATTTTACAGAAGCATCATTAACTCCAATCCTTCTGAAAAACAAAGTTTCAAAAATAAACATCATCATTTGGACACTTTAGTAAATCAAAAATAGAATTGAAATTTCCGTGCATTGTTCATTACCAGAATTTTAATAGAATACCTACAATGAGTTTTCATCTCAAAATTGTACTGAGCCCTTATCTTAGCCTGACAAACCTCTACAAAAATTGGGACTAACTCATGGCTTGTTTATGTGCAGGGAAGATCCAGGACCACCAGTACCTACTAGCTGAGATAACAAAGGCCGTGCGTGACGAAATTGGGCCGGAGCATGTCGTGCAGTTGGTTACTGATAACGGTGCCAACTTTAAGAAAGCATGCCGATCGTTACGGGTGCAATTCCCACATATTGTATGGCAGCCATGCTTAGCACACACGGCGAACCTTATGTTGAAAGACGTGTGTGAGGACGAACATATCAAAATGGTTGTGGCACAGGCCAAAAGAATTTGCAGATTCCTATACAACTCCAAAAATCTGCACACAGAGATGCGCCAACACATTGGGGGAGAGTTGGTCCGGCCAAATGCCACTAGGTTTGGCACGACCTTTGTTTTTCTCGAGAGCTTCTTCAAGAAAAAAGAGAAGTTCCAGCAGTGGATGACACATCGGATCGACACTAGTAGGTGGGTTTGGGGCGGAAGAGGCCGCTATGCATATGATCGCATCGTTAGCGGGACTTTTGGATGTGGATGGAGTGGGCTGTCGTGGCTGTTCAACCCTTGTATGCATTCTTGAGATTCGCAGACCAAGACAAGTTACCAACACTCAGTAGTGTCATGGTACAGTATGCCACGATGCGGCATGATTACAATATTCGCTTGCAGGAGCATGGAGACCATTACAGGACATTCCTACAAATCCTGGAAAATAGATTTAGCGAAATTAGAGATACCACATTCGTCCAAGCAGGTCAGTGAAACCACTTTAGTTATGTTATATATGGCAACTATGCAATGTTCTCTTATGTTATGCTAACTATGCACTTGATTTGTTCGTTGCAGCATCCATGCTCGACCCATTCTCCCATTTCACGTACAATATATGCAGCGATCCGCAGTGCATGGGAGCACTCTCAACTGCAATAGACGTCATGTCTAACGACAACGCTTCCGCGGTGAAGGCCCTACAGGAAGCGGATGTATACCGTCAGAAGAGGGGACGATTTGCCACACAGCTTGCAAAGGCCAGCGCCGTTGGTGGCCAAATGACGGCAGGTAAAGACATAGTTGTAAGCATTGGTACGTTGTTGTGTCTTGGTGATGCACTTTTCTTTTTCTCCACAATAGCAATGGTAGATGTCATTCGGGAATGAGGCGCCAATGTTGCGTATATCGCCTTGCGCTTAGTCTCTCAGTGTGTATCATCGAGTGGTTACGAGCGCAATTGGAGCACATTTGCATTAGTGCACACGTAGCTGCGGAACCGAT
Source organism: Guadua angustifolia (assembly GCA_036346375.1). Lineage (NCBI taxonomy): Eukaryota > Viridiplantae > Streptophyta > Magnoliopsida > Poales > Poaceae > Guadua > Guadua angustifolia. The sequence continues at coordinate 534,298 of JAYEVE010000073.1, read as the reverse complement.
TAGGTTATGAAAAGCTCCAGAAGGTCGTCTTCGTGCACTACAACCTGCGACTTCGCCTGAAAGACTATGAATCCATGCGAAAGGTCAAGGATGAAGACCCAGTTGATCACCTAATTCAGCACGCGATGCATCTTGGCGGTGAACCTATTTCAGACTGGTTCGACTACTCCAGGTCTAGTGGGGAGCCCCTACTGGACGAGGACACCCCGGACAACCTACCCCTCCCAGCAAGATTCGTGGTTGACGCGATCCCGTCAAAAGATATCGATAAGGCCACAGGTAACCAATGCAATTGTTCTTTATTACACTTGTGAATCTTGTATGTCGGGATCAAAAAACAATATTAATGTGACTTGTAATTTGCGACAGGTGGGAAGAGCCTCAGAAAGTGGACTAAGGACACGATCGGTGACACGCACACCGGCAAGAGGAAGCATGCCACCGATACCGCCGACGATGACATCCTAGCGGGAGCACTAGGCGGGATGCAGAAGCTATCACAGAGCAAGCGCGCAAAGCACAGAGGAAAGGCCCCCGTTGAGGATGAGCCCACTGTCGGCAGCGACGATGAAACTGAGACCCCTTCTGAGGAACAGCAGCGCGAAGATACTACCTCCGACGGTGATGATGGGAGCGATGATGATCCGGACCCTGGGCAGTATACTGTGCGTCTCCATTCGCAGCCACAATCACCGCCCAGATCACTGCAGAGAGGTGGCGAATGCAGGCAGCCCAGTAGGAAGGGGAAGGCCATATCGAGTAGTGGAGGTGGGTGGCAAGCAGCACAGCAATAGCACGACGAAGGCTCATGGTGCAGCAGCCAGACTGGAAGCCATTTGGGCTTCCCAACTTCGATATTGAGTGCGTGCCGTGCGGTTATAAACGAGTTGTGATGGATCGAGCATCTCTTGGCCGTCCGAGTACAGCGATCCATATACCGATCCGTCGCATACGACACTCATCTGTCACTGTGAGGTACCTTTATCAGACAGAGGATTACAGCGCCTGGCTTGGTCACTATGAACATTACTTATCTGCTTGGCAACCGTATGGCATGACCTGGGAGCAGTACAAGCAACAACACGAAAGGCTGAATCACGAGGTCATTGTCGACAGCGACGTCGGGTCACAACCACTGCACTACTACTCGTAGGTATGTTATGCAAATATAGATCGATTTTTTTTGATGTAAATATGTGCTTTCTACGTATTTGTCTTTTCTAGCTTGCATACCATGACAACTGTAATTTTCTTGAATAAAATTAACACTATTTTTTTTGTTCTTAATTGTTTCAGAGAATGGTCAATGGAGGATGGTAAAGGACTGAACATGTTTCTTTCATAATATGCTTCTTTCACCAAAATGTGTGTTGGTTGACTATCTTCTATGGTAAGCATGCAAGTATTTTGTATGGTAAGCATATGAAATGATTACGGAAGTTGATAATACTTGTTTCTGTGGTATCCTTTTTTTCACAACATTTCTGTTATCTGAATGCAATATTGGTATGTTCTTGGTGGGATGAACAAATATTGATTGATTGCAACTGTGACTCATACTCCAAATTTCAGTCAAAATGCTCAAAATTTCTAACTTCACTGCCGAAATTACTTGCATGAAGAATTATAGATTGATTCCAATTGATTGAATCCAGTTTTTGGTTCCCTCAATCAAATCACTAAGCATGATGGATTCAGCGAACAAAGCTACGATGGATTCATTGAATCAATTAGTAATCTTGTCTTAAATTTATTGATGAATTTAATGTGTGATGGATAGGGAGTTATCTTCGTACTGTATAAATTTCAGATGCAAATATTACTCACAGATTTTACAATAATTCTGACAATGTACTATGTACATATTTTTGTTTTGGATTTATCAGGCAATACAAATATTTTTATAACTTTTTGAAATTTTGTTTTTCAAATTTATTTGAGCTATATATTCTTATGTAAAATTTTCAGCTCAAAATATTTCCCCAGGAATTTATAAAAATTCTGACATTCAAAGTACTAGTTTTTAACTCTCTCTGTTTTTGAATTTTTAAATATCTTAAATTAATTTATTAATTTCTGATATTTTTTCTGTTGATGCATTTATTTCTGGTGAAGAGAATATAAAATTTTTAAAAAAATTCAAATTTATTGGTTTGCTCAATAAAATCTATCAATGCAGTAAGCACTGAACTTAATTTGTTGTATTATATTTCAAAAATCAAACAGAGAAAGAACATAAATGGCACTGTGCCTTCTACGAATTTTATAAATTCTCTGAAGTATGATCATGATTCAAAATTTTTATGAGATATTAACCATTTCCTTTCTCTGAAGTATGATCATGATTCAAAATTTTTATGAGATATTAACCATTTCCTTTCCACCCTTATGTAAAATTTTTAAAAAATTTAAACCTTTTTTATTGCTAAATTAAATCTATGTATTGATCATCGGTCTCTTAACAGGATAGTAGCACTGTTTGCATTTTTTAAAATTCATTACAGTTGATAATCATATGAAAATTTTATGAGAATATTATGGATGTGTCAGGACCATCCAGAAAATTTTTCAAAATTGTTCAAGCTCGTTTGTTGTAATTTTCATTCAATGAATCTTGCCGCTCAGCGCTTTACCAAGACAGTACCAATGTTTCAATTTTTGAAATTCCTCGCATTTGATAATAATCTGAAATTTTAACAAAAATATCACAAACATGTTAGTAATCTCCATAAAAAATTTTAGAATGTTCTAACATCGTTTGTACTATTTTTCATCCGGTTCAATCTTACCGATCAACGTTTCATCGGGACAGTACCAATGTTTAAATTTTTTAAAAATCCACAGAACTGATAATCACTTGAAAATTTTATGAGAACATCTATAATGTGTCAGGAAGCTACAAAACAAATTTCAAAATTTTTTGACATCGTTTGAACCAATTTTCAGTCAGTTCATTTTGACCAAAATTTCGGGTATTTTCGGCAAAATTTCGGAAATTTCGGGGCAAATCAAACCGGATTTGAAATTTAAATTTTGAATTTTGAATCTCCTCCGTCCGAAATTCCGAAATTTCGTCCAAAATTCTGAAATTTTATCCGAAATTTCGGATTTCGGAGGTTGCCGAATTTTCCCTTCAAACGAAAACTTTAACCCTGGTCACGCCGACTGCACCACTCGGCCTCAACCGATGCGCCGCTCAGCCTCTGCCGTTCGTGCCTACTACGCCCCTCAGCCTCGGCCGTTGCATCGCTCGGCCTCGGTTGTCGCGTCTGCTGCGCCACTCGGTCTCAGCCGCCACGTCATTCGGTCTCTGCCGTCACACCCGCTGCATCGCCGGTTCGGCCATCGCGCCCGCACACGCCGCTCAGCTCGGCCATCTCGCCTGCCCACACGTGCCTCGACTGAAAATTGAAATAAATCCATTTTCAACCAAAAAAAGGTTAACGAGACTCAACTCAATAGGAGATATTAACTTGAATTTAAAATAACTACTAAAATAGTAAATAAAATAATTTTATATTTAACTATATCAATCTAGAAAGAAACTTAATAATATTTCATTAGATAGCAGCACTACTGTAAAATAGCCTTCATTAGATAGGCAGCTCTACTGTAAAATAGCCCATCTATCATATAGAGTAAGGATGACCTGACACGCATAGAGAGGTGAAGACTGCTGCAGTGCTGCCAACGGAGGGGCGTCCGATGCCCAACATGTGTTGTGACTTGTATGAAATGGTCAAGTCAAGTCGATGGAGCTCCAGCTTTGATTTCAAGAGAAGGAAATCAAAGTATAAGAGTATGTACAATAATATAGACGACTATTGTGCGTATCTTTGCTTCATATTTTAAGACAAAGCTAATAACAATTTCTATAATAGATAATATTTTAATGTCGTCTTTATAAGATCATGTAATCTTTTAATTATTGTATGAAAAAGTGTTTATTATAGACAATAATTCATCTAATGGTGATTTATACTATTTATGTGGTCGTCTCTACACAAAAAGACGACTATACTCTCCTCCTCTCTCCTATGTTATAAAAATCTTACGTGGCAAAACATATAAACATATATGATATGTGTAATCATTTTAAGGTGCAGGTATACAGTGAAATAATCAGCTACTCCCTCTAGTCACTATGGAGTACAAGGACCCCGGGTACCTGTAAGGCAGGGGCCCAATTAAATAAGGCCAGCAGCTGCTTGGGAATAGAAGCTATGTAACATCCCTAATTTTGGGTTTCTGCTAAAAGCTAATTTAAAATTAATTAATTTCAAATTTTGGTTTTTTTTCAGTGTTCTATTTAACCTGGCATCCATGTCCATCCGAAATTGAAGTTCAATCCTTTATCGTCCACAAAGTCAAAATTCTCAATTCCGGTTCTAATTCGAAATTTCACCCGAGTTCCAAAATACTCTAAAAATCTCAAAATCCATTGCGTTAGGTTCCAAATATTCTAAAATGATTTTGGGAATTGTTTCAAGTTTTTTAGAATCTCTCTGGTATTTTATCTCTCGCGGTCTTTCATCAAAATCAGTATATTCGTTCTGGAATAATCTAAATTCCAAAATTCATAACAATTCAGTGAAACCAATTTTATTGGGTTACAAATAATCACTAGTATTTTTAGGAATTTTTCCAGGATTTTTAGATCATTTTTACTATTTTATTTTTCGTGCTTTTGTCTCTTCATTTCTTCCAACCAACGAAAAGTCGACACGTGGCATGTTACTGTTTATCCTCAACCTCTGTCGTTCAAAGATCCAGAGAGCACGATTCTTCTTCCGTTCATGGCCCTCCAAATTCAAATCACCGTAACTTCTTATTTTCTCCACCAAATCATGCATGGTCAGATCTGTTGCGAAGAGGAAGACGAGGAGAACCCATTTTTCATGACCAATCATCCATTAACCCACCAGAATTGGATTAATTGAGTAGAAACCGTTTTGCACTAAAACTTCAATAACTCGGCCGTTTCTCAACGAAACGACGAGCTTCCACTTCTCAAACGTGCGTATCGACATCCTCTACCCCATGCTCACCTTGCTCTGCTAGTTCTATGTCGTTTGCCATCCCAAAACGCAAGAAAATAGTACACCCGGCGTCCTCCAAAGACACCGGCAAGCCATCTCTTGCTCCGGTGAGTTTCTTGACAAACCAACTGCGTCACTTTGTGCCTCTTGCTTCCAGGAACACAACCATTCAATCGGATTTGATTTTCGTTGCAGTTTGACCCCGGATTTCGAGTTTGTTTGTCGTCGGCCGTCGCTCCGTTCGTCTTCGATTTCTTCCAATTGGGTACGAACTAATTCAATTCCTTGCACCCGTAGACTCCCCTTGATGCTAACTACCCCGTGCTCATCTTAGTTTTGAGAAATCTCGGGTTTTCGGGAGTTTTGGCCATCGTGCCGTCGGCCGTTCATGGCGTCGCCGGAATCGTCACCGCCTTGCCTTGTCCCGACCTCCTCGCTGCTGGCCGCCTTATGCCCTGGCTTCGCGCCGCCATGCCACCCCTGCGCCGCACCCCCACCGGTCCCGGTTGCCGCCTGGCGAGCCCCAGCCGTGCGCCCGCATTTTTCCTGCGCTGGCGTCGCTGCCCTTGCTGCATGGCCGTGTGCCGCCGCCCTGGCGCCGCCCCATCCGGTTGCAGTGCACCCTGCGCCGCCGCCCTTCGCCATCCATGCGCCGGCGAGCCGCTCCTCCCCTTAACCGACCAACGCCATTTCTTTGCCTGGCACTTCCTCTCTGTTCCTTGCGTTTCATTTGTGCTCAGCCACTTGGAGAAGAAGGCAAAACACAATGACAGGTGGGGCCAGGCTGTAAGTGAGATGAGAAATCAGGAAAACAGAGAAAAAGAAAGATTCCAAAGGAATATTCCTCGGTTTTTCAATTTTCAGGATTTTTAGAATTCAAACATTTGTTTCTCCGTCATCCGAACTCCGATTAGAGTGATTCCAATTCCTAAATTCATCCTCTATCTGCCAGTATTTTTATTATAATTTTTGGTGCTATTAAAATTTATTTTATTCTTTTGTGTCACTCCATTTTGCGCGTAGTCGAAGAAGCTGCCGTAGTCGCCAACGAAGGAGAAGACTTTCAGAGTAACGCAGCGCACCTCGTCGACGAAGGCAAGTCTCCTTGACGCATTTTGATCCCATGTTTGCAAATGTTTTACAATATTCTTTAAACATGCATTGCTATTTACATAAAAGAATGATGTTAACGTTAGACTTTTAGCTATACCTGTTGTTTATACCTCCTTGATATTGTTTCCATGAACCTTTGTCGCCTTAGAACAAGTAATCCACCATAGTAATTATTCTTGATTAAATAATCTTCGATTAGAATGGAAATTGGAGCTAGAACCCAGTTTTTATTGGAGATTACATGGATATTAGTGTTGATGGGGATTAATAATTATTATAGTGATCTAAGAATGTTGATGATTGAAATATTGTGAAGTTGGATTGTTAATATTTGTGGGAAGTTATTATGGAGGAGCTGATTAAGAAAATAAATATCGGTTGAAATATGGATGGTGATAATCATATGTGAATTGGTTGATTAATATGGAATATGTGTGATTGGTTAAGATTAATTGAATTGGTTGATTGATATGGAATATGCGTGATTGGTTAAGATTAATTGGTTATGATCATAGGAACTACCATTGTCAAGGGATTAAGGTAGATGATTTTGAGAGTAATATTTGGGTGGTTTAGTAAATAATGTTATGAAGCATTCTTGGTGCACTTAATGGATAATAGTGAGAATCATACTTATGGATTAAATAGGTAATGTTGAGAAGCATATTCAGTGAATTAATATAGATGACATTGCGAAGTATTCTTGGTGGTTTAGTATATGATTATGTGAAGTATTCTTGGTGAATTAATGTAGATGATGTTGTGAATCATACTCAGTGAATTTAACAAGCATTCTTGGTGGTTTAGTAGATGATTATGTGAAGTATTCTCGATGAATTAATATAGATGATGTTGTGAATCATACTTGATGGATTTAGTGAATGATATTGTGAAGTATTTATCGTGGATTAAGTGGATGATAAGATTGATCAATACAAAAATGATGGATAAATCAATAATGGAATTTATAGTTCTAGGAAGATATTTTATATTCAGTGATAATTGTAGCTTAATATGATTTTGGAGTCATGATTACTCTTGATATAGACTTCACTTGTTGGAATATCATATTGGGTTGAATTATGCAAGTGCCATGACAATAATGTGAGATCTTGGTGACTTCATGATTTTAGGAGATTACATAATTGATTATAATAATTTTTATCAACACCGGAATTGAAGTTTATTAAATAACTATTGGTGGAATAGAATAGTTTGATAGAAATGCTTATGCTTGCAAGCGGTCGAGATACACCTATGGGTGGGGATTCTTTATAAACTCTTGCAAACTTGTGTTGGAAATTATAGGCAAAAGGTATTGCCGTTTGTTTGTAAAATAAAAATAAAAAGGAAAATGGTTTAGATTGGGGCGGAATGGTTTGTCGGTGGTGCGTGCACAAAGCAAGCGGTCTTGGTTTGTGGAAGCCGCCTAGTCAAATTAAGGACCGACTCTTATGATTGTCCATTCTTAGCACAACAGACAACCACATGTTAAATGGGCTCGACTGGTGAATAATTTGTAGAAACCTAACTTAGACTCACCAGATGGTGGAATGTGGGTGCGAGAAAGAGGCAAGTCGTATTTCCCACACCGCAAGCAAGAGGGGCTTCTATCTTTGGGCGATAGAACCCTAATAGCGGTGAAACCTCGGTGAAGTGAGTCGGGTTAGGCGTATACATTGTAAAGGCCTTGTCATGATATCTCTGTAAGCACACCTAAGGAAGTGTGTTAATAGCTTGGCATCAAGAGAATATCATGTCTTGTGGGTAAAGTGTACAAACTCTGCAGAGTAAATAAACTATTCAAATAGCCGTGCCTACGGTCAAGGGCAGGCAAAGAATGCTTTGCATATTGGTAGTTTTTGGTTTTGTTTTTGAAAATGAACTTTGGGATTCGGGAGAGGTTAGAATTCTCGGATGTGCCTCTGGCGGCTAGAGCCAGTCAGGTAGATGGAATCTATTTTGATCATGACAGATAGAGTCATGAGTTGGTTTACCTTAATCTTTTAAACTGTGCGGATAGAGCCTTTATACTAGTGATGGTAGATAGAACCTTCACTAGAATATTAAATAATTCAATTGTTAAATAATTGTTTAAAATGTGCATTGCGAAAATTATTATTATGTATGGTTTGATGAAACTTGGCTTTATGCAAAAGAACCCTATTAAGCCTTTCCTTGGAAAGCCCTACATGTTGCATGTTCCCAGACTTGCGGAGTACGTTTGTACTCACATGCTACACTCAAATCATCTCTCAGAAGGTTGAAGCTATCGAAGGAGATCACCTGGACTAGGACGCGCTCCCCACTCGATTGCCTGTGGGCATATGGTTGGGTTATTATTTGGAGTTTTCGTCTTCCATGCGCTTATTCAAGTTGTTCAAATGTTAAAGGCGGTTTTGGTAAATCTCGACCATAAGGTTATTGTTCTTATTTGATGTTATTTATTACTTCAGTATTTAATCTTGATATGGTCATTGATTTACCACTGTTTGGACTGTGTACTAGTGTAACATCCTGAAAATTCAATAAAGTGAAAATGAATATTTTAAATTTGAAAATATTTATTTCTGAGTTTCTTGGCATTATTGAATTTTATTTGAATTTCCTTTGGAGTTTTGCATTGCATGAAAAATCAAATAAAGAGAATTGATGAATGGATAAGGATAGAAAGATAAAAAGATAAAAGTAAAAATTTAGAAAATTGCCATGAGAACCACGATCCTTCAATTAAATCATTTTAGCCACAAATGAAATTTTACACATAGAATAATGAAGAGATAAAATGAAAAGATAACTTTTAAATCAAAATAACGCAATGTCAAAATTTACATAAAATAATGGAACCACATCTTGAGCTCGAATTTTATGGAAGCATTCGATATCGGATCCTTTTGAAAAACAAAATATCAAAAACAATAGACTTTAATTGATCTCAATCAAAATCAAAATCCGAACTGAAATTCAATCGCAGTCACCGACGTGTGGGCCATCCGTTGATTTTCCGTTCCGTTGGCACATTGGAGAAATTGCAGACACTGACAATGGACCCCAGAAGCTTGCTGCCGAACTTATCGCCCTGGTCTCCGTTCCTTCCACTGGCTGCCTCCGTTCGTTCCACTGGAACTCTCCCGAAGCAGGAGTACAACCCACTACCGAGCTATGCATGGCGTCACAGAGACCACCAGGGCAGTGCCCTCACTTCCCCCTCACTTCCCTTCCTCTCTTCAAGTCAGCACAGAGAAGCCCCAGCTCAATTTCGCCATTTCCAGCAGCTCCTGGAGCTCAAATCCGAACCCAAATCGAGTGCGTGAGCAGCCCATTTCCAAATCCCCCCCCAGCCGAAGGATCCTCATACACTGACGATCAAAAGCCCCTAAAAATCCTGGAGCTCCCTCACATGAAATCGCGCCGCCGCCGGTGCGCCCTCCTTCCCCAGATCCGGCCACCGTGGGCAGCTCAACCCAGGGCTTCTCCGGCCGAACCAATTGCAAAAATGAAATCCCCTCGACGCCGTGATGCTTAATCAGTAACCCATTCGAGCTCCTTTGTTCTGGTTCCTCCTCTCCACCGAGCCGCCATTTTTGCTGCCGCTCAAGCTCGGCTGCGCGCCAACTCACTCAGCCTCTGACCGAATCGGTTCCTTCTCCGGGTGCGCCTCGCCGTTCTCTTCCTCCCCACGTCCTCGCCGTCGCCGGAAAGTCGCCGGAAGTCCGTCGCCATTCATCCCCTGGCCGTGCCCTGTTTTGTCCCTCTGCGCGCTGGGGCCTGCGAATCAGACGCCTGAGGTGGGAGAAGAACAGAAGCCAGCGCCTTCTCTGTGGGTAAAGCGCATTTATGATTTTCCAAGCACTTTCAGTTCCGGAAAAGATTCAATCTTAAATATCTTTTGCACTTGTGATCCAATTAAGGTGAGACAAATTTTTATAATCATATAAAATCAATAACATTCTTAATATACAAAAATATTTAATTTTTGAACTCTGTACGTTATTTAATTTGAACCTTGATTATGGTGCTAGTAGGGTTTCTAATGAGAAATTGTGTATAATAAGTAGTGAAATGATGAAATCAATATTCATGAGAATTTAGGATCGGAATGTGTTCAAATATACAGAAACATTCAGTTTTTGAATCATAGGACAATTCTTAAAGTCAAGAATGGGATAAACACACTGTTATGGTCATCATTGCACGTATGGAAAAATATAACTCCTAAAGTCATAAAATGAAATGGAATATGCTTCTGGAATTATAATAAACTCAATCATGAAAATATATTTTATTTTTTGATCTATGCTTAATTTATTTACCTTGCAATCAATAATGAACCTTGTTATGGCCATTAGCAAGATACTAGCATGATGGCTCACAAAATGATAGTGTAGTTGCAATAGGTTCCTGGAAACAGCAGGGATCCATGAATGTGAAAATATATAAAGTAAGATTTAACCTGCATGTTCTTAATGAAAGAAAATGTTAATGATAACAATAAGTAATTAGAGAATCTATTGCAATCGAAGTTGAAATAATGTCAAACCAGTTCTGAAACATTTCTAGGATGATATTCTGCTAATGCCTGAAAAATGAATCAAAGATCATGTATGGTGTAGTTAGAAACTCAAAATGAAACTTGGCCGGCTTAAGGTTTCAAATATGGTCGTTTAGGCTATTTCAGCAGTAGATAAAATAACTCATCCAAATACTAAAATCAGTGAAACTAGTTTAAAAACATTGTACAAAGTTTATACTACCATATTCTGCAAAACCATCTTAATTTCAGTGTGTTTTCCATTTAAATCAAGCTAGTTCAAAACTCATAATCATTAATCTGTCATTACCCCTTTCTTGCCGATTTTGAATAGTATAGTCTTTAAGTATAGCATGAACCATTTTAGCGATAAGATTATAGTCTCGTCCAAAATCCTAAAACTTATGGAACTAGCTTAGTAGTGTTCTTCAAAGTATAGCCTACCCTGTTATAAAAAGATAATCTCATTTTATCGAGATTTGCCTATTCTTCTTATTAGTTCAAAACCCTTAAGCGTTAACCTTTTGATTCACTTTTTGGCCGATTCCGAATAACGTTAACTTTACAATACCACTTAAGCCTTTTCAGCAACGAATATAATGTATCAACCAAAGTCTAAAATTTATGGAATCAGCTTAGGATAGTTATACAAAGTATAAATCGTCTCATTGTGAAGAAATAACCATATTTCATCATGTTTTGCATACTAATTCTAATAGCCAAATAACCTTAAGTGTTAAGTTTTCTGAACTCTATAGTATGAATCGGTAAGAATGAAGAAATCTGTATATTAGATATTTGTATCACTAGAACCTTCTCAAATGTTATGAAAATAATCCCGGTAGCCTAAATCAGTAAGTCTAACTTGTATGAAACTAATTCTAAGCAGGATCAATAAAAGGTAAAGAATTAATCCTTCAAAGTCCAATGTGATCGTTTAAGCCTATTCATTAACTCGCAAAGCAGCTTATCTAAATCTAAATTTAGTAAAGAGCAGCCTAGAAATGATCTTCAAGATATGATCTACTGTAGTCTAAGAAAATATTCTTATTTCATCGTGCTTCGAGTCTGAATCCTAATAGCGCAAAACACATAAATATTGAGGATTGGCAGAAGCTTATGCTGTTCATAGTAAAATGTATAACCCTTGCAACTAAGGATTAATCTAACCAATTTTAGCATCTTGAATTCGTAAATTAAGATTAATAAATTCATAAAGAGCAATCCCTGTTTCCTTATCAGAGTTTATTTGTTTTTGCTATCTATTCTTGCGTTCTTATTGAAGTTTATTGCTTTGCTTTATTTTCCGTTGTTCGACGTGTAGACCCGACGTCTCTAGTTTCGTCGTCGTCGTCGTCATCCGCAATCCCTCGTCCTCATCGTAAGCGTCAATTAAGCAAGGCAAGCATCCTTCGACCATATTGATCCCAGTATTTTATATTCCTTTTGTGCATGAAATTGTTTTATGCATACGTTTACTTTATGTAAAGTGCTATTTTGTGGATTGGTAGTTATACCTGTTGTCTCGAGAATCTCCTTTGATGATTATGAACATGTGAACCGTGATAACCATAGATTGAAGATAGACATTGCTAATGTCATTTTGGGTATATGCGAGCATATTTAACCTGCTTAGCCATGCTTTAGAGTCAGCAATGTACATGATCAAATCAATATTTGTTTCCTGAAAACATTGAAAATGGCACTGTTGGTTGTGGGTACTTTGATTAAAAACCCCAAATAAAACTATATGTTGATGCGGGCGATTATTGGCAATAGCCGGTTGTGCAGACGAACTTGCACGTAGTGTAGGGTGGAGTGTCGCCCGTGTCAGTTTAAGGACCGAGCAATGGGACGCTATTGATCCGAGATTTCCGTGCAACCACAAGGGTGAGGATGGGTTAGCCATAGCTTATTAAGTTATTTAGACATGGCTTTGCTCATTGGTAGGCGGGAGCTAGCGGAGGCATTCCGGTACGGATTGCTTGTGAGGGGCTTCCATGCGTCAGATGGGTAATTACTGGCGGTGCAACGGTGCACGCCTTGCCATGGACGAGAGACGTGGTGTTGAGTGTGATAAATGTGGATCCACGGCTTGGGTGAGTGTCTCTGTTTTCAGGGCGAGGGTTAACGTCCCGGGCTGGATCAAAGTCATGTCTAGGTAATGAACGGTTATGTATGGTCTTCTTGACGACACACCTAAGGAAGTGTGTCGGGCAAAGGTTGATCATTCCTTGTGGGTAAAGTTGTACACCTCTGCAGAGTTTAAATCTAATTGATTAGCCGCGCTCGCGGTCATGAGCACTTGGTGATTTCATTCCAATGCTAGATGTTTTATTATTTCTCAAATGGGTTGGTATCATTTGTTTTGCAAAATGTGATTTATGTCAAAGGGCCGACATTGATGGAATTTCGTGAATGTGAATGATTAAATCGCTCACGTCATGGAGGACTGTGAGTGTTATTATGCTTTACTTATTTGTTATCAATCAATCAAATGCTCTTACAAATTCCGTTTGCAAATAACTTGATTTACAAATTCAAATTCGCTTTATGCAAATTAATTGTAGAAACCTTTCCTTTGAAGTGGCCTGCATGTATGGTAGGCTTTGCTCAAGTCTTGCTGAGTATGTAAAATACTCACCCTTGCCTAATTATATTGTAGGTGGTTTAGAAAGCGAAGCTTCGGAGTTGTCCATCGTAAGTTGCGGGATTTTTCTTCGTTATATTCTATCTGAAGTTTATGCCTGGTCAGTTGCCTGCGGGATTGGATGGGTAAACCACAAGGCTTGCTTCTTTTGCTGCTATATTTCTCTGAGTTGTAATTATTATTTGTATTATCGTTTCCGCTTAATTATTAAAATGTGTGGTTGTGATTCCCAATTGTTGTAAACATGTGAGTGCTAGCTACTGATCCAGGGAATAGCACAGTAATCACATGGAGGTTCCTGTTCATCCGAACGGGGTCTCACAGAGTTGGTATCAGAGCTATACTGACCGTAGGATAAACTTTAGATAGAATGGTCGTTGGTATTAGAATGAGCAAATTCAAAATGTTAGTTTCAAAAGATGTTCTATTTGCAAAATGTAGACTCTGCTATTCTTTCCTTATTCCCAAGATTCTATTCTTACCCCTACTGTCATTTGAATTTTCAAACAAACTCTTCTTCTCTCAAAAAGAAATCCTTGTCATGGTTTATCTTCGCTACTGATTCTGAAGATGTTCAAGAGATGTCACTGTCATTCCTCATGCTAACCGAAGAAGACTGCAATGTATGCGCCAACATCTCAAGGAAGTCACTAACGCTTCGCCATTTCGACAAAAATGTAGCACAACTTGAAGATGCTACTTCACAAAGAAGCGGCTTCACTCACGGAAAAAAGCGAAGATTAGAATATCTTACGATCTAGCTTAAGATAAGAAACCATTTATGCATAGCATATTATTCCGCTTTAGTTATATAGAACGATTTATGTTGTCGTTATGTCTCTTGCTACTTGAAATTGGTTACATTTCAATGTCGATGATTTATGTGTAACTTGACCATTATGGTTAAAGCTTCATAATAAATGGTCCTTATGTATGAATCTGAAAACTCAACCCATAGGATAAATACAAAATCATGAAATAGTTTATCTCTTCTTTCCATAGGATTTCTCACATGTGTAATCATTATTGGCATTAACCTTTCACAAAATCAAGTCTCATCCAGATTAGTAATACATCCCCATTGCTACTCTTAGCTTTGCTTGAAATCACACTACTCATATATAGACCAAGCTAAGATCTTACCATATTAGTAAACACCAAACTAACTTAAGTCGCTTTAGGCTAATTAAAACCAAATCTTTTCCCATAATAATTTCTAGCCATGCCTCAAAACTCACCTCATTATTTTGCCTAAATTATATCTTGTGAGTTTAAGTTAGAATCGGAAAAGTTCTATGCTTCCGAATGTAAACATTAGAATGATCGTCAAAAGGAAAAGCTGAAAAAATTGAAAACTCTATTTCCTAAAAGAAGTATAAAAGAGCATCATTAGTTGTGTACATATTCTTTTCCATCTGTAGGATTTAGTTTCTCTGTCTATATATACTATCCTCTTGTTGGATATCACATATACCCGTTTCCCTTGTAGAACTTTCTTTCTGCAGTCTTAAATTATTCTCTCTAGAAGTGTTTCGCTCCTTATCTTTACGCTAATGAAAACCACCAACAAATCTTTTTGAAATAATTTGGAAGCAAATCAACAATGTCATGACATCTATATCGGCAACTTGAAGAAAATAGATGTGACAAGCATCACAACTTCTCCGACTTCATCGAAGCCTCGGAAGACTAACACAACAAGTGGTGCGAAGATTAAAAGAAAACTCGTCATTGAATAGTCTACTTTGGGAGATAACATGATCACGAGTTACACATTATTCTAGCTATATAGTAAACTGTTATGCTTAAATACATAGGGCGATGAGAAGAAAAACCTTAGATACCCTTCCTACATACTAAGCAAAATATATGCATATTACTACGTGTTATCGAAGTTACATTGTTTGTCTTTCAGATTGCTTTGGGTTACTCTCGTGAATGTTAAACCACCGAGTTGAAATTTCGACGTGTTAACCCCGCTTAATAAGAAAATTTTAATTAAAAAGATTTTTAAGAACGAAATGTTGCCTCATAAACCAAACTAGAAACTACTTAATCACGTGGAAACCACAACTAGAGTTAGTTGGAAAGAATCAAGTAGTACTTAGTAATATAGATAACCCTTATCTAACCATTCTTCTCGATTCCAAAGCGTCTTGTCAAGCGTGGTTGCGAGAATGCATGACACAATTCACTAACACACCTACTAAAAGTGATGAGTAATAAATTTTTTTAGCTTTTGTAATCAACTTTCAGCTCTCCCCAAATAATCGAAATGCATCCTTTCATTCATCTCGAACGTTTTAACATATGTGTACCTCTCTTTAAATTAGCTCATTCTTGCTAATGATTCTCAAGTATAAACAGCTAACACTCTTCATCAAATCCGTGAAACTCCGCAAGACAATCGATCGCCAAGAAATGATAATCCTATCCAAATTCAACTAAATCTTTAGTATTTAGCTAAAGCACTTCCCTTGCATAGTAGTCGACATAACTCTCCACTTTTCTTAAGTTCAAAAAAAAAAATGCGCCCGCAAAAGCAAACCTTGTAACTCTCCACTTTTTCAAGGCTCGCAAAAACCCCAAACCAAGAAAAATGATTATCAAGAATGTAACCATGGTGTAGATACTCTCGTAATTGAACCAATCACCAAATGCACATCCTCTCGTTCTAATAACTCACGCAAAATAAATCTAATATTGGTGCGATTACCATCGAAAAGAAAATGGTTTAGATTAAAAACCTACTTCTATACCTTATTCAAACCCTCGCATTATTCTTTGAAATGTTGATTAACCCAATTGATCTAAGGTCATGCTTGCACTTGCTAGAGGAAATAAGGCATCTGTTGTTGAGAGTGCAATCAATCGCCTCATAATGAAGGAAATTGTTCTCTGGAAAAATGTTCTATAAGTGACACCATTAGTTACTTTGCGAAGGATGATCGAAATCGTTGCGAGTCACATATACACTCACCATTAAGCTTTCCCCATACCTAGGTTAATCATGTCGAGTAATCCTAGTGCATGATCGATTCCAAGTTTAGCGTCGGTTTCCATGTTACGTGTTGTTTCGAGTCTTTCCTTGTGTTCGTTCGGTCTATTTAAGCAAATCAATAGAGTCGATAAAGTGGATCATTCCACACCAAAATTGTGTGTTCTAGTGTTCCCAATCAATACGTGTGTGTGTGCTCCTCAAGGTTCTCCTTCTCTGTTGCCAAGAACTTGCGAAAGGGTGAAGAGGTTCAAACTTTGTCGGAAAAAGGTCTGATGAGATAACTCTATTTATCGAACAAATTAAATAGTGAAACCACTACATCTTGCATGCACTGCTGCAAATTAGTCGCCTTTACTCACACAGTTCATATTTTGTGGGAACATCCTCATTCTCTTTTAAATACATCGAGTAGTTTTCTCAATTTGCCCGCTTCTTCTCTGCAGCACCACAAACCGTCACCCATTTATACACCGGTGCCCCATCCTTATCTCTTGTAAATACCGATGGCCCAACTCAATGCCCCCTAGTTACAACGGTTGCTAATGCAATTCAACGTTAGCAAGAGAAATTTTGAGCCTTAGTTGCTAAAGGTTTGGCAATCGAAAAAAAAAGAAGACTAGCCGCTCGTAAAATATCGCTTAAAGAATATCCTAGGAAGAGCAACCGTCTTTTGTAGCCATAATCGTCAATCAAGGTAATGGTTCAATGATTATATCCAGAGAGATTCTAGAGTCATTCGTCGATACCCTCTAACCAACCATCACACATGTGAAACTCATGTGAAAGTAAAAGGCACGCAACTACTCTGTGTTGGTAAAAATCTCACTCACCAACCATCGCTTTTCCTTCGATCTCAAATCGTTAGATATCTTGGCGATTAGCCATGATTCTTGCCATATATAGGATCTGGTCTCTCTTTAGTCGAGCCTAGGATTTGTATTTTCCTTTCTCGCACGCATGCAACTCTAGGTGATTGTTTCGTAAATGTCTTAGGCTATTTGCACCGATCCTTCCTTATGCAATTCAACAAATCTGGTAGACATCCTTTCTATCACCAACATTCTAGTGCTTTCCTTGTTTTACATCCTTGCAAAAATCCTCCTTCGCGAATCAGTATGTGAAATGAACTAATGTCGTGAACTTGAAACTAGTTGTCGTCCTAGCCTATTTTTCCTTCGAAAGCGACTTATCGTCTACAAGCGATGAATCTTTTCAAACTTTGTCGTCGTCTATTCGCTTCAAAATGGATGTCCTGTTCTTACGAATCTTCATCAAAACCTTGAAAAATGACCATATCTCATAGAAGACTCGATCAAAATTATAACTTCAAGAATAGGAGGAGTAAAGTCCAAGCGCTTTACTCGAAAAATCGATTAAAGAAATGACACTTGAGCATAGACACTTGTCCCGGAGGAATTCTGCTCAACTCCACTTTGAATTTCAATTATCAATTGTCATCCCTCCAAAGAACGCCAATGAACATCATCATTACTTAAAACCGAAAGCCAAAATTTCTTGCTTTTGTTATGGTAAGTGTGGGCATTATGCCAACAGATTGCCTAAAGAGGAAACAAACTCGTTTCATTCTCAACCCGTGAAGCTTTGTAACAACCTCAAAAATGACTTCAAGAATCAAGACCAACATTTCCTTAGATATGCATCCGATCTAACTCAAAACATCAATCCCAGCTTGTCCGCAACACTTGTTCGCAAAAGAAATTTATAATCTACTTGGTGCAAGATTAGGAAGATACTTATGTATTTGAACCCTACCAACATTCAAAATTAATTCCCGTGTCAATTCTTTAATCCTAGTCATTACTTGATCATTTATGTTATAACATCAAGAAACAATCTTTCTATTGTTTTGAATAAAAGAGGCAATATCACTGCATCAATCGAGAGGGATCGGGACACTTCGTCAACATTTGTCCAAGAGTACTCTTACTTCACCTTGTCAAAGGAGACATCGATGTTTCAAGCCATCGCAAGGACTTATAAAACATCAAGTACCGTAATAACCCCGCCGATGATAGGCTCAATATAAACATTTTTCTTATGTGATTGCACTGACACTTAATGTGGTAATGAATACACCCTTGTGTATTCAATTCCATAATCAATATTTTTGATTCTGTACATTCCATTCATTCATTGTTGCTAAATTCAATGAAATTAAAAACTCTCTGTTTACGGGGTGATCAAATGAATAAAATCATCGGGATCATCTTATAATTCTCTTGCCTCAACCCAATCTTTGAAGTTACCTATGCCCTGTTCTCAATCTAACAACAACTTGGAATAATATTGTTACGAACTAATGTCGAGATATATAGATCAACCATTGTATTCAGATATTCTTCTTGATGTTAATAGTCGATTCTTCCCAAATGAATCTAATAAGGATACATCTTTTCTTTCACCTCCAAAGATTCTAAAACATACCACATGCCACTCTATAAACTAAACTACCCTTAGTAACAATATTGATTATACAATCAAACTAGATACGTATAAAATATTAGTATCTCTCATCTACTTACCTAGAACTCAAATAGAATTCTTTTCTATTTCTCGACGTCAACTTGGAATCACAAGACGAAGATTCAAGAAAGCAATTGCAATGAAGATGACGTATCAACAAGAATGACAAAGTCACCTCGAGAAAGAATTCCCAAATCTACCTTATCCTCGAAAATTGTAAAGTTCGCGGTATTCACCGCTTCTAAATCCGAAGTAACTTTGGCGCGACGATATCGAGCCATATCGTATCGTTGAGAAGATAAGGAAAAGAAAAAAAAACGTATAAATCAAAGTTGCCATCTCACCTATCCAAAGTTCATAATATCTTCTATGTATCGCAAATAAGGAAATATCTTCATCTTCATACGAGCTCATCCATTAAATGAAATCGATCTACAATCGATTTAATTTATCGAAAACATCCGACTAGAATCTTAAGAGAAACTAAACACCACACTCGCACTAAATCCGACAAGATGATCAAGGTTCAACGAAGCGGTCATTCTAAGAAGAAGCATCGTGGGATCGTGAAGATCGCCTCAAAGAATAATATCCCGATTTTTTCCCCTTAGATCCGCCAAATCTCGGGGTCGAGATTTCTGTAAGGGGGGTAGATCTGTAACATCCTGAAAATTCAATAAAGTGAAAATGAATATTTTAAATTTGAAAATATTTATTTCTGAGTTTCTTGGCATTATTGAATTTTATTTGAATTTCCTTTGGAGTTTTGCATTGCATGAAAAATCAAATAAAGAGAATTGATGAATGGATAAGGATAGAAAGATAAAAAGATAAAAGTAAAAATTTAGAAAATTGCCATGAGAACCACGATCCTTCAATTAAATCATTTTAGCCAACAAATGAAATTTTACACATAGAATAATGAAGAGATAAAATGAAAAGATAACTTTTAAATCAAAATAACGCAATGTCAAAATTTACATAAAATAATGGAACCACATCTTGAGCTCAGAATTTTATGGAAGCATTCTGATATCGGATCCTTTTGAAAAACAAAATATCAAAAACAATAGACTTTAATTGATCTCAATCAAAATCAAAATCCGAACTGAAATTCAATCGCAGTCACCGACGTGTGGGCCATCCGTTGATTTTCCGTTCCGTTGGCACATGGAGAAATTGCAGACACTGACAATGGACCCCAGAAGCTTGCTGCCGAACTTATCGCCCTGGTCTCCGTTCCTTCCACTGGCTGCCTCCGTTCGTTCCACTGGAACTCTCCCGAAGCAGGAGTACAACCCACTACCGAGCTATGCATGGCGTCACAGAGACCACCAGGGCAGTGCCCTCACTTCCCCCTCACTTCCCTTCCTCTCTTCAAGTCAGCACAGAGAAGCCCCAGCTCAATTTCGCCATTTCCAGCAGCTCCTGGAGCTCAAATCCGAACCCAAATCGAGTGCGTGAGCAGCCCATTTCCAAATCCCCCCCAGCCGAAGGATCCTCATACACTGACGATCAAAAGCCCCTAAAAATCCTGGAGCTCCCTCACATGAAATCGCGCCGCCGCCGGTGCGCCCTCCTTCCCCAGATCCGGCCACCGTGGGCAGCTCAACCCAGGGCTTCTCCGGCCGAACCAATTGCAAAAATGAAATCCCCTCGACGCCGTGATGCTTAATCAGTAACCCATTCGAGCTCCTTTGTTCTGGTTCCTCCTCTCCACCGAGCCGCCATTTTTGCTGCCGCTCAAGCTCGGCTGCGCGCCAACTCACTCAGCCTCTGACCGAATCGGTTCCTTCTCCGGGTGCGCCTCGCCGTTCTCTTCCTCCCCACGTCCTCGCCGTCGCCGGAAAGTCGCCGGAAGTCCGTCGCCATTCATCCCCTGGCCGTGCCCTGTTTTGTCCCTCTGCGCGCTGGGGCCTGCGAATCAGACGCCTGAGGTGGGAGAAGAACAGAAGCCAGCGCCTTCTCTGTGGGTAAAGCGCATTTATGATTTTCCAAGCACTTTCAGTTCCGGAAAAGATTCAATCTTAAATATCTTTTGCACTTGTGATCCAATTAAGGTGAGACAAATTTTTATAATCATATAAAATCAATAACATTCTTAATATACAAAAATATTTAATTTTTGAACTACTGTCTGAGTTATTTAATTTGAACCTTGATTATGGTGCTAGTAGGGTTTCTAATGAGAAATTGTGTATAATAAGTAGTGAAATGATGAAATCAATATTCATGAGAATTTAGGATCGGAATGTGTTCAAATATACAGAAACATTCAGTTTTTGAATCATAGGACAATTCTTAAAGTCAAGAATGGGATAAACACCTTTGTTATGGTCATCATTGCACGTATGGAAAAATATAACTCCTAAAGTCATAAAATGAAATGGAATATGCTTCTGGAATTATAATAAACTCAATCATGAAAATATATTTTATTTTTGATCTATGCTTAATTTATTTACCTTGCAATCAATAATGAACCTTGTTATGGCCATTAGCAAGATACTAGCATGATGGCTCACAAAATGATAGTGTAGTTGCAATAGGTTCCCGAAACAGAGGATCCATGAATGTGAAAATATATAAAGTAAGATTTAACTCGCATGTTCTTAATGAAAGAAAATGTTAATGATAACAATAAGTAATTAGAGAATCTATTGCAATCGAAGTTGAAATAATGTCAAACCAGTTCAAACATTTCTAGGATGATATTCGCTAATGCCCGAAAAATGAATCAAAGATCATGTATGGTGTAGTTAGAAACTCAAAATGAAACTTGGCTAAAGCTTAAGGTTTCAAATATGGTCGTTTAGGCTATTTCAAGATAGAGATAAAATAACTCATCCAAATACTAAAATCAGTGAAACTAGTTTAAAAACATTGTACAAAGTTTATACTACCATATTCTGCAAAACCATCTTAATTTCAGTGTGTTTTCCATTTAAATCAAGCTAGTTCAAAACTCATAATCATTAATCTGTCATTACCCCTTTCTTGCCGATTTTGAATAGTATAGTCTTTAAGTATAGCATGAACCATTTTAGCGATAAGATTATAGTCTCGTCCAAAATCCTAAAACTTATGGAACTAGCTTAGTAGTGTTCTTCAAAGTATAGCCTACCCTGTTATAAAAAGATAATCTCATTTTATCGAGATTTGCCTATTCTTCTTATTAGTTCAAAACCCTTAAGCGTTAACCTTTTGATTCACTTTTTGGCCGATTCGAATAACGTTAACTTTACAATACCACTTAAGCCTTTTCAAAGAATGAATATAATGTATCAACCAAAGTCTAAAATTTATGGAATCAGCTTAGGATAGTTATACAAAGTATAAATCGTCTCATTGTGAAGAAATAACCATATTTCATCATGTTTTGCATACTAATTCTAATAGCCAAATAACCTTAAGTGTTAAGTTTTCTGAACTCTATAGTATGAATCGGTAAGAATGAAGAAATCAGATATTAGATATTTGTATCACTAGAACCTTCTCAAATGTTATGAAAATAATCCCTTAGCCTAAATCAAGAAGTCTAACTTGTATGAAACTAATTCTAAGCGGGATCAATAAAAGGTAAAGAATTAATCCTTCAAAGTCCAATGTGATCGTTTAAGCCTATTCATTAACTCATAAGCGACTTATCTAAATCTAAATTTAGTAAAGAGCGACCTAGAAATGATCTTCAAGATATGATCTCTGTAGTCTAAGAAAATATTCTTATTTCATCGTGCTTCGAGTCGAATCCTAATAGCATAAAACACATAAATATTGAGGATTGGCGAAGCTTATCTTTGTTCATAGTAAAATGTATAACCCTTGCAACTAAGGATTAATCTAACCAATTTTAGCATCTTGAATTCGTAAATTAAGATTAATAAATTCATAAAGAGCAATCCCTGTTTCCTTATCAGAGTTTATTTGTTTTTGCTATCTATTCTTGCGTTCTTATTGAAGTTTATTGCTTTGCTTTATTTTCCGTTGTTCGACGTGTAGACCCGACGTCTCTAGTTTCGTCGTCGTCGTCGTCATCCGCAATTCCTCGTCCTCATCGTAAGCGTCAATTAAGCAAGGCAAGCATCCTTCGACCATATTGATCGATATTTTATATTCCTTTTGTGCATGAAATTGTTTTATGCATACGTTTACTTTATGTAAAGTGCTATTTTGTGGATTGGTAGTTATACTGTTGTCTCGAGAATCTCCTTTGATGATTATGAACATGTGAACCGTGATAACCATAGATTGAAGATAGACATTGCTAATGTCATTTTGGGTATATCTGAGCATATTTAACACCTTAGCCATGCTTTAGAGTCGACAATGTACATGATCAAATCAATATTTGTTTCTGAAAACATTGAAAATGGCAATTTGTTGGTTGTGGGTACTTTGATTAAAAACCCCAAATAAAACTATATGTTGATGCGGGCGATTATTGGCAATAGCCGGTTGTGCAGACGAACTTGCACGTAGTGTAGGGTGGAGTGTCGCCCGTGTCAGTTTAAGGACCGAGCAATGGGACGCTATTGATCCGAGATTTCCGTGCAACCACAAGGGTGAGGATGGGTTAGCCATAGCTTATTAAGTTATTTAGACATGGCTTTGCTCATTGGTAGGCGGGAGCTAGCGGAGGCATTCCGGTACGGATTGCTTGTGAGGGGCTTCCATGCAGTTCGTATGGGTAATTGCTGGCGGTTACAGCGGTGTCGCCTTGCCATGGACGAGAGACGTGGTGTTGAGTGTGATAAATGTGGATCCACGGCTTGGGTGAGTGTCTCTGTTTTGAGCGAGGTTAACGTCCCGGCCGGATCAAAGTCATGTCTAGGTAATGAGCGGTTATGTATGGTCTTCTTGACGACACACCTAAGGAAGTGTGTCGGCAAAGGTTGATCATTCCTTGTGGGTAAAGTTGTACACCTCTGCGAGTTTAAATCTAATTGATTAGCGGCTCATGTCATGAGCACTTGGTGATTTCATTCCAATGCTAGATGTTTTATTATTTCTCAAATGGGTTGGTATCATTTGTTTTGCAAAATGTGATTTATGTCAAAGGGCCGACATTGATGGAATTTCGTGAATGTGAATGATTAAATCGCTCACGTCATGGAGGATGTGAGTGTTATTATGCTTTACTTATTTGTTATCAATCAATCAAATGCTCTTACAAATTCCGTTTGCAAATAACTTGATTTACAAATTCAAATTAAGCTTTATGCAAATTAATTGTAGAAACCTTTCCTTTGAAGTGGCTTTGCATGTATGGTAGGCTTTGCTCAAGTCTTCTTTGAGTATGTAAAATACTCACCCTTGCCTAATTATATTGTAGGTGGTTTAGAAAGCGAAGCTTGGAGTTGTCCATCGTAAGTTCTGGGATTTTTCTTCGTTATATTCTATCTGAAGTTTATGCAGTCGGTTACTGCGGGATTGGATGGGTAAACCACAAGGCTTGCTTCTTTTCTTTGCTATATTTCTCGAGTTGTAATTATTATTTGTATTATCGTTTCCGCTTAATTATTAAAATGTGTGGTTGTGATTCCCAATTGTTGTAAACATGTGAGTGCTAGCTACTGATCCAGGGAATAGCACAGTAATCACATGGAGGTTCCTGTTCATCCGAACGGGGTCTCACAACTAGCTACTGATCTGGGACTAGTACAGAAATGCACAGGAGGTTCCGGATGGTAAATCTGGGGTCTCACAAGCTACCAGGGTTGCGCTAAACGTGCGGAACAAGGAAGCCCTAAAGATAGCAACCGATCCTAATTAAGTAGGATACAATTGTAATCTAAACCGGAACCAAACGGATAAGTGCCGATATATGGTATCCACTTTGTATCCGACCAGAACTCTCATATGTAAACCACACCCCCTTCTGCTATATAAGGGGGGCGTGGGATCATCAGGGAAGAGCCCACAAGCTATAGGCTAGACATACATATAATCCCATAATACAGGATTAGGGTATTATCTCCACCGTGAGAGTCCGAACCTGTATAATTCTCGCGTCTTGTGCTACCATTGAGTTTGGATCCGACGCCTAGCCCCGTTTTCATTATTGCCGACAACAAACGTCGACAGTCACAAATAGTTATTATTTTAGACATCGATATGGTCTCTAAAACACAGTTTTAACCACTATTTCCTATTATAATATATTTATAAAAACCAAAAAATAATATTATAAAAATACTTTTGAGACAAATCTATACATATGACTTTTATGTATCCAATTTAAATATTTAAAAAGATATTGATGGTCAAAGTTTTAAAAGTTTGGCTACACCTATATCCAAAACATACAACAACTATTTGTGATAGGGGGTATATATTTCTGGTGTGCGTAGACACTAGATCAAATTCGAGCTGTGTAGTGGCGTAGATGAATTAAGGTGGATTGTGCATTAATGCAAAGTGGAATAATTCAAGCAGTCTTTTAAAAGGCGAAGTATCATACATAAAAGAAAATGACTTAGTAGTCACATTGCTACAGAACTGGCCTTTAGTACCGGTTGAAAACGGCCTTTAGTACTAGTTTTTGAACCGATACAAGCCATCCGGGACTGATGCTCAAGGACATCGGTCCAGTTCCTCACCCAGATTGATAGAGTATCGATGCGGGTTGGATATCACACATGGCGGTATCGTGAGCCCTGAGGCCCTTATCGATGCGGTTCGTGTCTCCAATCGGCATGCGATGATGGTCTCATCGATACAGATTGGTTTCTCCAACGATCTTGATGTCTTTGTATATATAATTAATATATATATGTGTGTGTGTCCACTAGCTATTATATATATTTGTGTGTGTTAAATCACAACTAATTAAAGCACATATAATCAATCATGCACATCGATGATAATTAAATCACTGAACATTCATTAACAAATTTAATTACAACTAATGTATTACAATATGTACACATATTAGTTATTACATTCATCAATCGATCGGGATCACGAATATTAGTTAACAACTTTAATTACATCTTTAGTCTTTCTTTTCCTACATTCATCGGGATCGTTTATGTGCATCGCTCTCGCTAGCCGTTGACCACGACAGTTCATTGGTCCTTATCAAAGGGCCAACCTATTTATATTTGGTTAAGTGAAACTCGCCTTTCGGTTCTGATCTCATCGTAAATGAAGCCGATGAGTTGTTCTTGGATTGCTCTCACTGCACCGTGAGAGTTCCGATCCTGTTCCACCAAATCTTGAGGCACCTATCATTAAGTCATTAACTAATCAATCCTTGAATTTGTACAAGATATAAGGAGTACCTAGACATCATTAAAGCTAGTAATTATATTTACTCACCCCTTGTCACCTTTTAGCATGCGGTCGGTGACTCGGTTTGGGTGTGCATAAACTCACATACATAGTAGCCGCATAAATTGTTGCCCGGCGGTACATCTCAAGATCTGCGGTGAAAAAAGTTGAAAGCGTGAAATGGATGCAAAGAAACTAAGTTAACTAGCTAAAAAGCTAGCATTATGATATACATACTTTAGAAGCAATTGTAATAGCAAATTTCTTCTTGAATACATACTGTTTTTAGCACGAACCGTGTGAATGCACTACACATGTGATTACTGAATTGTACATGATTAGAATTTATTTCAAATGGAAGGAAATAGAACTAGTACAATAATGAAAGGAACAAGAATTAATACCGGTTGAGCATGTCGATAAAGTTTTGAACCTTTTTAACTGGTCTCCTTTGTGGGTCCATAACTGTGATCTGGCTACGATCTAGCTCGATTATAACAAGAATCCAATGAAAACTGCACATATATATGTCAACGTAGATAACTAATTAGTTGGAACATCGTTTTATGAAAAAGGAGTAGAACGAGGCGGTACGAAAACATGTACTCAAATGAGTAGGGTAGAAATATCTTTGACTTATATTGTTGTCCCATTAGCGCATTGAATATGTTATTCTCTGTTTCGCTTGGGTGGTCTCTAACAGTTGTCTCGTTGATAATTATGGGGTCCATGAAGCCTATGTCAAAGATACGATCTCTTCGGCATCTTTGTATCTCCATTCTACATAAGAAGAAATTAGTTAGACTTGCAAGTTAGTATAGTACAAGGGCGTGCACGATGGTTTTTTGTAAATAAGACACTAACAGACTCCAGCAACCCAGCATGGCCGCGTTGAGGGTGTCTGTCTGGTATAGATCATACATGATGTTCCATTCGACATAAAATTCACCGTCCCCGTGGAAAAAATCATGCTCCTTGTACTTGACAGCGAATGCTTGATCTAGACCATGCTTGACCGCGTCCAAGTACCATTCATGGAATTGCCACATCATTGTTGGTAGTTGGAGCAACTCCTCATGCCTGACCAATGATGCGCCCTTTTTAAATGGCCATCTTACTTGGGCATACTCAATATTCGTCGTGCCCAATACTTGATCTGCGTCAAGTCCAGTTTCATCAAAGAAATTTTGCATCTGCTGGGCCTTCTCCTCAGTTGATGTCCTCTCCTCTGACGTCTTCTTCTTGTGGCTTTCCTTAGTCAATGTGCGCTCGTAGTTTGATAGGAGAGGCATTTCTTTTTTATCCTTCAAATTTTTAATAATCCTCAAGCCTTTGTGAAATTCTTCTGTGCCAGGTTGAACCTTCTTCTCTGGTGACTTGGGTCTAAAAAAATTAGTTACCTCTCCTTTTACTACCTTCTTGGTCTCCTCCCTACATATCATACTACCGCCTGTGTCTGACCCGGCTTCTTGGATTGGGTGGAGGACCCCGCTTCTTGGGAGTGCTTTGGGCAAGCCGGCTTGATTGTCTTGGTCTGCGCCTTCTTGGGAGGAGACGGTCTTCTTATGGGGCTTATGTTTGAGGGAGGTGGTGTAGGAGTCGGGCTTCTTGTAGGGCTTATGTGTGCCGGAGGTGGTGTAGGAGTCGGGCTTCTTGTAGAGCTTATGTGTGCCGGAGGTGGTGTAGGAGTCGGGCTTCTTGTAGGGCTTATGTGTGCCGGAGGTGGTGTAGGAGTTAGGCTTCTTCGCAGAGAGGACACGTCCATGTTATCTCGAAAAATTATGTACCGTTTGTGCCATAGGATGAAATTGTGTACTGCCTCTCCTAGCTTTGTAGTCTCGTCACCTCCGTGAATTTCGAGGTCAAGGTCCTCGTGCACTGGCAAACCTCCTCCACCGAGACCTTGGAGTAACTGGCGGTATCTCATTGGCCATGGATGAGCTGCCCGGCTCCTTTGGGTTAGCCATGCCATGGGCAGCTTTTAGAAAAGTTCTGGCCGACGTGCAGCTCACAAGGTGTCCTTGCTGATGTCGCTCACGGATACTTGTCCAAGTCCGCTTTGGGTAGCCCACCGAAGCTTGCCTGCTCGGCTGCAAGGAGGGGCCGATGAGGTTAGGATTACTTGGAGGTTCTCGCCCGTCTCATGCTGTTGGCTCAAGGCTAACTGCACCTCTCTTGGATCTCTTCTTGCATTCTCTCCTATGTTTGATTCAGCGTTCTTCAAGCGCACTAAGTCATTGTGTTCTGTCGAGCCTTGCTCCTCACCCGACTCCTATAGTTCTCGGCGTCTGGCGAAACCAACCTTCCACGGGGACGCCAACGCCTCGTGTACGTCCAGGGTGCTCGATTTTGCAGGCCCTTGTTAGCTCACCGTTCTCCTTGTTTGGCACGGTTACCCTGGGAAGACTCTCGATGGGTATGCATAAGCCTTCATGGGATATGTATGTCCGGGGCCCATCGAGCGATCCAATAAAGCTCTACTGGAGAAATTAGGCCGAGCCAAGCTGGATAAGGTCAGGGCTACTTGGCCGAGCAAAGCGCGAAGGATCAAGATAGACTTTAGTTAAGGAAACCGAGTCGACAAGGCGGGGATGATTGTAATCCAAACCAATACGGACTCGAATAGAAACTCCTATCAGATCCGAGTAGGACTCAATATTGTAACCGCCTTCTCTCATTATATAAAGGGAGGGGACGGGGTACTCGAGACATGACATCTCATTTAGCGAATAGCTCCCCACATATAATTCCAGAGCACAGGACTAGGGTATTATCTCCACCGTGAGAGCCCGAACCTGTATATTTCTGGTGTTCTTGTGCTACCATCGAGTTTGGGTCGTGGCAGTAGCCCCTTTTCATTATTGTCGGTAACAAGCGTCGGCGGTTAGCGCGCGCGGTAGAGTAGGCGCTAGGATCAATCGCAGCAAGTTCGATGGCAATCTTCAAAGGCATGACCACCTTCATGCCGGCTCAGGTATTTCGCTTCGGAAGCCTGGATTTCATCGCCGACGGCTTTGGACATCTTTTCGTTTCGAACTCGGACCAGTTCCGATCTGAAACCAATTCCGAGGTTCTCTTAGCCAGCCAACCACTCGGATCGGGAGCGGGTATGGCCACCTGTCCCTTAACGGTAAGCCAAGAGTCTGATCCCCGTCCTGAGTCGGGGCTAGCTAATGATGACTCCCGAGTGGTCGAAAATTCAAAAAAACCACTCGGATTCACAGATTGGTATTTTTCGTCTACTGGCACCTCCAACACAGAGGACAATGCGGGAAGCCTCCCAAGCTCGTGCAGCGTTTTCGTGATCGAAGAACTGCGAACAGACCCCCAGCAGAAGGGCGCGGGAAATGCTACGGAGGAGAACCATCAAGAAAGCCACGCGAGACACCTCAAGAACAGAGGCCGAAGTGTGAATGAAGAAATCTTACAAACGGGGAATCAGTCGGTCTTCCAGACTCCGCAGCAGAACATCGTCGCCTCCAAGACACTTCTTGATACTTTAGGACCATTGCTTGGGCCTGATAGCCCGGCCGCTCCGATCGTAGCCTGTGTTCAGCTATGGTTGCGGCGGCAGTCCAAAGAACACCAAGAGGCGCCTTCCGTAGACTCGCTTAGTCGGCTCTCAAGCGGAAGCGATATCGCTCGTAATCGTCATCGACGGGAGCTTCGACGAGGAGAAGACGCTCGGCATAGCATCAGCAGGGACCTCCGCGCAGACCTGAACGCCAGACAGCGTGACCGAGAAGACGAAGAACGCCGTAGGCGAAGAGACGACTATGAACGTTTTGGCATTAGCCACGACGACCGAGAAGATCGCCGAAACCTTCGCTATCACAACGGAGGAGAAAGTGATGGTCACCGAGCAAGGTCGCCTCACCGACATTCTCCACCAAAAAGAGGCAATGGCCCAATTGAGGGCATCCGGGCTTTTACCCCTCGCCTTCGCCGAGTGGTTTGGCCCGAAGGATTCAACCCAAAAAAGCATCACCAAATTCGACGGCGAAAGAGATCCAGAAGCTTGGCTCCAAGTCTACTCCCTTGCGATCATGGCAGTCGGGGGGAATCACAATGTGATGGCCAATTATCTCCCGGTCATGCTCACCTCTTCGGCTCAAGCATGGCTCACAGGGCTCCCGGCAAATTCCATAGACTCCTGGGAGGAACTCTGCGAACACTTCATCACAAATTTTCAGGGCACTTACGAGCGACCTGGAACGCAGTGGGACTTATACCAACTTCGCCAGAAGAAGAACGAAACGCTCCGAGAATTTATCCGGCGCTTCATGTAGAAGAAGAATACGATCAGGGACATCTCAGAAGCAGCAGTCATCGCAGCATTTCAGAAGGGCGTCAATGACCCCGACTTGATCAAGAAAATGTCTCGGAAGCCGCCATCCACCGTAAGGGAGATGTTTGAACTGGCGGATCGGTATGCAACGGCCTCAGACGCTTTAGCCGAACGGCAAGATGATCGCCCACGTCAGAAGGACAAAAAGGATTATGCTGAATCGTCAAGACAACGTGACAGAAAGCGGAAGCCTGAAGAAATAGTGGCGGCAGCCGAGCAAGACCGACAGCGCACGCCACGGGCCGACAACTATGAAACGGTGATGGAGGTGATATGCCCCTTTCACCCAAATAGTAAACATGCGGCGAAGGATTGCTTCACGTTGAGGAGGTTCGCCAGGAGTCCGTATATGGCTCGCAAAAGCGAAGCAAAGGGAGAAGAGAAAAAGAAACAAGATCCCCCTGAAGATGACAGCGGAGAATATCAAAAGATGGAACGAGAGCTCAATTACATCTATGGAGGTTCGATGGCCTATGAGTCAAAGCGAAAGCAGAAGCTCACAGAAAGAGACGTCAACGTCATCGTGCCAGCTGTACCTCAGTACCTCAGATGGTCCGAGGTCCCCATAACCTTTAGCCGCTCCGACCATCCAGATCACATCCCGTACCCCGGAAGATTTCCGTTGGTATTGGACCCGGTGGTTCGTAACATCAGGCTCAAAAGGGTGCTGGTCGATGGAGGAAGTGGACTCAATGTACTCTTCTCAAAGACTTTCGACGACATGAAGATTCCCCGCTCCGAGTTGAAGCGAGGCTCATCACCCTTCCACGGGGTAATCCCCGGAACATCTTCGGTACCACTTGGCCAAATCACTATACCGGTCACGTTTGGAACCAAAGAGAACTTCCGGACGGAGTACCTTAACTTCGAGGTGGCTGACTTCCAGACAAAGATATCCGCCATTGCGGGAAGGCCCGGCACCGCCGATTCATGGTCAGCATCAGATTACACCTACCTCGTCCTGAAGATGCCGGGACCAAGGGGCATAATCTCCGTGCATGGCGATGTCAAAAGGTCGTTTGTCTGCGACAAAGAAAGCTGCGAGATGGCTGAGGCTCAGGAAATGGCGGATGATAGAAAAAAGATCCGGCAGGCGGCCGCGCATCAAGAAGAAGAAGGAGAAGTACCAGCCAGGAAGCAGGCCAAGACAAATTTGAAGCCTGAAGAGGGGACCAAAAAGGTAATCCTTGACCCGTCTAGTTCTGCCCAGACGGCTCTGATCGGAACAGGCCTCACCACCAAATAGGAAGACGCGCTCGTCACCTTTCTTCCGGCCAACCGGGACATCTTCGCGTGGAAACCATCCGACATGCCCGGAGTGCCCAGGGAGGTGATCGAGCACTCCTTAAACGTTGATGAGAAAGCCAAGCCCATCAAGCAGCGCCTCCGAAGGTTCGCTCAAGACAGGAAGGAAGCCATCAAGGAAGAAATCACAAAGCTATTGGCAGCGGGCTTTATAAAAGAAGTATACCATCCAGATTGGCTAGCAAATCCTGTACTTGTTCGCAAAAAGAATAAAAGCTGGCGCATGTGCATTGATTATACCGATCTCAACAAGGCCTGCCCGAAAGATCCTTTCGGGTTGCCCCGCATTGACCAAGTGGTAGACTCCACGGCAGGGTGCGAACTCCTTAGCTTCCTGGATGCCTACTCAGGGTACCACCAGATCAGGCTGAAAGAAGAAGACTGCATTAAGACATCGTTTATCACTCCGTTCGGCGCATTCTGCTATATCACAATGCCGTTTGGTTTAAAGAATGCTGGCGCAACTTATCAGCGCGCAATACAGCGATGCTTTCACTCTCAGATTGGGCGCAATGTGGAAGCATATGTTGACGACGTGGTCGTCAAGTCACGGGCAAAGGAAGACCTCATATCTGACTTAGCCGAAACCTTTGAAAGCCTAAGGGCCTACAAGATGAAGCTCAACCCGGAAAAATATGTCTTTGGAGTCCCATCAGGGAAATTACTCGGATTCATCATTTCACAGCGGGGCATCGAGGCGAACCCAGAAAAAATCAACACAATCTTGAAGATGAAGCCCCCAGCTAGTCAGAAGGACGTTCAGAAGCTCACCGGGTGCATGGTGGCACTCGGCAGGTTCATCTCCCGACTAGGGTCTCGGGGAATGCCTTTTTTCAAACTTCTGAAGAAGCAGGGTAATTTTCAATGGACTGTCGAAGCTCAACAGGCTTTCGAAGAATTGAAGACATTTTTGTCATCTCCGCCTGTTCTGGTTCCCCCAGTACCAGAAGAACCCCTTCTGCTTTACATCGCCGCAACAACTCATGTAGTCAGCGCGGCAATTGTGGTAGAGCGGAAGAAAGAAGGGCACCTCCAAAAAGTCCAGAGACCTGTCTATTTTGTCAGCGAGGTATTGGGAGAATCTAAGGTACGCTATCCACAAGTACAGAAACTGCTATACGCCGTGTTGCTCGCCTCCCACAAACTCATACACTACTTCCAAGAACACTCAATTACGGTGGTTACCACCTTCCCACTTGGGGACATACTCCACAATCGGGAAGCCACCGGGAGGATCGCAAAGTGGGCGGTCGAGCTCGGAGCCTTCGAAGTCTCCTTCAGGCCACGGACGGCAGTAAAATCTCAGGTACTTGCCGACTTCACAGCCGAGTGGATAGAGCTACAAACTCCAGCAAACATCGAAGAACTAGAATATTGGACAATGTACTTTGATGGATCTCTCTTGCTCAGTGGCGCGGGAGCCGGCGTGGTCCTCATCTCTCCAACGGTGGCGCTGAAATACGCCCCGCAGATCCACTTTCGGCATCAAACAACGCCGCCGAATACGAAGCACTCATCCACGGACTTCGCATTGCGATATCTCTGGGTATTCGGCGGCTAACAATTCGAGGCGACTCTATGTTGGTAATCAACCAAGTCCAAAAAGATTGGTCGTGCGTCGAAGACGTCATGACAACATACTGCCAGGAGGTGCGGAAGCTCGAAAACAAATTCAACGGATTAGAACTTATCCATGTGCTCCGCCGCGACAACGAAGAGGCAGATGAATTAGCAAGGCTGGGTTCCACTTGCGCGGCCGTGCCAGCAGGGGTGTTTGCAGAAGAAATCCACAAGCCTTCAATAGGCCAAAAGCGGGAGCAAAACAGACCAGAAGAAGCGACCAGGGAAAGCGAAGTCCTGGTCATCAACGCAGATTGGACGGCTCCTTTTCTCAATTACTTATTAAAGGACGAACTCCCAGATAACCGAGCAGAAGCAGAACGCATAGCGCGGCGTAGCAAAAGCTACGTAGTGGTAGGGGAAGAGTTATTTCGGAAGAGTGCCTCTGGAGTTCTGAGGCGATGCATCCCAGAAGAAGAGGGAAGGAACCTACTCAGGGAAATCCACACTGGAATTTGCGGGCATCATGCAGCACCAAGCACACTGGTGGGCAAAGCATACCGGCAGGGTTTTTTCTGGCCGACTGCCGTAACAGATGCAGAATACATCGTCCGAACCTGCGAAGGTTGCCAGTTTTTTGCACGACAAATACACGTACCTGCGCAAAAGCTACAAACAATTCCAATCACATGGCCATTCGCAGTCTGGGGGCTCGACATGGTCGGCCCGTTGAAGAAAGCTCAAGGCGGTTTCACTCATCTCTTTGTCGCGGTGGATAAATTTACAAAATGGATAGAAGCAAAGCCAGTGGCCACAATCACGGCGGCCAAAGCTAAAGAATTTTTTCAAGAAATAGTGGTGAGATTCGGCGTCCCAAACAGGATCATCACGGACAATGGGACCCAATTCCGAGGAGAAGAATTCCAAGACTGGTGCGACAAGCTCGGCATCAAAATTTGCTTCGCCTCCGTGGCTCATCCAAAGAGCAACGGTCAGGTGGAGAGGGCAAATGGCACGGTTTTGCAAGGCTTAAAAGCACGGATCTTCGACCGTCTCAAACCATACGCCACTCGATGGGTAAAAGAATTGCCATCGGTACTCTGGGGGCTGAGAACCACCCCCAGCAGGGCTACCAGGCAGTCCCCCTTCTTTCTGGTCTATGGTTCAGAAGCGGTCCTACCAACCGAGTTGACCTTCGGGTCCCCACGGGTTCGGAACTTCAAGGAGGACGAATCAGAAGAAAACAGAGCGGAAGATATCGACCGAGTAGAAGAAGCAAGGGAAATCGCTGCAGTCCAGTCGGCTAAATACCTCCAGGCCCTACGCTGGTATCATGATCGAAACGTTCGAAACCGAGCGTTCTCCAAAGGCGATTTGGTTTTAATTAAAAGCCAAAAGCATGAGCACAAGCTATCTCCGAGTTGGGAGGGCCCCTACATCGTTGATGAAGTAACGCGTCCGGGGGCCTACAGGCTCAAATGAGAAGACGGTGCCATAATCAGCAATTCATGGAACATAGAGCAGCTGCGCCGTTTTTATTCTTAAAGCAATTCGAATTCTGACTTGCTACTTAACTGTTTCTCAATTAAGCAGTAAGTCGGGGGCTACACCTAATAGTGTTGCGCATGCGCAACTCGGCTATAAAAGGTTTTCTGCTCCAGGGAACATCATGTATCGGAAATTTCTTCAATTGACTTGCTACTCAATTGTTTCTCAATTAAGCAGTAAGTCGGGGGCTACACCTAATGGTGTTGCACATGTGCAACCCCGCATGCAAGTACGGTCTTTACCTTTTCTACTTCTGTGATCGCGACTCAATCCGAGTGCTCTAGACCTTCAACTGTGAAACCTTGGCGAAAAAAGGTTAGTCGCCTAAAGGCACGCTTGAGGGGAAAGGCCAGGCGCCAACTCGCGGTGCTTGGGGGCTACGCCAATCGGACAAGGCGCTCAGGCATAAAAACCACTCGGAAAAAGCACGGAAAAAGATCGAAACGAAGGAACCAGCATCCCAAACATCAAAAGTATATACATCAAAAGTACCAGCATCGTCCACATCAGAATATATACATCAAAAGTACTACTGCAAGTTCTTGGCAAAAGAAAAACAGGAAATAAAAAAGGAACCCTTTTACGCCCGGCGCACCCTCCCGACGGCTTCGATAAGAGCATCCCTGGCTTTAATAAGCCTAGGGACAACCTCGATCAAAGCGTCGACGGCGGCGGTGTCCCGGGCGATGGCCTCCTGCTCCGCCGCTTCCGCCATCGCAACATCAAAATCCGCCCAGAGCTCAGCGTTGTCGTCCTCGGGCTCCACGGGGGCATCGTCCCCAAAGCTGAAGATGAGGTTCGCAATCCACGGCGCGACCGGCGGGCCCGGCGACTCGGGAGAAGGAGGCAAGGGCGAAAGGTCCTCAGAAGAAGAAGAGGAGTCCATCAGGAAGAGGAAGGAAATGGCCTGCAAAAGAAAAAGACAAGCGATCGACCGTCGGTAGCCATTTATAAAGCAATCAAAAGAAGAAATCGAGAAAGAAGGAAGACGAAGGCGAGAAGCTTCAAGGGCACAAACCAAGGAAACGCGGTAGTCTTGTTGCGAATGGAAAAACCGAGGCCAAACTGCTCTTATCTGGTACGTGTCGATCTGGGATGGAGATCTGCCTCTGCTCCGAACGACGCTTGTCAGCTAGGCGCGAAACGGTTCGCCTTCTAAGTATACTTAACGCAGCGAGTCCAACGCCATAATGAACGAAGACTTCGAGGCAGCCCAAGGGATTCAATGGGCCCGGGACCAGTAAACACATCAAAACAGAAAGTGGACACCTCATGAAGCAAAATCAGGCTAAAAGGTTTCAGCAGAGGAACATGAAGGCACAAAATCAAGTACAGTGCAGACAGCACAATCACACAGGACCCAAGTCTAAGTTCTTAACTAAGGCAACAGCAGTATCCTTGGCCTCGTCCATAAGAGCAAGAGCCTGGTTGTCATCCACACTGCGGGCAAACCCTTCTTGGATGGCCTTGAGCTCCACCCGCGGGTACAAGGATTTGGTGATCGCCAGCGCCTGGCTAGCACTTGTAACCGCAACATCCTCCAAGTATGCGGTAAGCTTCCCAGGGGCTTCCTCCAGCTGTCGGATGGTGATATTGACGTCATGAGGAACATCGCTGGTGCCGGCTTCATCCGGGGTCATGGCCCGCAGCATCTTCTCCGCACTCACTTGAAGGCGATCGGTCCGTGCTTCAGCATATTGGATCTTTTCGTTAAGTACCCGAAACTGAGCCTGCGAGTTGGCCCGGTGCACTGCGAAATACCAGTCGGATAAATCTGAAACCGACAAAACAAGAACGGCAGAAGCAGAAGACAGAACTGAGAGCTCACCTTCAAGCTCTCTTGTTAGCTTGGCAACCTCCTCTTTGGCAGCCTCTTCAGCCTTCTTCAGCTTTTCCCGCTGAGAAAGAGAGGACTCGAGCCTCTCTCGGAAGTCTGGAAAGGCGATAAACCAGGCATCAGAAGACGAAGAATAGAGCCTGGGCTGAGGCCACTCGGATAAGAAGAATACCATCGGAGGAGTTGATCAAATGCAATTTCTCAGCTTCAAGGGATTGGATACGGCTTCGGAGTCCTTCCAATTCCTCTCGATTCTCCACACGGGCGCGCGTGAGGGCCTCCTCCAGTTCGTTGCGGAGCTGCTCAACCTCAGCGGCATAATCCTTCCTCATCTTCATCCTTGGGAACAGTTGGCGAAGAAGATAGTTCCGGTCCTTGGCAAAAGACGCCAGGCGCTGGAGGTGATAATGAAGCTCTAAAGATAGGCAAGGAATAAGACTCTTTAAGAAAGGATAGCACAAACGACTTACGCGACCGAGACGACGACAAGTGGAAGCAGCTTCGAAAAACTCCTCCCAATCCTTATCCTCGTTCCCACCGTCCAAGATAATCACATTTCCATCATCATCCGTGAACATGGATTGAATTGGGGAGTCCGGACGAGTTGGCGGGGGAACTTCCACGCGCGGGGGCGGCGAGCAAGGAGAAGTCGGAGGATCTTCAGGAGGAACAGTAGCATTAGCAGGCAGCGCATCAGTGGCAAGCTCAAGAAGAAAAGGTGGCCGGGAGCCAGTCGGCTCTAAGTTGGCTGCGCTACTCGGAGCCTCGGGGGCCACGGGAAGAGTCGTCCCGACCGGCTCCGAGGCAATATCAGGAGTAGCGGAGGCAGCTTCAGCCAAAGTTTCAGCCCTTGCAGCGCCAGAATCGTCCTCGGGGGCGACCACTGGAGATTCCCGAAGTGGCGGTTCCTGGAGGTTTTCATCAACAGGATCCCTGCGAGAAAGGGCGAATCAGCGCTTGGTCCTGGGGGACAAGGAGGAGATGGCAGGGAAACACAACCTGTCGGATCTCGTTATCTTGCATTTCAAACCCCTCCGAGGGCAGTATTATCAACAGGAGCCCTGGATGGGCGCACAATCGAAGGCATGCTCTCTGTCGCAGGTTGGGCCGGGGGCTCAAAATTTTCATATTCTGAAGATTGGCTTGAAGAGGAGAAAGCCGGGGGAGGAGGCTGCACAACTGTAGTGTCCCGAATCTTTGGACCACCAGTCGGATGTACATTCTTTGCCGACTGCTTCCTCTTAGCCTTACGGACAACGGGTTTTTTTCCCTTCCCAACAGGGTCATCACCATGAGCAACCACCTTCCGTCGCTTAGCAGCCGGAGCCTCGGAAGGAACACGGGCGGGAAAATTCCGCTTGTCGGACTTGTGAACAGGGAATTCAGGCAGCGGGGCATCGGAAAAGAAGGCCTCTCGTTCCTGCAGACATACAAAAGAAGGTTGCATATTCAGAGCCACAGTCATAACAGTCATCAAAAGATTTAGAATGAGGAGATCACGAGGACCCTTACCAAGGGTGCCGAATTGCGTTTAGTAAAGGTCTTGGGTCTGCGAACAGAGATTTGCTCATTTGCGGAAAGAAGTCATTGATGCGACCGAAGAATGCCGCCAAGGTAATTTCCTCAGAAACCTCTCGTGTCGGATCATCGGGGCCTTCATACTCATGCCCTGGGTGGACCCGATCCTTGAGGGGTTGGATTCGGCGGGTACAGAAGTTGGCTACAACGGCCATGCCAGAAAGACCCCTTCCCTTCAAGTCAGCAATCAGCTTCATGAGGTCCGCCACTTGATCTGCTCCATCATCTCGGGGAAACGACGACCAGTCGGGAGACGGCTTCGGTGGCGTCCCAGTAAAAACAGGCAGCGGAGGGTCAGGATTGGCGCAATAAAACCACTCCTGATGCCACCTTTATTCAAGATTTGAAAGGAATAACAAGATAAGACTTTTCATGCCATCCCTTAAATGAAACCGGCCGCCCACCACCTTGGGGGAGTTCTTCTTTGGGAAAAGGCTTTAGGAGGAAAAGGTGGCGAAAAAGGTTGAAATGAGGACTAACGCCAAGATAGGCTTCGCAGAGGTTAACAAAGGCTGCGATTTGAAGAATGGAGTTAGGGTTGAGATGAGTTAATTAGATTCAAGAACTCGAGAATGCCATGGAGAAAAGGGGATGCCAAGACCAAGCCCACGATAAAGAAAGATTCAAAGACAACCACCTCTTGAGACGAGGGTAGGGCGAATTCACTGCGGCGGGCGCGGCGAAAGCATCACCAAAGGCGGAAAAACACCGATGCCCACTAAATCCTCCAGCCGCCCCTCAGTTGTCACCGAAGTGGCCCAATCTTTGGTCGAGGCTGATGGGGGAGCGGTTGCGGGAGAAGGAGGCGACATTTTTTGATGAGGAACCCTCGTGATCGCGTGAGAACTAGGGTAACGAGAAAAGTTAGCCCTAGCTGCGGAGGTCGCGAAGGAGAAGAAATTCAATTACAAAGGGGCAAGTAGCAATGGCACAAAGCCACTCTATTTGCTCCGTATCGATAAGGAAGCGGTGCTGATTCTCGCTCCAAGCGGGAAATCACACTACT
The DNA here is from genome assembly GCA_036346375.1 of Guadua angustifolia. Lineage (NCBI taxonomy): Eukaryota > Viridiplantae > Streptophyta > Magnoliopsida > Poales > Poaceae > Guadua > Guadua angustifolia. Next base: position 495,026 of record JAYEVE010000073.1, on the reverse strand, counting down.
CTTCTCAGAACCCTGAAACCACCCTAGGGAGCATTTCAGGGTGGGCTGGCAAGTATGCATGACGTACCTAATTGCCGACGGCCCAAAAAAAGAGTTAAGTCAGCGAATGGTATGCCCCAAGATGGGCCCAAAAGCCAGAAATCCGTAACGCACGGAGTAAATGGGTACCATTCCAGGAATAACATCCTCTTACAGTATGCCTCATGTCAGGCCAAGAACTGACAATGTTCAAAAGAACAAAGTCAGGTGCTGTAAGGATGATTTTTTCGGCCTGGTAATCCGGGACAAGGACAGCTCAAAATAAAAAGAACTTGGCGAGTTCTTCGTGACCTCTTTTGTTCAACGACAAGCACTCGGGAAGGCTTAGCAGCTGAAAAGGCACTCGGCCATGAAGCACTCGGGGGCTACTGTGGGATATGTATGTCCCGGGGCCCATCAGCGATCCAATAAAGCTCTATTTGGGAGAAATTAGGCCAGCCAAGCTGGATAAGGTCAGGGCTACTTGAAATGAAAGCAAGGCGAAGGATCAAGATAGACTTTAGTTAAGGAAACCGAGTCGTATTGGGCAGGGGATGATTGTAATCCAAACCAATACGGGCTCGGAATAGAAACCCTACTTCGTATCCGAGTAGGACTCAATATTGTAACCGCCCTTCTCTGTTATATAAAGGGAGGGGACGGGGTACTCCAGACAAGACATCTCATTTAGCGAATAGCTCCCCACATATAATTCCAGAGCACAGGACTAGGGTATTATCTCCACCGTGAGAGCCCGAACTCAGTATATTTCCTGTTCTTGTGCTACCATCGAAGTTTGGGTCCCACAGTAGCCCCTTTTCATTATTAGCGGTAACAAGCGTCGACACCTTCTAGCCACATCTCTTAGCACCTCCCCAAACACAAGATTCTTTGTTATCATCAAGGTTGTCGCCGTGACCATAGAACCAATGCTTTGCTCTGTCGGGCCAATCCGTTGTTGCGGTGCGATACCCTTCGCTAGCGTGTCCTGTTCCTCTTCTCCCATTTGGGTATTGCATGGCGGTAACCACCGGGCCGAGTCGGTGGTGATAATTCTTCTTTGTGCATTCACTTATTCTTCTCACTCAAACTTTGACCTTCGTCCAAGTCTTGTAGTTCACTTAACGCATCCCGCTGATCTTGCAACTTTGGGTGCTTGTTGAAGTTAAGCGCTCGATTCTTCTTGATATACTCCATGTTGACTTCTTTTTATAAGTCCGGAATGCGATAGCCATCTTCTTGAGAGTGTAACTCTTCACCTTCTCTTCGGTCCCTTGGGGGAAGGTGAATGTCTCCTTGACATCGTTCCAAAACATGTTCTTCGTATCTTCAGGGACCTGATCCCATTTTGCTATGCTAATTGGCACATGGTCCCTAACGTGGACGCCGCATGCCGAATTGAACGGCCCAAGCGCCCCCAAGGGTGCAAGAGGTTGGCCGTCCTCGCCGACTTCGGTGACAACATGTCTTGCCTTCTTCTTGCTTGGACCTCGCTGACGTGATTGCCTGCTTGGTTGATCGATCTGAAAGCATGGTACAATCATGAACAGGTCAGAATGTTGGCTTAGCATGATAGTGGAACCGACAATCATGAATGTGGTGATTGTTACCTCGCCAAATTTCATCGTGCTCTGCTGACCTCATCGGCCTCGGTGGCCTCGGCGCCATGAGGGCGGGTTCACGCTCCGCCGTCTCATGACCACCACATCCCAAAATCAAATTTCTCATAAATTCTTCTTGATCAATTCCTTCACCGTCCATCGTCGTTTCTTAGTCTAGAAGAAGCACTGAAAATAAACGAAAATAGATCACGTTTCATGTAAAGCTGATGGTACTACTCTAAAACGGCGTAGAAGATGGTGGGGAAGAGACGGTAGAGAGGATGGGCGGCGACGCTGAAGATGTTCCTAATGTAAGTTGGCCAAATACTATCGACAAGTATACTTATACATATACATAGAAATCTCACATATACATAGAAACTTCACATATACATAGAAATTTCAAAATTCACTAGAAATTAGAAAAATTCACATGATACATATACATTTCAAACTTCACATATATATAAATCTCACATATACATAGAAACTTCACATATACATAGAAATTTCAAAATACAACAGAAATTAGAATAATTCACATGATACATATACATTTGACATGATACATATATTCTTTAGAATATTATTGCTTATTTGCTCAATAAAAAATAATGAATCATTTTTATTCCACACTAATATGATTTTCAAAAAATAAAATAAGACTATAAATCCACAACTAGAATGTTAGTAGTCTATTACACCAAAAGAAAGCAAAGCGATCATTCCATATCAACCAAGCACGTCACCTCGTAGCTTTCTTCTCCTAGTGTATCATATGCTCTCCTGGCAGCCATGCTTTTGGAACTTGCAGGTGCTGATCAGACTAGCTCATCTCCCTGCCACTAGTCATCCAAAATGTCATACCAGCATCCTAAGTTCCTAACCCGTACTTGACATCATTGCATCTATAACACATTCCCAACACATCAGAGAGAGCTGAGAATCTTCACATACAATGTATTGTTATGAATTATCTTAAACACCTCCAATCTTCAGACCTCAATGCCTTTCAGATATGGCTCTAGAATTTGGCATTTCTTAACACTTTACAGCATTTATATATCCACTAAACAATAAGAATCTGAATGGATGAATGGTAAATGTTAAGGCAGTATAGCTAGGCACGTTAAACCTAGAAATGGAACAACACGTTCTAGGAAACTAGTACTTGATTCATAGGCTAATACAATTGCTATGTAAGATTTCCTGTAACCTAGTTTAGGATTAGTTAACCCTCGTGTTGCATTCATTTCCATATCCCAGTGAGGATGGCAAAACCGAATCAATCCGCAAGGTGAACATACATTGTACCGCTTGGACGCGAGGAGGACAGCAAAAGGTCGCCGGCGTTGAGGATGGCTGGAGACGACGGCGGCGCGCGGTGGGGTCGTCGGAGGTGAGGACGACAGTGGCTCGCGCTCGGAGGTGAGGACGGCGGCGGTGGGGTTATCGGAGGCGAGGAGGACGACGGCGGGGTCGTCGGAGGCGAGGAGGACGGTGGCGGTGGGGTCGTTGGAGGCGTCTTTGCAAACGAGCGGAAGGAGGAGGAGATTGGGGAACAATGGCGGGAGTAGCAAAAATTGGGGAAGAGGAGGCGGCGCGAGGGATTTATAGGTGCACCATCAGTCCCGGTTAAATACACCAACCGAGATCGATGACTCATCGATCCCTGTTGAATACACCAACCGACCGATAGTGCTAGGCTCTCACCGTAAATAACAAAGAATCTAGGGCTCTGGCGCCAAATCGAGCCATCGATGTGGGTTGGTGTATTCAACGGGATCGATGACTCATCGATCGATTGAATACACCAACCGACAACGATGGCTCGATTTGGCGCCCGGAGCCCTAGATTTCAAGGCTATTTGGTTTGAGATCAAATTTGCCAAATCAAACCTTACCAAAAATTAGCATGTCAAAAATTTGGTCACCAAATTGGTTGCCAACATTTGGCTAACAATTGGCAAGAAAATAAACTAGGGGTGCCAATGGAGAAGAGAATTTAGCCAAAATTTGGTTGCAAACCAAATGCTTGCGAAATTTGGTCAACGCTACCAAAATTTGGTAAGGCAAATATTAGCAACAATTGGAAGCAAACCAAACAGCCCTTTTTTTTATTTACTGTGGGAGCCCTAGGCACTATCAGTCCCGGTTGGTGTATTCAACTGTAATGATGTCTCCACGATCTTGATCGTTTGCCTTCCCAAAGCATCATCGTGAATGTAGAGGCGTTTCATTTCCCAATACAAATTCACGCCTATAAGAACAGAGAGGCTTTTCGACTTGATCATTTCATCTTCCCAGTGCATCATCAGCAGAACAAAGAGGCATTTCGTTTCCCAATACAAATTTGTGCCTATAAGAACAGAGAGGCTTAATTTTCGACGCCATCATCAGCAAAAAAACACTTCGACGCCATGAGCTCCACCCCACCGACAGTTCCTCCTCCAATGGCTCCGAAAAACAGCTCCTCCGATAGCTCCACCCCACCGACGCCGCCACCTCCGCCCAAACCCGGCGGCATGACCTTGCGTCAATGGCTACGGTGCTTGCCATCTCCACGGCTGCTCCGCTTCCTTCGACCGGCGCCTCTGCCTCCACCCGCGCCCCTCCGATCGACTCCGTCTCCACCCGTGCCCCTCCGGCCGCCTCCGCCACCACCCTCGTCGGGAAGAAGTGCCCCGCGCCATCCTCCTTCGACGACGACGATGAAAGCTACGACTCGTCGGAGGGATATCGCAACGGCTGGAAGCTGGAGGATGACCCAGACCGAGCCGGCTTGAGCGAGGACCCAGATGGCTGCAGCGAGGACTCCGCCGACTCCGATGACCCTCCGGCCTGATCCTCCTTCTCCGACGACGAGTAGCTAATCTTTTGTAGTTAAAGTATTTTTGTAATGCTTCTTATAATGCAATCTACAAAGCATTATAATGCTTCTTATAATACTTTTGTAATTATCTTCTTATATATATAATGCAAGCTACTACTTCTCATGCAATCCAGTAGTCTTTTTTGTATGGCGCGCATTTGCTGATTTCAATTTTTGTATGGCGCGCATTTGCTGATTTCAATTGATCATGACAGACGGTTCTGTTTTCAAACCGCGCATCACTACCGGTTGGAGACACCAACCAGGACTGATGACTCACATCAGTCCCGGTTGAAGACACCAACCGGTACTGATGTGAAGAGTTGCGGAAACTCAAAACAATTTTGGTGCCCTTACTGGTTAATAATAAATCTTCCTCCCCCTTGGCAAGCGCGGGGCGCTTGAGTGCGACTCACCTCTTTGTGAGGTTTCAGTTCGATCCTTTCGCACCCTCTAGTCTTTCTTTTTTTTTTTTTTTTTTTATTTACTGTTTAACGACTTCTTTTTTATTTGTTGTTTAACGATTGTTTCATTAAATAATTTGCAAAATGCTTTTACCACTTTAGATTCATTTAGCCTTTCTTTTGTTTTTTAGATTTCTTTTTTTTTATGTCTTTGTTTAACGATTGTTTCATTAAATAATTTGTAAAATGCTTTTACCACTTTAGATTCATTTAGCCTTTTTTAAGATTTCTTTTTTGTTTATTTACTGTTTAACTATTGTTTCATTAAATAATTTTTACAAATGCTTTTACCACTTTAGATTCATTTAGTATCTAATATAAATTAAAAATATTTTCCACAATCTAATATAAAAAGTAATTTTTGCACTCTTATAATTCCATTGCAAATTGTCACCTTGTTATATAAATTCACCTTTTATAGTTTCTACGATCCAAAGAATCTAATATTAGTACAGAGGGACTTTGAACAATATTGTTAGTCAAATTTTAGTACAATTTGAATGAAAATACGGAGCAACAGGAGAACCACTAGAGGAATGAGAAACTAGTATAATCTCTTCTTCACCGTGCTTGGTCCAACAGGTATAGTTTGACATGAAACCTCTTGTGAGCAAATGGAAGTGGAGGTGGCTGGATTTTGGCCACTCCTTCTCATTCTTGCAGTCTATGCATGGACAGCATATGTAGCCTGACGTCGTGCATGCATCGGCCGCATGAAGAAAATCTTGCAAACCCTGCAAGAACTCTGGGGAGCGTCGGTCCATGTACATCCATCGCCGGTCCATCTACATTATGTAACATCAAGGTAATTGTTAGCTCATTTTTCGATAATGAATTGTTGAACCAAAACCTAAATATTAGTTAGATCCACACCTTCAATTCGAGCTAAATAATAATCCAAGCAAAATCTAAACTCACACAACAAGTTTTTGCAACCTACAAAAAGAATTGGTCGATCATAGTCTGGATTCAAAATTCTGAATAAAATTCACGACGACTTTGTTTGCAAATTATGTTGAAATTGTAACACCTAAAAATTATAACAACCACTACAAATCATGTTGAAATTGTAACACCCTAAAATTTCCAAATTATTATTCAATCATTTATTTTTATTTTTATTTATTTTTCAAAATCTCTAGCACTTAATTAATGATGTTTTCAAAAATAATTTGTTGATGGAAATTAAAACCAAAATTATACTAGAAATAATTTTTCTAAGTTTAAAATATTCCAAAGTATTTTTGAAAACTTTTCTCAAATTTTGAACTCATTTTATATTTTCTATAAAGCCATTCATATTTCTGATATTATTTTAATTCGCAAATGAATTTAAATTTCTTCTTTTCCACATAACTATTGCCGTTTGAAGATCCCAAACTCCATGATTTTCATGCACCATTCTCCCCCCAACTACGTGCAACCAAACCTCATCCTTCATCGATCGATGGAACTAAAACCTAAATTTAAGCTAGATTCACACATTAAATGCGAGCTACATTATAATCCAAGCAAATTCTAAGCTTACACAACAAGTTTTTGTATCCTATTTGAAAAGATCAAGCTAGATTTCTACATTCATGATCTTTCATCAATCATGGGAAAAGATCAATTTTTTTCATAATTCAAGCAAAAAAGAGGCTCCATTTAACACCAAATGATGTGAGGAATGATGTTACTAACCTTAGTTACCTTGGTTGCGAGTAAAATAACCAAAATTTTGATATTTGGGCAGCACCTCCCTCTACATTCATAATCTTTCATCAATCATGGGAAAAGATCAAATTTTCTTCATAATTCATGTAAAAAAGAGGCTCCATTTAACACCAAATGAAGTGAGGAATGATGTTACTAACCTTAGTTACCTTGGTTGCGAGTAAAATGACCAAAATTTTGAAATTTGGGCAGCACCTCCCCGCCCTTGAAGCTCTTGGCCGAAGCTCCACTGTTCTTTTCACGCACTTAAATGATCTAGGTCTGGCAGAGAGCGGAGGAGGAAGAAGTTTAAATTGGAACCTAGTAGACATAGTAGCGGTTGGAAACATGAACCGTCTCGATGATCTAACATCGATCGGTTAGTGTCACTGAACCGGTACTAATGAGACCCCGCTAAATAGTACCGGTTCGTAACACGAACCGGTACTGATGTTAGATCATCAGTATTGGTCGGTGCTTTGAACCGGTACTAAGCCCCCCTGGCAGCCCTATTGCCGTTGAACCGAACTGTTGTAACTATCAGTTCCGGGTTGTGCCCAACCGGCACTGATGGGCCGGTATTAAAGGTCGGTTCTGTAGTAGTGTCAAAATCTGAAAAAAAAATTATCTCGAGACTTAGGGCCTGTTTGGGGGAGCTTTGCTTCAGTTTTACTTTAGCTTTTGACCAAAAGCTCTCCAAACTGCATGGCTGCAAAGCAGCTAGGAAACTAAGCCATAGCAGAAGCATCCCTAAAAGCTGCAGCTGCTGGAGAGGAGCTTTTCAGCTGTGACTTCGCTTGACCACCTCCTACTTTGATCGCTCCGCCTTTTTGACCTCTACCACCCTGCCTCGCTGCCTCTACATCACCTCCCCACTTGGACGCCGTTGAACTACGCTATGTTGTTACCTCTCTACTTGGTTCACCTCCAAAAGTTACAACTGCAACAACTAGCTTGCCAAACAAAGATACAAGAAACGCATATAGCCGTCACTCATACCGCTTTCTGACCTAGCAAACTAAAAGCACTTTTTCATTTCAACCAGCTCCCTCAAATAGGTCCTTAGAAAGCTTCTCATGACCTAAATTCTTGCGGATGAGGGCCCCGCCACTTCACTGGCATTTTTAATGAAAAAAACCCTATAGAGACATGATAGTTCCCCAACACCCCAATTAGCCTTCTCTCCAAATTCCCCAGTTGTTGACGTCGACGAATCACAGACCGCGAAGCCCCACTTCTCGGATGGCATTATGGAACTAAACACAGAAAGTATGTCGACCCATCCCCTATGATCAACCAATACTCTTGGCCACAAAAGCATGAAAACTGAAAAAATCTAGGAGAAAGTTTTTTCTTAAAAAAATCCGTTTATAATGAAAGAGAAAGCGTAGTCTTGGAATACACTTTGTTGGTCTCGCTACATACCTTCGCCGGTTCGCCCTTTGGCCTTTGTCAACTCATACGGCCGGGATCGCTGTAGGGAGAGAAGAGCGTACTTTCCGTGGCCATATTTCTCAATTGCTGTGCCAATCGCTTGAATTCCAAGCCCGCAGACCGCGAAGTCATCGTTTATGTGCTGCATAGTCAAATCTCAAATCCCAAAAGGTATACAGATAGCATAGAGCATGGATTTGACCACGGCAGCACTGCACTATAAACTTATCAAGACGAACAAGTAGAAATTGCCTGCAGCCAAGACATACAACACTTTTTGCCTTCAAGGCTGGCCTCACCGAACCTGGCAACTATCTGGCGTCATGGACAGGTGAAGACTGCTGCCAATGGAAGGGCAGTCACAAGAACTTACGCTACCTCTATCTCTCCGACGCAAATTTCGGTGGGCGGGTGCCACCCAATGGTAACCTCTCCAAGTTGCTTCACCTTGATCTGAACAGCATATTTGATCTTGATACACACATTTACTCGACTGATCTTGCATGGTTGTCACGCCTCACGACATTACAGTACCTTGATTTGAGTGCTGTGAACCTTAGTGCGGCTATTGACTGGGCCCATGTCGTCAATAAGCTTCCTTCCCTTGTCACCCTTAATCTACGCTTCTGTTGGCTCCAAAACACCATTCCATCTCCGTTGCATGTCCATCTTACATCACTTGAGCACCTTGATCTCTATGGTAACACATTCAGTTCATCTCTTGGAGCCAAGAACTTATTTTGGGATCTACCCAGTCTGCTTCACTTTGATATGGGGATGTCTGGCCTCCAAGGCGTGATTCCTGAAGAGGTGGGAAACATGACATCCATCGTAAGATTGTATCTTGGTGACAACAACCTAACTGGTACCATACCATCAACCTTCAAGAGCCTACACAACTTGGAAGAGTTAATTTTATTCGAGAACAGTTTGTCAGGGAGCCTGCCGGAGCAGCTAGGACATCTCAGCAATTTGACCTCTCTTGATCTAAGAAATAACAGGATTTCAGGAAAGATACCAACGGGGATAGGAGCACTCACAAAGTTGACAGATTTATTGCTTGGTTCGAACAAGTTTGATGGCACAATTAATCACTGAATACCATTTTGCACAACTGGTTAATCAGTTCAGTCTAGATTTGTCTGACAACTCATTAGCTATGGTGGTCAAAGAGAACTGGGTCCCTCCGTTCAAACTGAATCAAGCTAACCTACAGTCTTGTAGGCTAGGACCTAAATTTCCAGAGTGGCTTAAATCACAGGATAGTATATATATTCTTGGCATATCTAGTACAAGTATAGCTGGTTCAATACCTCATTGGTTTTGGAACACATTTTCCAGGACTTAGCACTTGGTTTTGTCAAGTAATCAAATTAGTGGCATACTACCATCGACAATGTTAGAAAGAGAGAATTTTTACTGTGCACTACCATGGTAGTATATAGCGGTAGTAGAAATTAAATCTGACCGTTGATTTGTCGAGGGCATTCTGGTCTTTTGGCTTGGGGTCGGGGCGGTGCTGAATGCCATTTTGCTCAATTATCATTATACCTCTCCATGAGACACAGGGTTGGGTGCTGGCTCAAAAAATTTATCAAGCTTTCTAGACAATTATTATCCTTGGACCTCTCAAGGAACAATTTATCAGGTCCACTACCATCAGATTTTGGAGCTCCAAGGTTAATTGGGCTTATTCTCTTCAAAAATTCTCTTTGGTAGAATTCCTAACTCCATCTGCCGCCTGAAAAAATTACAGTTTGTAGACTTGTCAGAAAACCTACTAAAAGGGCCATTTCCAAACTGTGGGGAGCAATCCAGAGCAGGGAATTCACCCAGCAACAAGTCTTCAAAGGTAAATGTACTAGAAGTGTTGAACTTGAAAGGCAACAATCTTTCTGGAGCATTCCCACTATTTCTCCGAAATTGTCAAAAACTTATTTTTCTCGATCTGGCATATAACCAGTTTTGTGGGAATCTGCCAACATGGATTGGAGAGAAATTACCATCATTGGCATTTTTAAGTTTGCACTCGAATTTGTTTTTTGGCCACATTCCTCTTCAGTTTTCCAATCTGAAGGAGCTTCAGCATTTAGACATTGCATGCAACAGCATGTCAGGCACCATAACAGAATCACTTGTGAAGTTGGTGGCTCTGACTCTGAGTCCTGCAGACAATGACTCACTTTCATATGCTAGTGATTATGAGGAGAGCATAGATGAAATTGATACGGTTGCATATATTGACAGTTCATTGGTCGTCACGAAAGGGCAACAGCTTGAGTATACGACCGGAATCATCTACATGGTAAATTTTGATCTGTCGTGCAATAGTTTAACAGGGCATTGAAAAACTTTAACTTGTCATGGAATCATCTAAGTGGGAATATACCTGACAGTATTGGTGAATTACATGCCTTGGAATCACTTGACCTGTCACATAATGATATCTCTGGTGAAATCCCTGCAAGCTTACACGCGCTTGGAGGAGCGGAGTAGTCGGCGGCGGCAGGAGTCCGTCCTCGGTGCGAGGCCTCTTGGGGTCTGCACTCGTGGCGTCCAGAGGGCACGGCCGCTTGCCTACGGCTCGATCGTCAGCTGGGCTTGGGCCCCTAATCACCAAGGGACCGCGGGCCGGCAGCACCGAAGGGCCGGTGGAGTCCATTGCTGGAAACAGCTTGGCGATCCGGAGGCGCTCCCCGAACTCCAGATCACAGAGTGGCCGGGCCCTGGCGGGGAAGTCTAGGTCTCTCGGCATTGGCGGGAGCAGTCCGGCTAGCCATCTGAGATGGCGGGGCCATCCAAGTTCCCTACGCCTGACGAAAAAAGGAAGACAAGATTGTTGGTTGATGGCGACCACAAAAGAAAAATATGTATTCATAAGAAGAATAAGAACTCACGGTCTGGGTGTGTGCGGGTCATGTTGTCGTCACCCGTGCACTGCCATGCAGGGCGGGCACGTCGATGAAGGGGACTGATCCTCCAGGCTACTAGCGCCGCGGTCAGGCCAGCGTCTCGCAGCCAGTTGATGCGGGCCTCCATCGCCAGGAGTTCTGCCGTCTCCTCGACGGGCGAGCCCCAACTCTCGCAGGCTTCCGCCGGCGCGCAAAGCATCCCGAGAGCATCGACCCTACTGTCATCGTCGGCGTACAGCCAGTCACTCCGCCACGCCTTCGAGTTGGACTTCGCTTGGAAGGAAATGTAGCGGGGGGCCAACTCGTCGCGGAGGCGAAAGTGGCAACTCCCCACGACCCCATCGTTGGTGAGGCCGCGGAGAGTATAGAAGTACCGGAAGAGAGGAAGATTGGGTATTACCCCTACGAACATCTCGCAGAGATGTGCAAAGATGGAAAGGGTGAGAGAACAGAATTGGGAGTGAGATGAAGATGGCAGATTTCGTAGAAATGGAGGACAGTGAAGACGAATTCGGAGAAGGGCGGCACCAGTGTAACAGCCTGAAATTTAATAAAAGGAGAAATAGAAATGTAAAATCTTTTGCATGAGTTATTCTTGCATTTTCTAATTTTTTCTTGAATTTTCGTGAGTTACTTTGGTTTTTGTCTATTAAAGGAAATTCAAATTGGAGGTATGGTAAAATAATAAAAGAAAAAGGTGGAAATTTTTATTAAAAAAATTTAATCATGAGATTTTTACCCTGAAATCCTGACAACCTTATATACCTTTATTAAAAATATCAAAAATTAAAACTTATATTAGTGAATTTTAGAAACTCGAAAGCAGAAAACCAATAAAGTTAGAAATGCTAATGTCGAATTTTTATAATTTATTTATCAAAGATAAAAATCTAAAAATTTTACATAAGCATTACTAACTAAAATTAATTGAAAAACAAAATATAAAAATAAATAAAATCTTTTGGATACTTTAATAAATCAAAAATAGAATAATCAGAAATTCAAATATCACATTGTCAGAATTTTAACAAAATATCTATAAAGAGTATTTAACTGAAAATTTTACTGGGCTCGTATCTTCACCTTGCCGACATCAATAAAAATCTTCAAAGGTTCTGGAGATGTTTTACTACTCATAACCTGTAGGTGAAACTTGATCTGTCTAGAGTTTCTCTCATCCGAAGGCGCCATGTGGGCAGGAGTCTGCTTTGTGCAAGACCAAATTGTCCCCGGCCGACTCCCTCTCACTGTCAGCTCGCCCCACACATCAACCATTCCCGTTCCTTCTCCATTCTTCCTCTCCGCTCCGTTTTCCCTTGCGTCAAGAAAACCAGAACACAACCAGCCTTCTTTCGTTCATTGATTCTGCTCTCTGCTGATACCGGCCAATCGTGCGCATTCACCAGAGCAGCAAGTCACCAGTAATTCTCAAGCTCCAAACCTTCCCGACGCAGCCGTCTTGGTCTTCCTCCGCTCCGGTGAAAACCGCCGAAGAGGGAAAAATTGGTTGCGACGCTCCACACTTCTGTTGGATTATTTGGGCCAAGCCCACTTAATTGAGACAAATCAATCCTAGAAAATCTCAAAGGCCCATTCATGAGGAGGCATGTGTGCAAGCATTAGTCCCATATTGCTTGTGGAGGTGGAGGATGACCAATTTATAAGGGAGAGCTCTCCCACCTTCCTAGAAGCATGGCAAGGAGAAGAAGAGAAGCCCACACGCTGCTGCCTCGCCTCGCCTCGCCTCACCGGCCGAGGCGGGCGGGCGAGGGCGCGCGGCGGCACTGCGTGAATGGTCCGCCAACCGGTCCAAGGCCTTGCTTAGACGCAGCTTCCTTTGCGGCTTATTCTTTTGCTACTCGGAATCGTGGCGGTTAGTATGAGATAAGGATCATGAATCGAGTCCGTTCGTGGCACGCCTTGAGTCACGTTAGGTCCACGATTACTAGGCTATCCCTATATATATTGTGCCTCGCTACCCGTAGACATACAGTCACACATTAGGGTTTTGCCACCTCTCGTTCTTTGCCGCCACCGTAGCCTTCTCCATCCCGAAGCGCCGACGCGTGCATCCGCGATCGGGAGAAGCGGTCTCCGGAACCCTTCGCCTTTGCGATCTGCACCGGAGAGGGCGAATAAGGTTTTAGGAAGCGCTTGGCGCGATCGCTCAAGATCGTCACCACGGCTCGTCTTCCTATTCCTGCCGCTGGGCGTCCGCCAGAGCTGCGGCTCTGCGACAATGCGATACCAACGTTGACCTCGTCAACACCGCAACCGCATCTACTACGCCAACACCGCAATCAAGACCGTAACACGCCGTCATCCTCTCACCTTTCGATGACGTTCGATCCGCTCGATCTCGTGGTTAATTATGTCTATCAAGATGATAATGATGTTCGTACTGTGTTAGAGAGATGCATGCTAGTTTATGTGTTGCTGTTCATGATCTATATTCGGAAGTTAATCTGGAAACTGTCTAATTATTCAACAATCCAAAAGCCTTATTGTAGACAATTTCCTGGATTATCAATGGCTAGTTTTGCCGACGCACTGAGGCCGGAGAAATTCTCTAGTGTGCACTTTAAGAGGTGGCAAGTCAAGGTCACGCTCTGGCTTATGGCTATGAATGTATTCTGGGTTAGTAAAGGCAAGCCAGAAGGTGATCTCTCTGCCGAAAGCGGCAGAAGAGTTTCACGGATGCCAATACTCTCTTAAGTGGGATGCATTCTTAGCGTTCTTGCCGATCGTCGTGTGATGTGTACATGCACATATGAGACGCTGAAGGTGTTGTGGGATACATCAAGCGCCAAGTTCGTTGCATCGATCTTGGCGATGAACTCGTATGTCATGGAGAATTTTCATGACTATAAGATGGTTGATAATCGCTTTCGGTTGTAGAGCAAGCCTATGAGATCTGATGCATTGTCAAGGAACTCGAACTCTGGAATGTGTCTTACGATCCTTTTGTGGCGGTTGCATCATTGCAAAACGCCTCCCTCGTGGAGGAGTTTCGGCACTACTCTAAAACATAAGAGGACAAAGATATTAGTCGAAAACCTGATAGCGTCCCTTGATGTTGAAGAGAAGGCTCGGGCTAAGGATTTCAATGGTAAAGGAGCCGAGGGCCAGTCCAGTGCCAACATGGTTCAGAAGAACTACGGCAAGAACAAAGGGAAAAATAAGCCTAACAAGACTACCAACTTCAAGAAGAAGAAGATGAACAAGGTTGAGCTGCCCTGCTTCACATGTGGTGAGGTCGGACACTTTTCCAAGGAATACCCTGATCGTGCAGACCGTCGAGGGAAAAAGGCCAACAGTGGATGACGTCCAAGGTCACAACACAAACCGCTTCTAGCAATCTTTGAGACGCAGGGTATGGTAATTTACCTTCTGTATTCTCAGTATTTCAGTCTTCCAGTTGGTGGATTGACACGGGTACTAACGTTCATGTGTGTTTTGACATCAATATGTTCTCTTCTTATCGTGTCATTCGAGTTCCTCCGTCTTGATGGGGAATGGGTCACATGCTTCGCTCATGGCACCGCACGGTGGATCTGAAGTTCACCGGGAAAGATCGTGCGGTGAGGAGCGTGCAAGATGTCCTTCTATCAACAAGAATCTCGTTAATGGCTCCCTTCTATGCTTGAGATGGGTTTAAGGTAGTGTTAGAGTCCAATAAAGTAGTTGTGTCCAAGCATGGACTATTTATTGGTAAAGGCTATGAGTGTGGAGGTTTGTTCCGCTTTTCCTTTCAGATTTCAATAATAAGTCTGTGAACCATATCTGTGGTAGTGTTAATGATGATCGAGTACTTGGCACTCGTTTATGCCACATTAATTTTGGTCTTATGAATCGGCTTTCCAAATGAGTTTAATTCGAATTTCACTATTGCCAAAGGTTCTAAGTGCCATAGTTGTGTGCAATCGAAGCAACCTCGAAAGCCTCACAAGGCGGTGAGGAGAGGAACTTGGCACCTCTAGAACTCATACATTTTGATCTGTCGAGATGAATGGTGTGTTGACAAAGGGTGGAAAGAGATATTTCATGACATTGATTGATGATGCGACTAGATTTTGCTATGTTTACTTGTTGAAAACTAAGGACGAGGCAGCTAGACTACTTTAAAATCTATAAAGTGAAGTTGAAAATCAACTAGAGAGAAAGATCAAGCGTCTTAGGTCGGATCGTGGTGGCGAATTTTTTCCCAAAATCTATGATGATTTACGTGCGGAACATGGTATTATTCATGAGAGGACACCTCCTCTCGCCCGAATCAAACGGGATTCTTTGAGAGGAAAAACCGCCTGTTGGTGACTTGGTGAACGCCATGTTAGACCTTTGTTGGTTTATCTAAGGCATGGTGGGGGAGGCAGTTGACTTCATGTCATGTCTGAATAGAGTTCCCAATGAAACATGGAGAAGACCCTTACGAGAAGTGGGTTGGGAGAAAACCATCACTTTCTTACTTGCGCACATGGGGATGCTTGGCGAAAGTCAATGTACCGATTAACAAAAAGCGTAAGCTCGGGCCTAAAACGATTGGATTGTGTCTTTACGGGATATGCTCGAGGAGCATCGCTATAGATTTTAGTAGTTAAATCGATGTGCCCGATATGTATGTTGATACTATTATGGAGTCTCGTGATGCTACATTTTTGAGAATATATTTCGATGAAAGATATGTATAGCACTTCTAGATTTTCTTACGAGATAATTCACGAGACTATTACACTGTTGAGTCTTACGAGCAACCACTTGAGAAAATCCTAGAGGAGGATGACAATGAAGCTCCTAGAAAGAGCAAGAGACAGAGGATTGAAAAATCCTTTGGCGGTGATTTCATTATGTACCTCGTGGATGATACTCCCACGTCCATTGCAGAGGCATATGCATCTCCGGATCTGAGATAATTGGAAAGAAGTTGTCCAAAATGAGATGGACTCGATTCTCGCCAATGGGACTTGGGAGGTGACCGAACGGCCCTATGGTTGTAAACCATGGGTTGTAAGTGGGTGTTCGAGAAGAAGCTTAGGCCCGATGGTACTATTGAGAAGTACAAGGCTCGCTTGTGGCTAAGGGTTACACCCAAAAGAAGGCGAAGATTTCTTTGATACTTATTCACCTGTTGCTAGAATGACCACCATTCGAGTATTACTTTCCTGGTCGCCTCATATGGTCTTCTCGTTCATCGATGGGCGTGAAGACGCTTTTCCTAATGGAGAGTTAGATGAGGATATCTACATGGAGCGACTGATGGGTATGTAGTAAAGGGTCAAGAGAGCAAGGTGTGTAAATTATTGAAATCTTTGTATGGCTCAAACAAGCACCTAAGCAATGGTATGAGAAGTTCGACACCACTTTGACTTCTACGAACTTTGTCATCAATGAGGCTGATAGATGTGTATACTATCGCTATGGTGGGGGTGAAGGAGTTATATTGTGCCTTTATGTGGACGATATACTGATCTTCGGCACAAATATTGATGTGATCAATGAGGTCAAGTCTTTTCTGTCAAAGAAATTTGATATGAAAGATCTGGGAGAAGCTGATGTAATTTTGAACATCAAGCTTATTAAGGATGAGAGTGGGATTACTCTTTGCAATCCCACTATGTGGAGAAGGTCTTGAGCCGGTTTGGCTTTATGGACAGGCAAGCCCTCTCCCACTCCTTATGATCCCGCAGACACCGAGAAAGAATAAGAGAATTGGCTTAAACCAATTGAAATATTCTCGTTGTCGGTTCGCTCATGTATCTTGGTTGAGCAACGAGACTGATATATCATTCTTTGTGAGCAAATTGAGTAGGTTCATGTCAAACCGGGTTGAGATCATTGGCATGCACTTGAAAGGGTAATCGCTATTTGAAAGGTACTATGAGTTATGCGATTCACTATTCAGGTACCTGCAGTGCGCTTGAGGGATCAAATGACTCGGCTGGATTTCGATGTAGATGAGCTCTATGCCACCAAAGGTTATGTGTTTACCATTGGTGGTGGTGCGATGTCATGGAGGTCACCGCAAGCAGACCATCTTGACAAGGTCAACCATGGAGGCGGAGCTCATCGCTTTAGATCTGACCACTTTAGAGGCAGATTGGTGCGTGAGCTCTTGATGGACTTCTTGGGTGGTTGAAAAAGCGTCTGGCTATCCTTATGAATGTGATAATCAATGCTGTGATTGCTAAAGTGAACGATGCTAAGGATAATCTGAAGTCATCAAGACACGTTAAAAAGGCATCAAGTCTGTCGGAAATTGAGAAACTCCAAGTAATAAGTGTGACTTATATTCAAACAGACAAAAACTGGCGAGATCCTTTACGAAGGGACTATCACGGAATGTGATAGAAGGTGCATCGAGGGAGATGGGTATGAGGCCCATATAAGTTGCAATAGTGGTAACCCACCCTTTGTGATCGGAGATCCCGTGAATTGGGTCCTGGGTAAAACAAGCTATTGGCGAACCGAGGAGATGTCGATTACCCTCTCTAAGTGAAGATGCAATACTCTCAAAATCTTTGTAAGGCGGGATGGCGATATGCCTTAATGTGTTTCTATTGGCTATAACTAGCGAAGATCTTTGTCTCTGAGCATTCTTGAAAAACACACCTATATGAGCCCGATTGTCTAAAGTCACGATCTATGAGACTTGGGTGATCTCTAGTAAGCTCATGAAGAGACCATGCAAGACGACTCATATGCTCCACCCATGAGAAGGCTCTTGCAGCCAGTGTCGATTATGACATTGAGTGAAACTGTTCACACAAAACTTGCAATTCAAGGCATAGTCCATTGTTCAAGTTGTGGATGGGTGTAGCTTGGAGCTCTAGGCGAAGTTCAACTTAATCTCTCTTTGAACGCTTATTTGGTATATTAAATAGTAGTGAGTATTGGCAAATCTCTAAATGGACCTTGAGATCTGGTGGGGATTGTTGGATTATTTGGGCCAAGACCACTTAATTGAGACAAATAAATCCTAGAAAATCTCAAAGGCCCATTCATGAGGAGGCATGTGTGCAAGCATTAGTCCCATATTGCTTGTGGAGGTGGAGGATGACCAATTTATAAGGAGAGCTCTCTCCACCTTCCTAGAAGCATGGCAAGGAGAAGAAGAAAGCCCACACGCTGCCTCGCCTCGCCTACGCCCGGCACTACTACGGAAAGGGCATTTAGTCGGTTCAAAAGAGCATTTAGTACGGTTTTTGAACCGTCTGAGCTATCCGGACTGATGCTCAAAGGCATCGATCCGGTTCCCTCACCGTCTTGATAGAGTATCGATGCTGTTCGAAGTCTGCGTGGCGCAGCGAGAACCCCGAGGACCTCATCGATGCGGTTGGTGTCTCCAACCGTGCTTGATGAACCCCTCATCGTACCGGTTGGTTTCTCCAACGATGCGATGTTTTGTATATATATAGGTCTATTTCTCCGGTAGCTATTATATATGTGTGTGTGTTAAATCACAACTAATTAAAAGCACGAGATAATCAATCATGCACTTTGCACGATAATTAAATCACTTGAACATTCATTAACAAATTTAATTACATCTAATGTATTAAAATATGTACACATATTTGTTCTTACGCTCATCGTCTAATGTATCAATATATATGTACACAACTTTAATTACAACTTGAGTATTTTTTCCTTACATTCATCGGGATCTTTTACGCGCATTGCTCTTGCTAGCCGTAGATGTTGACCCATACGAGTTCATTGGTCCTTATTGAAGGGCACAACACATTAAACATTGGTTCGTGAAACTCGCCTTTTGGATTCTGACCTCATCGTAAATAAAGCCGACGAGTTGTTCTTGGATTGCTCTCACTCGTGCGTGAGAGTTCGAACCTTGTTCCGCCAAATGTTGAGGCACCTATCGTTAAGTCATTAACTAATCAATACTTGAACTTGTACAAGATATAAGGAGTACCTATACATCATTAAAGCTAGTAATTATATTTACTCACCCCTTGTTGCCTTTTAGCACGCGATTGCGGCTCCGGTTTGGGTGTGCATAAACTACGCATACATAGTAGCCGCATAAATTGTTACCGTGGTGAGTCAAGATCTGCGATGGAAAAAGTTGAAAGCGTGAAATGGATGCAAGGAAATTAAGTTAACTAACTAAAAAGCTAGCATTATGATATCGTACACGAGAGGCAATTGTAATGTCAAATTTCTCCTTGAATCATACGTTTTTATGCGGAACCGTGTGAATGCACTACACATGTGATTCTGAATTGTACATGATTAGAATTTGTTTCAAATTGAAGGAAATAGAGCTAATACGATAATAAAAGGAACAAGAATTAATACCGGTCGAGCATGTCGATAAAGTTTTGATACTTTTCAAGCTGGTCTCCTTTGCGAGTCCATAATTGTGATCGAGCTACGATCTAGCTCGATCATAAGAAGAATCGATGAAAACTATACATAGATGTGTCAACATAGATAACTAATTAGTTCTAACATCGTGTTATGAAAAAGGAGTAGAATGAGGTGGTGCGAAAACACGTACTCAAATGAGTAGGCTAGATATATCTTTGACTTATATCTTTGACCCATTAGCGCATTGAATCGTTAGTCTCTGTTTCGCTTGGTGGTCTCTAACGGTTGTCTCGTTGATAACTATTGGGTCCATGAAGCCTATGTCGAAAATCGATCCTTCGGCATCTTTGTATCTCCATGCTACATAAGAAATTAGTTAGGCTTGCAAGTTAGTATAGTACAAGGAAGTGCGATAGTTTTTGTAAATAATTAAGACACTTACGAGTCCGACAACCCATCAAGCTCACGCCGAGGCGTCTGCGGTATAGATCATACATGTAGTCGATCGACAACAAATTGACCTTCACATGAAAAAAATCTTGTTGCTTAAACTTGACGGCGAACATCTCTAGACCATGCTTGGTTGCGTCCAAGTACCATTCATGAAATTGCGCATCTTTGTCGTTAGTTGGGGCAGCTCCTCATGCACGACCAATGACCCACCCATTTTAAATAACCATTTTACTTGGGCAACCTCAATCTTTTCCGTGCCTAATATTTGATTTGCGATAAGGCCGTTTCTTGAAGAATTTTGCATCTCCTTACTCTTCCCTCGGTGACATCTTCTTCTTGGGGCATTCCTTACTCAATGTCGCTCGTAGTTTGATTTGCGAGGCATTTCCTTTTATCCTTCAAATTTTTAATAGTCATTAAGCCTTTATAAAATTCTTACATGCGAGTTGAACCTTCTTCTCTGGTGACTTGGGTTTAAGAAATTTAGTTACCTCTCCTTTTACCACCTTCTTGATCTCCTCATCGTTCATATCATCGGCCGCTTGGAAGTTTAGCCACTTCTTGGATTGGGTGGAGGACCCGTCTTCTTAGGAGCTCTTGGCGAGCTGGCTTCATTCCTTGGTGGCGCCTTCTTGGGAGGAGCGGGGTTCTTGTGGCGCTTATGTGCGCGGGAGGTGGTGTAGGAGTCGGCGCCTTCTTGGGAGGAGAGCAGGCTTCTTCGGGGCTTATATGTGCGAGGAGATGGTGTAGGAGATGGGCTTCTTGTCGGGCTTATATCTTGAGGAGGTGGTGTAGGAGTCGGCGGTTCTTGGGAGGAGCGGGTTTCTTCTCGGGCTTCTTCGCGGAGAGGACAAGTCCATGTTATCTCGAAAAATTATGTACCGTTTACGCCCACAGGATGAAATTGTGTCTTGCCTCTCCTAACCGTAGTCCGTCACCTCCGAGAATTTCGAGGTCAAGGTCCTCGTACTGGGCGAACCTCCTCCACCGAGACCTTGGAGTATCCTAACGGTATCTGTTGGCCATGGATAAGCTGCCCGGCTCTAATGGGTGAAACCATACCATCGGCGCCTTGAAGGTAAGGTTCAGCGCTTGGATATGCAGCTCACAAGGTGTCCATTGCTGATGTCGTCTCTGGGATACTTGTCCAAGTCCGCCGCCAAATTACAGGAAGCGCAGTTGCCGCTGGAGGGGCTAATGATGTCTGGATTACTTGGAGGTTCTTGGCCCGTCTCGCTGTTGTTGGCTCAAGGCTAGCTGCACCGCTCTTGGATCTCTTCTTGCATTCTCTCATTTGTTTGATTCAGCGTTCTTCAAGCGCACTAAGTCATTGAATCTGTCGAGCCTTACTCCTCCCAGACTCCTATAGCTCTCGGCGTCCCGGCGAAACCAACCTTCCACGGGACAACGCCGGCGCCTCGTGTACGTCCGGGTGCTCTGGATTTTGCAAGGCCCTTGTTAGCGTCGTTCTCCTGTTTGGCACAAAGCTACCTTGGAAGTCTCCTCGATGGACTGTACAAGCCTTCCGCCACATCTCTTAGCACCTCCCCAAACACAGCATTGCCGTTATCATCAAGGCGCCGCCGTGAGCATAGAACCAATGCTTTGCTCTGTCGGGCCAATCCATTGTTGCTTGGTGCGATACCCTTCGCTAGCAGTCTGTTCCCTCTTCTCCCATTTTGGTATTGCATGGCGGTAACCACGGGGCGAGTCGGTGGTGATAATTCTTCTTCGTGCATTCACCTTATTCTTCTCACTCAAACTTTGACCTTCGTCCAAAGTCTTGTAGTTCTAAATGCATCCCGTGATCTTGCAACTTTGGGTGCTTGTTGAAGTCGGCGTTCGATTCTTCTTGATATACTCCGTGTTCAACTTCTTTTTATAAGTGCGGAATCGACCGCCATCTTCTTGAGAGTGTAACTCTTCACCTTCTCTTGGTCCCTTGGGGAAGGTGAATGTCTCCTTCACATCGTTCCAAAGCATGTTCTTCGTATCATGAGGACCGATCCCATTTTGCTATGCTAATTGCCACGTGGTCCCTAACGTGGGCGCCACATGCGAATTGAACGCCCAAGCGCCCCAGGGTGCAAGAGGTCGGCCGTCCTC
The DNA here is from genome assembly GCA_036346375.1 of Guadua angustifolia. NCBI lineage: Eukaryota > Viridiplantae > Streptophyta > Magnoliopsida > Poales > Poaceae > Guadua > Guadua angustifolia. The sequence goes on along the minus strand of JAYEVE010000073.1, from coordinate 473,146 downwards.
GCCGACCGGTGATAACATGTCTTGCCTTCTTCTTCTTGCTTGGACCTCGTGGCGTGATTGCTGCTGGTTGACCGATCTGAAAGCATGGTACAATCATGAGCAGGTCGAGATGTTGGCTTAGCATGGTAGTGGAACCGACAATCATGAGCGTGGTTGATTGTTACCTCGCCGGCCTCATCGTGCTCTGCTGACCTCATCGTGCTCTGCAGCCTCATTGGCCTCGGTGGCGGGTGCGAGCTCCGCCGATCTCATGACCATCAATCCCATAATCAAACTTAACATAAATGCTTCATCGTCCATCGCTCGTTTCTTAGGCTAGAAGAAGCACTGAAAATTAACGAAAATAGATTTCATTTCATGTAAAGGCGATGGTACTACTCTAAAACGGCGTGGAAGGCGGTAGAGAGAGGATGGGCGGCACGCCAAGATGTTCCTAATGTAAATCGGCCAAATACTATACATCTCGAAATGAAAAAATAATATGAAAAAATTCATATATTCTTAAGAATATATTTGCTAATAAAAATAATGAATCATTCTTATTCCACACTAAAATGATTTGAAAAAAAAGCCCTGCAAGTTCAACCAAGTCCATGATATGTGAGCAGGCGTCATGGCTTCCGCCTCTCGAAAGTAAGCCATGAGGAGAGCATCCATGCTTCTTGAACTTGCTTTGGCTTTTTTTTTTCAAATCATTTTAGTGTGGAATAAGAATGATTCATTATTTTTATTAAGCAAATATATTCTTAAGAATATATGAATTTTTCATATTAATTTGTACAATTAGAGATCAAATTCATTATATACTTAGAGAGTTACAAAAAAGAAAATTAGGACAAGTTTAAGATCTTTAAACTTGTCGAATTTCTTTTTAAATCTCGTTATATAATGAATCTGAACTTAGAATAATTCACATGATACATATTCATTTGACATGATACATATACATTTCAAACTTCACATATACATAGAAATCTCACACATACATAGAAATCTCACATATACATAGAAACTGATCAATAGAAATAGAAATTTCAAAATTCACGAGAAATTAGAATAATTCACATGATACATATTCATTTCACATGATACATATACATTTCAAACTTCACATATACATAGAAATCTCACACATACATAGAAATCTCACATATACATAGAAATCTGATCAATAGAAATAGAAATTTCAAAATTCACGAGAAATTAGAATAATTCACATGATACATATTCATTTCACATGATACATATACATTTCAAACTTCACATATACATAGAAATCTCACACATACATAGAAATCTCACATATACATATATATTTCAAACTTCACATATACATATAAATCTCACACATACATAAGTATTTGAAGATTTGCCTAATAATGACAAGTAAAGGGACATCACAACTAGCATAGTGCTCAAGTTGTCAATTTTGTATTGTTCTCGGATAACGGGTTGCCTTAAAGACCGTCCTCGTCGATAGGGACAAAGATCATTGACCAATTTGTGACAACATTACTTTAGTGAAAATGAAACAACTTTTCGACACTTGACAACTTAGAATAATTCACATGATACATATTCATTTGACATGATACATATACATTTCAAACTTCACATATACATAGAAATCTCACACATACATAGAAATCTCACATATACATAAGCGATCAATAAAAATAGAAATTTCAAAATTCACGAGAAATTAGAATAATTCACATGATACATATTCATTTCACATGATACATATATATTTCAAACTTCACATATACATAGAAATCTCACGCATACATAGAAATCTCACAATGTCATTTAAGCCTTTGAGCAGAGACATGGTCTAATGTCACGATATACAAGCTCATGAATAAGTATTTGAAGATTTGCCTAATATATATATATATGCAAACAATACTGCTGACACAAGGAAATGATTCTAGGCGACGAGAAATATAAAGCAAACACAGGGGTGAGCCTATCGAGAATGCAAAAGGAGCATACAACTTACTAGAACTTACTTCCAGAACTCAACACAGCAGTTATTATGCATGAACAATAAAGATTCATAAGACAAATATATATATCGGAATCACTAGACACAATTGATCTAACAACTAAATGTCAAAATCTTTGGAAAATTGTTGTTGTCACAAATGGTCTCAATCTGCCCAATCTTCATCGAACAATAATCCCACTCTTGCAAGGTCCCCAACCACGACATCTCAAAGCGCAGCAACGCAACCAAAACCAATCACTCGGGCACCAATGAGGAGGCACAAACCTAGGGTTGGCGAAGGCGGAGAACAGCGGAGGCAAGGCTTGGGCGAGGGCGGCGGTGGGGTCGTCGGAGGAGCGAGGAGGGCAGTGGGGTCGGCTGGGCGTCCGATCGTCGGAGGTCTTTGCAAGCGAGCGGGAGGAGGAGAGATTGGGGAACAATGGCGAGTAGAAAAATTGGGGATGAGGAGGCGGGATGGGTTTATAGGTGCACCATCGGTCCGGTTGGTGTATTCAGCAGGGCGATGTCTCCTCGATTCGGTTGAATACACCAGCGAATGCGATGTGAGATATCGATCGATTGAATACACCAACCGGGATCGATGGAAATCAACTTCAGCGAGGAGAGCCCTAGGCACTATCGGTCGGTTGAAAACACCAGCAGGGACTGATGTTAAAACACTCAAAACAATTTAGCGCCCATACTAATCGACAAGAATTCTTCCTCCCCCTTGGCTAGCGTGGCGCTTGAGTTCGAGCTCTCCCGTCGGCAAGTGAGGTCTCGGGTTCGAGCCCCGCTTCGTGCCCCTAGCTCTTCTTTTATTTCTTTTTTTTTTATTTGTTGTTTAACTCTTTGTTTCATGAAATAATTTTTAAAAATGCTTTTACCACTTTAGATTCATTTAGTCTTTTTTTAGATTTCTTTTTTGAATCGGTCGGTTGGTGTATTCAGCGGGGCGATATCTTATCGATCCAGGTTGGATACTCCAACGATCGATGTGAACATCGATCGATTGAATACACCAACCGGCTGATGGGTCACTTCGGCGAGGAGGAGCCTAGGCACTATCGGTCGGTTGAAAACACCAGCAGGGATGATGTCAAAACTACTCAAAACAATTTAGCGCCCATACTAATCGACAAGAATTCTTCCTCCCCTTGGCTGGCGCGTGGCGCTTGAGTTCGAGGCTCTCCCGATGGACCGTGAGGTCTCGGGTTCGAGCCCGCTCGTGCCCCCTAGCTCTTCTTTTATTTCTTTTTCTTTTTTATTTGTTGTTTAACTCTTTGTTTCATGAAATAATTTTTAAAAATGCTTTTACCACTTTAGATTCATTTAGTCTTTTTTTAAGATTTCTTTTTTGAATCTCTTGTTTAACTATTGTTTCATTAAATAATTTTTAAAATGCTTTTACCACTTTAGATTCATTTAGCCTTTTTTGTAAGATTTCTTTTTTAAATGTCTTGTTTAACTATTATTTCATTAAATAATTTTTAAAAATGCTTTTACTATTTTAGATTCATTTAGCCTTTTTTTAAGATTTCTTTTTTGAATCTCTTGTTTAAATCTTTGTTTCATTAAATAATTTTTAAATATGTCTTTGTTTAAAGTTATTCTTTACAATATTTTTTCCAACCATGTAATATAAATTAACATTATAGAAAATTGTAAGAAATAAAGTAATATTTGCACTCTTATAATTCCATTGCAAACTGTCACCTTGTTATATTAGTACTGAGAGACTTTGAACAATATTGTTAGTGAAATATTAGTACAATTTGAGCAGAAAATCTGAAAAACCACTAGAGGAATGAGAAACTAGTATGTTAGTAGTCTATTACACCAAAAGCAATCCTTATTTGCTAACATACTTTGCTTTTACAAGTGATCCTTCATTATGATCGCGGCGTCGTGGGGAGATTCCTCTGTATCATTCAAGACACTAATGTCTCGTCCCACCGTGAAAGGAGGCAGCTCGTCGAGCTGATTATACTCTTCTTCGTCGTGGCGCCCTCAACTCAAACAATCCTTCTTTTACGGAAGAACCACGTGGCGCCTTGGCGATCGCTCTTGCTAGTCTTCTCATACCTTTTTAGGTTTCTTTGTCCATGTCCATCACATAGAATACCTATGTCACATCATTAGCGAAACACGAGCGGTTCGTCCTATAGGCCACTTGCTTGAGGTCCACAGTTGTCATACCGTACTTATCGATATCCACGGTTGTCGGTTTGACCCATTGGCACGCAAAGCAGAGGGACTTTTAATGGCCGTACTCCGGCTCCCAGATCTCCTCTATGAAACCATAGTAGGTGTCCATCTTTCCATTTTGTCCAAGGCATCTATCTGGACGCCCTTTGTTTTGGTTGGTGCTCTTGTTATCACAGGGTTGTCGTGTAAAATGTGTACCCATTTATCTCATACCCTTGAAATGATATGATTGTTGTGGGCGGTCCTCGAGCCAAGAGTTTCAATTGTTCATCGTCATGCCTTGCCCAACAATTGCTTTTGTAACCAAGCTGCGAAATGATCCATTTGCTCCATGCGATCCACTTATCGACTTCTCTGGGTATTGGTAGCGTAGACTCATCTCGTGATCATAGATATCTGAGCCACTACAATTGCTTGTTTCAATACCGTGAAATGTGCTTGTTTAAATGCAAGTAGATCGTCGCTATAGGATTCTTTTCTCCTAAAGTCCCTTTTCCCGTAGCCTCCCCTCATGGCGTGATCTGAGGGGCTTCAATCGGATTCAGATCATCCATGTAACTAACACAAAACTCGATCACCTCCTCTGTCTTGACACCTGCATAATCACGTATACAGGCGAGACCGATTCTGAACATACTTCTTTAGGATACCCATGTACCTCTCGAAAGGGAACATATTGTGGAGGAACACAGGTCAGAAATTTCTATCTCTTTAACAATGTGGACCATGAGATGGACCATAATATCAAAGAAGGATGGAGGAAGATCATCTCAAGGCTAACGGAGATATTGACCATGTCATCATGCGAGACTAGATAACTTATTCGGCTCGATGACCTTCTGCGACACAGCGTTGAAGAACGAACACGACTTTATGATTGTCCCTCGTACCCAATCTGGCAGAATACCTCGCACCGCCCTTTGGGAACAAGCTGTGTCATCAACACATGACAATCATGGGATTTTATGTATGCGATTTTATTCTCTTTCATGTTTATGAGTCTCCTTATGTTAGGAGTATCCACAAGGACCTTCACACTTGTTCAAGAACTTAATCATGTTTTTTCTCTTCCTTGCTCAAAGTGTAGCTCATGGGGTGGAGGTAATGTTGTCCTTTCTCTCTCTTTTCGGATGTAGGTCGTTCACGAGTCCCAATAGTTGTAGGTCCTTTCGTGCAGAAGTGTATCTTTTGACTTCTAGTACATATCTAGAAACCTAGCGAGTTCACGAGACATTCTTCGTGATATGCATGAAGTCCGATGAGTGGCGGACCTCTAAGTCTTTCGATGAGTAAGTCCCAAAATATTGACTTCTTCTTCCAAATGGCCTTCGTGTGACCTTGTTCGGTAGGAGACGGGTTTGCTACGAGGACCTTTTCCAAATACTACTTTCAGATCCTTTACCAAAAGAAAATACAAGCGTCCCCTTTGCGATGCATGGGCTTCTTCGTTTCTCTTCGTCCCATCAAAATTCTCACCCTTCCTCATGCTTGGGTCCTTCATATGGAGGAACCTCGGTGGCCCATGTACACAACCTTTGAGAGTTTTTAGGTACTTGCTGTCCGTATCCTCTAAGCGATGAATGCAGGCTTTATATCCTTTGATAGATAGGCCGATAGATTACCAAGTGCAGGCGATCGTTGATGGTTACGAATAGCAATGCGTAAAGTGAAGTGCTCTCTTTTGTACTCATCCCATACCGTACACCATCGTTCCACAGTGTTAACAGATCTTCAACCAACGGTTTGAGGTACACATCAATGTCGTTTCGGGTTGCTTGGGCCTTGGATAAGCAATGGCATCATAATGTACTTCCGCTTCATACACGACCAAGGAGGAAGGTTGTAGATACATAGAGTCACGGGCCAAGTCTTTGTATTCTTTGCTCATATCGCCGACAGGTTCATCCCATCCGTACTCAACCCAAACCTTATGTTCCTTGCATCCTCGGCAAAGTCCGGGTATGTTCTATCGACTTTCCTCCTTTGGAGCCATCGACAACGTGCCTTAGCCTTCCGTCGTCCTACGGTCTTCCTTGTGCAGCGCATCATCGGGCATGCGCTTTGTTCATAAATAAGCGCTTCAACCGGGGATTACTGAAATACCACACCACCTTAGCGAGAGGTCTCTTCTTCTTCTTGCTGCCCTCTACCTCACAGGTCATCACGCTGGTCTTATACTGCAAGTTTTGCACCGGACAAGCTTCGAATCCTCATACTCATTGCGATAAAGGATACAATCATTACGGCATGCATGTATCTTCTGTACCTCCAACCCCAAAGGCGGACAACTTGTTTGGCATCGTCGTAGTTTAGGCGGTGTGTTCCCCTCTGGAAGTAACTTCTTTATGAGGCATAACAACTCGTCGAATCCTTATCGGACAATCCATTGGTCGCCTTCCATTGCATCGATTCTAGTGTGATGCGCAACTTTTTATGGCCTGTCGGCGGTTTGGGTACAACGGTGTTCCGTGGTCCTCCATAAGTATTGGAACTTTTCGTAATGTCTTTCATCGATGTATTCTCCTCTCCATCACGCATGACATCTGGTCTAGGTCATCATCACCACACTCCCCAATGTATCTTGAAAGAACCATGTTGACCGGCGTCAGGGATATTGTTGTCGCCTCTTCTTCTTCACCGTCTTCTGTATAATCTCTTCTTCACCGTGCTTGGTCCAGCGGTATAGTTTGACATGAAACCTCTTGTGAGCAAATGAAAGTGAAGGTGGCTGGATTTTGGCCACTCCTTCTCATTCTTGCGATCTATGCATGGACAGCATATGTAGCAAGCGTCGTGTGTGCATCGGCATACGAAGAAAATCTTGCAAACCACAAAGAACTCAGGAGCGTCGATCCATGTACATCCATCGCGGTCCATCTACATTATGTTACATCAAGATAATCTGTTACCTCATTTTCGATAATGAATTGTTGAACCAAAACCTAAATATTAGCTAGATCCACACCTTCAATCCGAGCTAAATAATAATCCAAGCAAAATATAAACCCACACAACAAGTTTTTGCAACCTACAAAAAGAATTGGTCGATCGAGTGCGGATTCAAAATTACGAACAAAATTCACGACGACTTTGTTTGCAAATTCTGTTGAAATTGTAACACCCTAAAATTTCTAAATTATTATTCAATCATTTATTTTTATTTTTTCTAAATCTCTAGCACTTAATTAATGATGTTTTCAAAAATAATTTCTTGATGGAAATTAAAACCAAAATTATACTAGAAGTAATTTTCTAAGTTTAAAATATTCCAAAGTATTTTTGAAAACTTTTCTCAAATATTGAACTTATTTTATATTTTCTATAAAGCCATTCATATTTACGATATTATTTTAATTAGCAAATGAATTTAAATTTCTTCTTTTCCACATAACCATTGCCATTTGAAGATCCCAAACTCCATGATTTCCATGCACCATTCTCCCCAGGCTCGTGCAACCAAACCTCATCCTTCATCGACCGATGGAACTAAAACCTAAATTTAAGCTAGATCCACACATTAAAGGCGAGCTACATTATAATCCAAGCAAATTCTAAGCTTACACAACAAGTTTTTGTATCCTATTTGAAAAGATCAAGCTAGATCTCTACATTCATATTAATCTTTCATCAATCATGGGAAAAGATCAAATTTTTTTTATAATTCAAGCAAAAAAGAGGCTCCATTTAACACCAAATGATGTGAGGAATGATGTTACTAACCTTAGTTACCTTGGTTGCGAGTAAAATGACCAAAATTTTGAAATTTGGGCAGCACCTCCCTCTACATTCATAATCTTTGATCAATCATGGGAAAAGATCAAATTTTCTTCATAATTCAGGCAAAAAAGAGGCTCCATTTAACACCAAATGAAGTGAGGAATGATATTACTAACCTTAGCTACCTTGGTTGTGAGTAAAATGACCAAAATTTTGAAATTTTGGGCAGCACCTCCCTCCTTCAAGCTCTTGGCGAGCTCCTTTGTTCTTTTCGCGCCTTTGGAATGATCTGGTGCAGCGGAGGCGGGAGGAGGAAGAAGTTTAAATTGAGAATCGATCTGGTTGAAGACACGAACCGTCTTGATGATATCTGTCGATCTGGTTGGTGTCACGAACGGTACTATTTAGTGGAGTGCTAAATAGTGCGGGTTCGTGAAACCAACCGATCTTGATATTATCTCATCGATGGGTTCGTGTCTTCAACCGTACTATCGCTTCCTCGCTGTTGCCGTTGAACAGGGATGATCTAAATATCGGTCGGTTAAATCTAACCGTCTTGATGGGCGGTAGGAAAGGTCGGTTACGTAGTAGTCGGCCGGGCCGGGCTCGGGGGCTCGCGGGCGGGGCGGAGGCGGCGGCGCGCGGCACTGCGTGAATGGTCGCCGAAATCCGGTCCAAGGCCTTGCGTGAGCGCGCTTCCTTTTGCGCTTTATTCTTTGCTACTCGGAATCGTGGCGGTTAGTATGAGATAAGGATCATCAGAACCCGAGTCCGTTCTGCACGTCTTCGAGTCACGTTCGGTCACGGTTACGAGCTATCCCTATATATCTGCGCCACGCTACCCGTGTAGAACATCTGAGATCACACATTAGGGTTTTGCCACCTCTCGTTCTTCTTGCATACCGTAGCCTTCTCCATCCGGCGCGCCGACGCATCGCGATCGGAGAGTAGGTCTCGAGAACCCTTCGTCTTTGAGATCCTGCACCGGGAGAGGGCGAATAAGGTTTTTGGGAAGCGCTTCGTGCGACTGCTCAAGATCGTCACCACGGCTCGTCTTCTGCTCCTCGCTGGGCGTCGCCAGAGCTGCTCTCGCGACGCGTAGTCACCAACGTCGACCTCGTCAACACTTTGCAACCGCATCTACTACGTCAACACCGCAACCGCCGCACCAGCACGCGCCGTCATCCTCTCCTACTCGAGACGCTTCGATCCGCTTTCGATCTCGTGGTTAATTATGTCTATCAAGATGATAATGATGTTAAATCTTTCTAGTGTGTTAGAGAGATGCATGCTAGTTTATGTGTTGTTGTTCATGATCTATATTCGGAAGTTAATCTGGAAACTGTCTAATTATTCAACAACTTCAACCCAGACCGAATCAGTACAACTAGAGCGTCAGCAAAGCCGAACCAATTCATCCCTGAACCTCTTCCGTGCGTGCAAGCTCAGGTTGTCTTCTTCGAGTCCGGTAAGGTCGCCAAAGGGAAGAATCCTCTACGACGCTCCGTACTTCGAATTAAGCCAATCCATTTGAGCTGAAGCTTCTTTGTGGTCGCAGGAACCCAACCCAAGCTTCAACTTTAGTTCTTTCTTCTCCGATGAAGCTCTGCACTCAGTTCTTCCTCCGTCGCTTACGGCGCACGGCGAGAACACCTTTTCGCATGCAATCTCTTTGAACAAAGTGCTAAAATGAGATGTCTAAAACCCACTGATGCTCATGCTGCTGAAAATTTCATAGAAGAGTTAAGCTTTTCGCACTTTTGCTCACCGGCCATGGCCTCCACCACACCCCCACGGTGGCGTGCCAATTCCGGTCGTTCCGCAACCGACAAATGGGTTCCCTGGGTGCACACGGATGTGCTGATCCTCATGGTGGTACCCGAGTGCCGCCGTTCGCCGTCGTTTGCCGCCGGCGAGCCAAGATGTGTAGCGCCCTGTTTTGTCTCGCTGATGTGCAGGTCCAGGGCTGTCAGTCGCTTGTGCATATTGTTTCACTGCCGAGTGGGGCCCGCGCGTCAGCCGCTAACGTCGTGCCGCTCCGTTGACATGTGGGCCACGTTTGTCAGTTGCTTGTGTCATTCGGTCTCACTGCCATCTGGGCCCGGCCCGACAGAGCCTCAGCTCAGAGCAACCCGAAAATGGAAAGCGTAATGTGAAATCAAAAGCGAACTTTCCTATTTAGGCAATTTTTCATTTTCAGTATTTATTGAATCCGAAAATAATCAATTGCTCATAACTTTTGAATTAATAGTCCAATTTGAGTGAAATAAATTTTTAAATTCATCTAAATTCCTGTAGATTCATAATATGCAAAAATATTTTAAACTTCAACTCTGTTTAAAAATATTTTAAACTTCAACTCTGTTTAAAGAAATTCAAATATGCTATACATGGAATTTATGCAAATAAACTTGAAATTAGCTAAAACAAATTTTGATAGAATCCTTATGATTTTAGGAACCTGAATATGCAAAAATAACTAGGGTTCACTATAGGCAATATTTATAGTAAGAAAATAGTCTAAAATTTAATTAAGCAATTTTAGTTTCATAAATCTGAAATTACAAATAATAAAATGCATGATTATGGTATTCGGAATTATAGAATACAGAAATAAAACTCATAAAACAAGTTTCATTAATATTTGAATCAAAGGTTAAGAAATATATGCATATATAAAGAATTAATTAACTAGCATAAACACATAATAACATAAATAAATGATAATATGTTCAAACCATACCTGTTATATGATATTGTTTTATTTGAATTTTTCTATCTGTTTTCTTTTTGCCTTATTGAGATTTATTATTTACCATGTTATTATTGGACGACGAGTAGAACCCGACGACTCAGAGTTAGTTGCTGACGATCGTGAGTACGACATCGGCGACAATCAACAAGGCAAGCACCCTCCTTTGACCATGTTGATCCCAGTTTTATAACTGTTTTCATTAAATGTTTTTATTGCATGCGTATATTCATTAAAATCTGCTATATTGTGGGTAAAGGTAGTTATACCTGTAGACTCATAAAACCTTCCTGATAGGTATAGATTTGTGAACCTTGATAACCCTAGAATTATGGTTAGACAAGATATGATGTCAATTTGGGTATATGCGATGGTTAATAGTCATGCTTAGCCATGCTTTAGATTTGGGATAAATCAATTGGAAAAATTGATCAGATGAAACTTGGAAATATTGAGACATGATGATAGTCATTGATATTTTGGTTAAAAATGAAAAATAAAACTATACTTTTGATGCGGGCAATTATTGGCAATAGCCGGATGTACAAGGGACTTGTACGTAGTATAGAGGGAGAATATTGCCCGTGTCAAATTAAGGACCAAACTATGGGTTGTTTTCAGGCCAAGATAACCGTACAACTACAAGTACTGGTATGGGACAGTCTTAACCTATTAAGTTCCTTAAACCTAGCTTTGCACATTGGTAGGCTGGAGACAGTGATGTTTGCCTTGCTATGAGGAGGAATGTGCGTAGGCGGGGTTTACTGCCTATGTTGTGGTGTAAATGACAGGGTTTACTGTCATGTCTTGGGTGTATATTTCTGCCATCGTAGCAAGGGATTAACATCTCTGAGCTGGTGTAAAGTTAGGATTAAGTAATTGAACGGTTATGTTATGATCGCCTTGCCGACATACCAAAGGAAGTGTGTCGAATATGGCCTAGCAAAAGGGTTTGATCATTTCTTGTGGGTAAAGCTGAACAACTCTGCAGAGTAAAAACTAATCGATTAGCCACGCCCGTGGTCATGGGCACTTGGTAAAGTCATCATATGGTTAGCTGTTTTTATTTTCTTAAAACTCTGGATTCTACCGGGTGTTGGTAGATATCAATTTGGATTCTACCAAGAGTGGGTGGGTAGAAATTGGTTTGTGGATATGGTCTGGATGCCAGGTTATGGCTTTATTTATTCGTACTTACATTCTGTTAATTTCATATTAAATTGCTTTTATTTAAATACCATTTTGCAATTACTACTTGTTTTACATTTTAAATTGGCTTTGTGCAAAATTAACAGTAAAAGCCTTCCTTTGAATTGGCTTGCATGTATTATAGGATTTGAAAAAGTCTTGCGAGTACGTAAGTACTCAACTTGCCACTATTGATAATTTTTAGGTGAAGAAACAGATTACCCCAACGACGCATTCGTTGACGCAGGATTCGGGGACTTTGACGATGAATTTTACTAGGGTTTACCTTGTCAGTTGCCTGTGGGGATAATCGGTTAAAGGCATACTACAAGATGTTTGTCTCCACTGCAGTTTTTTACTTTTGGTATTGTATAAATACTATGTAAACCTGCTTCCGCTATTGTAATAAAAATATGTGTGTGGATGTGATATCAAATTGTAACTGTGCGTACTAGCCACTGATCATGGGACTAGTACTGTATGCACATGGTACCCATTATTGATATCTATTATCAAAAATGGGGGCCTTACAACCAGACCCGCCAGTAATCCCTAGGCGAAGACGACGATCTCCCCGGGTTCGCGCCGCGGTGCGAGGGTTCCATGGTGAAGGTGGAGGGAACCCTCGGCCGCGATCTTGGAGAGCTTCGCTGCCCTCTCCCTATCAACAGAAGAAGATGGAAAGGATTGCGCCATTGGAGCAAGAGCAAGGTCTTTAGATGGAGGAGTTGAAAGGGCAAAAAGCAAAGTGCGCAGGAATCAGAAAGAGCGTGAACCGCTGGTCATGGATGCGCGTATATATAGGCCCCTCACACAGATGGTTCGCAAAAGGGGCAATAGTCGTACACGACGTTTCAGGTCCCGAGAAAAATCGGCGGAAGCAGGGAGGACCGAGGCGGTTGTGTGCTCTGAAGCGATGGGTCCATCCAGGAACACACCGATATTAAATGAGGCCAAAAAGAAACTGACGCGTTCGGGGCGGACTCGGGGCTCTTGTTGGCGTACTTTCGCGCCAGTACCCTCTCCGCCGCGAGATAAGTAAGACCACGTGGCGGCTTTGGCGGCGGTGACGTTCAAGCCCCACTTGCTAGGCGGTCGGCCCACGTGGCGGCCTGGTGAGCAGGCGGGCAAATCAGGACCCACTCGCCAGGTGGCCGGCCCACATGGCAGCCTAGCGAGCAGGCGGGCGTTTAGGCCCTACTCGCCGGGCGGCCGGCTCACGTGGCGGTCTAGCGAGCAAGAGGGCGTTCAGGCCGCACTCACCGGGCGGCCGGCCCACGTGGCGGCTTGGTGAGCAGGCGGGCGATCAGGCCCCACTAGCCCGGCCTCGCGGGCGGACAAAAAGATGAGAAGGAGGCTTCGCCTCAATGTCTCCTTCCCCTGACACGCTGTGTCAGAGCCATTGATTACGAAGAGTTCTACTGTTGACACGACGATGGCCCATCCCTATGACATCTCACATCCAACCAATCGCAGAAAAGTCACATGCCAGGCGGAGCGGGCGAAGCCATACAGCAGCACGGAGAATGAGGCTTGGGGGACAGGACTGCAATGATGTGTGTAATAAATGAATCGTAGATCAGTATGATATCACCTTCTCACCTACCCGAGCCAGCCCCGTCTATATAAGGGAGCTCCGGTGCATGGAAGAGGGGGGAAAAGGAGAGGACGAACTGAGAAAGGAACGGAGCCTGGCCGAGAGAGAGATGAACTGAGAGAGAGCAAAAAACAAACAGAAAACCTGAGGGAAAAGCATTGTAACCAGCTCAATATACATCAACAGCAATCTAGTAGGACATAGGGCTGTTACCCACATCAGGGGCCTGAACCTGGGCACATTGGTGTGTTCTTTGATCTGTTGATCCCCGGATCCCCGTAGGGAGAGCCACCAGGGTGTTTGACCGCGAAGATGCCCTCTACCGAACCTTAATCTCCGTCCCGGGAGAAATCTTGCCGGTGAAATTCGCCGACAACATGGGTAGTAAATCATGGTAGTAGAAATCAGATTTAGCCGTACATTTCTCAAAGGTATTATAGACTTTTGATCCTTTACTATGTTACACATTAATTGTTATCTTTTACCTTCATTTTCCGCCACCGCCCCGTGTTGCCACCGCCGCCACCAATCCGATCCTATCGACGCCACAGCCTCTACCTTCTTACCCTCTTGGATTGTGACGATACCGTGGCTGACGTTCTCCTGCCTGATTCGTGACGACGCCGCGGCCTCGCACTAACACATCGAGCATTGTGTCCTGCGCAGCTCACGAATCAGTTCTGAATTTTACACAAATACACCGAAAAAATACACATCCGTTCAAAATTTAAAAAATAGCTAATTACAATACTACCACCAAGCCCATCCTTGTATGCAGATTGTATGAACAACGTGTCGATTTTACATCTAAAAAAAACGTATTGATTTCCCTCATGCCGTGCGTACTGCGTAGTTTATGCCATCATCAATAGTTCTAGCTATTTATTTTTTCTAGATTATGTGATAAGTTCTATTTTTTCTGTTAGGATTAACTAGGAAGTTTTCGCGGCGTGATATGCCGCGTGCATTATTTTTTTCATAGAAACAATTACGTTTTTTTTTCGACGGTGTTTTTTCCTTAAATCGTCAAGAAAATGCGTAAAACGGTTGAAAAGATACAAACACAATTAAGTATCTTTTTTTGCATCTATCTGGGTTTCCCTCCTGAAGAATCTGCGATTGCGTTAAATCGAAAGGTCCTTTTCGCAAAAAATAGCTGGAATGATCCAAACGTAACTACACTTTTTTTAGCATTTATTTAGGCTCCTTTCACGAAAGATTCATGATTTCTCTGAACCAGAAGGCCCTTTTCGTAAAAAATCGCGGGAAGGACCTACACGTGATTACGTATTTTTTAAGGAACCTACACGCGAAAAAAAATGAGCAGAACTAGCCGCCGGCCGGTCGAGCCGGCCGCGTGCGAGCCATGCGAGAGAGCCGGTGTGACGTGGAAGCGGTCCCTAGCTAGAAACGATTGAAAGGACACGAGTGCATGTGCGCTCGTGCTAAATCAAAAGATTCTTTTTTTGAAAGATAGGCAGAATGATCCAAACGTCACTACGTTTTTTTTCCCGGTATCTATTTAGGGTCGTCTCACGGAAGACCCGCATTTTTTCTGAACAAGAAGGTCCTCTTCGTAAAAACACAGAAAGGACCTATACATAATTATAAATTTTAGAGGATCTAAACGTGAAAAAAATTGAGTCAAGCTGCGGCCGGCTCAGCTCAAAACGATGGAAGGTGGCCAAAGTTGCCAAGTTTAATAAAGGTATAATTTGGAAGCTAATTGATATATAAAGATAGACAGCACTGAATCAGGCATGATCAGCTATCGTCTGTCAAAAATTAACTTATGCATGACTCACTGGAACTTGGTTGAAAGCTGTCCTTTTTATCCTATTTATTTATGGTAGAGACATCTCAACTTATGGGCTACGCCATGATAATTCGGTCCCAATAATTTGGAAGCTAATTGATATATATATATATAGATAGACAGCACTGAATCAGGCATGATCAGCTATCGTCTGTCAAGAATTAACTTATGCATGACTCACTGGAACTTGGTTGAAAGCTGTCCTTTTTATCCTATTTATTTATGGTAGAGACATCTCAACTTATGGGCTACGCCATAATAATTCGGTCCATGCCAAGAATCAGGGGAACACCAGGGCAAGGAAGCAGAGTATGATGGGAAGGACACAGGGTGCAAGCATGGACACACTGAAGTGGATTTGATGCTCAAGAGGGGGTAAATTAGGATTCTTTTCGCTAATGGCCAAATTAAAAGCTTAAACTTTTCTATCACAACCTATGTGACATGTGGCCCCTCCAACTTTTTTATTTTTGTTAATTTGTTAGAAGATCTGTGGGTGATGTGGCATCCATGTCAGTCTAAAGATGTACAGTAGATGCCATGGCACCTAAAATCACTTTAGGGTGAAGGTTGCATTTTAGACGGTTTTGAAAGTTTGAGGTTGTAAAATGAACGATTTCCAAGTTCAAAATTGAAAATCGATCCAACACCAAAGTTCAGGTTGTAAATTGAACTTCTTCCAAATTAGTCTACTCTAGTCTCCGTACGAAGGAAGTGTCGATTTTGCACTAAAAAAAAGTGTCCATTTCCCTCGTACCGTGTGGAGGCCACCATTACATGGAATTCACCGCTAGTCAGGCTCGCCCGTTCGGTTGCCCTGTTTTACGGTACAGGTCAATCGTCCCAATCACATGGACCTTCACACTTGGAATATTCTGCATCCATTCAATGCACTATTAACACAACACCACAAAGACTTCACTTTAGGCATCGCTATGTAGTTTGTTTGTCGTGTATTACATGACAGTTGTGTTAATCATCTTGGAATTCCATGGATGCCCAGTTCCATGTAGGCATTATTAACATAATCCTTTGGATCTAAATCCGATAACTCAAAATTAGAGTACCCACTAAAAAAACTCCAACAATTTTTATGTTTTAGACGAATGAAATGAAAGTCACTGAAATGTTTCAAATTATATCGCTAGTTTTAGAAGAAAACATGCATGACTTAGCATGATAACTTTCAACATGCTATATACAAAGTTTAAATTTAAAAGGTTCCTAATTTTAAATTTTGACTTGTAGTTTGTATATAACTATATGGATATTTTTTGTAATTTTTAATTCTGAATTTTTAAAATTACTTTGTGTGTAATTTTAACTTTTAGTTTGTATCTGTATAGTACACATGAATTAATTGTAGTTTGTAAACACATCAACATGATCTATTTTGTATTTTTTGTTGAAATATTAATTTATGTGTCAACTGTAATGTTTAAGTTTAGAAATTCTCAGTCCTTTATTAAAATAATCCCTAAACGGTAGCCAATACAAATTAATAACATGGCATGCATATATATTCCTATGAAACTCCTACATTCCAAACACCTTAGCTCCGTAGGAATCATGACAAATTCATGCATTCAAAATGGGGGCCTAAATGGCTTTCTAGCCTCTTTTCCATGTGAAAGGCTACATGGTCTAATTAAAACTAATTAAGATTGTGATACTGATATATCAAGCATTTCTGACAAAATTGTTACTCCCTCCAGTCACAAAAGAATATCGTTTAAGGGTACGTGAGGTCAAACTTTATAAAATTTGACTATTGATATCTTTTCAATATTTAGATTGAACTCATAAAAATGATATTTATATATTTTTTATCGAAAAGAACATTCAGAATAGTTAATTTTATTAGGTTTTATAAGTATATTACAATAGAAATTAGTGATCAAAGATGCGTCTTGGGACCTTCCCAGCGTCCAAACTTACAATCTTTTATAATTCGAAGGAGTATGTCGTTTGTTTTTTTTAACTATTGTAAATAGATTACCCCAAGTTAGACTCCTTATGCTATGGATGGAAAAAGATCATATACATGCCAAAAACATTAAGCATGTAACTATGGATCTCCCATATACAAAGGAAATACTCTAAAAGGAAAGCATATATTTTTTTTCTGTAAAGAAGAAAGATCATCTTCTTTGGCTACACCAAATAATGTAGTAGATTGCGTTCCTGAGAAAGAATATTATGTTAAAAATGGAAAAATGTGGAGTAACGTCAAATTTGACCTTTTTCTTTTGTTCTCACTAGCGAGACACATGCATCCATAGGAAAGAATATTATTCTAAAAAAAGGAAACATATGGAGTAACACCAAATTTTATCTTTTCTTTTGTTCTCACGGCTGAGACATATGCATGCATGAATTGGTAACACAGACACAATATTGCCATATATTCTCTCTCCCAAACATGCATGAATTGCTAACACAGATGCAATATTGCAATATATTTTCTCTCTCCCTCTAATTGTTATAAAAAATTCAAGTGAGACATGTCACAGCAAGAAAGTTTTGGCTCTTATTAAATACCATCAAAATCTCAAAATAAATATGAGCCATCGTAGCATCTAGATTAGGCAATTGGATGATTAAGATTTTTTTTCTTTTTATAAAATTAATGTGGAAATTTTTGGCATTTTTCTCTCTGATTAATGTGCGAATTCTGAACCTTTTTACCTATGAGGATTAATGCATGGGCTTCTAACCCTTGTGCTATCACGGGTGCATGTTTTATGTATTGGTTTTGCTATTTGTAAATTGCCTAATTGTTGCTAAGGAATTGCTGATTTGAGAGCGTTCTCACCAAATCTTTGGTGAGGATGCTCTTTTCTTATTACAAGTGATAGCACATTCTTTCTTCTCTCACTTTCTTTCCCCCTCGAAGGCCCTCTTCTTATGATAATTAGCAGCACCTTATTCCTTTCCCCACTTCCCTTCCCCTCAAAGACACTCTCCTTATGACACTCTCCTTATGACAAGTAACTGCACAACCTCCTTCATCCTCCTTTACTCCTCTATTCCCTTTCCCTCAAACTCAAGATAGTTTTTGCATTTCAAAATTTTTCCCCAAGTTTCTGAGAAGAAGTATTTATTAACCACTTTCAAAAATTTTAATCAACACTTTTCAAATAGAAAGTTCATTGAAAAGAAACTTTTCAATCCAAAAGTTTTTGAATTGAAAGTTTTCGGAGTTGAAACTTTTTTATTTGAATTTTTTTGGGTTGAAACATTCTAATTTGAAATTTTTTAATTTAATTTTTTTTCGAGTTGACACTTTCTAATTTGAAATATTTATATGAGAATATTTGAGTTGAAAATTTTGAGTTGAAGTTTAAATTGAAACTTCAAACCAAAAGTTTTGATTGAAAGTTTCCTGAGTTGAAACTTTTCAATTTGAAATTTTTTGAGTTGAAACTTTCTAATTTGAGAATTTTTTATTTAAAAAATTTCAAGCTAAAACATTCTGATTTGAAAATTTTCAAGTGGAAAGTTTCTAATTTGAGGCTGATTCTTGAAAAACTGATTCTGGATTTGGTTGTAGAGAAGCTAATTCTCCAAAAGCACATATGAAGTGGATTATGAATTCTAGTGTAAATGAGTGGCCTAGATTGTGAAAATCGATTCCTAGAATTGAGCTATTTATTTTTTATTTTGCTTTCAGGACGAGAATCTAAAATCAAAAGCAAAAACAAACAGGCCCTAAGTCGGTCCAGTATTGATTCGATTAATCTCGTTGCCAGCAATGTGTTAGAAACAAAGATCTATCTATTAGAAACAAGGTTAAAAAATTAGACGAAAATAGCTAAAAATTGTGATTTTTGACCATACCGAACCGGCTCGATATTTGGAACCAGTCGGTAAACCGGTCTAATTCAAATTCAAATTCAAATTCAAAAAATTGATCGAATCTGTGAATTTTTGTAAAATTGTGAAAGTGCTATTGTCTTTATATATGCTCTTCTGTTTTTTTATTTTCTAGGGGTACTAAATGAAGTCAAATATTTCTAAAAATTTTACTACATGATCCTTGGGCAATGTTTATGGTACCATTAAAATTTTAAAGTACGAATAGTCTTGTAAATTTTTATAACAATATGACATTTTCTCTAATCCTTTTCATTAATTGCTGTTTTTTATTTTCTAGAAGCAATAAATGAACTCAAAAATTGTTAAAATTTCTATAAGGTGTTTTATAAATTAATTAGGATTTATTCGGATTTTGTTTTCAATTTTTTCAATTTTTCTTGACTGTGCCAATTTTTTATGTAAACTAGTCCAAAATTGAACAAAACCGATGGAAATTTGAAATCGAAAACTGGTCCTATCTAGTTCAAAAATCAAATAAAATCGATCGAAAATAGGCCGGTTTTCATTTTTTTTTTTGCCGTTTTTTGGCTGTCAAATTCAAAAGGTTTGACTTTGCAATTCATTTAGTTTCTACCAATATATGAGCAATTTTCAACGAAAATCGATGCCGATTGCTGAGCGTTTTTCCACCTTGGTTCGGTCAAGGTCGATTACGCAATCCCTGATTAGAAAGACACCAAGAGTTCTTTCCACTTGCATGACAACCAAAAGCATCGTACATGGCCGTGTAGTACTGTATATATAAGCCAATACACAGTTACCGTATGCAAAGAAAAATCAGAGAAGCATATAAGAAAACAGAGGAGCACAGCAAAACTCAATGGATATGTTTAGATGCTTCCACATCCAAATAGCCTTAGCCTTGCTATTGTTCATCCAAAACAGCTCCACGGAGGCCTCGGACCATGCCAAGAACACCAGCGGCTGTATTGCGACTGAGAGGTCTGCCCTTGCTGGCTTCAAGGCACACCTCTCGGACCCTGCAAACCGCCTTTCTTCATGGAAGGGTGGCGACTGCTGCCAATGGAAGGGTGTCCGGTGCAGCAATAGAACCGGCCACGTCGTCAAGCTTGATCTCCGAGGCCCTGATTGTGACAACAGTGGTTGGAGTACGCAGGTGCTAGGAGGCACCATTAGCTCCTTGTTGCTTGGTTTACAGCATCTACAGTATGTAGACCTCAGTTGCAACAGTTTCAATGAGTCACACATACCGGAGTTCTTGGGTTCTCTCCACAATTTGAGGCATCTCGACCTATCGCAGTTGAGCTTCTTTGGAAGCATACCACCGCAGCTGGGTAATCTCTCCAACTTGCGTTACTTAAATCTTCATTCCACTTACAGCCACACATACTCTACGGATATCACCTGGCTATCAAGGTTATCTTCCCTTGAGCACCTCGACATGACCTCTGTGGACCTTAGTAGCAATCTGGACTGGCTTTCGGTGGTCAATATGATTCCTTCTCTTCGAGTTCTTTGTCTGCCTTCTTGCTCTCTCAGTAATAGCACCAATTCTCTTACATATTCCAATCTAACATCTCTAGAAACTCTCGACATTTCAGGGAACTGGTTCCAAACTAGGATCACACCCAATTGGTTTTGGGATTTAACTAGCCTTAAGAATCTATACATCTACCGTAATGATTTCTATGGCCCCTTTCCTCACGAGATAGGTAATATGACCTCCATCGAAGATCTTGATTTATCAGAAAATAACCTTGTGGGGATGATACCATCGAATATGAAGAACCTGTGTAACTTGGAGAGATTCGTTACATACTTCAACAACCTCAATGGAAGTATAACAGAATTCTTCCAACGGTTACCTAGTTGTTCATGGAACAAATTACAAATTCTGTCTGTAAATTACAGCAATCTGAGAGGAAGCCTACCAACTATGTTAGAACCTTTAAGCAACCTAAGCTGGCTGGATCTCAGGGGAAACATGCTCACAGGTCCTGTGCCACTGTGGATAGGAGAGCTCACAAAGCTGACTGACTTGGACCTAAGCTTGAACAACCTGGATGGGGTTATACATGAAGGTCATTTATCAGGCCTATTAAGCTTGAAGAGTTTATCCTTGGCTGATAATTCCATAGCAATCAAAGTAAATTCGACTTGGGTTCCTCCTTTCACTCTAACAGAGGTTGACCTACGGTCATGCATTCTGGGGCCTAAATTTCCAACGTGGCTTAGATGGCAAACAAGTGTACGCATTCTTGATATCTCAAATACAAGCATATCTGATATGGTGCCGGATTGGTTTTGGACGACGGCTTCTTCAGTAATGTATCTCAGTATCCGAAATAACCAGATTAGAGGAGGCCTCCCATCTAAATTGGAATTTATGAGAGCATTAGAAATGGATCTCAGCTCTAACCAGTTCACTGGTCCGATACCTAAACTTCCTGTTAATCTAACCTCCTTGGATCTCAGTAGTAATAAATTATTTGGGCCACTACCATTAGACTTTGGAGCGCCGGGGATTAGAACACTTCTTCTATTTGACAACTCAATCTCTGGCGCCATTCCATCTTCTCTGTGCAAATTGCAATCACTACAGGTATTAGATCTCAGTAGTAATAAATTATGTGGGCCACTACCATTAGACTTTGGAGCGCCGGGGATATATACACTTCTTCTATTTGACAACTCGATCTCTGGCGCCATTCCATCGTCTTTGTGCAAATTGCTATTACTACAGGTATTAGATCTCTCAGGAAATAGGCTCACCGGGTCCATTCCTGATTGCCTAGACAACGAATCCACAACCAACATGACAAGTCTGAGTATTCTTAATCTTAGCTTAGGAAACAATAACCTCTCCGGTGTATTTCCTTCATTTCTCCAATACTGTCAACAACTCATCTTTCTTGATCTCACGCATAATCAATTTTTTGGGAGTTTGCCAGCATGGATTGGAGAGAAGCTGCCGTATTTGAAATTCTTGCGGTTGAGATCGAATATGTTTTATGGTCCTATTCCTGTGGAGCTTACGAAGCTAGTTAATCTTCAGTATTTAGACCTTGCCTACAACAACATATCAGGGAGCATACCGAAATCTTTTGTTAACTGCACGGGGATGACACTACTAGGAGACAACAAACATCACAATAGTCACCAAGGAGTTTGCCTCCTAAGACCTTGCCCTGTAACGTATATATACGATACTGAGAACATCACAATAGTCACAAAGGGTCAAGAGCGGCTGTACTCCAGAGAAATCATATATATGGTGAACCTTGATCTATCCTGTAACAATCTTGTTGGAGAGATTCCTGAAGAGATAGGCAGTCTTGTCGCATTGAAGAACTTGAACTTATCATGGAATGCCATCAGTGGGAAAATTCCTAAGAAGATTGGCGCCTTGGTGCAAGTGGAGTCTCTCGACCTGTCGCACAATGAGTTGTCTGGTGAAATCCCTACAAGCTTATCTGCTCTCACATCATTAATTCGCTTGAACCTGTCCTACAACAACCTGACGGGAAAGATACCAACAGGAAACCAACTGCAGACGCTCGACGACAAGGCATCAATCTACATTGGCAACCCGGGTCTTTGCGGTCCTCCTCTCTCCAAGAATTGTTCAGAAACTGAGTTTATTCCAGAAGAACACGAAGATGGGAGTGATCTGGCTTTCTTTTTACTTGCCATGGGTTCTGGATATGTAGTGGGTCTCTGGATAGTCTTTTGCATCTTCTTGTTCAAGAGGAAATGGAGGGCTGCTTCTTTCTCATTCTATGACAGGTCGTATGATTGGGTTTATGTGCAAGTGGCTGTTAGCTGGGCGTCCTTGACAAGAAAAAATGAGTAGAAGCCGACAACACCGGCGTTAGTGCTTGCTTTGTTACCATGTGTACTGTGGGGGTGTATCAATCGTGTTCGAGTGTACTAGAACTATTTGTTACCATGTATACTGTGGGGATGTATCAATCATACGTGTTCAAGTGTACTAAACTATTTGTTACCATGTATGCTATGGGTACTATCAGAAAATTAAACCATACAGTGGTAGATTTATCGTCTAAATTATAATATGATGGACAGGATTGGGAAGGAATACCTGGAGGGGACCTCATGGTGTCAATGGAGTTCTGGACCATGTGTTAGACTTAATCTTGATTTATTTAGTGTTTTGGAGTTAAGTGTGTGTGTGATCAAGGAAAGCATGGTGTGCATGCATGCTTGTGTTAGTGGCTGTGTGTGCGTGCAAGTAGAGACTTGCATGCATGAGTTAGTGGTTGTGCGGATCGTTGCAGCGAGTGGAGTTCGGGTCATGCGGATCGTTGCAGCGAGTGGATCGGTCCGGGTCGTGCGGATCGTTGCAGTGAGTGGCTGCGCATGCATACAATTTCAAAGTGACGGATCGTGGGGACGCATGCATGCATGGGATGCCTCCGAAGTGACCAGTTCTTGCAGCCAGTGGGACGCCAAAGGAAGGCATATATGTACGTGCATGTTTAAAAGGCAAAGTAGTGTGCGAGAGAAGTGCAGTGAGAGTGCATGCATAGACCAGTAGAGTGCTGTGCTTGCCAAGTACAGGTGCTGTGTGTGTGCTGTGCTTTTTGTGATTAGTGAATAAACCAAGAAGTGCTAGTGTGTGTGAATCGCATGTGTGCTTGCTTCTTGCGTCTTCAGTTCATGAGAGTGTGTGCTGTGTGTGTTGAGTGAGGAGCTAGGCCAACAATTGGTATCAGAGCCTACTGATCTTGTGGTGATGCCTCGAACTCGAAGTGCGGGATCGGAATCACCACCACCTGCTAGAGATCGTGGCGTCGACGACGTCGACGTTAATCGTAGTGGCCATGAGCTGGTGGTGCAGCAAGTGAAGGAGGCGGGGGTGACAGTGCGTTACCCCATGCTCGCGGAGAACAACTACGGTGCGTGGGCGGTGAAGATGAAAATCTTCATGCGCGCACAAGG
This sequence comes from Guadua angustifolia, assembly GCA_036346375.1. Taxonomy (NCBI): domain Eukaryota; kingdom Viridiplantae; phylum Streptophyta; class Magnoliopsida; order Poales; family Poaceae; genus Guadua; species Guadua angustifolia. Next base: position 449,076 of record JAYEVE010000073.1, on the reverse strand, counting down.
TGTATGGGCGGCCGTGGAGGGCAAGGAAGCGGTGGATGACAGGCTGGACCAAATGGCTCTCGCTGCCATTGTCCAGGCTGTACCGGAGTCCGTGGTAATGACCATATCTGAGAAGGAGACAGCGAAGGAGGCGTGGGACGCTCTCAAGGAGATGAACATGGGTGAAGAACGCGTCAAGAAGGCCCGAGTACAAACCCTCAAGAGAGAGCTTGATGGCATGTACATGGGTGAGTCTGAAAAGTTTAATGAGTTTGTTTTGAAGGTGACCACTGTCGTCAACGAGATACGTACTCTCGGCACGAAAGTGGAGGAGGCGACCGTCGTTGAGAAGCTCCTGCGTTCTGTCCCCGACAAGTTCCTACCCATTGTGAACACCATTGAGCAATGGGGGGATGTGTCGACGATGTCGGTGGCGGAAGTTGTCGGGCGCCTGCGGGCGTTCGAGGAGTCTACAAAGGGACGACGGCGTGACAAGGAAGAGGAGAAGCTGCTGGTGGCGCACGTCGAGCCGCGGCTCACGCGTGCCGAGTGGGAGGCCATAGTTGTTGAAGAGAAGCGCAACGACGATGCCTCCGGCAGCGGCGTCAACAACAAGAGTGGTGACAAGAAGTACCGTGGCAGGTTCGACAAGTCCAAGATCGACTGCCGCAACTGTGGTGAGTTTGTTCATTTCGCAGATGAGTGCGAGAAGCCAAAGAAGGTGAGGAAGGCAATGGCGCAGCTTGCCATTGCGGATGCGGACGACGAGCCCACGCTGCTGTGAAGGCTGGTGTGGAGGTGCAAAATAAAGGCAATCAAGATTAGGGGGTGATTGTTAGACTTAATCTTGATTTATTTAGTGTTTTGGAGTTAAGTGTGTGTGTGATCAAGGAAAGCATGGTGTGCATGCTTGTGTTAGTGGCTATGTGTGCATGCAAGTAGAGACTTGCATGCATGAGTTAGTGGTTGTGCGGATCGTTGCAGCGAGTGGAGTCCGGGTCGTGCGGATCGTTGCAGCGAGTGGCCGCACATGCATGCAGTTTCAAAGTGACGGATCGTGGGGATGCATGCATGCATGGGATGCCTCCGAAGTGACCAGTTCTTGCGGCCAGTGGGACGCCAAAGGAACGGCATATATATGTACGTGCATGTTTAAAAGGCAAAGTAGTGTGCGAGAGAAGTGCAGTGAGAGTGCATGCATAGACCAGTAGAGTGCTGTGCTTGCCAAGTACAGGTGCTGTGTGTGTGCTGTGCTTTTTGTGATTAGTGAATAAACCAAGAAGTGCTAGTGTGTGTGAATCGCATGTGTGCTTGCTTCTTGCGTCTTCAGTTCATGAGAGTGTGTGCTGTGTGTGTTGAGTGAGGAGCTGGGCCAACACCATGCTCGTCGCCCAGTGAGGCTCCAGCCTACAATCGCCATGACCTGCCGGCGACGCTCCATGCATGCCGATTGCTACGTCGGATGAGCCGCATGCGCTTCTGCCGGCAATGGCATGGCTTCGCCATTACCCCGTGGGCCAGAGGAAAGAATCACTCGGTGGGCCAGAGGCACATGTATGATTTTATAAAATATTGAACCTAATCTGATGCATCTAGAAAATAAAAAACTATAGCAATTTAAAAACAGCATAATCACTGTCAGAATTTGTAGGATCGAGGCGCACCAAGAGGGGGGTGAATTGGTGCAAGCTAACACTTAAAACTAATTTTTTATGTTTTTATTAATTCTGAAAAATAATAAAATATTAATCAAACATGAATAATCAAACTAGAACAATTGATCATGGAAGAAAGCTAACATCTGTTGGAGTCAGTGCATGCATGGCAATGTAATTGATTTATATAAAGAAAGGAATCAAACAAGTACATAAGCACCATCCAGACGTTGTATATATCAAGCACAGAAAAGTTGCAAATTAACTACCAGAGCAGTGCTCTCTCTTCAACGTTAATTCTCTCTCTTACTCTGTTTGCTCGCATGCACACTGCGCACAATGGAGCATACGCCGCACCTTCCGTTTCCTTGCGCTGTGCTTTGTCCCGCTGTAGCCTCGTACGTGACCACCTCACGCTAGGAGCTCTGCCGCACGCCTTCTGCTTCTTCAAGATCACCGTGTTTTCTTTTTCCGTGCTCTGCCTGTTGCTGGTCTCTCTTTCTTTATAAATCGGCTGGGTTGCGTGCGCATGTTGTCGACTCGGACGCGGACTCCACTTGGCCAAGGAAACAGCGACCGAGTAGCCCCGCGTCTACACTGTAGCGTCGCGGTTACTGTAGCTTCGCGATTGACTGTAGCCCCGAAGTCTCAGACGTTTCTTCTGCGCCGCCGTGGTCTTTGCGTTATCCTTCTTTTTCGGCCGGCTGCACTGCTCTCTATTTCCTCTTCACGTCACCACAAACCCAAGAAGTATCTCTTCTATTTATCCCCACAAAACCCTAACTTTATCTCTAATCACCTGGCCCAATTACATGCGCACAGCTCAAAATTCATACATGCATGCGTACGGCCCACTTGCCGCACTTGCATGACTTGTTCGCCTGCACGACCCACTGGCCGTCACACTGCATCATCCATCTGCGTAGACCTCTACGCATCTCATCTCGCTGCACCTGCGTCATTCGCGTGCTGCGCCTCCTGCACCTACGACCTCGCGTGCCACCTGCACCTCTGCGACCTCGCGTGCTGCGCCTGCACCTCTGCGACCTTCGCGCGTGCTTCTCTTAGGCTACGTGCCACCTGCGCGGATTCTCCCCAACCTACAGTGTACATCCGTCTATGTCCGCCTGTGCTGCAACGTACATCTCGCGTCCCTGCGTTGCACTTCCTGTTGCCTGCGCTGCATCTCTTATCACAAATAAAACAAACCTTCGCAGTACCTTGTTTCATACCAAATATTGTTGTCACATAAATCATCACACATATATTAAATTGTTGTCAAATTAATCATCACTCTATAAATTTCACAAATGGAACTAACAGAATTTTATAAAATGACGCAATTTTGATTATCATCTAAAAACTTTATGGTGACATTGATAACCCCTAGAAACACACTGAAAATTTTCAAAAGGATTGAACCTAAATTGTTGTCTCAGAAAAATAAAAATCAGAAAATATATAATTGGCACAGTGACATTGTTAGAATTTTATAAAATCATACATGTAAGATCATGGTCTGGAATTTTTATGAGAGGATAAGAATTCCTTGGGATCATACACAAAAAGTTTCAAAAATTTTTGACAATGAATGACAACTCAATTAAGTGCAAAACCCTTATCTGTCCAAAACAGTCAATTCCAAAATTCTCTTTTGCTCTCACCACCATGTGGGGTTCACCCCATGGTCTGGCCCACCTACCAGCACCACACCCCCTAGATTCACTGCCCTGAACTCTAAGTGCTGAGCTTTTTCCTTTCTTCTTCAAACGAAGCCACCGCCTTTTTTGTTGTCGGTCAACTGGACCTCTTCCGTCACGCCGCCTCAAGATCGACCCGCCATATAAGACAGTCATCACCCATACCCTACCATGGTAAGCTCACCCATACCCTGCACTGGTAAAATCCGCACCACTGTCATCCCTGTCTTCCCGACTGAATTGCGGTGGCGCCTATAAGTACTAGTCTAGCCGCCTCTGAGCTCTCTATGTCCTCCCCTAACTCCCCTGCCCGAACTCAGCTCCAATTCCCCCTCTGGAGACCATTGCCACCAAGCAATCCACAGGAGCCGTTGAGACCGATTCAACTACTCCGGTGAGCAATATCCAATTTGTTCTGCTTGGAGCATCCTCATAGTCCCCTAAACCTATTGCGCATCTCATTTGCAGCTCGGAAGGACCGAATCGCTAATGCACCATAGTCTTCTTCCGCAGCTCCGGTCACATGGTGGTAGAACAATCCAGCCCTTCTTCAACCAAGCTAGGTAGTAAAATGGAACACATGTGGTCCCTTGATGCTAAGCTCCATGATAACACAAATTATGATGTGTGAGAACTAGGTGGTCAATAAGATTTGCTGTTGTTGGTGTAATTGGATTTTGCCCCAAATATTGAAATAAGAAAGAAAAAAATGAAGGCCAACTGGACCAGCCCGACCCATGTGGCCGTACTAGCCCAGCCAGCCTAGGTAGATAGGATTAGGCACCATTAGGTGCCTTCTCCTCATCCAGAGCGAGCAGGGTTGCTGAGGGAGCTGGTCAAGTCAAGGGCGGTGGTGACCAAGTTCCTCGGCTTGGCTGTCCTGCATATGGCGCCGGGGGCGCTGCCTTTAGTTTCAAGTGCACCGACTCTTTACTTGTGCATGGCCCTTTTAAATCCTCCTAAGGTTCGTGTTTTGGTGCATAGCGAAGAACTCGAAAAATTCACCTTTTTTGGCCTGTTGATAATCCACACTCTCTCTCATGTTCTCGAGCAAGATTACATCCTCTTGAGACTCTCTTGTGTTCCTCATCCTTGATCCGTGCTCAGTCAGTTAGTGGATGCCACCATTGGTGTGTAACCCTAATTGATTGGGAGAAAGGATTGAGCCTTTGCTGTATACTTGAGGGGCTCTGTGGATTTAAGGAGCACTTCATGCTCTTGGTGTTTGTCCTCAAGCCTGTTGGTTTGTGGTGTTAAACCAGCTCTCAGTGCTGGTGATTGGGTTCAACAGTAGTGCTACACCTGTGTGGAGGTGGTCCTTTGAGGCTTTGCTTGCTGATGTTCTAGTTTGGCAATTTCACACCCTTTGATCGGGGTGTTGATTCCATGGCTTTGTGCAGTATCTACTACATCTCGAGTCTCCTGGTGAATTATCTCACCGTGGGATGTGGCTTTGTATCTCCAAGAGCATCTGTCGGTGAGTCTATGGAAGTACAGGGGCGATATTGTTTTCTAGAACATCGTTTACAACTAGCCTAGCCGACCACACTAATTGTTCAGTTGGTGCGTTGTGAGTATTCTCAAACTTTTGTAAATACTATCTTTTTGTTGTTGCAAAGGGGCCAGTCAATTCATTGGCTTGGGGACCTTGCATGTGGGCTATACTGTTTAATGAGGATTTGGGACTAGATAGACGATTTGTGACAACAAACTTTTAATTCTCTGTTTGCATTCTATTATATATACTTGATTTGCACAATTGTTATATTGTCATATATGCTTTTGTGAATCTGTAGCTTACTGTGTATTTGCTATATTATTTTATGGCTGTTCTTATTGTCTATCCTGCTTAAGCTGGCCATAATATAGTTCTGTTAGCTGGTCCAGTAAGCTAGCTATTTGGTGATTCACTGTTTTATGCATATAGTTCGAAAAACTATCAATTGTTTAGGTTTATATAGAAATTGTTAAGTATTGAATTTGATAATTAAGAGGTAATGTTGTCATAAATTAGTTTATTACTCGTCCCTAGTGGTAAGGAGGTTCTTAGGCAACCCAACATCTGAGAACACCATAAATTATCAACATGAGATTTATGCTAGTTGCTATGTCTCCATTGTAGTTCTTGAACATGGACCTGTCTATACCTTTGATTATGAGTTCTTTTCCTATAATATTGTCAATTATCATGTTTCAATATATTTTCATATGCTGTTATGAATCTTTTGTTCTATGGTTATTCTTTATACACTACTACGGAAAAGGCATTTAGTCCCGGTCCAAAACTGCCTTTAGTACAGGTTTTTGAACCGGTACAGGCCATCCGGGATCGATGCTCAAGGGCATCGGTCCGGTTCACTCACCCGTCGATAGAGTATCGATGCGGTTCAATCCTGCGTGGCGTGGCGTCGGGAACCCCGAGGACCTCATCGATGCGGTTGGTGTCTCCAATCGATCTTGATGATGCCCTCATCGATGCAGTTGGTTTCTCCAGCCGTCTCGATATTTTGTATATATATATATAGGTCTATTTCTCCAAGTAGCTATTATATATATGTGTGTGTGTTAAATCACAACTAATTAAAAGCACAGATAATCAATCATGCACTTTGCCTGATAATTAAATCACTGAACATTCATTAACAAATTTAATTACATCTAATGTATTAAAATATGTACACATATTTGTTCTTCTGCTCATCGTCTAATGTATTACAATATATATGTACACAACTTTAATTACAACTTTAGTATTTCTTTTCCTTCTATTCATCAGGATCTTTTACGCACATCGCTCTTGCTAGCCGTAGATGTCGACCCCGATAGTTCACCGGTCCTTATCGAAGGGCCCCACCTGTTAAAGTTTGGTTCGTGAAACTCGCCTTTTGGATTTACAACCTCATCGTAAATAAAGCCGATGAGTTGTTCTTGGATTGCTCTCACTCGTGCCGGCGAGAGTTCCGAACCTTGTTCCGCCAAATATTTAGGCACCTATCGTTAAGTCATTAACTAATCAATACTTAAATTTGTACAAGATATAAGGAGTACCTATACATCATTAAAGCTAGTAGTTATATTAACTCACCCCCTTGTTGCCTTTTAGCATGCGGTCGGCGGCTCCGGTTTGGGTGTGCATAAACTCGCATACATAGTAGCCGCATAAATTGTTACCAAAGTAATGAGTCAAGATCTGCGGTGGAAAAAGTTGAAAGCGTGAAATGAATGCAAGGAAATTAAGTTAACTAACTAAAAAGCTAGCATTATGATATCGTACATGAGTGGCAATTGTAATGTCAAATTTCTCCTTGAATCATACGTTTTTATGCGGAACCGTGTGAATGCACTACACATGTGATTCTGAATTGTACATGATTAGAATTTGTTTCAAATTGAAGGAAATAGAACTAATGCGATAATGAAAGGAACAAGAATTAATACCGGTTGAGCATGTCGATAAAGTTTTGACACTTTTCAACTGGTCTCCTTTGCGAGTCCATAATTGTGATCGAGCTATGATCTAGCTTCGATCATAAGAAGAATCCGATGAAAACTATACATAGATGTGTCAACGTAGATAACTAATTAGTTCTAACATCGTGTTATGAAAAAGGAGTAGAATGAGGTGAATGCGAAAACACGTACTCAAATGAGTAGGCTAGATATATCTTTGACTTATATCTTTGACCCATTAAGCGCATTGAATCGTTAGTCTCTGTTTCGCTTGGTGGTCTCTAACGGTTGTCCCGTTGATAACTCTTGGGTCCATGAAGCCTATGTCGAAAATACAATCCCTTGACATCTTTGTATCTCCATGCTACATAAGAAATTAGTTAGGCTTGCAAGTTAGTATAGTACAAGAAAGTGCACGATAGTTTTTGTAAATAATTAAGACACTTACAGTCCGACAACCCATCAAGCCCACGCCGAGGCGTCTGTATGGTATAGATCATATATGTAGTCGATCGATAAAAATTCACCTTCACCGAAAAAAATCTTGTTGCTTAAACTTGACAAATAACATCGTAGACCATGCTTGGTCGCGTCCAAGTACCATTCATGAAATTGCGCATCTTTGTCGTTAGTTGAAGGCAGCTCCTCATGCGACCAATGACCGCCCATTTTAAATAACCATTTTACTTGGCAACCTCAATCTTTTTCGTGCCTAATATTTGATTTGCGGTAAGGCGGTTTCTTGAAGAATTGTTGCATCTCCTTACCCTTCCTCTCGGTGACATCTTCTTCTTGGGGCATTCCTTACTCAATGTCTTTCGTAGTTTGATTGGCGAGGCATTTCTTTTTATCCTTCAAATTTTTAATAGTCATTAAGCCTTTATAAAATTCTTACATGCGAGTTGAAACTTCTTCTCTGGTGACTTGGGTTTAAGAAATTTAGTTACCTCTCCTTTTACCACCTTCTTGGTCTCCTCATCGTTCATATCATACTGGCGCCGGAAGTTCACCCGACTTCTTGGATTGGGTGGAGGACCCGTCTTCTTGGGAGCTCTTGGCCGAGTGGCTTCTTTCCTTGATCGGCGTATACAGGGAGGAGGCGGGCTTCTTGGGCGCTTATGTGCGGGGAGGTGGTGTAGGAGTCGGCGCCTTCTTGGGAGGAGACGGGCTTCTTCGGGGCTTATATCGCGAGGAGATGGTGTAGGAGAGCGGGCTTCTTGTCGGGCTTATATCGCAGGAGGTGGTGTAGGAGTCGGCGTCTTCTTGGGAGGAGACGGGTTTCTTCTCGGGCTTCTTCGGGAGAGGACATGTCCATGTTATCTCGAAAAATTATGTACCGTTTATGCCACAGGATGAAAGTGTGTCTTGCCTCTCCTAGCCGTAGTCTGTCACCTCCGAGTTTGAGGTCAAGGTCCTCGTACCTGGGCGAGACCTCCTCCACCGAGACCTTGGAGTATCCTACTTGATGTCTGTTGGCCATGGATAAGCTGCCCGGCTCTAATGGGTAAGCCATACCATCGGCCGCCTTGAAGGTAAGGTTCCGCTTGGATATGCAGCTCACAAGGTGTCCGTGTCGATGTCGTCTCTGGGATACTTGTCCAAGTCCGCTTTTGCCCAACGGAAGTGCAGTTGCCGCTTTGCCGGGCTGATGATGTCTGGATTACTTGGAGGTTCTTGGCCCGTCTCGCTATTGTTGGCTCAAGGCTAGCTGCACCTCTCTTCGGATCTCTTCTTGCATTCTCTCATTTGTTTGATTCAGGCATTCTTCAAGCGCACTAAGCTATTGTGTCTGTCGAGCCTTGCTCCTCGCCTTGACTCCTATAGGTCTCGGCGTCCCAGTGAAACCAACCTTCCACGGGACAACGCCGACGCCTCGTGTATGTCGAGGTGCTCTGGATTTTGCAAGGCCCTTGTTAGCTCGTCGTTCTCTGTAACATCCTGAAAATTTAGTAAAGTGAAAATAAATATTTTAAATTTGAAAAAATTTTTTTTGAGTTTCTTGGCATTATTGAATTTCAATTGGATTTTCTTGGAATCGTTCTTTGTATGAAAAATTCAATAAGCGAGTAAAGAAACGAAAGAGAAGAAAAGCAAAAATGTAAAAAGTAAAAATTTATAAAACCGCCATGAGAACCACGATCATTCGATTAAATCATTTTAGCAAGAACTGAAATTTTATGCATAGAAATGAAGAGAATAAAATGAAAAGACAACTTTTAAATCCAAAATAATATAATGTCAGAATTTACATAAATTAATGGAATCATAAATGGAATTGAAAAATTTATAAAAGCCTTCGAAATCAAATACTTTTGAAAAACAAAATTTGAAAAAATACTATACTTCATTTGATCTCAAGGAAAAATCAAAATCCGAAATGGGAATTGGGGCAATTAACGATTATCGAATTTTCATTAATTAACCGTAAGGTAATTTAGTTTCAAAATTGTACGAAGATTATCAACTCGATTGGCAATAAAAATTAGAGCACTAGAACCACCAAGCCGGGCTTAATCCTTTTGGTCATCTCCTTCAGCGGCCGGTGGACCTTAAGCCTTGAAGCCCACTCGTCGGCCCTATTTCTCCTGTCACGTGATCGGCGAAGCTCCCACCGATCTGACAAGCCCAAGTCAATACTTGAGAGATCACGCCACCCTTTAACCAGATGCATTGCACCTTGGAAACCACGGTAGTGCTCCACTTCCTCTTCTCCTCCTTCTCCTCCTCCTCGGCCAAGGCGCAAGAAACTCTATCCCCATTTCCTGCATTTGCATAAGCTTGAGCTTTGATCCGGAGCCCAATCGAGTGAATGAGCCAACCATTCCCAAATCCGGTGAGCTAGAGCATCTCCAGGCTTCAAGGATCAAATCCCTCAACAACCCTGGAACCCTAGTTGCGAAAGTTGGGCTGCTCCGTCGCCCTTCTTCCCAAGACCGGCCACGCAGTGGGCGGAGCAATCCGGTGAGTCTCCACCTCGTTTGACCTCAAAAATAGGATCCTTGGCATCCATTAATGCTTAAATGTCTACCGATTCAAGCTCTCACGCCGTTGTTTGCTTCCTCCACCTCCGCCATTTTCGCCGACCTTTGGGCTCGTGGGCGCACCTCTCTGGAAGTCCTCTGGCGAATCGATTGAAGCCACTGGATGCGCTGGCCGTCTTGATGCTCCCAGTGCTCGCCGTCGAATCGCCGGAGAACCCCTCGCCCGAGCCCTAGAAGGCCTCTGTTTTCTGTCTCTACGTGGTGGAGCCAGTCGTCGGCCGAGGTTGAAGAAGAAGGCCGATTCGAAGACGCTTTCTCGGTGTAAGGCGTACTCCTCAATTCCCGATCGAGTTCTGGCGAAATACATTTAAAATTTAATAGCTTGTGCATTCTTAGTTAGAGGCCAGTGAAATAAATTTATATAATTATATAAAATCAGGATGAACCTAAATATACAAAAAGATTAAATGTTTGGAGTATAGGATTATTACTCAAATTAGACATTGATTATGGTGTTAATATGGTTTATAATGGAACCTTGTGAATAATAAGAACTGAAGTGGTGAAATGAATATTAATATGATGCTAAGACCAAGATGAAGTCAAATATACAAAAATATTCGATTCTTGAATCATAGAACAATTGTTAAAATCAAGAATGGGATAAACGCAGTATTATGAACAGTATGGCACATATGAAACATATGACTTTTAAGACAATAAAATGAATTCTTGTTGCCTCTGGAATCATAATAAACTCAAACCTGTGAAAATGCCCAATTGTTGAATTAAGTTTATATTGTTGCTTTGCCATTCTTAATGAACCTTATCATGGCCATTAGCAAAACACTAGCATAATGGCTCACCAAATGAAGATGTAATTTGTATAGATTCCTAAAAACAGTAAGGATCCATGTATGCAAAAATGTTTAAGATAAGATTTAGTTTGCATGTTCTTAATGAAAGAAAATGTTAATGCTAACAATAAGTAAATAGATAATCTATGGCAATTGAAGTTAAAACAATGCAAAATCAGCTTTAAAACATTTCTAGGATGGTATTCTGTTAATGCCTGAAAAATGAATCAAGAATCATGTAATGTGTAATTGGAAATTAAGATGGAAAGTTGGCCGATTTAAGATTTCAAATATGATCATTTATGCTATTTCAGCGATAGATAAAATAACTCGTTTAAGTACCGAAATCAGTAAAACTAGTTTAGTAACACCCTGCAAAGTTCATACTACCATGTTCTGTAAAAAGAATCGTATTCCATTAAGGTTTGCATATTAAACTTATTAGTTCAAAACCCTTAAGCGATAACCTTTTGTTTCCCTCTTTGGCCGATTCCGAATAACTCTAACTTTACAATGCCACTTAAGACTTTTCAGCAATGAATATAATGTATCAGCCAAAGCCTAAAATTTAGGGAATTAGCTTAGGATTGTTATACAAAGTATAAATCATTGTATTATGAAGAAATAACCATATTTCATCACGTTTTGCATATTAATCTTAATAGCTGAATAACCCTAAGTAACCACATTACTCTAGACCTTAATGCGAATGAATAAACTTTAGGTAATAATGAAGAAAACTATAGTTAAGTTATTTTTATCACCAGAACCTTCTCAAATATGATAGAAATGTCATCAGTAGCCTAAATCAATAGACTCAACTTGTATAAAGCTAATTCTAAGCAAAGTCAAATAAAGATGAATAACGAATCAATGAAAGCTTGCAGCTAATGCTTAATTCTATCAATCCAAACAATCTTTGCATCTTGAATTCGTAAAATAAGACTAATAAATTCATAAAGAGCAATCCTTGTTTCTTGTAAAGAGTTTATTTGTTTTTGCTATCTATTCTTTCGTTCTTATTGAAGTTTATTGCTTTGCGTTGTTTCCGTTGTTCGACGTGTAGACCCGCGTCTTTAACCGTCTTAAGTAAATAAATCGCCGCAATCCTCGTCTTGTTGTAAGCCATAATTAAGCAAGGCAAGCATCCTTTGACCATATTGATCCCAGTATTTTATATTCCTTTTGTGCATCAAATTGTTTTATGCATGCGATTACTTTATGTAAATTGCTATTTTGTGGATTGGTAGTTATACCTGTTGTCACATGAATCTCCTTTGATGTTTATGAACATGTGAACCTTGATAACCATAGATTGAGGTTAGGCACTACTTAATGTCATCTTGGGTATATCACGAACATATTTAACACCTTAGCCATGCTTTAGAATTAGCAATGTACATGATCAAATCGGTATTTGTTTTCACGAAAACATTGAAAATATCCTTTGTTGGTTGCGGTACTTTGATTAAAACCCAAAATGAAACTATGCTTTGATGCGAGCGATTATTGGCGATAGCGGTTGTGTGCACGAGCTTGCGTAGTGTAGGGTGGAGTATCGCCCGTGTCGAATTAAGGACCGAGCAATGGGGCGCTATTGATCCGAGATTTCCGTGCAACCACAAGGGTGAGGATGGGTTAGCCATAGCTTATTATGTTAATTAGACATGGCTTTGTACATTGGTAGGCGAAACGCGCGCAGGTTTTCGGTCGGTCTACCTCGACGGGTATTCGATCAGTCTACTTGCTAATGCAGCGGTTATGCCTGCTGCGTGTTTAAAACGTTGCGTTGGGTGTGTGAAAGTGGATCCACGGCTTGGGTGTGTGTTTCTAGTTCTCTGGCGGGGTTAACGTCCCGGCTGGTCAAAGCCATGTCTAGGTAATGTAATGACTATGTATGGTCTTCTTGGCGTCACACCTAAGGCGATTAATGTCGGGCAAAAGTTGATCATTCCTTGTGGGTAAAGTTGTACACCTCTGCGAGTTTAAATCTAATTAATTAGCGGCTTCGCATCATGAGCACTTCGGTGAAGTCATTCCAATGTTAGATGTTTTATTGTTTTCAAATGGGTTTGGTTCTATTTGTTTTGCAAGCGTGTTTTTATGTCGAAGGGCTGACATTGATGGAATTTCAGGAATGTGAATGTTTCGCCGCTCACGTCATGGAGGGCTGTGAGTGTTATTATGCTTTATTTACTTGCTATGAATTAAACTTGCTCTTTTAATTCCGTTTGCAAATAACTTGATTTACAAATGCAAATTAAACTTTATGCAAATGAACTGTAGTAGCCTCATTTGAAATGGCTTTGCATATATGATAGGTGTTGCTCAAGTCTTCTTTGAGTACATAAAGTACTCACCCTTGCCTAATTATATTGTAGGTGTATGCTAGCGAAGCTTGAAGTTGTTCATCGCGGTTGCGGGTTCTTCCTTGAAGCGTGTTCTATCTGGAGTTTATGCAGTGGGTTGCTGCGGGTCGGTTGGGCAAACTACGAGATATTGCTTCCTTCTGCTATATTTCTCAGAGTTGTAATATTTATTTGTATTAATCGTTTCCGCTTAATTATTATTTGTATGGTTGTGATTCCCAATTGTTGTAAACATGTGAGTGCTAGCTACTGATCCAGGGAATAGCACAGTAATCACATGGAGGTTCTGTTCATCGAGCGGGGTCTCACATTCTCCTGTTTGGCACAAAGCTACCCCAGGAAGTCTCCTCGATGGGTATACAAGCCTTACAGCCACATCTCTTAGCACCTCCCCAAACACACGACATTGCCGTTATCATCAAAGGCGCCGCCGTGAGTATAGAACCAATGCTTTGCTCTGTCGGACCAATCCGTTGTTGTGGGTGCGATACCCTTCGCTAGCAGTCCTGTTCCCTCTTCTCCCATTTTGGTATTGCATGGCGGTAACCACGGGGCGAGTCGGTGGTGATAATTCTTCTTCATGCATTCACTTATTCTTCTCACTCAAACTTTGACCTTCGTCCAAGTCTTGTAGTTCTAAACGCATCGGTGATCTTGCAACTTTGGGTGCTTGTTGAAGTCAGGCATTCGATTCTTCTTGATATACTCAGTGTTCGACTTCTTTTTATAAGTGCGGAATCGACCGCCATCTTCTTGAGAGTGTAAGTCTTCACCTTCTCTTGGTCCCTTGGGGAAGGTGGTGTCTCCTTCACATCGTTTCAAAGCATGTTCTTCATATCTTGAGGACTGATCCCATTTGCTATGCTAATTGCCACGTGGTCCCTAACGTGGGCCGCATGCGAATTGAATAGCCCAAGCGCCCCAGGGTGGAAGAGGTCGGCCATCCTCGCCGACTTCGGTGATAACATGTCTTGCCTTCTTCTTCTTGCTTGGACCTCGTGACATGATTGCTGCTGGTTGACCGATCTGAAAGCATGGTACAATCATGAGCAGGTCGGGATGTTGGTTTAGCATGGTAGTGGAACCGACAATCATGAGCGTGTTGATTATTACCTCGCCGGCCTCATCGTGCTCTCTGACCTCATCGTGCTCTGCAGCCTCATTGGCCTCGGTGGCGGGTGCAGCTCCGCCGCTCATGATCATCACATCCATAATCAAACTTCTCATAAATTCTTCTTAGTCCATAAATGCGTTTCTTAGGCTAGAAGAAGCACTTGAAAATTAACGAAAATAGATCACATTTCATGTAAAGTGATGGTACTACTCTAAAAGCGGCGTGGAAGGCGGTGGGGAAGAGGCGGTAGAGAGGATGGTAATGGCCAAGATGTTCCTAATGTAAATCGGCCAAATACTATCGATGGTAATTTTGCTAGAGTTGAGAGGAAATCAAGTGATCGATGTTGTGACCTCATGCTACAAACATGTGCACATGTAACTTTAAAATGATACTTATACATTAGAAAAAATTCATATGATACATATACATCTCGAAATGAAAAAATAATATGAAAAAATTCATATATACTTAAGAATATATTTGTAATAAAAATAATGAATCATTCTTATTCCACACTAAAATTATTTTAAAAAAAAAAAGCTGACAAGTTTAAGAAGCATGGATGTCACGAGGCGTCAAGAAGAGGAGCGGAGCGAAGCCATGAGGAAGGCGAGGCTACGCTTGAAATGGACTTAGTTCTTTGTCTTCTTCTGCGTACCACATCCATAGGCTTCCTCCGCTCCTCTTCTTCATTGATCTGCTCATGGATCAATGAAGAAAAGAAGCTTATTTTTTTAAAAAAATCATTTTAGTGTGGAATAAAATGATTCATTATTTTTATTAAAAATATATTCATTATATATCGAGTTACAAAAGAGAAAATTGACAAGTTTAAAGAGCTTAAACTTGTCGAATTTTCTCTTTAACTCTCATAATATAATGAATCTGAACCTCTGAGTTTTATACATACAAATCTCACATATACGTACAAGTTTAAGCTAGTACCGGTGTCAATGCGCGGGCTTGTAGGGACACATATACATACAAATCTCACATATCGTAGAAACTTCACATATACATAGAAATTTCAAAATTCACGAAAATTAGAATAATTCACATGATACATATTCATTTGACATGATACATATACATTTCAAACTTCACATATACATAGAAATCTCACACATACATAGAAATCTCACATATACATAAGAAATCGATCAATAAAAATAGAAATTTCAAAATTCATCGAAATTAGAATAATTCACATGATACATATTCATTTGACATGATACATATACATTTCAAACTTCACATATACATAGAAATCTCACACATACATAGAAATCTCACATATACATAGAAACCGATCAATAAAAATAGAAATTTCAAAATTCACGAAACTCTAGTTTGATTGCTCTCAGAATATTGGGTTTAAATGAAGATTTAGAATCTTCACCTCAATCACAAATGGGCTAAACAATTTAATTTAGTGACTTAAGCCTTGA
Organism: Guadua angustifolia; assembly: GCA_036346375.1. Taxonomy (NCBI): domain Eukaryota; kingdom Viridiplantae; phylum Streptophyta; class Magnoliopsida; order Poales; family Poaceae; genus Guadua; species Guadua angustifolia. The sequence goes on along the minus strand of JAYEVE010000073.1, from coordinate 433,520 downwards.
ACTCTTACCACGTTAACATGCATAAGAAAATTGTAACAGTACATAGAAATCTCACACATACATAGAAAGAAAGTATATACTGCATAATAGAATGATGCCCATAACATTGGCCCATAACATTGTCAATATGATGCATTGCATAGAAAGAAAGTATATACTGTATATTTATAAATAGTCTAGTAAAGTATCAAGAATTTCATGTCACAATCAGCTCATTACAAGGATAACAGAATGACCATATGCTATATACTCAATACACCTTACTATGCTATATACTCATTACAGGATAACAGAATTACAAGGATAACAGAATAACAGAATGACCATATGCTATATACTCATTACAAGGATAACAGAATGACCATATGCTATATACTCATTACAGGATAACAAAATTTCATGTCACAATCAGCTCATTACAATGACAGGATCAGAGCTACCACATGAAATCCAAATTGTACAGAACAGTGAAAATAACCAATAATTTCAATCATGCAAGTCTAGCAGTTCAAGGCTTAGATCATTTCATTAAACGTCATGTTCATTAAGAAACCCAAATAACATCACAGAGCAATACCTCTCCCTTCCACCAGCAAGGATCAAATGCAGCATAACAAGGAGCAATAATGGAGTCATACAACTATTGCTCTCAGATTTAATAAATTGATGGGTTGCTCCAAATGAGCCCTCCAACACCAATTTCAGCAATATATCACAGGGTATACAAATCTGAAATTAGTGAATCTATACAATTCAGCACTGTTTAATAAACTTGATTCACTAGAACTCAACAATGGACTATGAAAAGCTACTGAATAGTAGGACAACACCAATTTGGACTAAAACAGTAGCCAAAGTTATTCACAACTAAGTTCCAGATTAGATCGGGGATATCACTGCGAACCAAGCCTCATAACGAGGAACTAATAACATGATAGCATGTCACATATCAGCAACAATAAAACCAAGTTGAAGTTTTAGACACAATGATCTAAGCAAAGGCTGAATCACGGAGGAAATCACTAACTAACAGATTAATATTGCCTCATTTAATTGAATCATCATAGAGCGGCGATAGGAGAATAAAATCGGTGCCTCCGGATCAAGAAATACTGACCTCTAGCTCGATGGCTAGTCCTCAAATTTCTCAATCGGTTCACCGAATCAACACCAACAGATAAAGTAATGCCAGCTAAAAAGGATCAAACTGATCTACTATACAACAGACATCACCAGTGATAGTCGGGCACAAACTGAATAGCAACCAGGCCGTATTGTCACCTTGATAGTTTTTATTGCGTTCACAGTTCAAGACCTTCCCATCACTTGATGAGCACAAATGCCATACATGGAGCAGTACCCATACTGCGAGATACTACCTAAGGAAGCCACGGATCGAGTTAGAACAACTAAGAACAACAGAGCATGGATTTTCATAAGTCCATACCAAAGTTCCAATCATGTGCAAGGACATGTATAGAGACAACCACGACATCTAACAACAATAATTGGAGCTAAGAAATGAGAATCCAAGCTCGCCTCAAAAATATGAAAAATTCTGAAATTGAGGGAAGCATGGCATACTTCAATCATGTAAAACTTCTCAATCTATATGGCAGCAAAGACACATTTGAGGCAAAATATGAAACCGAAAACAAAAATCCGAGCGATTGAGGCAAGCACCGCATGCTACAATCCAATAGACACCCAAAATTGAAGTAATCGAGATGAACTAAAGTGAACTAAATTTGCTTCTCAAATGCAGACAACATAACCAAAACTAATCAAGTGACAAGTGATCTCATCGGGTAAGGAGGCACAAACCCTAGGGTTGGTGAAGGCGGAGGAACAACGGAGGCAAGCGCGGAGGCAAGGCTTGAGGCGGGGCAGGCGGTGGGGTCGTCGGAGGCGAGGAGGACAGCAGCGGTGGGAGTCGTTGGAGGCGTCCCGCCGTCGTCGGTCTTTGCAAGCAGCGGAGGAGGAGGAGATTGAGGAACAATGGCGGGACTAGCAAAAATTGGGGAAGAGGAGGCGGGGAGGATTTATAGGTGCACCATCGGTCCGGTTGGTGTATTCAGCAGGGTGATGTCATCGATCGGTTGAATACCTGCAAGGATGATGGGTCGACCTCGGCGCAAAGGAGCCTAGACTATCGGTCCGGTTGAAAACACCAACCGGATCGATGTTAAAAGACTCAAAACAATTTAGCGCCCATACTAATCGACAAGAAATCTTCCTCCCCTTGGCTAGCGCGGCGCTTGAGTCTGTGAGCTCTCCCGACCAGTGAGGTCTCGGGTTCGAGCCCTTCGTGCCCCCTAGCCCTTCTTTTTCGTCTTTTCTTTTATTTCTTTTTTTATTTGTTGTTTAACTTCTGTTTCATTAAATAATTTTTAAAAATGCTTTTACCACTTTAGATTCATTTAGTCTTTTTTTAAGATTTCTTTTTTGAATCTCTTGTTTAACTATTGTTTCATTAAATAATTTTTAAAAATGCTTTTACCACTTTAGATTCATTTAGCCTTTTTTGTAAGATTTCTTTTTTTAAATGTCTTGTTTAACTATTATTGCATTAAATAATTTTTAAAATGCTTTTACAACTTTAGATTCATTTAGCCTTTTTTTAAGATTTCTTTTTTAAATCTCTTGTTTAACTATTGTTTCATTAAATAATTTTTAAAAATGCTTTTACCACTTTAGATTCATTTAGCCTTTTTTAAGATTTCTTTTTTAAATCTCTTGTTTAACTATTGTTTCATTAAATAATATTTAAAAATGCTTTTACCACTTTAGATTCATTTAGCCTTTTTTTTAAGATTTCTTTTTTAAATCTCTTGTTTAACTATTGTTTCATTAAATAATTTTAAAAATGCTTTTACCACTTTAGATTCATTTAGCCTTTTTTTAAGATTTCTTTTTTAAAATGTCTTGTTTAACTATTGTTTCATTCAATAATTTGTAAAAATGTTTTTACCACTTTAAATTCATTTAGCCTTTTTTAAAGATAGTCTTTACAATATTTTTTCCAACCATGTAATATAAATTAACATTATAGAAAATTGTAAGAAATAAAGTAATTTTGCACTCTTATAATTCCATTGCAAATTGTCACCTTGTTATATTAGTCTGAGAGGGACTTTGAACAATATTGTTAGTCAAATATTAGTACAATTTGAATAGAAAATACAGGAAAACCACTAGAGGAATGAGAAACTAGTATGTTAGTAGTCTATTACACCAAAAGAAAGCAAAGCAATCCTTATTTGCTAACATACTTTGCTTTTACAAGTGATCCTTCATTATGATCGCGTCGTGGGGAGATTCCTCTGTATCATTGAGGACACTAATGTCTCGTCCACCGTGAAAGGAGGCACTCGTCGAACTGATTATACTCTTCTTCGTCGTGGCGCCCTCAACTCCGAACAATCCTTCTTTTACCTAGAAGAACCACGTGGCGCCTTGGCGATCGCTCTTGCTAGTCTTCTCCTTCCTTTTTAGGTTTCTTTGTCCATGTCCATCACATAGAATACATGTCACATCATTAGCGAGCATGAGCAGTTCGTCCCTATAGGCCACTTGCTTGAGGTTCACGGTTGTCATACCATACTTATCGATATCCACGGTGTCGGTTTGACCCATTGGCACCAAAGCAGAGGGACTTTTAATGGCCCGTACTCGGCTCCCAGATCTCGTCTATGAAACCATAGTAGGTGTCCATCTTTCCATTTTGTCCAAGGCATCTATCTGACGCCCTTGTTTTGGTTGGTGCTCTTGTTATCTGGGTTATCGTGTAAAATGTGTACCCATTTATCTCATACCCTTGAAATGATATGATTGTTGTTGGCGGTCCTCGAGCCAAGAGTTTCAATTGTTCATCGTCATCTGCTTGCCCAACAGCTTGCTTTTGTAACCAAGCTGCGAAATGATCCATTTGCTCCACTGCGATCCACTTATCGACTTCTCTGGGTATTGGTAGCGTAGACTCATTTCGTGATCATAGATATCTGAGCCACTACGATTGCTTGTTTCAATACCATGAAATGTGCTTGTTTAAATGCAAGTAGATAAATCGCTATAGGATTCTTTTCTCCCTAAAGTCCCTTTTCCCGTAGCCTCCCCTCATGGCGTGATCTGGGATGCCAATCAGATTCAGATCATCAATGTAACTAACACAAAACTCGATCACCTCCTCTGTCTTGACACCTGCGCAATGCACGATATACAGGCGAGACCGATTCTGAACATACTTCTTTAGGATACCCATGTACCTCTCGAAAGGAACTTATTGTGGAGGAACACAGTCAGAGAATTTCTATCTGTTTAACAATGTGGACCATGAGATGGACCATAATATCAAAGAAGGATGGAGGAAGATCATCTCAAGGCTAACGGACTATTGACCATGTCATCATGCGGACTAGATACCTTATTCGCTCGATGACCTTCTGCGACACCGCGTTGAAGAACGAACACAGCTTTATGATTGTCCCTCGTACCTAATCTGGCAGAATACCTCGCACCGCCACTTGGAGCAACTGTGTCATCAACACATGACAATCATGGGATTTTATGTGTACGATTTTATTCTCTTTCATGTTTATGAGTCTCCTTATGTTAGAGGAGTATCCGAAGGACCTTCACCTTGTTCAAGAACTTAATCATGTTTTTTTTCTCTTCCTTGCTCAGAGTGTAGCTCGCGGGGTGGAGGTAATGTTGTCCTTTCTCTCTCTTTTTCGGATGTAGGTCGTTCCTGAGTCCCAATAGCTGTAGGTCCTTTCGTGCTTGAAGTGTATCTTTTGACTTACCGTACATATCTAGGAAACCTAGTAGGTTCACGAGACATTCTTTGTGATATGCATGAAGTCCGATGAGTGGCGGACCTCTAAGTCTTTCGATGAAGGTAAGTCCCAAAATATTGACTTCTTCTTCAAATGGACTTCGTGTGACCTTGTTCAATTTGGGACGGGTTTGCTACGAGACCTTTTCCAAATACTACTTTCAGATCCTTTACCAAAGAAAATACAAGTGTCCCATTGCGATGCATGGGCTTCTACGTTCTCTTCTATCCCATCAAAATTCTCACCCTTCCTCATGTAACAGGTCCTTCATATGGAAGAACCTCGGTGGCCCATGTACACAACCTTTGAGAGTTTTTAGGTACTTGCTGTCCGTATCCTCTAGCGGTGGATGCGGGCTTTATATCCTTTGATAGATAGGCCCGATAGATTACCATGTGCAGGCGATCGTTGATGGTTCTGAATAGCAATGCCGTAGAGTGAAGTGCTTTCTTTTGTACTCATCCCATACCGTACACCATCGTTCCACAGTGTTAACAGATCTTCAACCAACGGTTTGAGGTACACATCAACGTCGTTTCCAGGTTGCTTCAGGCCTTGGATAAGCAATGGCATCATAATGTACTTCCGCTTCATACACAACCAAGGAGGAAGGTTGTAGATACATAGAGTCACAGGCCAAGTGCTATGACTGCTGCTCATATCGCCGAACGGGTTCATCCCATCCGTACTCAACCCAAACCTTATGTTCCTTGCATCCTCAGCAAAGTCCGGGTATGTTCAATCGACTTTCCTCCACTGGGAGCCATCAGCAAGGTGCCTTAAACTTCCGTCGTCCTTACGGTCTTCCTTGTGCCAGCGCATCATCTGGGCATGCGCTTTGTTCACAAATAAACGCTTCAATCGGGGATTCTGAAATACCACACCACCTTAGCAGAGGTCTCTTCTTCTTCTGCTGCCCTCTACCTCACAGGGTCATCACGCTGGTCTTATACATGAAGTTTTGGACACGGACAAGCTTCGAATCCTCATACTCATTGCGATAAAGGATACAATCATTCGACATGCGTGTATCTTCGTACCTCCAACCCCAAAGGCGGACAACTTGTTTGGCATCGTCGTAGTTTGGGCGATGTGTTCCCCTCTGGAAGTAACTTCTTTATGAGGCATAACAACTCGTCGAATCCTTATCGGACAATCCATTGGTCGCATTCCATTGCATCGAGTTCTAGTGTGATACGCAACTTTTTATGGCCTGTCGATAGTTTGGGTACAACATGTTCCGTGGTCCTCCATAAGTATTTGGAACTTTTCGTAATGTCTTTCATCGATGTATTCTCCCTCTCCATCACGCAGCATCTGGTCTAGGTCATCATCACCACACTCCCCCAATGTATCTTCGAAAGAACCGTGTTGACCAGCGTCCGGGATATTGTTGTCTGCCTCTTCTTCTTCACCGTCTTCCTGTATAATCTCTTCTTCACCGTGCTTGGTCCAGCAGGTATAGTTTGACATGAAACCTCTTGTGAGCAAATGAAAGTGAAGGTGGCTGGATTTTGGCCTCCTTCTCATTCTTGCAGATCTATGCATGGACAGCATATGTAGCAGACGTCGTGTGTGCATCGGCGCCGAAGAAAATCTTACAAACCACAAGAACGTTACATCAATGTACATCCATGTACATCCATCATGATCCATCTACATTATGTTACATCAAGATAACTGTTAGCTCATTTTCCGATAATGAATTGTTGAACCAAAACCTAAATATTAGCTAGATCCACACCTTCAATCCGAGCTAAATAATAATCCAAGCAAAATATAAACTCACACAACAAGTTTTTGCAACCTACAAAAAGAATTGGTCGATCAGTGCGGATTCAAAATTCGAACAAAATTCACGGCGACTTTGTTTGCAAATTCTGTTGAAATTGTAACACCCTAAAATTTCTAAATTATTATTCAATCATTTATTTTTATTTTTTCTAAATCTCTAGCACTTAATTAATGATGTTTTCAAAAATAATTTCTTGATGGAAATTAAAACCAAAATTATACTAGAAGTAATTTTCTAAGTTTAAAATATTCCAAAGTATTTTTGAAAACTTTTCTCAAATATTGAACTCATTTTATATTTTCTATAAAGCCATTCATATTTCTGATATTATTTTAATTTGCAAAGGAATTTAAATTTCTTCTTTTCCACATAACCATTGCCATTTGAAGATCCCAAACTCCATGATTTCCATGCACCATTCTCCCCCCAACTACGTGCAACCAAACCTCATCCTTCATCGATCGATGGAACTAAAACCTAAATTTAAGCTAGATCCACACATTAAATCGAGCTACATTATAATCTAAGCAAATTCTAAGCTTACACAACAAGTTTTTGTATCCTATTTGAAAAGATCAAGCTAGATCTCTACATTCATAATCTTTCATCAATCATGGGAAAAGATCAAATTTTTTCATAATTCAAGCAAAAAGAGGCTCCATTTAACACTAAATGATGTGAGGAATGATGTTACTAACCTTAGTTACCTTGGTTGCGAGTAAAATGACCAAAATTTTGAAATTTGGACAGCACATCCCTCTACATTCATAATCTTTCATCAATCATGGGAAAAGATCAAATTTTCTTCATAATTCAAGCAAAAAAGAGGCTTCATTTAACACCAAATGAAGTGAGGAATGATATTACTAACCTTAGTTACCTTGGTTGTGAGTAAAATAACCAAAATTTTGAAATTTTGGGCAGCACCTCCCTCCTTGAAGCTCTTGGCGAAGATCCTTTGTTCTTTTCAAGCGATGAAATGATCTGGTCTGGCGAGATAGCGGAGGAGGAAGAAGTTTAAATTGGAACTCGATGCGGTTGAAGGCACCAACCGTCTTGATGATCTCACATCGATGCGGTTCATGTTACGAACCGGTACTAGTGAGCTCCGATAAATAGTACGGTTCATGTCACCAACCGGTATGCGATGTTAGACCATCGATACGGTTGGTGTCTTGAACTGACTACTATCCCCAAGAACCTGTAGCCGTTGAACCGGGACTGTTCTAACTATTAGTCCCGGTTCGTACCCAACCGATACTGATGGACCGGTAGCAAAGGTCGATTCTATAGTAGTGATACCTAAAATGGTAACAGTTAAGGCAAAAGCACCTTAAATTAAACATCTCAACTACAAACCTGTACCTGGGTATTTTGCCAAAAGCATCAGAATCGTGCCGGGTTGGACAGCGCTGTTGGGTGGTGGTGGCTTCTGGCCATGCTCGGCTTCAGGCCGACGCGGGTGGCTGCCTGGATGGCGATGAGATGCTGGAACGGCACGAGAAAATCTACTGGATTTATCGCAAAAACAACCCAAAGATTCCGATCTACTAACTTCCGTTCTACTATTCAATTTCAGTTGTGACTCAATAGTTCATACTAATTTAATATCTTGATTCGATTTGGAGAAATTTTGTAGACTATCGCGTAGGATAGAGTCGCGTAGAACTTTTTCGGCAATCCGAGTGGGTACCGGCGTGATGACGAGTTGATTGCAGATCGGATCGGACGATCAATCGCCGGTAGTAGTCGTTCGTTGTAGTCGACAATCCTTCTTCTTGTGGTAGAGACTCGTGCTGATAACGTGTCATAAAACGTAGTCGATCTCCCGCAATCAATTACCAATGCGTAGAAACAATTCCAAGAGCAAGAACATAAAAGCGCACAATATACGTGGAAATCTCTCTCGTTTTATTGATTCATCTCTTTTACAATGGGGAGCACCCGATATATATAGCAGTATGAGAGAGAAGTTCAGATTCAATCACACCATAAAGAGATAGAGTCCTAAACTGATATGGTTTAGAGTTTTTATCTCATAACATGCTATACTCATTTGTGCTTATTTGGATTTCTTTCTGCGCTCGCATGACCTGGCATGGTTATCACATCTCTCCTCGCTCAAGTACCTCGATTTGCCCAGGGTGAACCTTACCACTGTAGCAGACTGGGTTTACGCGGTTAACATGCTTCTCTACTTAAAAGTACTTCATCCAAACATTGCCCCATCTCTCCGTCATTCTAATCACACAGCAGTACTCGTGGTACTTGACATCTCCATGAGAGCTCTTTTACAAGGCAACGTATCCTGTGTACTCTTCCATGTACACGTCGTGCACATCAACTAAAAAAAGTCGTGAAAAATTCTGAAAAAAATTGTAGATATACTTTATAAATTACTCTACCTATGTATAAAATTGTAGGTTTAAATTCATTATGTATCAAGAGTTATAAAAAAAGAGAAAATTCTGACAAGATTAAATTCTTTAAATTTATTAGAATTTTCTCTTTTTTGTAACTCTCGATATATAATGAATTTGATCTTGAAACTTTATACATAGGTAGAGTAATCTATGAAGTACATCTACAATTTTTTTCAGAATTTTTCACGACTATTTTTAGTTGGTGTGCACGGTATGTACACGGGAGGGCCTGTGTGCACAGGATACATTGCCCTTTTACAATGGATTAAAATTAATATAAGTCGTCTATTTCTTTGAATCTAATGGTTGAAATCAATTTAGATCTAGTTATACTACCACCTGTAGTATTGGTAGTAAAATTCAGATATGGGTAAAAAGTTAAAAAATTCCGTCATACTATTTGTCCTCTACGATAAAACACGTTATGTGATTCTGATAAATAACGAATGAATGGATAAAAAGCTTATGAAGGTCACCAGGTATTCGGTGAATCTAAAACCGTGAACGAATTAGGAAAAGTCTAAAATACCGATGATGAATGAATAGGAAAAATCTAAAATACTCTTAAAGAATAGATGGTTAGATTTAATTTCGACTACCACTATAAAATTTCTCCTCCATGAACACCTTTGACACCAAGGTTTCTCCCAACTGTTTCTGGGAGGTAACAAGCCTCAAGCATCTGGATATTTCGTATTGTGGCTTCAATTGCCCTATATCACCTTACGAGATGCGAAACTTGACCACCCTTGAAGAAGTTTATCTTCATGGAAACGGTGTTTGACACCATCAACTTTTCAGTATCTGTACAACATGAAGATGTTAGACGTAGCAAGCATTGGCATAGTAGAGGATATAGCAGTATTGAGGGAGTGGTTGCCGAGATGCTCATGGACTAAGATGCAGTTGTTGGTGTTGTAAAACGTCGTCGAACGTCAACGATCAAATCCCAAATTCGTAGATGCAATCCAAGAACAAGAATAATAGGCATACAATATAGGGTGGAATTCTCTCTCGCTTTATTGATTCAATAGTTTACAATGAGAGGGCACCCGATATATATAGCGGTGTGGAAGATAGTTCGGATTCACCCACATTAGGAAGAGATAGAGTCCTAACCATATTTGGTTTAGGTTTCCTTATCTCACAACACTCCCCCTTGGTCGAATACCGCGTAATGCATATGTCTCGTAAAAAACTTCACTCAAAAATCCAGTGGGAAAAAAAGAAGGAGAAAAGAGTACATTGCACTCGCACGCTATGTTGCACTAGTTGCCTCATTAAAAACCTTTATGTAAGAAAACTTCAGGAAAACTCACAAAGGGAAAAGATTACAACTTATAACCTTCAGGATTTTATTAAGACCTTTAGGATCGCAATAAGGGTTATTGTTCAAGGGTTTCCCCCCCTGAACTTTGCATCTCTCTAAGTCTTCTCATTCCAATGCCTTTAACATATCTTTGAAATATAGATTTAGGCAAGGACTTAGTAAATAAATCTGCGAGATTTTCACATGACTTAGTTTGTAAGATTTTTATCTCACAACTCTTCTGGAGTTCATGAGAATAGAATAACTTAGGAGCAATATGCTTTGTAATGTTGCTTTTTACATAACCCAATTGCATTTGTGCAACACAAGCAGAATTATCTTCATAGATAATTGTGGGGGTATCGACGATGTTAAGGCCACATGACTTCTGGATATGGCTAATTACACGTCGTAGCTAAACACATTCACGTTAGGCTTCATACAGGGTTATAATCTCTGAGTGGTTGGTAGAAGTCGCTACCAGGGTCTATTTACAAGACCGCCAAGAAACGGCTGTACCACCGCAGAGGAACACAAAACCAGTCTGAGATTTGGCATTGTGGGGGATCAGACAGATAGCCAGCATCCGTATATCCCACCATGGTCAAGTCTTGGTTCTTTTGGAAAAACAATCTAAGATCTTGAGTACCTTGGAGATATCTGAGTAAAGTCTTTACACCAACCAAATGTCTTCTGGTTGGGGCTGCATTATGCCTTGCTAGCAAATTCACTGCGAATGCAATATCAGACCTTGTGCAGTTCGCAAGGTACATAAGTGCTCCAATGGCACTTAAATATGGGACTTTGGGTCTAAGACTTCCTCATATTCCATCCTCGGTCTGAAAGGATCTTTATCCACTTTAAGGGATCTTACGACCATGGGGGTTTTCAAAGAATTTGATTTATCCATATTAAACATTTCCAATACCTTTCGGGTATAGGAAGACTGGTGAACAATAATTCCTTCTGGGAAATGCTCTAGCTGCAGGCCTAAGTAAAATTTGGTTTTACCCAAATCTTTCATCTCAAATTCCATCGTGAGGTAAGTACTTGCTTCCTTTATCTCCTCTATGGTTCCGATGATATTTAGATCATCAACATATACTGAGATGATACAGAATCCATTCTGAGATTTCTTTATGAACACACAGGGGCAATCTTCATTATTGGAGTATCCCTTCTTCAGGAGGAACTCACTAAGCCGGTTATACCACATTCTTCCCGACTATTTTAACCCGTATAGCGAAATCTACAGTTTGACGCTATACATGTTGTGATTATTAGGATCCGGGACTTTTACTCCTTCAGGGACTCTCATATAAATGTCCGAATCCAATGACCCATATAAATATGCGGTCACCACATCCATCAACTGCATTTCTAAATTTAAGCCAGCTGCCATTTATATTAGATATCGAAACGTTATTCCACTTATCACGAGAGAATATATTTCATCATAATCGATGCCGGGTCTCTGCGTGAACCCTTGTGCTACAAGCCTCGCTTTATATCTCACCACCTCGTTGTTTTCATTTCTCTTACGAATGAAAACCTATTTTGATCCTACAGGGAACACTTTAGGAGGTGTCCAGTCAACAGGACCGAATACATTCCTTTTATTAAGCGAGTGCAATTCCGCCTCAATTGCTTCTTTCCATTTAACCCAATCTGAGCGCTTCTGGCACTCTGCCATGGACTTTGGTTCTGGATCCAGTTCAATAGTTTTAGCAATTTTAGAGGCGAAATAAATGTCGACAATTGTAGTCTTTCTTTTATATAATTCTCCTGAATCCACATAATTGGTGGATATTTCTTCATTCATTTATTCCAGCTCCTCGTGATTTCCCACAACGATGGAGTCTGGGTGTTCCGATTTCCAAGTGTCAGGTTGTGCGCGCAAAAGTTCACTGGGATTTTCATCTTCAGGATGGCTCACTTCAGGGAGATTACCATCTTCAGGATGGCTCGCTTCAAGGATTTTCTCAACAACTGGTTGAGCTTCTTCAACTGTCTTAGGTGGTGATCTCTTTTGCTCAGTTCTCTGTTTCTGCGGACGTCTCTGCGGAACTGAGTCCCGTGCACCTAGAGGCCTCCCCCTCTTTTTGCCATGAGGGGCAAGAGTGGGATCAATAACCTTCTAGGATATTTCCACTCTTTTAGGTGCATTTACTGCAGGTATATGAGATTTTGTCACTCCCTTATTATCGGCTATTTGTTGCAGACTTATTATCCTCTGAACTTCAAGTTCAACTTCTTTAGTGCGTGGGTCTAAGGACTGAATGCTAGTGGCATTCCAATCGATTTCCTGGCATTCTTCAATGTGGTACTTTTCTCCCTCTAATACCGGGAAATTGTCCTCATCAAAAATAGAATCAGCATACCAAGCCGTGAACAGATCCCCTGTCATAGGCTCTAGGTATCTAATTATTGATGGAGATTCATAACTTACATAGATCCCCAGCTTTCGGTGAGGTCCCATGGTGGTACGCTATGGTGGAGAGATTGGCATGTATACAGCACAGCCAAATTTTCGTAGATGGGAAATACTTGGTTCTTTCCCACGCACTAGCTGCAAAGGGGAAAATTCATGGTATGCAGTTGGTCTGAGTTGAATTAATGATGTAGTGTGCAACACTACATGGCCCCAACAACTGGTAGGTAACCTACAATTCTACAAGGGTGGCCTAGCAATAAGCTTTACTTTCTTAATTAATGACTCTGCAAGGCCATTTTGGGTGTGATCATGAGGTACAGAATGCTTTACATTAATGCCTAGAGCCATACAATAATCATTGAATGCTTTTGAAGTAAACTCGCCAGCATTGTCTATTCGAATGGACTTAATCCTTTCTTCTGGAAAGGAGGCTCTTAATCTAATGATTTGAGTGATTAATTTAACAAAGGCATGGTTCCTAGTAGATAAGAGACATACATGGGACCATCTAGTAGAAGCACCTATTAGCACCATGAAATATCTGAATGGGCCCAATAGGGGCTGAATTGGTCCACAGATACCTCCTTGAATTCTCTCCAGGAAATTCAATGATTCTTCCCTAATTTTAAGATGAGAGGGATGAACTATCGGCTTTCCTTTAGCACATGCAGGGCACATAAAAGTTTCAGGTTTGGGAAAGGCTATTGTTTTTATATTATGGCCACCATAATTATTTATTATTCTTCTCATCATATTCAACCCAGGATTACCCAGACGATCATGCCAGATCTTAAATATTTCTAAGGTTTTAACTATGGTTTTCATCGCAACATAAACTTCTGGTTTTATATATGTGTAACATAACCCGGAGGAGAAGGAAGGAAGTTTTTCAACCACACGTTTATTACATCCGTTAAACTTGGTCATGAGTAGGTATTCAGTACCATCCTCATTTTTAGTTTCTATATAGAAACCATTTAGACGGATGTCTTTGAAACTCAGAAGAGTGCGACTGGACTCAGGGTATAATAGGGCATCCTCTATTATTATACGAGTGCCCATAGGGAGAAATATTATGGCTCTTCCGGTGCCAACAATAAGAGCATCGCTTCCGACGATGGTCATAATATTTCCAGTTTTCTTAATCAATATCTGAAAATATTTAGTTTCCCTAAGAATTGTATTTGTGGTGCAACTGTCTACAAGACAGATTTCCTCCTCCGCCATTGGATTATGGAGTTCTATATTAAACAAGTAAAATTAATCAAACATTTGTTGCATCAGGAACAAATAATATAGAACAAGTATAGCATGATTAAATAAATTTCCTAGGAAAATCACATTTTAAAAATTTGATTGATAATCGCTTCAACAGGAGCGTAAACCATTGTTCATTCAGGAACACAAAAACTAAACTGATAAATGAGGCTCTTAAGGAGACTCTAAAGGATTATATGGCATCGACTCTAAAAGAAAACTGGGAGACTACTCCGTGCCTCCAGATAAATCATTTATATCGTTCTCTTGGGACTTGTCTTTATTCCTGTAGAATACTTTTAGCTCATCCCTAATGAAATCATCCTCCTCCATGGGATATTCGGTCTTCAGGTCCGTATGGAGATGGTGCCTTAGGGAAGCGAGGAGCACCACTTGATTTGGGAAATTGTAGCTCCAAGGGATCAGGCTGTCAAGTTAATCTTAGCATTCATTGCCCAAGTAGTTGCTGCCATTCAGGGCAAGCTCAGCATATTCTTTCTTTGCGATGTCAGAGATATCCTATATGCAAACAAAATAGGGATTTTACTTTAGGTAAAATATTGTTTTGCATGCTTATCATTGAATCAGTAAAGTCTGGTCTATATCTATTCAGTAAATAATTATCACAAATTTTTCAGGATTTTCATAGCATTTTTGTAATTTTTTGCTAATTATTAAGCAATTTCCAGAATTACTAATTAACAGAGGGATAAATTTCAATGTGAAATAATCCTTGCATGATGCTACTTACATCTTATGTGGCTCTTATTGGTTGGGTATGAAATCATGTAATGAATGCCTCCGTTAACATAACTCTTGGCCAAGTCAACCCGCCCAGAGGGCTCACATGAGGGAGGGAGCACTTCTGATTTTGGGCGCTAATTAAGAAACCTAGCTTCATGTGTGTTTTCCTTAGACACCAATTGTCATGTATCCGTTTCTTCAAAACAGAAATAAAAAACCCCAACCACTTATGCCCTCAAGCTCAAAACCGTTTTGATAGCTTGATTATTTCCATAATTTTCTAGCATTTCTATTAATTATTAAGTATTTTTTTAGAATTACCATTAATAGAAAATAAATATTCTGCACATATTAAACATGGTTTCTAGCTAGAAAATAAACTCAGAGCATGGAACATTAATTAGAGCTAAATCCCAACTTTACCAAGATTAACGCCAGGACAACACAACAGAATAGTTGAAATGGTTGGGGTTAATACGGTCTTCGATTCAACACTCAAATTGGACGTGCAGGTTTGACACGGTCAGTTAGGGCATGTTTGGTTGCTTGCATCTACCTTGTATGGCATGAGTGGGTGCAGTATAATTGGCAAATTCCACTGTTTGGTTCACTGTTTGTGAGAGAAATCTCGGCCCAGCCCGTGCAGCTTGCATCCCACATTCTGGACCGAAGAAACGCAAGAATCCGGCTTCTCTCGCGTCCAGGCCCGTCGGATGCAGACGCCCTCGAGGCCCTCCGCTCGCATCCTCATCCGCTCTGCTCGCGTCTAGGGTTGTCTGCTCGCCTCCCCGGTCGCCTCCCCGCTGGCCTCCCCCGGTCGCCTCCCTCTGCTGGCCTCCCCGGTTGCCTACCCCGGTCGCCTCCCTCCGCTCACCTCCCCCGATCGCCTCCCTCTGCTCGCCTCAGCCACTCTCAAGCTCTCCGGCGACCACAGCGGTAAGCATTGCGAGTAACCTCCCTCATCCTCTCGCCTCCCTCCTGATACCTCTAAATCTGGATTCTTGATCTGATTGGTTAGGGTTTGTCTTTAGGATTGGATTATTGGTTAGGGTTTATCTTTAGAACACTGATCTGGTTGAGAACTTATCTTTTGGTTTTAGAAATTTTGGTAGAGTAAGTTTAGAAGCATGTCTAACATTTTTCTCGAGATTAGTGTTTTCGCTCAAACCAAAAGCTGGGCAAAACCAAATTAGTGTTCTAGAACATTTTTCTCGATTAGAACAACGATCTGGTTGTTCTAACATTTTTCTCGAGAAAAGTGTTTTGGCTAAAGCACGAGCAAAACTAATTGAGCATATTTGATCGGTGTTTTGGTTGAGCATATTTGATCGATGTTTTGGTTTTAGCCAAAACAACGATCTGAATGATGAAACCTGACCAAAATCCGAGGAATTGTAATTTTAATTGCTTGGACATGTAAACTTAGTTAAGAATTGAAATTTGAGTAATTTGTCTAAAATGGTTTGTATCATATTGTAGAATGTATAGAAGGCTGTGGTATAACTCATTTAAATGAAGCGAAATGGGGTAGACATTATGCAGTCAGCTGCCCTTTGACTTTGATGAGTCATAAGAGTTTCTTGTTAAATCTGACATCACTGAAATTTCATACCTTGTTTTGCTTCAAGGTTAGAGTTGTGTAGCTAGTTTGTCAGTTCTTGCTACCATTAATATTCACTTAAACTTACATGTTTTAGACAACTAATTTGGTCAGTGTTTGTTGGCCTTGGATATGTACTGTTCATCTATGATCACCTCCTTACTTTAGCCTGGAGATCATTTCCTTTACTTCGACTAAAACTTTTAGAGATCCATCACTTCATTAACTTAGTTCAACTGTAGCTTCAGAAGTTTTTTGTTACTGCTGAACTTCACAATATTATGATCTATAGAGGTAGTCAATGCATCATTGTGTACATGAACATCAAAACTTTCAAATTTGTTCAAGAATCAAGATGAAGTATGATTCATGTCTCATAGAATATGTGGTTATATGAATGTCACAACATGATTTTGTTTTGCATCCTAGTTTGGCCCTTCTGAACTACTTATATCTATTATAAGATAATTAGTTCATTATATCTATTATATGTTGCTTTTCTCTTAGTTCTAGAATGATAAAATTAGCGTCAATACTGTAATGTCTTTATGGTTTCAACGTGTATTAATCATTTTCCTGAAAGTTAATATTGTGATAAGTTAATTTGTGCACTTCATTTCATACTTTGGCATTGTATTTTGTACATAGATGGATGAATTGGCGCGTCAACGTCATATGCTAATCGTTAGAGGTGTTGGTCTAGTGGCTATCATGTGTGCCTCGTGACTTTCATCCTCTGAAGAGCTAGGGAGCGTGTACACATCACCTATGGTCCTATGGTAGAAAGGGACATAGCTAGGCAATCCAACCTAAGATGGATATACCATTGAGATGACACCCATTGCTTGGAGCAGCTTAGGATGAGGAGAGCTCCCTTTTTTGAGCTATGTAATTTGTTTCGTGAAAGGCAAATGCTGCGAGACACCATTCATTGCTATGTTGAGGAACAAGTCACCATGTTTCTCTTAGTTGTTGGCCACAATCATAGGTTTAGGGCTCTGCAGCCTATCTTCAGGAGGTCAATAGAAACCATTAGCCGGTACTTTCATGAGGTTTTGTATGCTATTGGTGAATTGCGCAATGAGATGATCTGGCCACCCTCAAATGACGTGCACCCTAAAATCCTCAACAGTAGAAGGTGGTACCCTTACTTCAAGGTAAAATGACTTAACCTTAAATTTAGTTAATACCCAAATTTTGGAAACTTAATTGCATCAATAAATCAATCTATTTTCTTTCTTTATTAGGATTGCATAGGGGCAATTGATGGAACCCATGTGCTTGCAAGAGTCCCACAATCAATGTCTGCGGCATTTAGGGGTAGGAAGGGCACTACTACTCAAAATGTTATGGCTGCTGTCGACTTCGATCTTAAGTTTACCTATGTCCTTGCTGGGTGGGAGGGGTCGGCCCATGACGCACTAATACTTGCAGATGCATTAGAGAGAGATGATGGCCTTGTGGTCCCACCAGGTAAATAGATATTGACCTAGAGCATATTGTTGGTTACAAATTTGTATTGGTAACATTAAAGTTCATAATAGTAATGGTACTTGTGTTTTTGGTAGGAAAATTCTACCTCGTCGATCTTTGGATATCTTTGTTAAATCCGGCTTTCTTCCACCATACCGAGCCACTCGATACCACTTGAGGAATATGGTGGAAGAAATTACCCTCAAAACAAGAAAGAATTGTTCAACCTCGTCCTCCGGCCTTAGAGTATCGGTTGAAAGGGCCTTGACACGTTCAAGAACTGGTTCAAGATTGTTTACAACAAACCTTTCCACCCATACACGACTCAAGTGAGGCTAGTCCTTGCATGTGCTATCTGCTGGTGGATCCTAGGATATGGAATGGATGAGTGTATCCCACCTGAGTCCACATGGATTCCAAACCCTATTGAGGTGGATGCTCACAATGACCTTGCACAAGATAATGGAACATGGGCTCAGAAGAGGGACAACTGGGCTAATCTTATGTGGCAGAATAGGGGGTCCTCCCATATGTGATGTATGGTGTTATATGTTGCTATGATGGTGTTGCACTAGTTAAATTGTGTCATGAACATTTGAATTACGCATCATGTGTTGAGACTAATGGTTGCTTGCAATGATGATCAGATTTCTACAATCTCTTATTTTCGATTTACATGATTCACTTGACTTCTATATTCTCTTACTTATACTTGGTTGTCATGGTTGACTTGGGTGACTTATACTTGGTTGTCATGGTTCTCTGATTTCTGCATTAGGAGGATGGCTGACTTGGGTGATGACGTAGGAGGTAAGCAAGCACTACGCTGGACTAGCCATATGTCAAGTTTCATGCTTCGTCGATTGATCGACATCATTGGGCAAGGGGTTAAGACTGACAAAGGCTTCAAAGAAGTCCATCTCAATCAAGTTGCCAGGGCCATAACTGAACACATTGGTATTGAGGTTTCTGGTAGCCAGGTGTACAACCACCTACGCAAGTGGCGTGCTAGGTGGGTGAAAGTTAGTAGGCTTAGGGATCTTAGTGGTGCTCTTTGGGATGAGAACCTCAACATGATAGTGCTTGATGATGAGCACTATAAAGGCCACATCAAGGTTTTTTCTTATACTAACCTGTTGACAAGTGAACCGTGTTGTTTTCTTATACTAACAGTTGATAATCTTCTTACCATTATTTAGGATCACCCTAAGGATGTTGACTTCCTCAATGTGCCCATCGAGAACTACGTTGAGATGGCCACAATCTTTAGTAGCGGACAGGCCACGGGGAGGTATGCCATGGCTTCCAGTGAGGCCTTAGGCGTTCCATCTGAGGTGTTGACTCTGCAAGACCAATACATCTGTTGGTGCTCTGGCGATGGTATGGATTGGCATGATGGTATTACTTACGTCTTCTTCTTGGCTCTGGTAGTGGTGCTTTTACTCCTGCTCACTGCTCTTCTCTTTGGTTCTTCCGAGGGAGGTGGCAAGGAAAACTCAAGCACTCTTGGGAAAAGGAAGAGGACTTCTCTTGTGATTGAGGGTGAATCGATGTTAGTAAAGCGGATGTCGATGCGATCCGTGAGATAGCTTTGTTGCTATAAAGGAGACTGTGCATGGAGAGGCGCATCTGAGTTGGCGGTGCAGTCATGGACCTACAGGTTTAGTGAGGAGTCTCGATGGATGTCCTAACTTACCTTGCTGGGCACAAGGCCATGAGCTTAGTATTTCTGCGGTTATGCGAGGCTAGGCGTGTCTTTGTGGGTTACATCTTTCTTAAAGTCCAACTCCTCTCACTAATTGCTAGCTATTTGAGTCTTTTTGTACTAAGGTGTTAGATGCTCACCTATAAAACCTCCCTAAACATCTAACTATTAATACATTGAGGTGGTATATGGAAACCCCTCATGAGGTGGTAGTGGGACACCATTTTGACTTTGTAATATGAATGGTTGCACTGAGGTGGTATATGGAAACCCCTCATGTTGGATACTTGGGTTTTATCATGTTGGATGCTTGGCTAATATCAGTGCTGCAACTCCTCATGTTGGGTGCTTGGATACTGCAAATGTATTTTCCTGCTGCAACTTCAACTTTGCTTTCATTTGAGTATTTGGCCCAATATCATATGCTTCATATATAGTAGTATTTGGATACTGCAAATGAATTGGATGCTTGTAATTTGCAGGAATAAGAAAGAGATAACTGCTCTGTTCTTATTCCTTGAAGGCATACTTCAGGTGGTTTATGAGGATGAAAAGGTTAAATCTTGTCTGTGCTTTTGGGATACTTTCTCCGTTCCCTGTGTTTCCAAAAGAATATCCTCTCCCCAATGTGCAATACTATTTTTTTACTAGGTCCTGATGTTAGCTAGTTTTGTTGTCTGCACATCAGGTCGTAATCACTGCTATACACTAATGTTGGAGCAAGCCCCGAATCACGACTTCAATCAATCGCCAGATGCTTCGCTTCTTCTTCAACCTGCGCACAACAGACCCACACGAAACCTGAATACTCTGATTTCAGAGTTAGCTCTGTTGTCGGACGGAACAACTTGTTCCGACAATACGCGCAAAAACTAAGCAGAGGAGACTTTGTATTTCGTTTTTCCTGGCGATGATTCCACCAGCCTTTTCTCATTATATTTATACTCATCTTTACAGGGTTTTAATCGTTACAATGAATCCTACTCGGATTCATAAACTCAACATCTAGTTTTACTCGGATTGGACTCCTTCTTGTAAACGTAAAGACTACGAACTAAAAACAAACTTGAGCAAGATTACGGATAACATTCTCCTCTAATCTTGTCATGCCAATCTTGTATCTATTACTCGGCTTGAAGCGCAGCTCTTGGAACTTCAGCCGCTTGAAAGTGACTTGGTCAATAATCGCCAATTGTTCTCCAGAGCTCACATGTTCAATCTCCAACCTTCCTTCTTGACACATTCCCGAAGGAAGTGATACCGTATATCAATATGTTTGCTCCGTGTATGATAAATAGGGTTTTTACTTAGTGCAATTGCCAACTTGTTATCGACCAGCAGCTGCACTCTTTCTGGTTCTTTCTTCTGCAGTTCTCCCACCAAGCGACTCAACCAAATTGCCTGACACGCTGCTGTTGATGCAGCGATATACTCTGCTTCACACGATAAAAGTGCCACCACTTTCTGCTTTTGGGAGACCCAACTAACCAGATTTGACCCGAAGTAGAACACTGATCCCATCGTGCTTCTTCGGTCATCAACATCACCACCATGGTCACTGTCGCAGTAACCCACCAGTTTAACTTTCTGTTTCTCTTGCCGCTTAAAGTAACATCCGTAATGGATTGTTCCTTTAACATACCTCAAAATATGTTTTTTGCTTGCCGAATCTTTGAATAGTTGGTTTTTCCATGAATCTACTAATTATTCCAACAGCAAACGCTATATCCGGTCTTGTGTTTATCAAATATCTGAGACTCCCGACAAGACTCCGGTATCTCGTTGCATCCACAGTCGGATCTGAGGTGTTTTTGCTCAGTTTGAGCCTGTTCTCCATGGGAGTTGAACATGCATTGCAATCTTCCATTCCAAATGTCTTTAGGATTCTTGTTGCATATCCTGCCTGACATAGTGTAAAACCATCTTGTATCTGTTTAACTTCGATACCAAGGTAGTAGCTCAATTTTCCCAAGTCACTCATTTTGAATAGCTTCTTCATTTGTTCTTTGAACTCGTTTATGAGATTGGGACTTGAGCCAAGAATCACTAGATCGTCCACATACACGCCAACTAGCAACACTCCATTTCTTTCTCTTCTATAGACAGCATGGTCAATTTGACTTCTTGCAAAGCCAATTGATGTTAGTGTTGCATCAATTTGGCGTTCCATGCTCTTGGAGCTGACGGAGTCCATAAAGTGCTTTCTTGGTTTGACACCTTAGTTGCTACATTCTTTCGGCAAAACACGGTGGTTGGCTTACATATACTTCCTCCTTTAGCTCTCCATTCAAGAAGGCTGTTTTCACATCCATATGATGAATTTGCCACCTCTCTTGAGCTGCTATGGCAATGAGAACCCTCACGGTTTCTATCCTTGCAACCGGTGCAAACACCTCATCGAAATCAATGCCATCTTTGTTGAGCATACCCTTAGCCACTAACCTTGCTTTATATTTGATTATTTCTCCTTTGGCATCCTTCTTTGCTTTGAACACCCACTTCAAGCCAATGCCCTTATGATCTGGAGGTAATGTTGCCTTCTCCCATGTGTTGTTGTTAAGAATAGATTTCATTTCTTCTTCCATTGCCAATCTCCAGTGTTCTGATTTCAATGCAGCTTCGACATTTGTTGGTTCTTCTGCAGTTGTTAGCAGACATAGGCTTGAGTCATTCAAAGTAACTTCTTGAGTGGACTCATACAGATCTTGCAATGTTCTCGTACGCAATGGTGGCGTTTCAATGGATGTTGCACTTGAGGGGGTATCTCTTTCAGAGGAGCTCATGTTTGATGTTCCTGAAGGATTGTCATCATAGCTTCCCCCAGTCATTGGCGACCAGTTTTCTTCAGCTGTTGATGCTGGGGTAGTAGGTGTGCCGGGTACCTCTTCTTCTGGACTCCCTCCTGAGGTTTCTTCTTGGGGAGTTGTCTCAACTCGTGTTGTTTCTTCCTCAATTCTGAAAATTTCTTTGTATACTGGTGTTGTGTCTTGTCCTGGTTCCAGAGAATCATCCCAATTCCAGGCCTTTCCTTCTTCAAACACGACATCCCTTGACACATGCACTTGATTTCTTACCGGATCATATGTGCGATATGCCTTTGCACCTGGTTCATAGCCGAGAAACACCATGCGAGTGCTTCTGTCTTCTAGCTTTCTTATATGTGGCTTCACATTTTTGACATATGCAATACAACCAAAAATGCGTATATGAGATACCTTTGGTTTTCTTTGATACCAGGCTTCATATGGCGTCATTCCTTCTAGACTTTTTGTTGTTGCCCGATTCAACAGTTATATTGCTGTGGATACTGCTTCTCCCCAGAATTTCCCGGGCATCCTCTTGTTCTTCAACAAACAGCGTGCTGTAGCCACAATGGTTTGATTTCTTCTCTCTGCAACTCCATTCTGTTGTGGTGAGTATGGAGCAGTAGTATGATGAGAAATTCCTTGTTCTTCACAAAAGTCCTCGAATTCATTCGACATGAACTCCCCTCCACGATCTGTACGCAAAGCCGCCACCTTGTGTTTTGATTCCAACTCAATTCGTGCTTTCACAATTTTGAAAGCTCTGAAGGCTTCATCCTTGGTGCTGATCAGTACTGCCCACATATATCTTGTGTGGTCATCAACCATTAACATAAAGTATCTCTTCCCTCCAGGTGTGATCGGAGTAATCGGTCCACACAAGTCGGCATGAATCAGCTCGAGTGGACGCTCTGCTCGCCAACTTGATACTTTGGGAAAAGGAAGCCGCTGTTGTTTTCCTGCAAGGCACGCTTCACACACCTGTTCAAGATGATCAATTTGAGGCATACCTTCAACCATTTTCAACTTGGACATATTTCGTAGTGTCCGAAAGTTGATGTGGCCAAAACGTGCGTGCCAAAGCCAATCCATGTCTTCTTGTTGTGTGAGAAGACATATAAATTACATTCGCAGATTCAAGGCGTACAACCTGTTTTGCTGTCTCTGCACTTTGGTTAGAAGTGACCATCTTCATCAAAGATATGCATATTTCCTTCATGAATTACTGTCTTGAATCCCTGCTCGTCAAGCTGGCCGAGACTTACAATGTTGCTTCGCAACATTGGGATATAATACACATTTGACAAAATATGATGCTCTTTTGATTCCCCTTGAAACAGAGCCGTTCCTCGTCCACAAATATCAACAGTGGAGCCATCTCCAAATTTCTGACCCTTTCATACGTGTCAAGCTCGTAAAAGATTTCACGACAACCTGACATGTGATTGCTAGCTCCGGTGTCAAGGTACCAGACATTTGCTCCTGCTTTACTTCCTTCACCGAGTTGTGGTTTCGTTCCATCTTCTTTCAGCAAAACAAAATCTGAGGTTGATACTTTTCGTAGCTCAGTGTTTTCCATCAGAAACAATACTGTTTGGTTTGGCTGATTCGGCTGATTCTCCTTTTCTTTTTCAGTGTTCTTCTCAACATATAGAGCCTTCTCCCTCTTGGGTTTTCTGCATTCTGATGCAAAGTGCCCGTAAATGTTACAATTGTAACACTTGATCTTCGTTTTGTCAAACTTCCTGTATGGCTGTTGTTCTTCTTCTTCTTCCCAGCCTTGTCCTTCATAGCCACGTCCTCGGCCCCTTCCTCGTCCTGTTCCTCTTCTTGCATATCCACCTCTGTAATTGGAGCCATAGCTGGGATTGTTACTGGACCCTTCACCATTTTCTTTCTCTTTTGCATTCAGTGCTTCCCATTTTTCACGGGAGACAAGCATCAATTCGCCTCCTTCTTCTTTCTTCTTCCGTCCTCTTGTTGTTTCTTCAAATGCTCTTAGCCTTCCCACAGCTTCTGACACGGTCATGGTAGATACATCTCCCCATTGTTCAATCGTTCCAACAATTTGCATGAACCTGTCAGGAACAACGCTGAACAATTTCTCAACGACGGTGCTCTCTGGCATCTCCGTACCGAGTGACCAGATCTCACTCACCATTGTAGTGA
Organism: Guadua angustifolia; assembly: GCA_036346375.1. NCBI lineage: Eukaryota > Viridiplantae > Streptophyta > Magnoliopsida > Poales > Poaceae > Guadua > Guadua angustifolia. Next base: position 408,972 of record JAYEVE010000073.1, on the reverse strand, counting down.
GACGAAGAGCAAACTTGTCAATTGTTTCAGCCTCATCCATGTTCAATCTGTTAAATTCCTTTTCAAGACTGCGTGAGCCTTCCTGACTCGATCTTCTCCGATCGCATTTCTCTCGAGTTTCCCATGCCTCTTTAGCTGTTCCTTTGTGTGCTATTGCCATCAGCACTTCGTTCGGAACCGACTGGGCAAGGGCAGCCAGAGCGCCTTGGTCTTTGTCTTCATCAACCGCTGCGGCTCCTTCAATTGCTGTCCAAACTCCAAGTGATAGAAGCAGAATCTTCATCTTCATCGCCCAGACTCCATAATTTGAATCTGTTAACATGGGATACTGAATTGGGACGTTGGTTCTTGTCGGTGCAGCTCTGATTTGGATTTGCCCATCATTTTGCGACATGATCGCTGATCCCAGTTGCTCTGATACCAAATGTTGGAGCAAGCCCCGAATCATGACTTCAATCAATCGCCAGATGCTTCGCTTCTTCTTCAACCTGCGCACAACAGACCCACACGAAACCTGAATACTCTGATTTCAGAGTAAGCTCTGTTGTCGGGCGGAACAACTTGTTCCGACAATACGCGCAAAAACTAAGCAGAGGAGACTTTGTATTTCGTTTTTCCTGGCGATGATTCCACCAGCCTTTTCTCATTATATTTATACTCATCTTTACAGGGGTTTTAATCGTTACAATGAATCCTACTCGGATTCAGTAAACTCAACATCTAGTTTTACTCGGACTGGACTGCTTACTGTAAACGTAAAAGACTCTGAACTAAAAACAAACTTCCGACAAGATTACAGATAACAACTAACCCTTTTATATTGTTTTCTTGAACATGAGTAAGCATGCAAATGAGCTGTTATTATCATGTTGAATTGTAGCAGGGATGTTGATTGTTCTAGGTGGCTTGGTGACTTCATCCTGTAAAAGGTGAATTTACTCACTCTTTAAAAGAATATGAATTGCTACAGTATAGTACAAAATGCTAAATCATACATAGATACTGAAATTGTCATTTATTGCTATATTGTAAATTTGTAACCCACTTGTTTATATATTGCTATTTATTTATTACCCTTTTGTCTGTATTTCCAGAGATTATGAACTAGAGAAATCTTGAACGTGTACTGGCAAGAGAGGAAGAGGTGAAGAAAAAGGCCGTTGTTTATAAAGCCCTTTATGAGGGTCCTACGATTCGATTTTGCTCAAGAGATGGTAACTGCTCTTTCAGATTATCATGTAGATTATGGACTTAGCAACTGCTCTCTTTTGGGCTTCCTTTTTCAATTAACGGAATCCACATATTAGGTGTGGCAATTACTAATTGTCAATGTTGTGCTGAACTAGAAATATCCACATATTAGGTGTGGCAATTACTAATTCCATACTTTCAAGATGCTCAATACGCAGTGTACATGTGACATAACCCTAATATGGTATTACCTGTTGATTGATCAGAAGTAAATACTGCAATATTGGATTGCTAGACTGACACAGATGGTCTGTGCTTTATAGCATGGGCAATTGCTTTCGACAGGCAGATTGTTTGTCTATGGTGCTTCAGGCGCCTTGTGTCTCATATTTTGTATTGACTGTTGTTTTCTCAATCCTTCAGGCGCCTTGGTAGGAACAACTTGTCTGAACAACTTATCTGTGAGTTGATGCAAGATCTGATTACAGAATGTTTATCTCAGGTATTATGTCAGAATGGCTAGTCTTATCATTGTTGGCATATTTATCTCAGGTATTATGTCAGAATGGCTAGCTGGGTACTGCAAGATCTGATTACAGAATATGAACTGTGAATAGTAGTTTTGCATTTTTTTTCCGTGCATAGTGCAGCATATAAAGAAATTGTTATGTCATTATTATCTGCAAGGCACCTTTTTGTTCTGAAGGTATCATGACCATTGGTTGGTTATTTGTTTAGGATCCCACAACATTGGAGTGCAACATTTTGATATTACTTAAATGTTGGGCTCTTGCCATTTCCTTACAAATAGTTTCCACAATCTAGGTACAATGAAATGTAAGAAAATCAGGTGCTTGCTGAAGTAATGCTTCGTCTCTTCAGAAACGAAAATAAATGCTTGTAAATGCTGAAGAAATATTATCCTGTTGTTGAGATAACACCCTAGAAAATAGTCTGTTTAGAAATTTAGACATCAGTTGGATTGGACCTCCTTTGAAGTATTCAGTAGCAAATGTGAGTTTCCTTTGTTATTTTTTAGAGTTAAACTAAATTGTGTTACTACAGCTTAAAGAGTTTGATTGACTTTAATTATTTCTTGGCGGAAAACAGAATGGTGTTAACTATTTGGGATCTTTTGGTTTGAAGTTTAGTTAGGACTTTAGTTGTAAGGATCATTAACTAATGCTTTTTTTTATCAAACGTGCAGCCGTGCATTTTATGATAAGAGGATCTTTCAGGAAGTTAGCATATGGCGCTGGGATGAAGTGGATCATCCAAGCATGAAAAATTGAAGTTAATTCTATATAGATGGCGGCTTTTGATTGTGGGAAGTTGTACAGAAGCTGAAACGAACGGCTTTTGATTGTGATAAGAGATGGTTTTAGGGATAAGTTGCTTTTAGTGTTTTGTTTTATCATTAGATTAAATTGTTAGGTACTCTCCTCTATAATTTTGGCCCATCTGTTTGGCTATAGCAATTCGCATATTACGATTTGAATTTTATGTTGGCTAGGATGTATAGATCGTAAGGTTATGGAATGGTTGATTTGTGCCATGTCACTGCTCTCACTCATTTTTATACTTTTAATTTTATCACGCAGCCATGTTTGCTCGCTCTGCTTCTCATGACAACATGCACAAGAGCATAAGCCAACCAACCAAACAAGATGCAACCAACCAAACAACTTCTCTTGCATCCAGTCATCCCTCCACCCTCATGCATCCAACCAAACAACTTCTCAACTCAGCCTGAATCAACACATACAATCAACCAAACAAACCATCTTACATCCACTCAACCTGTCTCCCACCATCCCGCATGCCTCATACGAACCAGGCTAAACTCATGCAGGCAACCAAACGCACCCTAATGGTGGACACGAATTTTTTTTTCATTTGCTGCCGGCCCATTCAACCAAATAACGTGCAACCCGACTTTGTCACGCGGCCTGCGAGCGATGCGGTACAAACCGCATGTGAGCGTTGCGCTACAGCCCAAACATGGCATGTGGCCCGCATGAGATGAGCGCACAGATGCGCGGGGCAGGAAAAACCCTAGCGCCGAGTTTGCTTTCCCGTCGCCGCCATCAACGCATAGGAGCGAGGCGGCGCAAGGTGCGGTCAGATGCAGCGCTGATGTCGGCTGCCGCGGCGCAAGGTGTGAGAGGTCACAGATTGTCGGCGCACGGGATCAGGACACGAAGCAGCGCCGTCGGCATGCGCTTCAGGCGCAAGGCCGTCAGCCGGTGGTTGCTTCGGGCGCGCTTCAGGCGTGCCGTCAGAACGCTTCGAGCGTGGGAGCCGAGGGCTGCACCTCCGTCGCTCGCGTCATCAGGCGCAGTAGCCGAGGGCGCGCCGCCGCATCGCGTTGGGTGAGGGAGCCGTCACTTTTCGCATCTGGCTTCAGGCCGGAGATCTGCGGTGCACAGTTTCAGGCTAGCAGACTGCTGCCGTGGGTTACGGGGCGCTACGGCCGAGGCTGGATGAATTTTTTTTATCGGATTTGCTAGGCATCGGACATCCTAACACTCCGTAATATTTTTTTCTACGCGTGAAACATTTTCAACCAACGCGTACAACATTTTCCTTCGACAAATGCTACAGTAAACGGATGTTGCAAGCGTTCAAGAAAAATGTTGTACGCGTTGGTAACAAATGTTGTAGGAGTAGACAAAAAATGTTTCAAGAGGCGTCCGAAGAAAACAAAAAAATCAGACGTTCGGACGATAGTATTCGCCTTTTTTTATTGATGAACAGTAACAGTATGTTTGTTTGGGTATTGATTTGATGATCTACAGGATCAACGATTCCATAAAAGCACTTACGTATGGCTTGATGATGGATAATCGTGTGATGCAGGATGAAATTCTGTAGACTATCGCGTATGATAGAGTCGTGTAGGACTTTTTGGCAAACCGAGTAGGTGCCGGCGTGATGGTGAATTAATTGCAGATCGGATCGGGCGATTAATCGCCGGTAGTAGTCATTCGTTCGTCGTCGATGATCATTCTCCTTGTGGTAGAGACTCGTGCTGATAACGTGTTGTAAAACGTTGTCGAACGCCAACGATCAAATCTCGAATTCGTAGATGCAATTCAAGAACAAGAACAATAGGCACACAATATAGGGTGGAATTCTCTCTCGCTTTATTAATTCAATAGTTTACAATGAGAGGGTACCCGATATAGAATTTTTTAAATAATACATTTTTATTCGAATTTCAAAAATATACCACGGAAAAAATTACAGAATATACCCACGCCTGCTGGATGGGCGACATGGGCTAAATAACAAAATAAGCAGGCACAGGAGGCTCGTCACTGACCTCCCTGTCGCCTAGATGAAATGGCGACAGGGGCTAATTCAACCCCTAAGAGCATCTCCAACAGTATCCAATATTCTAACTCCCAATACCTTTAGATTGGGACCTTCCCAAAAATCTTTTTCCCCCAAAAAAAGTCCATCCTCCAACAGCTCCCTTCTTTTTCCCAAAAAAAAAATCTTTATTGTTCTGGCTAGACTTATCTATAATCAACTTCTACCTGATTATAACCCAAGACAGAGTAAGAGGTGTGGAGTCTGGGCGGCTATTTCCGTGTCTGTGCTGTGAAAGCGGAACAGGGGCTGACCATGACAAGCTTGGCTATGCAAAGATGACCACAAAATAAACGAACGATTCGTTTCGCCACTCGCCAGATCCAGAACGTGATATGCTGATGTTTGCTCAGGTGATGCATCGTAACGAAGAAAGAAACGGAACGTAGTAGCAAGATGAATTGGGACGCGAAATGAAGATTGGAAGCGCGGTGCTGGTGCGCAAAAATGAGGAAGACGGGCTACTGTTTTGGGCATACCAAAAAATTGGGACGAAGAATAAGGCACTGTAGGAGTTAGTTTTTTTTTAATCATGCCCTAAATCACAATTTGAGAATAGTTTTTAGGCACTGTTGGAGATGCTCTAAGTGGCCACGATTTTCGGTTTCGTGGCCGCGTGTGCCTCTGTCGCCATTTCATCGGGCGACAGGCGTCAATTTTAGCCCCTGTTGCTATTTCATTGGGCGACAGGAGGCTAGGGGGTGATGTGGCCTCCTGTCGCCCGTTTATTTTTGCTATTTAGCCTCCTGTTGCCCATCCAACAGGCGACAGGGGTATATTTTTGTAATTTTTTTTCCGCGGTATATTTTTGAAATTCTGAATAAAAAATGTATTATTTAAAAAAAATCACCCGATATATATAGCGGTGTGGGAGAGAGTTCAGATTCGATCACATTAGAAAGAGATAGAGTTCTAACCATATTTGGTTTAGGTTTCCTTATCTCACAACAGTTGGATTTTATCACGGAATGATTTATATGGGAGACTACCAAATTTGTACAGCAACAATCTTACAGGACGGGTGCTACCAAGTTTGTACAGCAACAATCTTACAGGACGGGTATCTCTGTGCCTAGGAACACTCGCAAAATTGACTGTCTTGCAGCTTGGTTCCAACTACCTAGATGATGCAATCTATGAAGATCGCTTGCAAGGACTTGCACGTCTATATATAGATATTAAGCATGTTTGATAACTCCCTTACGATGATTATCGATTCAAGTTGGTCTCCTCCGTTAAGATTGGTAGTGGCTGACCTCCGATCGTGTCGGGCTAGGGACAATATTTCCAACATGGCTTAGATTCTAATGGAGATTTTTTTTTTGCAGTGATTTTTTTTTGGGAAAAAATGATGATTTGCCTTATTTTTCCAGTGAACCTGATGATTTGTCCTATGATATTCATCAATTCCCACTTATTTAGTGGGGCAAATGATCAAATCTCTCGTCAGGGATGTAGTCAAACTACAGTCCAGATTTCCATGTGGATAAAGTCGTCAAAGGTTGTAGTTCCGCTTTAAAGCCTACTTGGGAGAGCTGCTACTGGATCAAAAACTTTTTTGGTTTGTTAGGTCAGAAGCAACAGAGTGACTACAATGTGGCTTTTTTGTTATCTTTGTTTGGCAAATTGATCGCTTTCAATTGTAGCTTTTGAGGGCCAACCAAGCAGGGAGGTAGTAATATAGCGAAGTATAGCGGCGTCCGAGTGGAAAGGTGACGTGGAGGCGGGATGGCGGAGGTCAAGAAGACAGAGCGACCAAGGTGAAAAGTAATCAAGTGAAGTCACAGCTAAAAAGCTTCTCTCCAAAGAACTGCAACTTTTGGGGTGCTTACATTTGTGACTTAGTTTTCGGTACTTTGTACCATCTTTGTTGAAGAAGCTTTTGGCTCAAAGCTAAAACACAGCTCCTCAAAACAGCCCCTTAATCTAATAAATGACAATCAGCAAAGTTATCACCCGAAGAAATTTCCTCTCTAATATCTTTGCCTGACATGGCCATTAGTGAATCACATCGCGGCAGTCAAATTCTTAGGCAATTAGGCAAATTGAAAAGCCGTGACACCTAGAGTTGAATAATATATACCATTAACATGTTGATCGTATTCTTCCAGGCCAAGTTTCTTTGCACCAAGAATATAGGAATAGATACAAAGCAAAAGCACCCATGGACCTGCGACTTTTTTAAATAATACATTTTTTAATAATTTTACAAAAATAATATATCGCAAATTTTTTTAACAAAAATACATCTTTGTCGCCAATTCATTTAGTGACATAACTTCTGTCATCGCCAAACTAATTTGACTCATAGATTTTTGTTAAAAAAAAGAGTATTTGTTTTGTAAAATTGTTTAAAATTTTATTATAATTTTAAAAATTCCTTCTGTTGTTCACCCAAACCAAGAGCTCCCCCATCCAAAGGTTACAATCACCAGCTATTCTGACGATGAGAGGTCCACACTTGTCACCTTCTGTGAAATTATGTGCTGAAAAATTGAGTTAGTGATGAAATTGGCATTGCAAAATGGTTGTACTCTTGGCATGTGTGGTGCTTGTAGATGTGTTGTTTCAAATGATTACTTGATGTGCTTCTGATGACATGGTAATGATTTTGCTTGATGTAATACGCTCGTGTAAGTGTTTGTATGGACTAATCTTAAGTCAAGTTATGAACTTGTGCTTGTGCATGGTTTTGTGTTTGTTCATGTACAGGCGTTGCTTCAGGGCGAACGTGGTCGGTGATGGAATCAAAACTAGATTCATGAAGGAACTGAGATTCGGGACTAGGTTAAACGAGAAACCGAGGTCCTAGTGGTCAAGAATGTCATGCGAGATGTTCGGACTAAAGAACGGTGCACGTGGAGCAATTGAGTTACGCGAGAGCGGCAGGTGGGCTATACGTATGCATGTGTGAATTTTGGGCTGTATGCATATATTGACACATGTATAATTGGGCATGGTGTGTATGCATGCATGTGATTATGAATAACTGTCAGGCTTAATAAGGCAAGTTTTGTTGTGGGCCGCAAATTAAGGGAGTGCATTGCGGCTTGAGAGCACCTTGTACAGGAGCGGTCGAGGTCCTTGGGCCCAGAAGTTTACTCGCGGCTGGATTGGGCCTGAAGGTCCTCACGGCCAGATTGTTTTTCCCTGGCAACTAGACTTCCATGCGGCTAAGTCCCTGGTGGCCTGGTGTCTCCCGCAAAGCCTGGAGAGTTCCTGCGGCTGGTGACCTCCGTTGTAGCGAGAGCTCCTGGTGGCTTGCGGCAGGACAGCTTCTTGTGGCTAGAGTTTTCTTGCGCCCTGTAGTTCTAACAATTTGGAGATTATCTGAGGATATTTTTCAGGCATCTTGTGAACACATCTTAGCAATAAAAATCAAGATTTGCATGTTGATATGTTGGTAATCTTGTTCTTCTTTTTTGTTCTTTAAAAGTTCTTTGTTTGTATGCTTGTTTTGTTTTTAGATTGATTCATTGTTTCACCATGATAATTTTGATTTGATCCATTCAAAACCTTTCTAAGGCATCAAGTGATTGATCGAAAAGTTTGATTGGTAATTCCTCATAGATCCTGATTAATCTTGTAATTAGGATTTGATCAATTTTCGTCATTATTTGGTACAATCATCTTACAAAGGTCATAATTCTAGTTGCGTAGATCCGATTGAGCTGATTCTTGTTGGGTTAGTTTCAAAATTAAATCTAGTTTCTGCATTCCAAATTTCACTTCCATCCAACGGTGGGATCTTTGGTAATAAATGTTTCAGTGGATGTATATCAATCTGTTTTCGTGGAAACCAAAGCAATTTTTCATAATTTGTTTAGGCGTGTTTTGAGAACCACTAAAAAATTGGTTTTAGCTTCCGCGCAATCATTCACCCCCTCTGATTGCTATATTAGTGATATCGATCCTACACCTTCAAAGTAGTTGGTGGACTACTTGCCTTTGAAGCAGGTCTATCAGACACGACAAACCTTCTTTCGTTATGGAAGGGTGATGACTGTTGCCATGGAAGGATGTCCGGTGTAGCAACAAAACCGGCCACATCATCAAGCTTGATCTCCAAGGGCCTGATTGCGACAACGGTGATGCTAGTACGCAGGTGCTAGGAGGCACCATTAGCTAGCTCCTCATTGCTTGGTTTACAACATATGCAATATGTAGACCTCAGCTGCATCAGGTTCAATGAGTCACGCATATCAGCGTTCTTGTGTTGTCTCCACAATTTGACACATTTATGTTAGTTCTATTTGCGATATATATGTACGATGATTAATTTGACAACAATATTTACGATGGAATACAATATTTGTGATGGAATAATTTGTTTGCAGAAGATCAAAGTACTGGGTTGTTTTTATCTATAACAGGAGATGCAGCGCATTAGTACCTGGTTAGTAGTAGCACATGAGTTGACCATCCAAATCGGCCAGCATGCACTTCCCTAAGAAAAAATGTACTATAAAATGATGATCATACAACAAAAAGGAACTGAGCATAGCTTAGTTGGTGGCTTATTCTTTGGCTCGAATTTGGATGCCTATTCTTAATTTGGGTCCCTCCTAGGTATTCTTGTTTTAAGATCAGACAGCAAAGATAGCTAGGAATACACTTCACGAGCAAGTAGAAACAATTGTTGGAAATTGCTAAAGAGTACTCATGTGTTTTCTCATTTTGGGATACTCGAATTTTTCATCCTTTTGATTGGCCTCAAGATTCGTTCCTTCAGCGAGTTAGTTTAGAGTTGGGTTCACTAGAGCCCCTAGTATGGAGGGGGGCGGGACAGACCGACGGTGAGTGGAAGAGCGGAGGAGGGCAGTGGGTGGTGGAGGAAGAAGGAGGCGGTGCAGAACGGTGCTTAGGGTGGAGGGAGGGAAGCGGAAGCGGGAGAAGTGGCGGTGACTGGTGGTGGCACGGCGGTAGTGGTGAGGCGTGGATGCGGCTAGGGTTTGCGTAGGGGAAGGAGAGAGAATTTATATGGTTTGGGGGGATGATATCCTTTGAATCCACATCCAATGGCTCAAAATTCGAGTACCTATTAAAAAATATTAATATGACACCTAGACACCACCAGTGTTTAAGTTTTATATGAATTAAATGACACTCGTTGATAAATGGCTACTTTATTTTTGGGTAATATGGCAGAGATCTCTCAACCTTGTTTTTTTTTTAAATCAGGTTACACATATTTTCCGCAAGGAATTGTTCAATTGCTCTTACTTGTGGTGTTGTCGTCTTGGTAATTTTGGCGGCCTAGGCAATGTTTGCATAAACTTTTACTTGAAATGACAACAGATGCCAGGATTCAAATGCGCACTTACTAAATAAATTAGTCTACTCTTGTCCCGAAATGAACGAAGTATCGATTTTACATATCAAAAACACGTGTTGATTTCCCTCATGCCGTGCTTAGTTTATGCCATCATCAATAATTTCGAGCCACCATTACTTGGAACTTCACTATTATTTCCTACATTCAAACTTGGACAAAGGGAGTACCACTTAATATTTGACAAAACTTGGGACTAGTGATATGAGAGGCACAGTACATGACAGAGTCTTGGGAGAAGTAACATCCATCTCTCTTGTCACACCGAATGATAGGGCTGATGACTTGCAAGTCATCGTGTTCAAAAGACAAACAGGTCACACTACTACAGAACCGGCTACTAGTAGCGGTTCGTAACCCCCTTTAGAAGCGGTTTTATAACCGCTTCTAAGCAACCGCGTGTGATACCCGTCGGGTATCACAAGCGGTTGCTCAACCGCTTTGTGCTTTGTGGCACCGTAAGCGGTTGGGAAGGTGTTCGGGAGGGCCGATGGAGCCGCCACGTGGGGAACTCCACAAGCGGTTCGCTTTACAAACCGCCAGGAGAAGGATATCGAAGCGGTTCGTCGTACAAACCGCCAGTGAGAAGGATATCCGAAGCGGTTAGTCTTACCAACCGCTAGGAGAGCAACACTCTACAAGCGCTTGAGTCACCAACCTCTTGTGGAGAGAGTTTTCGATTATATGTATTTTAGAATATGTTCTTACAAAGTGTTTTTGTATATCGCTTTTGACCATAAAATTAAATATGAGGGAGGAGTTTTTTGCAATTAAATATATATTGCATATGCATACTCATACACATGTTCACAAGCTAGCTAGCTCACTACACGAAAAAACAAACTTAATAGTGTAAAAATGGACAAGTACATAGACGCAACCAACGCTATAATTTTGAATGATGAAAAAAATGATTATCGAACTCATTTCTTGCATCCGCACTCTTTTTGTCCTTGGTCGACGTGGATGTCGTCGGCAGCTTCATCGGTGTTCAACTCGAAACCTTACGTGGAACTCGCCATTTCGTGATACAACCTCGTCGACAATGAAGCCGATGAATTGTTCTTGGAGTCGCGCGCACAAGTGAGGCGAGCACGTTAACGTGCTCATCGATGTTAATGACAATTAATAAAGCGGAAGTATATAAATATCCGATCACATGCAATTAATTAAAATGTAAGTTGTAGCTAACAAATTGACATGCATATACTGAACCTCGGCATAATGTTCCTAAATCCGCCATGGATAAAACTTTGAATATAGTGGAACACGTAGTAGCCACATAAGTTGTTTCCAAATTGCCGCGCTTAACCTTCAAGGGAGAAATTTGAATATCGATGAAGAACCGATATGGCGATGTATATTAATAATAGTTTTTGTAGTATGCTGAAAGTGCTTACTATGACTTCAATTCTTTCTCGAATTCTCCTTTTTGCTTCTTCTTAAACTTTGCAAATGTCTTGTTAAGGATGTTAATGAACCATTGGTATTTTTGGACTGGATTCCTTCTTGAGTCATAAACTGTAATCCTGCTGTTGTCAAGCTCGATGACTAGAAGGATCCAGTGAAACCTATTCATATATTACAACATATGCGTAAGTAGCTACTCGTACTATCAATGGCTTAAGAAATACAAGAACAAGAGGTTTGTGAGAACACGTACTTGAAGTTGAAGGGAAGAAGTATGTACGGTTTGTAGTGCTGTTTCAACAGTGCATGCAAAAGGTATGCCTCAACGTTCGATTTTTGCATGTCGTATGACCAGACTTTCTCGTTGACAATCTCTGGGTCGATGAAGCCAACGCTCTGCTTTGCCCGCTTGTACATCGTTGTATCTCCATTCTACATAAGAAGGGATAACTAAGTTAATTAGATTTTCAATTTTGTGGTGCGAGAGGAAGCAAACGGTAAACTTAGTAGATCGACACTTACAGACACCAAAGAGGACATGAAAGACACGTTGACCTCGTCTCCTTGGTACACATGGTACAAGTCATCGAATTCCACCATAGTTCGTGTTGTTCCTTGGAAGAAATACTCATCTTGGAAACGGAGGAGGAACATTTGCTCTCCTTTAGATGCCCTTTCCATGTACCATTCATGCATTTGACGATCTTGGTTGGGAGATCTTTTATATCCTTTGGATCAATTAGCGGTTTGCCCAACTCATACTTCCATTTGGTTGGTGCCATTGGAAGATCTGGTCTAATGATTTGAGTCCCGCGTCCTTCAGAATGCCATTTTCTCAAGTCCTCAAAGACTGGCGATCTTCCACTTTCTTCTTCTTTCCCTCACCAAGGAGCCCGTGTATTTTGCAATCGTAGCCTTTCTTATTGTCCTTTTGTAGTCGCCATCACAAAGCGGTGCCGCCCGCATGACCGAAAGTGCTTCACGCTTTTTTATCTATTTTAAGCTTGGGCTCGCTTTTTGGCGCAAGTCGCCACATCCGTTTTACGGATGCAACTAGCTCCTCCGCAATCGATCATATGGCCTCTTTGGCGGTTGCTTTGACATTTTCAGCTCACGGATCTCGACTTCGTGGGAGGAGGTGCTAGTCTTGGATCCTCCTTCCGACATCGAGCTTCTTCCTGGGAGATGCCGGAGGCGTGGGACCGGAGATGTTGGGTGCTTTACTTTCAAAGGTGGCGGAGTCGGCTTTTTGTGGAGCGGGAGGTGGAGGAGGCGTGGCTCGACCACCGGGAAGCATTGCGTAGGCGACGCCGGAGGAGTCGTGGGTTGTCGGCGTGTGGAGGCGTGCTTGCTCTCAGTAGCTGGTTCAAATTATGGGCCTCTCTTGCCGGAGATATAACCTCCACACCATCTGAAATATGATGTACTTTTTGCGCCATAGGATGAATGTGCCATGGAGGGCTCTGCCCAAGGTTGGTCACCTCGTCGCCCCGTGAATATCGAGAATGAGATCTTCGGCCCCCACCACCTCTTCCATCGTGACCTTCGAGTATCCGGCAGTATCTGGTTGCGTGGAATGTCCGCCCGCCTCACCGGATAAGCCATGCCATAAGCCACCTTGAAGGAGAGGTTACGATATCAATATGTAGCTCGCCTCGACCGGCGGCGAACCTTGATGTTGTCCACGGATGACGGCTCGCGGGTCGCCTCACATAGGCCACGGCGGATGCGCAATCGCTTTTTAGGCGCGGTCGGATCGATCATGGATTCGGCGCCGCTGAACATTGGTCGAACGTAGTGCTCCTCGGTCGACTCATTGCTTTGGACACTTTTTGCGTGATCGACATCGATGGAAGCCTTCGTAGCTCTAAGCTCTTCCTCCAATCGGCTCACTCTACCTCGATCTCTCCTCTTGCTTCTTTCCCGACTCCTATAAGTGCTTGAGTCTTTGGCAAAGCCGTGCCTCCATGGCACCTTCCGAAACCTCGTGGTCCGCCCCAGTGCTCGTGGTTTTGAAGGGCATATGTTAGCTCATCATTCTCCTCGTCCGTCGCAAGGATCTTGACCGAAGTCCGCCGATGGCTTCTACAATCCTTTCGCCAACTTCTTGGACTGCTTGTGCCATCACCAAGCTACCATCATCGGCAAGGCTGCCCTCGTGACCCAATAACCAATTGCGCATGCGGGCTCCCAATTTCGGCCAGTATAATATCGTGTTGCCGAAGTTCATCTTCCCGCTTGTCCCATTTCTTTGCAGCCTTGATGTAACCACCGGTCCCGAGATGGTGGTGGTATTTCTTCTTCTGTGCATTCACCTTGTTTTTCTCTCTCGGCCCGTCTCGATCCGACAAATTGTACTCCTCGAAGCATCCCAATGATCGGCCAGCTTAGGAAATTTATTGAAGTCTGGCCTTTCTCCTTTGTCGATGTACTTGCGGGTGAGGGACGACTTCCACTACTGAAAGGAAGTTGCCATCTTCTTCAAAGCCCATCCCTTGGCCTTCTGTTCGTACCCTTCTGGAAAAGTGAAATTTTCCTTTATATCATTCCAGAGCAGTTCCTTGGTAGCTGCAGGGACTTCTGCCCATTTCTGGATGCTGATTGGGACGTGATCCCTCACGTGGTAGCCGCAAGCGTTGTTGAAAGGCCCAATTGCTGAATCCGGGGCTAGCAGACTCCCGTCGTTGCCGACTTCGGTTATCACGTACTTTATCGAAGGCTTCTTGTTAGGTCCTCGGTTCATTCCGGCCTGGGTGGCCGATGAGGTACCGGGTTGGATACACAAACACATATAATATGAATGATTTTAGAATAATTAAATGTTTACGATGAATTTATAATGGGTAAGAGTATACCTCGGTACCGTTGTTAACGGCCTCATCGACAAATACAAGAAGACCATCGTGATTTTCCGCATCGCTGATAACGGCCTCATTGGCTAAGACGCTACCCAACAAGAATGGTCTCGAACAATGATTTTCCGCTTCATCGTATTCGGGTCACCACGCCTTGGTGTCGCCATCTAAAGTAGAGCAAATCTCGAGGCTTAGATTATATATGAAGATAAGATTGTTGAGAACAATTCGAGTTTGAAAGCATAGTTTAAGATCGACAGAACAGTTTGTGCCTCGATGAGATCACATTCCTTGGGTTACTTTCGCATGCAATCATATACTTATACATTTCACATAGACTTACACATTTCACATGATACATATACAATTGACAATTCACATATACTTATACATTTCACATATACTTACACATTTCACATAGACTTACACATTTCACATGATACATATACAATTGACAATTCACATATACTTACACATTTCACATAGACTTACACATTTCACATGATACATATACAATTGACAATTCACATATACTTACACATTTCACATAAACTTACACATTTCACATGATACATATACAATTGACAATTCACATATATTATTTGTTTGAATAAAAAATAACGAATCATTTTATTCCACACTAAGATGATTTTAAAAAATGAAATAAGTTAGAAATCCACGACTAGAATGTTAATAGTCTATTACACCAAAAGAAAGCAGAGCGATCAGTTCCTTGTCAACCAAGCACGTCACCTTGGCCTTCTCCACGGAGTGTATCGTATGCTCTGCTGGCAGCCATGCTTTTGGAATAGCAGTGTTGATCAAAATCTAGACAGACCTTCTCAGCGGCGGCATTTAATGTCGATGGGCTCAGAACGGCGGCAGCATGCGCGCGCTGCGTTGTCGGCCGTTGCGAGCCCATCGGCGACATCAAAAGCCGACCGCTGGAGAAGGTCCTGTTCGATTGACCAAAGACTGTGATGTTCCAAAAGCATGGCTGCCAGGAGAGCATACGATACACTCCGTGCATGTTCCAAAAGCATCGCTCTGCTTTCTTTTGGTGTAATAGACTATTAACATTCTAGTCGTGGATTTATAACCTTACTTCATTTTTTTAAAATCATATTAGTGTGGAATAAGAATAATTCGTTATTTTTTTATTCAAAAAATTTTATCGAGTCCTTATCTTCATCCGACCAAATTTCAATCGGAATAAAGGATAGATTGTGATTACGCCCCGTGGCATAAATGTTTTCACAGATTCTACTTCACATCTCACTGAAAATAACTATTTTTCTACCAAATAAACTGAATCAAAGACAGAAGTAGTAAAATGAAGAGCATATATTTTAAAACAACATGAAAGAAGAACTTGCGTAAGGGCTTTAAGAATGAAATTTCCATTGCAATTCTTCATATCAAGACAAAGAGTCTTGGAGAATCGTAATAAAATAGCATGTGGAACCAAGCAAATCATTACAACGTGCACATCGACAACAACAACAACATAGTCATCTATATTTATGAAACATGTTAATGAATCACCTGATGGTAATGCTAACAGCAATACTATCTTAGCTCAAATATATTTTGATTTTATACATATATATCTTGCATGGCATTCAAGATCTTGTCAGATTTCCCAAATCCACCCAAGGCCGCACCATATCTTAGCTCAAATATATTTTGATTTTATACACAAGGAGTATATCCAACCTCCAACAACACCATATCTTGTCAGATTTCCCCAAATCCACCCAAGGCCAAGACTGACCTTGCACGGCTCGATTCTTCCCAAACAGAGCAAACCACACAAAGTCAAAATCATCCAAACCAGCCCTTCTTCCTCACTCCCTCCTTCTTCCTCACTCTCCTTCTTCTTGCTCTGACCTAGCGCCCACCTAGCCGGACCGCCTCCTCGACATTTCGGCGAACACCTTAAGGGCAATGGGATTAGAGAGGAGGAGGAGGCGTCATGCAGCTATACCTCGGTCCTCCAGGTGGAATGGCGGGCGGCGCCGAGCGGTGGCAAGAGGAGGCGATGGCGAGGTGGCGGATCTGGCGAGGTGGCGTCGCGCTGGCTCTCGGCAGGCGGCAACCGAGACTTCAAAATTTGGGGTGTGAGGCGGGGACTTAGAAAATTTGGGGTGTGAGGAAGAGCGGGAGTATCGACTTTATATAGGGCACCCACTTTTACAAGCGGTTAATAATAACAACCGCTAGTAGAGTTTCTCAAGCGGTTGGTATTATCAACCGCTAGAAGAGGACTTCTACAAGCGGTTAATATTACTAACCGCTTGTAGAACACATGGATGGGCGGGAGTGGGAAAGGCCCTATGCAAGCGGTTGGTATTACGAACCGCTTGTAGAGCACCCTTCTACAAGCGGTTCGTAATACCAACCGCTTGTAAAAGTGCTGACCGCATAATATTAAAAACAACACGGTGTCCATATCGTTCGATAAGATCTCTTCCTCCCCCCTGGCTAGCGCGTGGCGTTTGAGTGTGCGGGCTCGTCCACCCCTTGTTCAACCCGCCGCGCCTTGCCATTCTTTTTTTTAATTGTGCGGCATTTTCTACAAGCGGTTGGTATTACGAACCGCTTGTATAGACCCTTCGACAAGCGGTTCGTAATACCAACCGCTTGTAGATGGTACTTCTACAAGCGGTTCTTACTACGAACCGCTTGTAGAAGTGGGTAGAGCTTTAAATTCTCTAAGTCCCCGCATGCACTCTCCCACACCTTCAAATTTTCTACGTCCCGAGCGCCTCCTCTCTGTCGCGCTCCCTCCTGCTCTCTGTTTTCATGCCCACATGGTGTTCGGTGAAATGCCCACAAGGAGTTTTGTTGATATGTTCATGTTGGAGTAATAAAAAAATATTGTTGATGGTATGTTTTTGAACTCTTTGAAGCTATTAATTCATGTCGACGGCCTCATCAAATGGCGAGACGAAGAGACAACTAGAGCATTGCGGATGAAGCTATCGTGTCCTCGATGCGGAGATCCAGAATGTGTTCACCTCCCATACATCCAAGAATCCATCCCGAGTGTTCATGAAGTGTTCAATATGTCGGTAAGTTTTTGAAGTTATTCATTTGTTCATATTCCTTGACTTTCACCTTCCGCTCCATTCTTTCGCTTGAAGGGCACAAGATGTCCAGATTAAGCGTTAATGATAAAGCCACCATAGTCTTGAAAATCTTGCAATGCAAATTGTCTGCATTACAAGAAGATTTGCCGCCAAGGAGAGTTCACAGATCCGGCTACTAGTGTCTATAAGAGGAGAGATGCACATCCCACGCTTCGATGACAACAAGAGTATTAAAAGCTAGAAGAAAGGATGGAAAGAGTAGAGGACATGCTAAAGAAATTAGTTAATATAGCTATCATTGTAATGTTGCTCCTTTTAGTTAATATAGCTATCATTGTAATGTTGTAAATTTCACACTGCTTTTGGAGTTTTTGTATGGGAATTTATGAGCTAACTATGCTAAGCTGAATTTCTCTTTGTATGGTAAAATTTACACAGTCCTTTCATAGAGTGGATATAAATTTTCAGGCTTTGTTCTCATTTTAAAATTTTTACAAATGGTTTTCAGGCTTTGTTTTCATTTTAAAATTTGTATAAATAATTATGTACAAGCAATGTTAAACATCAACATATCAACATGATCATATGGAATAATTTGTATACAAGTAGTACATCTTAAGTCTTCGTCTTTACAATTGTTCCTTCGTTATGACCGTGACGTATGTAAGGAGCATCGACATCACTGTCACACAGGATGTTTATGTCGACATCAACTGTAAAAGGAGGGAGCTCGTCGAATCGACCATACTCTTCCTCGCTTGTGACGTTCTCAACTCCTACAATCCTTCGCTTGCCTTGGAGAACCACATGTCGCTTTGGCATTACCTTTTGCTTGTCCTTCGCTTCTTAGGTTTTCTTGACATGTCCATTACATAGAAGACCGGATCACATCGTTCATGAGAACAAACGGTTCACGCCTATAGCCGACTTCGTGAGATCCACGGTTGTCATGCCGTATTTGTCGACCTTCACACCGCTTTGGAGTCACTTGACCCATTGGCACTTAAATAGAGGGACCTTCAGAGGTCCATAGTCGAGCTCCCATATTTCTTCTATGAAACCATAATATGTGTCCAACTCGCCACGTTGTCTTCTTGGCCTATAC
The DNA here is from genome assembly GCA_036346375.1 of Guadua angustifolia. NCBI lineage: Eukaryota > Viridiplantae > Streptophyta > Magnoliopsida > Poales > Poaceae > Guadua > Guadua angustifolia. Next base: position 390,612 of record JAYEVE010000073.1, on the reverse strand, counting down.
GGACATCGCTGTTCGATTGGTGCTCTGTTATCCCGGGATCCGTGTAGAATATGTAACCATTGATCTCATACCCTTGAATGTCACGATTTTTTGTGATGGTCCCCGAGCCAAGTGTTGCAATAGTTCATCGCTTGACCCTTCCTCAAGGATGTACTACAGTAGCTACCGCCGAAAGAATCCATGTGCTTCGTGGTTATCCAACTCTCTCGTCTTCCCTGTGAACTCGCGGCGAGGACACTCTTGTGCTTTGAAGGACATAGGGGCGACTATAGTTGATTGCTTGCAGCGTTGAAATGTGCTTGCTTGAATGCAACAAGATCATTGCATGCAACCGATTGCCTTCCTATTGTCCTTTGCCCCGTAGCCTCCCTCGTCGTGATATGGGGACGCCGATAGGATTTAGATCATTCATATAATCAACACAAAACTCTATCACCTCCTCCACACGTAGCCCTCGGCAATGCAGCCTTCCTGGACGCGAACGGTTACGGACGATTTCTTGAGGACACTCATGTACCTCTCGAAAGGGAACATGTTGTGCGAGATACATCGTCCGAGGATACCTATCTCCTTGACAAGGTGAACGGTGAGATGAACCATGATATCAAAGAATGCAGGAGGAAAGATCATCTCGAGGCTAACCAAACTTTGTACCACATCGCCTCCAACTTAGGCGCTTTAGCCGGTTCGACAACCTTCTCGAAATGGCGTCAGAAGTAACATAGCTTTGTGATTGTCCCCGCACCCACTCGGGTAGTATACCTCGACAACTACCGGAGCAATCAGTGTCATCAACACAAGGCGCTCATGGGATTTTAGGCCTTGGAGTTTGTTCTCTTCGTGTTTACGAGTCTTTTACATTTGAGGAGTATCCGAAGGGACCTTCACACTGCTCAAACAATCAATCATGCTTTTTTCTCTTCTTTGCTTGGAGTGTAGCTCGAGGATGTAGAAAAAGTTGTTTTGTCCCTTCTTTGTTTTTCGGATGTAGGTCACTCCTCACCTCCATGTCTTCAAGGTCCTTCCGAGCTTGCGCAGTATCTTTCGATTTGCCATACATATCTATGTAGCCTAGCGAGTTCAAGCAAACATTCTTCGTGATGTGCATGAAGTCAAGCGAGTGACTGAACCTCCAAAACTTCCCAATACTGGCAGTCCCAAAATATTGATTTCTTCTTCCATGTGGGTGCATGACCATCCTCGTTCGCAAGCAGTATGCTTCCAAGACCCTTCCCAAATACTACTTTCAGATCCTTTACCATAGCAAACACAAGTCGCCCATTACGATGCCGAGGCTTAACACTTAATTCTGTTCCCCGCTAAATTTATCGCTTTTCCACCTCAAAGCATGACTGCCAGAAGAAACTGCGGTGGCCCATGTACACACACTTCCGAGAGTTTTTCGTACATGCAATCCGTTTCATCTATGCACTGGTGCGTGCTTTAAACCCTTTGACAGTTTGGCGACAGTTACCGAGAGCAGCCAATCGTTGATTGTTACAAACAACAATGCACGCAGTTGAAATACTCTCTTTGTACTCATCCCAAACCCGCACACCATCCTCCCACAACTTCACAAGGTCTTCAACCAATGGCTTTAGGTAGACATCAATGTCGCTTTCGTGTTGCTTCGGCCTTCGATCAACAATGGCATCATGATGTACTTCCGCTTCATGCACAACTATGGAGGAATGTTATAGATGCAAAGCGTCCACGGGCCAAAGTGCTATGGATGTTGCTCAATCGACCGAAAGGATTCATCCCATCGGTGCTCAACCCAAACCTTATGTTTCGACCTCATTTGCAAAGTTCGTAAGCCCGATCTACTTTCCTCCACCGCGAGCCATCTGCAGGTGTCTAAGCATCCCGTCTTCCTTACGCTCTCTCGCATGCCAACGCATCATCTTGGCATGACCTTCGTTAGCAAACAGACGCTTCAACCGGGGATCACAGGAAATACCACAATACTTTGGTGGAGTTCTCTTCTTCGACGATTCCCATCTAATTCACCGATCGTCATCTTGTACCTTATACCGGATTCTTCGCTGCACCGGACAAACCTCCAAATCGGCATACTCATTGCGATCTGAGATACAATCGTTAGGACATGCGTGTATCTTCCGTGACTTGCAATCCTAAAGGGCGAGAGGACTCGCTTCGCTTCATACGTGATTCGGTAGAGTGTTACCTTCCTAAGCAACTTCTTTACGAGTGATAACAAACCATTGAATGCCTTGTCCGACACACCATTTGTGGCCTTCCATTGCATGAGTTCTAGTGTAATCGCAACTTTTGTGGCCCCGTCCACGCTTTGGGTACAAAAGCAGCCTGTGGTCCTCTACCATGCTCTGAAACTTCTTGTATTGTCTTTCCTCTGTGAACTCTCCCTCTCCATCACGGAGCATCCGATCTAACTCATCATCGCCATACTCGTCGATCAGATCTTCCACGGACCCGTATTGAGTGGTGTCCGGCATACTGTTGGCTCTATCTTCCTCTTCTTCATCTTCTTCATCATCTTCCTGTCGAATCGCCTCTGTTTCTCCATGGTGGGTCCAGCAGGTATAGTTTGCAATAAAACCTCTCGTGATCACATGGCTCATAACCATCCATCGTTCGGAGTGCTCCTTCTCATTCTTGCAATCTACGCACAAACAACGTATGAAGCTTCCTGGAGGCAAAAATGCAACGGCCGCGTCGAGAAACTCCTTCATGCCATCTCTGAACTCTCTTGACCGACGGTCCGCATTGTACATCCATTGCCGGTTCATCTACACCAATAAAAATAATAACAACATCTATCACAATATTTAATTAAAGCTAACTATGTCTAATAGTTTTGTATTTTTTAATCATTCTGCATTCTTTTAACTAAAGCCAACTAATTATTTCTAATCCTGCTGCATTTTTTAAAATAAAACTAACTAATTGTTACATGTTCATGCAAACCTTTTCTATCATTCCGCATTTTAATTTTACTAAATAAAAATTATTTTTTACCTTTTCCCCACCTTTGTAATTTTTCATCGTTTCACATTTATTGCATTTTATTCCATACACCAAACAATATATCACCTTAAGAACAAAAAAATAAGCCAACAACAGAAACACTAACAATTCCCACAAGAACAAAACATGATTTCTCAACATCCAATGCACAAAAAACATCAATATATAGGTGAGAAGGATGTCAGCAACATGTTACTCACCTTAGAAACAATTAATTCGGAGCTAATAGCCTCAATTGAAAATTTTGGCAGCACCTCCCCCCATGAACTGCGCTCTCGGCCCACCACTCTGCTGTCCAGAGCGAGCTCGGGGAGGAAGATGGGGTTTAAATGCGCTGGGCGGGAGGTCTCTACAAGCGGTTCTACACACGAACCGCTTCTGGATCCTCACCTATAGAAGCGGTTCGTGTATCAAACCGCTTCTACAGATCTAGAAGCGGTTCTATACACGAACCGCTTCTAGAGATGGCACTCCAGAAGGGGTTCGTGTCAAGAACCGCTTCTAGAGACCCCCTCCCGCCCGTTGCCCATGAACCGCTTGTGGCACGTAGAGCACAAGCGGTGCGCACCTAACCGCTTGTGATAGACCGGTTGTGAAGGCCGGTTCTGTAGTAGTGTCAAAAGAAGACAGAGTAAAAAGATATGCATTAATAACCATTGTCAATTTATGATGTGAATATTGGTAAAAGGAAACGGCGTGTGGGGAATAGCACTTGATTCTCCATATCGCTATTGTTGTTATGTCATCGGTTGTCTACCCACTACGAAATCAGGTTAACTAGATTTGAGCTTTGCTCAATATAGATGTATATGAGCTCAATCTTGAGCATCAGTTTTGTCCATGCAATCTTTTGTTTCAAATTGTGATCGCCATGTGGGCCATGCTCATTTATTTTGGCTAAATATCATGGAAATTTTGAGAACAAGTGTGCTAAAATCATTTCTTACGACAGAATTATATGTCATTGAGATATGGTTGGAGATTTACAAGATGGCAATGGTTAGTTGAAACAACCCATCCTTGTATGCAGATTGTAACGAGATTTTCTTTTCTTGACTCCTACACACCGAACCTAACTATTTATGTAGTATACTTGTCATTTGTGCGACTCGTCGTCACTCCGATGACTTCTTAATTTAGCCAATGCAAGGATACTTCGTCTCAAGTCTTAGCAACTTATGTCCTGTTTGGGACAGCGGGTAACCATGGAATTACCGATGAGCCTTCGCTTTTGACTGCGTTTCTACTTCGCACTGTACGTCAGCTAAAAATTTCTGACATTCACCAAGACTTTGGAAGTGTATCACTTAAATGAACAAGTGCAGTATTCGTTGATTAGTTTTGCAACCAAACTAATTGCATACCTAAATGAATCTGTAGGTATTCGAGATAATTGCAGTTCTACAGCTTTTTAGATAAAGAAAAGCCAACTGCATAGACAGACTTTGTACGGGTTCCATTAATATATACTCCCTCCGTTCCAAAATATAGGGCATATTAGAATTCAGAAAAGTCAAATTACATAAATTTTGACCAAGAATTAGTTAAATTATGTGCATGTTTAATTTACAAAAGATGTATCAATTGATTCATATTTCACTTATCTTTCAATTATTGTTGGTTTCATAACAATTCATAATATATTATAACAGAAATTAATGATCAAAGTTTACTTCAAAAGACTTTTTTGAATTCTAATATGCTCTATATTTTGGAACGGAGGGAGTATATGTGTGCTGATCACCAGTTTTCTTAATATAAAGCGAAGCCGTGTAAAATAATTCCTTAATATAGACAAATGTTCATTCAAACAACTTCACTGTTATGCGTACAGGTCAATTGTCCCAATCACATGGAACTTCACACTTTAAATATTGTTCATCCATTCAAGGCACTATTAACACAGCACCACAAAGACTTGTGTATTACAGGTTAGGTGTCTTAATCAACCTGAAAAATGTACTATAAAATGAAGGTCAGACAAAAAAAAGGAACCAAGTCTAGCTCGATTGATGGCTTATTCTTTGGCTTGAATTTGGATACATATTCTTACTTTTGGGTACCTCCTGGGTATTCTTGTTTTAAGATCAAATAGCAAAAATATGTAGGAAATTGCTAAGAAGTACTTGGGTGTTTTCTCACCTTAGGAGTTCCCGAACCCAACTATTTAAGTATGTAGTATACTTGTCATTTGTGCGACTCATTCTCGCTCCGATGACTTCTTAATTACTGATGGAATTACCGATGAGCCTCCGCTTTTGACTGGGTTTCTACTTTGCACTGTACATCAGCTAAAAACTTCCGACATTGACGAAGACTTTGGAAGTGTATCACTTAAATTAACAAGTGCAGTATTCGTTGATTAGTTTTGCAACTAAACTAATTGCATACCTAAATGAATCTGCAGGTATTCAAGATAATTGCAGTTCTACTGCTTTATAGATAAAGAAAAGCCAACTGCATAGACAGACTCTCTACGGGTTCCATTAATATATATGCAAGCTGATCACCAGTTTTCTTAATCTAAAGCAAAGCCGTGTAAAATGATTCCTTAACATAGGCAAATGTTAATTCAAACAGTTTCACTGTTATGCATACAGGTCAATTGTCCCAATCACATGGAACTTCACACTTTGAATATTGTGCATCCATTCAAGGCACTATTAAGACAGCACCACAAAGGCTTGTGTATTACAGGTCACGTGTCTTAATCAACCAGGAAGTACATTGCATTCGTTAACCAAATGGTTTGAGACCGCACGATCTACCCTCTAACCTGTTCCCATCTTATACTAGTCATCGCCACATCTTAACATTTTCAAATGTGACCGCAACAAGCAGGATCTAGAAGTCAAAGCACAAGCTTCCGCTTCCCTTGCTCCAAGTTTTCAATCGTTCTCCTGCATGTATAATAAATCCCTTATTCCCGGAAGATTTCGGCCTCAACCATGCTGCCCACGTGTCAGCCGGCGATTTTGCGAAAAGGCCCCTCCGTTTCTCTGAAATTACGGATAGGTCCCTGTGCGATTTCCTAAGAGACAAAGATATTTTAATCCCTTATTCCCGGAAGATTTCGGCCTCAACCATGCTGCCCACGTGTCAGCCGGCGATTTTCTTGAAAAAGGCCCTCCGTTTCTCCAAATTACGGATAGGTCCTCGTATGATTTCCTAAGAGACAAAGATATTTTTTTCACTTCGCGTTTGGGTCCGTGGACGGTATTTTTACTTTAAAAGCCTCCGTTAGTTTCAAATCGCGAACAAGCCCTTTTCTAATTTTTCAGATAGCGAACAGTCCAAAAATAACATTCGTCCTCGCTTCTTACGTTCGTGTCCTTTCTCCATTTTTCCCGAAAAAATGTTTTCGCCACCGAAAAACCCGAAAAAATTTTCGCCACCCAAAAACCCGGAAAAATGTTTTCGCCACCAAAAAACACAGATTAAATCAAGTTTTATAGCAACTTATGTATTTGCCAGCGGATCAGAATCATGGGTTTTTTAAAAATGTAGATTCGTCATGATTTATATTGTCCGTGGATTCGACGGTGGGTCCTAACGACCCATTTTTTTACAGCAAACGCAACAAAAAACCGAAAAAATATTTTCGACACCCAAAAAATGGAAACAATGTTTTCGTCTTGTGGATTTCAGATGGGTCCTAACGACCTATTTTTTTTAACAAACGCAACAAAAAAACCAAAAAATGTCTCGATAATTTTCCCTTTTTCCTCGGACTATTTTTAACCGGTTGGTGGTTTTGCGAAAATAAAAAAGTTTATTTTTCCGAGCGCATGCTATCGAAATTCAACCGGCGCAGCGTAGCGCGCTTTCCTACCTAGTACTATATATTATAGTGCTGAGGATTGCTAGCTCCTCAGCCAGGCCACGTGTCGGCCCTCACAGAGAGGTCCTCCAAAAAATTGGAAATCACGTTTAGATCCTTTCGGCTGTTTTTTAGTAAAATAGACCTGAAAAAAATACAAAATTACGTTTATGTCCCTCTGCGGTTTATGCTTAGGTCCTCCTGGTGGTTTTTAACGGGACGGACCCAAAAAAATAGATTACTTTAGGTCTCTCTACGGTTTACGTTTGGCTCCTCTCAGCGGTTTTTAGAGAGGCGGTCTCAAAAGCAAAAATACATCTCGACAAAAAAAACACAGATTCGTCAAAGGTTTATAGCAGCCCACGAATTTACTGACGGGTCCTAGCGACCTTTTTAAAAAAACAAGAAAACCGAAAATACATAAAGAAAAAGTAGCCGCGATTTTCTCAAAAAAAACACAGGTTCGTCGAAGGTTTATAGCAGCCTATATATTTGCCGACGGGTCTGAGCCACGGTTTTCTCAAAAAAAACACAGTCCTAACCGTGGTTTTCTAAAAAAACACAAATTCTTTGAAGGTTTATAGTAGCCCATAGATTCGCCAACGGGTCCTCACGATCTATTCTTTTTAAAAAATACGAAAACCAAAAATACAACCAAATTTTCAAAAATACGTAAAAAAGCAACTGTGATTTTCTAAAAACTCAAATTCATCGAAGGTTTATAGCAACCCATAGATTCGGCAACGAATCCTAACCGCGATTTTCTTAAAATAACACACACACACAGATTCATCAGAGTTTATAGCAGCCCATAGATTTTTTGGCGGATCCTAACAACCGTTTTTTAAAAAAAATATAAAAACCGAAAATACGACTAAATTTTCCAATTTTACATATTGCATTATCGTGCGCGACACAGCGCAACATGTTATTCTGGCTAGTGGTCTATCATTATCAAAGTTCCAGCTTCAAGCCGCATTAGTACCTGGCTAGTAATAGCACATGAGTTAACCATACGTACTATAAAATGAAGATCAGACAACAAAAAGGAACCACCTCGATCCAAATCGGAGTTGTTTTAATCTGACATGGCATCCTAGTTGTCTAACATGGCATCTGTCAAAGGTTAGAAATCGACAAAAATTTATACTTTGGGTACCTTCAAATTCAGCGGAGTTAGACACGAAAGTGTGGGCACACGATATAGACAGGTTCGGGCCTCCGGATGGAGTAATACCCTACTCCTGTATGGATGATGTATGAGATCGATGAACAGAGTATAAAACAGGGTGCCTAACTCTAATTACAATGAGGATTGAACTTAGAGGTGGCTAAACTATGGCTAAAGATGCTTTGCTCAAAGGGTTTTCTCGCTTGTTTAGCTTTGGATGGCTTGTAGTCCGAGAATTTCTTCCTCCTCCCCTAGGGATGTCTACCCTCATCCTTATATAGTCGTGGTAGCCTTGTCTCAGATTGAGTTGTAGTCGGTTTGTGATATCAGATCGTAACCGATGAGAAGTCCATCGTCGCGTGATCTTCATAGAGCATATCCAAACTTCCCTAAATATCAGGCATACTCGAGCCGGTTTCCTCGTAATGAGAAAACAGTCAACTCCTTCCCTACATGGAGATATCCTTTCCGCATATATCTTATCCCATTGAATCGGACATGAGATATCCGGAGTTTCTAAATGCTAGCTTGAGTATATATGGTATGGTCTTTGAGTTTCCCGTGCATGTACATATCCCATATTTAGATATTCGATAGTGGCCCCCGAACTCTGCTTAATGGAGGGTCTGTTTAAGTGCTTTGTCATTATTGCCAAGCTTGGGCTTGGTCGAGTAATGCCTCACCGGCTTGTGGTCGAACGACTCGAGTAGGTTGGGAATCGCTAAGTATCGAGCAGAAATGTGATGGGTCATGTGCCTGGCAGAAAGCCTAACCCGAATTCTTAGGGAAACCACGCATTACTCGATTTCGACTCATCGACTCGACTCTGAGCAAAGTTAGAAAAAAAATCAAAAAATCTAAGCGTAGGACAACATAACATTTATTGCCGTTGCCTGCAATGCCAAGGCGGGTACAGTGCAATCATTCCACTTTTTTCACTGATTGAAGTGCCGTGCTGTTAGGAATTGAACCGTTCACCTGTAAGGAAGACTTTGGGTTGTATAAATCCCCATGTCCGGAACTGTAGCCACTATCTTCCTCCTTGCACCCCTATTCTCATTCTTGAAACTTCCGTCACGCTCCTCAAGACCTAGCGCCGCCTCCTTCCAAGAGTTCGCCCTGCGCCTCTCTCAATGGCATCCCGTCCTTCAGCAAGCGCTGGAGTTGCGCCACCACCAAAGAAGAAAACTGAGATGGGCCGAGGCGGTCTTCGAGGACGAGGCCTTCAAAAAGGTGTGGCAAAAGTCGATGATGACTGAGAAGCGCCTTACCAAGCAGGAGAAAGATGGCTTCATTCCTCCTCAGGAGTTCTTCCACTGGAGGCTATCGCTCGGTGAGTCATATCACACCCCTAAGGATGAGGACAACACTATCATTTTCGAGGCCTTCTTCCAGTGCAGGCTAAGTTTTCCCCCTTCCCAATTCTTGCTCGATGTTTTGGACTTCTACCAAATCTAGCTTTCCACCTCAGCCCCAATTCGATTACAATGCTCAGCGTGTTCGTCCATCTCTGTGAGGCCTTTATGGGTATTAAGCCCAGCCTCAATCTGTTTCATCACTACTACAATCTAAAGAGGGTGATGAAAAATGATGCTGTTGGGGGTGCCGGTTTCCACCTCAGTAGTGGAGTGTCTAACTCGTACATCCTCGTTCCTGTTACTTCTTCATAGCAGTCATACTGGAAAAGGCGATACTTTTAAATCACCTCTTCGGACACAGTGAATTGCCTCTTGGCCTATCGACCTATCCTCCTTATCCCAATCGACCTCTAGACGAAAGTCCCTCCTTCGACCTCTCGCAATGCGCACTATGTTCATAGGATCGAGGAGCTGTGGAAGAAAGGATTGACCGGGTGGCCCGTGGCCAGAGACTTCATGACGCATCGGTTGAGTCCGCTGAAGTGCTGGGATCACTTGGCCTGGGACTATTTCGGAGTCGATGATGCTACCAGAGATGATCCTGGAAGTTGTAAGGTTGTCGTTCTCTTTGTTTTAGTTGATGAATGGTAAACTAATTCTCATCTTGCCAGATTTGTCGAGCTCATACATCTCCTCTAGGCTGAGCAGGATGTTCCATGGCTTGGAACCCAGCGCTTACGGCATTGAAGCATATTCGCTTGCCAACTCTCGGCCGGAGGTGAGTACTATATAGCGGCTTGTAATGCATCGTTCACGCATCTGTCATCTGCCTTATCCCAACATCTTCTCAGGAAGCCAAGTTCGACGAAGAAAGCAAGCTGATTGAGGGAGTCATCAGTTTGGAGGACGACGAGCTGACCCGAAGTGACAATCAAGCATCAAGCTCTGTCTTCGCTGATGTTGGCTCTCCTTTGAATGATCCGGCACCTACCACTGCCCCGAGCGAGGGCGAGGCGGCCTTGGAGCTGGCAGTGGTTGAGTACCCTACAGCGAGGAGGTCAGAGTCTCCAGCGCCCCTTCGGCCATCCAAACGGCCTCGGATCTCGTCATCAAGACCATCCGACTAGGTGACCTTTAATCACTTGCTTGGATGTAATGAGGTTTATTTGGATGTAATTCAGTAAATACTGAATGAATAGCGGGCTGTCTGGGGAATCGATTTGCAGAAGTCAGCAACTTCTTTGCGGACATCTCCTTGAGTAGAGTCCCCATCGATCAGAGCGATCGAGCAGGTAAGGCCACTATCAAGCAGCGCTTATCGACTCCATCTTCGGCAGTTGCTGACATTAGCCGCAGATATACATATCCAGTCGCCAACTGCAGACCTACCAGCACCACTTGCACCTATCGAAAAGCCAGCCACCAAGACTAGACCAATCCTAGCAAAAAATACTGCATAGAGGAAAAATGTGCAGGCAAAATTTAAACTAGCAAAGTAAGTCTCCTCTTTTTTCCTTTGGGATCTTTCCTCTTCCTTTTGGAAATTTTTAAATGAGAAATCTTCTGTAGGAAAAACATGTCAAGTGGTGTGGTCAACGACATCGCCACAGGTGCCTCATCATCTTCGAGCACGGTCGCTGTCGTCGCAGCTTCCTCTTTGGTAGCTCCTACAGTAATGATGACTCCTACAACAACGATGCTTCCTCCTCCTTCAGCTTCTTAAGCACCTCGGATATTCTGGTCTGTCTTGAAGCCCCAGTTTCAGGTTTCGTGACCTTGACCAAATTTCTCTGGCTCTGCCTTGTCCCTTGCTTCACTCTTTTAACATCCCCTAGCCCATTCTCACAACATACCGCTGACACCCTACTCGAAGCAGAAGCTTTCTATGAGCAAGCCCACTAGCAAATGGAGCGGCTCATGGTGTCTAGTCAGCAAGTGCTCAAGATGAGAGACGTCGAACTGGGAGCCCTCAGAGTTGAGCTAGAGGCTTCCAAGGCTGAGGCGAAGAGGCTGAGGATGACTAAGTGAAGCTGGAGGCCGAGAAGGCTGTGATCAAACTGCGTTGCTCAAAACCAATGCTGAATAGGATGAGGCGGTGGCGGATAGAAGGCAATTGAGGTCGAGAAGGCTGCAGTGGATGCGAAACTCGCTACTTTGCAATTGGAGACCCTCGACCACATGACGTCGTCTGCCCATCTCGCGACTTCCTACGCGCTCGGCATGGTGAAGAGCCACCAATTATGTCGAATCCTTCAAAGAACTTGTTGGAAGGTTCGTAGCCTAGTTGGAGTAGTCTCTCAATGATGATCGTGACGACGCCACCTAGTCCGCTCGACCTGACTTGTATCGATGTAACGCTGATATTGCTGCTAATACAGTCTTAATTGATAATGCCAAATTATTCGCTTGTCTATTGTGCTTTACTTTCTATTTCCTTGCCGATGAAACAGAATAGCACGAGTAGATGTAGTTCCGATTTAACAATCATAGACTCTTAGCAGTAGCTTCGTTAGTGTGCATACGCCTGGCTATGTCTGCACACAAGGCTAAAAAACTTTTATCAAATAACTAAGCCCTCGAGCTTACACTCGGAAAAGCCATAAATAACATAAATGCTATGCAAGTTGAAGTGACAACTACTCGATTTTTGCAAGCCTTCATCGACCATATGACTCAGACACTGTAGCAAACATGAACTTGCTAGGCAGCACATGTAGAACTGACTAGAGGCCTCATCTCCTGCCAACCACTGAGTTTTAGATGTCTGACAATCTGGTGCTCGTATGTGCGCAGGATAGAATCCTCGTCGTCGGGTTCAGGCATGACCATACATTAGTTTGGTTTGCTGACATGCCAAGTATGTGATTGAGTAAATGCGTGCAAAGAATCGCATGAAAAAGAGACAAATAAACTGAGATCAAGGAATTGTGCCGACAGTATGTTTTGCTCAATAGCGGTATCGACCAAAAGAAAACTGGAAAGAGATATCGGGTTACCTGTAGCCCCCGACTCCTTACTCGATGAAACCATCGAGTGGGGAGTAGAGTGTAGTAAGAACAAAGTTGTGATGTAGCCCTTGACTTTTTACCTGAAAGCTAGATCGAGATGAAAATGGAGCATTAGTATCATGCACCTGTTGCGGCTCCAAACCCTTTATTCGATAAGCGTATCGACCCAAGGCTAGAGCTAGGTGAAGAGAGAAATCAAACGATGTAGCTCTGGACCTCCTGCTCGCTGCCATGCTTAGAGTAGAAGAAGGGACATATGCGCCGACTCACATGATGTAGCTTGTGACCCTTTGCTCGATTCAAGGAAAAAAGTAGAGTGTAAGCATGAAGAAGCTTTTAGCAAAGATCAAGTGATATAGCTCCTGACCCCCTACTTGATATGGGCATCGAGATGATGGTACAGCGAATGCGTTGACAAATGCGTGATGTAGCCCCCGATTTTCGCCGATGGTCAGACGAGGAGGAAGTAGAGCGTAAGCATCTTGAACGATTGCCCTCTTTCCACCTAAACTTAAAGTGAATTAAATTTATATTTTTAGTCTAAAATGTAAACAAGATGATCCACTTAAACACTCTTAATGTACCCACAGATCCAGCTCCATAAATTTCGAGCTAGAATACCTCTGCTCCACCAACTTCACAGATTTTAGTGGAGCTGGAGCTGTGCTAAATACCCCTTATATTTGAGCTTTGCTCAATATAGATGTATATGAGCTCAATCTTGAGCATCAGTTTTCTCCATGCAATCTTTTGTTTCAAATTATGATCGCCGTGTGGGCCATGCTCATTTCTTTTGGTTAAAAATAATGGAAATTTTGAGAAAAAGTGTGCTAAAATCTTTTCTTCCGAATGAATTATGCCCTTGAGATATGTTCAGAGATTTACAAGATGACAATGGTTAGTTGAAACAACCCATCCTTGTATGCAGATTGTATGAAGGAGATTTTCTTTTCTTGACTCCTACCCACCAAACCTAACTATTTAAGTATGTAGTATACTTGTCATTTGTGCGACTCGTCCTCACTCCGATGACTTCTTAATTTAGCCAATGTAAGGACACTTCGTCTCGAGTCTTAGCAACTTATGTCCTATTTGAGACAGCGGGCAACTTATGTCTTGACTAGGTTTCTACTTCACTGTTATGAGTACATTGACAAAGACTTTGGACATTGACGAAGACTTCCGACATTGACGAAGACTTCAGCTAAAAACTTCTGACATTGATGAAGACTTTGGAAGTGTATCACTTAAATAAACAGGTGCAGTATTCATGGATTAGTTTTGCAACTAAACTAATTGCATACCTAAATGAATCTGTAGGTATTCGACATAATTGCAGTTCTACTGCTTTTTAGATAAAGCAAAGCCAACTGCATAGACAGACTTTGTACGGGTTCCATTAACATATACGCGTGCTAATCACTAGTTTTCTTAATCTAAAGCAAAGCTGTGTAAAATGGTTCCATAATATAGACAAATGTTAATTCAAACAACTTCACTGTTATGTGTACGGGTCAATTGTCCCAATCACATGGAACTTCACACTTTGAATATTGTGCATCCATTCAAGGCACTATTAAGAAAGCACCACAAAGAGTTGTGTATTACAGGTTAGGTGTCTTAATCAACCTGGAAAATGTATTATAAAATGAAGATCAGACAACAACAAAGGAACCAAGTCTAGCTCCATTGATGGCTTATTCTTCGGCTAGAATTTGGATACCTATTCTTACTTTTGGGTACCTCCTAGGTATTATCATTTTAAGATCAAACATCAAAAAGATGTTGGAAATTGCTAAGAAGTATTGGGTGTTTTCTCACCTTAGGAGTACTTGAACTTTCTATCTCTCTGATTTGCCTCAAAATTTGCATCTTTGGTGATTTCTTCGATGATTGGCAACCAATGGTGTAAGTTCAACGAGTTAGGTTTAGGGCTCAAGTTAGTGTTGGGTTCATCAGAGCCCCCAGTTATTTAGGGGGTGGTGTGAACAGCTTGATGGTGGGTTGTGGGGCGGTGGAGATTAGCGGGGGTGATTAAGACGAGAGAAGTTAGGAGGCGGTAACGCAGTAGGTGGTAATAGCCTCCAAAGATGAGGAATGAGTGGGGATCTCATCGTAGAGGAGGAAGAAGAAGGTGGTGCAGAAGGGAGGTAGGCGGGAGCTGGAGGAGCGGCGCTGGCGGTAGCTCGACAGCTGGTGGTGGTGCGACTGTAGTGGTGGGTGGTGAGGCGGTTAGGGTTTGGGAGGGGAGGGGAAGTAGAGAGAATTTATATGGTTTTGGAGAGGGATGAAATCCTTTGGATCTAGATCCAATTAATGAATCAAAATTCATGTATCCATTGCAAAAAAAATAATCGCATGACACCTAGACACCACCAATGTTTAAGTTTTAGATGAATGAAATCAAAGTAGCTGATAAATGATTATTTTATTTTTAGTGATACAGTAGAGAACACTCAAACTTTCTTTTATTAGGTTACACATATTTTCTAGAAGGAATTGTTCAATTGTGTTGCATGTGGCGTTGCCATGTTGGTAGTATTAGCCTAAGCAATTTTTTGTGTAAGCTTTTACCTGAAATGACACAACAGGTGCCAGGAATCAAATGTGCACCTTAAACGATTACTAGAGGGGGATGAATAGGAGCCAAATAAAATCTTCCTCAAAAAATTCAGACCACTTCCCTAACTAAAAAGAGCAGGTCAGATGAACATCAAACACTGGTCAGATGAAAAGCAACATTGGTTAGATGAATAGTGCTAATGAACAATAAAATTATCAGCTGGTCAGATGAACACTAAAATCATCAACAAGACAGATGAGCAATGGTCGGTGAATAGTAAAATCGTCAACTGGTTGAATGAACAATAAAGCAGCAACTGGTCAAATGAACAGTAATCAGCAACTATGCCGATGAATAGTAGAATCATCCACTGGTCAGATGAATAGTGTTCAAGGTGAATAATAAAATCAGCACGATCTCAGAACCAAAAATTGATATCACTTTTGATTAGCTGATCCAAAAACTATAAAATTTTGCTTGCACCTTCCTAAGAAAGTCAAGAACCTATTCTAACCTTCAATCATAGAGATTGATGTCAAAATTCTAATCTTTTTCTAATCTATGGAAAGTTGCACCAAAACTGGGCAAATACCACAAATTTCACCTTGAGTTTGCTCGTGGGAATTTAATGATCAAGATGATTTTAGATGGTCTCCTTCATTTCACAACAAGTAAGAATAACAAGGAAACAACCCTTAAATGAGCAGAAACATGATCAACCAAAAATCTTTCTCAACTTAAGCAAAAAGATCGGTTTCTTGCAAAAACTTAGAAGAGAGAGTTGCAGCTTGCCTAGATAATTGGAATATGACTTATAGAAGATTCATCCAACAATTATTCATCATTGGCAACACAAGAACAAGAGAAAGAAACCAAAGAGAGATCAAAACTCAAGAGGGAAGGGCAACCAGATGAGCATGAACTTGAGCACGAAAATGATTTTATTCCTTCATGAGAGGAATGGTTACAAAGTCTCACAACTAGGTGAGCAAAACTCAAGCGAGCATATGGAAACCAAAATCCTTCTCACAAACCCTAAAACCCTTTCTCTCAAACTTAGTGGGAGGCATCTCTCCACACCTCTTCTTACAGCACACTAGGAGCAATCTCCACCATTGGATAATCACTTGGCCCATAAGAAACCTTTCACTCCCTCAATCATACATAGGCTAATTTGAAACCCAGCAATATAACGGGTTTGACACACACTTGCACGCTTCTCAAAGCACCACTAACTTAACCGCTACTACACCCATGAACTCTTAATCCAACAATCCTCCTTCGCTTGAGTAAGGCTTAAGTTAGCATCTCCTCCATCCACTTGTCCTCCTGGCTAGCAGCAACTTCCCAATCTCAGTCATTTTCCGACGTCACCTTGACTGTTTGGACCTCAACTCTACTAGTCTAGTCCTGGTCTCCTCCGCCTCATCATAACCTAGCTCTGAAGTCCTATAACCATTACCGACAAGCAAACATATCACATAACAATATCCAACAACATATGCAATTAAATCATTACATAATTCAACATGATACACACCATCATGCAACATTAATCTCATAAAGATTACTGACCAGTTATGGCTCTCACCAGCCAAGGTCTAACTAGCTAAGTCTACAACCACTCATAGCCAAGATCCAAGGGCCAACCAATGTAGGATGCCTCGACCACTTAACTCAAATTGCTCAAAATCAAAGCAAACTCATTTCAAACTCAAACCTAAGCACCATAAGCTCAAACACAGTCAATTACTCATCACAAACAAAGTTAGAGCACCATCTAGTTTCTCAACATGAAAATTTCTAAATTTTTTATCTCTCAGGATTAACGTGTGGGCTGCTGGATGAGCCTCAACCCATGTGCTTGCTCGGGTCTTATGTTTTATGTATTGGTTTTGCTATTTGTATGTTGCCTAATTTTTGTTAACTCTAAGTTGAGTTTCCTTGCCATTGAGTTTAGCTTTGACATATGTGTGTGTCTAGTTCTGATTTGATCTAAGTACGTATTTACGAAACTTATACTTAAGAAAGTATAAGTAACTTTATAAATAGACGACCCCTATATGTCTGTCTTTTTTTCATGCTTTTGGAATTTTTAATTCCAAAATTACAAATATTTAATTTATTAGTTTTATATATAATGAAATATTAGTTTGTTTCAACATGTAAAATGATTTGTTAGGAATCCGTTGCTTATGATGGAGTGAATATCTTTCTGTTGCTTATGATGTCTTTGGAGTTAGGCAAGTTTTCATAGCCTCACTCTCAGGAAAAGTCTTCATACTCCTTACTATTAAATCTGGGTATGCATATGCCTTTTTTTTATTATTTTTTCTTGTAACCGAGTTTGATTCAACTTCTGGCATATATCTAGACTGCTGGCACTTTTATTCTATGCATCCAATTTAGTCGCAAGTAGGTGTCGGTGTCATGTTTGTGTACTTACACATGATAAGCCACATTGATACTCAACCATAGCCGTAGATTGTGTAGTCATGAAAAATCGATGATTTGGTTATATTCTTTTTTTATTAATGTGAGACTTTCTAGCTATTTATCTTTTTCCAGATTAATATGCTAATTTCTAGCTATTTATCTTTTTTAGATTAATGTGGTAGTTTCTAGCTTTTTCATCTCCTATGAATAACTTAGGGACTTCTAGAGGAGCCTCTAATTAGAATAGATATAAATATAAATAGACAGATAGATGTGGGACTTTCTAGCTATTTATTTTTTTCCAGATTAATATGATAATTTCTATTTTTTATCTGTTAGGATTAATTTGGAAGCTAATTGATATATATAGATAGACAGCACTGAATCAGGCATGATCAGCTATCGTCTGTCAAGAATTAACTTATGCATGACTTACTAGAACTTGGTTGAAAGCTGTCCTTTTTGTCCTATTTATTTATGGAAGAGACCCATAATAATTCGGTCCAGTGCTGATCCGGTTACATTGTCAATAAAATAAGAGAAGCACTAGTTCAATGCCCGTGCGTTGCTACGAATAATAAAATTAGTAACGGAACATAAAGATCAAGCAATAAAACAAAATTTCGCTACAAGATCAAACATCTATATCTCTCAATTACAAAAGTTCAATGCCCGTGCGTTGCTACAGAAAAATAAAATTGATAGCGAAACATAAAAGTTAAGCAATAAAAGAAAATTGCGCTACAAGGATCAGCTGGATCAACCCGTTTATCTCATATATCATCATTACGGATTTGATCTCGTCTTGTATGACCATAAATCTATCGCAGCATCCACATTTTTGCTACACTTGTCTTCTATATATGTTGTCTTTTTATCATACTACATTCCGCTCCATATATCATCCTAAGTTTGATCACCATCCTATATAACATACCCTTTAATTTTTTATGGATTTTTCTATCATATAAAACAAACAGATGTGACACTATTTCATCCACCCCACCTATATCCCGTAGCTCACACTTCATCAATCTCACCGCCACTGTATAACATTGATCCCAAATATCGAAACATTGAGCTTCCTAACCCATAATTACTTATTTTCCGGTGGGGCATGCCTACAGTTGACTGCTAAAACAAAAAGATGAATCAATTGGTCTGCAAATGACCCAAATCTGAACAATTCACACTATTCCAGTCCAATTCATCCTTGAAAACGTGCCAAATGAATAAGAAGAAAACAGCCTTCATAAGTCAGAAAATAACAAAAGACAGTTGAAAATGATACAATGCATCCGACGTTTCATTTCCCCAACAAGCTGCAGTCACATGCGCACCGCAGCATTTTTTGGATCGTAAACAGAAACTACAGCCAGTCAGAGATGGTGATTACAGGAGACAATACAAGGGGCGTGCTCAAGCTCTCCTCTAATTAATTATTTGCCAATGGAACAGTTCAGGTATGTGAATTCAGCTCAAGATCAAGCATACGCGGACAAACCTCCTCTTCTGTGAAGTTGTACATCTTGCCAAGAGCAGGAGTCAACCTCAGGACATAACCATACTTTACATTAGGATCAGTGACAGATTCTTCCAGAGACTGCAATATCTTCAGAGGTGCAATGATGTAATCAATCCTACACATAAGAAACATTAGTTCCCTACATGCTAACACCCACAATTATCCATTCGGAGATACAGTCTACCAAAAATAAGTATCAAAGATTTACCCCAGAAGGCTAAAGACATCTTGCTTGTTGCGTACAGCAGCAGCCATCAACTTTGTTTTGTACCCATTTTTGTGAATGTAGGCATACACTTTCTTCACCTGCATTACAGTTCAGAATTATACTGAATACTGAATCCTAGTGAAGTAGCAGAAAATGTAAGCCCAACATAAACATGCATAAAGTAAACTTGCCAATGTTAACTTCAGCATCTAATTGGACACAGCTCTTAAGTGTACTGCTGTTTATTCCTAGTTCCCTTAATAATTGTCACCAATTTTTCAGTTATATTAGTTTCATTAATTACACTATAACATGGGCATCACGTCAAACCAACATGTGATGTGCTCAAAATAGTTGATGAGAATCAAATGGACTTTTAAAATAATGTTGAATGCTAAAATCAATCAAAGGGTAATATTACTTACTCACTGTTCAGCACAAGAACTTTGAATCTTTTAACTTGTTTTGCTTTTTAGCTAAATAGTCAGGCACCAAATGCAGGACTACTGGGAAAAACAACACCAGGTACCAAAACTTTCCAAATCTGTTAAGTAAATCAGCTCTGTTTCCAGATATTGGCTTATGCTGATAAATTTCTCCAGAAATAGCCACAAAAAAAATGTATTCTAGAAGAAAAAACAGCCACAAGATTAAATAGTAACTGATGCTAACCAAAGCAAGCCCCGCATCTTCTCCCTTCTTCAAAGCTTCATCTATCTCTGGGTCACCAGAGTGATTCCTTGCCCAATCCTGCATAATTTGTGATCAGCATAACATTTTCATCTTAGCACGAGGCTATGAAAACAGAGGACATGATGATTTACCCGAATGCATCCCACAAATATTTGTACAACAGATGCACCAGCTTGCGCTGCAGCTGCTACTTGTGCAAAATTGAAGAAGAAAGGTCAGCCACAAAAAAAGGTGCACATAAGGTCTCAGTTATTACCTGCTAAGCCACAGTTCCATATCCAGCGTATAAAGAAAGCTCTATACGACATTACCAACTTATGTAAATTGCAAGTCTAAGTGGGTGCACCTGTAAGACTGCATGTCCTTTAGTGGTCAACTTGCTCTTCCCAAAACTACTAAGGCCTATTGAGTAATTATAATTCACAATATAGATTCAACTGAAAAGCTCTCCTTGTGCTAATACAAACGCACAGTATGTACTTATGTTGCCGACACACAAAATGTGACACATGAACATAAGCAATAATCTTGATTAGCCCGGTTCAACTTTTATAAGTAATGCCATGCTTAATGAAATGGAGGCAGTTTTCCTGTCCCACTTCAAAAAAAATAAAAATTGTCAAGCACCCAAGCACTGTAACATTAAAAAAATACTAATACCAAAATCTAAGGGAAATAAGAAAGTAGCAATTGAAGATTCCACACTGCTCGAAAGAAAACTAATACCAAAACCTAGAATCCTTGAATACTTCAACTAATTTCAATAGAGCTCACATGCTTGAATAAATGGTGCGGGCAATTGGTGGTAATCGTAAGAAGCTGCACCCATCACCCTAGGGTTACAGAGTCTCTGCACAACATTAAGCACCACTACTCAGAATCTAACTCATAAACAGTATTGCATCTGCTTCACTAACAGCTGGGAAACCCAAGTGTTCCTGGAGATCTCAGTGAGGTATTGAGGTAGATACCGGAGCTCCCTCTATTTCATGATTTAAGATAAGAAAAACCGCTTGAATGTTATACGGGAAATCCTTAATCGTATCAGAGATTAGATTATTTTTAATGATAAACAATTGCGATGTTACTTTATGCACTTGTTTATATAATCAGTGATATAGTAACTCTTTGTATCTTTCTTTTGTACTTCTATCATAATCACATCTTACTACACTTGATTACCAAAACATATAACACCTTTTGCTTATTTGAATTGTATTACTAAATATATCGCCGTAGCAACAAAATATAAAAAGAAGGCAATACATATCATAAAACGTTATCATCAAACGTGATCCCAAAACAATAATAGTTGTTTGTATCATTAAAGCTTATACATACCATTGAGGTGAACCTGTATCTGGGCAAGGAAAACATAAGAGGAGAAAATCCGGCCAGGTTCTTGAGCCAAGCGAGCAGCTATGGCTCAAGATGTGATTACACCAGGCAGTTGCAGTTATCTCTTGGGTGCAGACCTAGATCCTTATCCTTCTCCTCTAAGCCCTCCACCTCCTTCCACGTGGCGGTGGCGCAACTGCTGCTCGAACATTGACTGAGCCGACGCATATATGCATCATGCAAATTTAAAAGTTATTTTTAAATATAATAGAACTAATAGAACACCACCTATTGCATACAGAGTAATAAACTAATATGTAGAATACATAGACATTATACTATCGAAACCACACACTACTAAAAAAGTATTAAACATAGTAGAATAATAATGACCAAAAAACAAAAGCATTGTTATTACTCTCCATAGAAGTATGCATAGACTGCTACACATGGTAACAGCATACAAATAGCTTGTTCTCTCTCGCTCTTCAAATTCATATGCTAAAAGATTGACAGTTAACACAAAATATATATGCCTCAATATTACCATGTCACAAAAAATGCATAGTTTTTAACATTATGATTGTCCATTTTAGACCATAATACCATATGAACTTGCATATACACTCAAAAGGCAAAAAAGAAAAAAGAACAGTAATTCATAATTTAGGAACCTAGCGTATGTAAAATGCACTATCCAACACCTGCAAGTTGCAAACAAAAACAAAATGAGTTTTATTAGTTAAGAGTAGAACAGAGAATTTACTTCTCAATAGGAGCAGGAAACCTTGTCTTTATACTTCTCATGTGGAACAGGAACTCCCCACTTAAGATCTCTGGTGATACAGCGTGGCTTTAACCCTTCCTTCAGCCATGCATTGGTTGCTTGAATAGCATTTTGACTCCACATGCCATCTACTGAAGTATTGCTGATATAGTTCACCAATTTATCTCTCAATAGAGGAAGCTCAAAGAATAAGTGATCTGTGTCACGAATGCGTGGAGTATTCTTACAGACCTACAAAAAAAAGGCAGAAGACAAAAAGGAAATTTATACTTCACAGTTTCATGAACAGAAAACTTATGTGTTTAGTATTTAGTCAACCATAGTGATACAGCAACAAAAAAAGTCATGTGTAGTTGTGTACAGTATCTGATATGCTTACCTTACACTTGGGATCAATCAGCTCAGTTGGGTTCAATAATTTGCTGCACTTTTCACACTGATCACCTCGTGCTGAATCATAATTACAGCCTTCTGTTGGGCATTTTCCTTCCACAAGCCTATCGGCTAGGAATCGTTGGCATTTATCACAGTAAAGCTGCAAAGCAGATAAAGTTTGCATAATGGAAGCAACATTGAAGATGAATATACAGGTACAAGACCAAGAATTAGCTGTACCTGCTGCATGATATTTTCTGTGAGCCAATTGTTTTCCATCAATTTATGGAAAATTGCATGGCAGACTTCTGTTTGTTGAGGACAGGACGTCCGCCCAAACTTGTCAAACTTTATGTCAAACCACTCGTAAACCTCATTATGGGTAGCATGATACCTGCATTTTCAGCAGGGAAAGCTTCCTATGAACACGCTTCCATTTTTCATATAAACTATGTAAACTATATATATATAGCATATCACAGGTTGATAACTGAAACTTTCAAGTGTAAATTAGAAGTCAAAGAAGTATTTGATATATTTCATTAAGGTCAATTGTAACTATGGAAGGTATAATTGTCAAACTCTAACCAAATTGCAGCATTAAATTCGTTCAATGCATGCAGATCAACTAAGCCAAATCGAACAGTCATTAACCATCTATCGCAGCATGAAAGCTCCCGTTCATTGTGATTTAGGAACAATGAAATCTAACCAAAAAATCAGTTCTCGCAAGCAAATCAACTAAAAAGCAAACCGATTTTCTTAGCTCCATACATGCCTTCGTATTCACGGTTAGCTCTCAGAAATCATCACTAAACATTAACTATACTAAACACCCAATCCAGCTAAGTACCACCACAAATCGCCACACTTGAGGAGTGCCGCGAATTTACTTCAAAACTCAAGCCAAACCTGCTGCCCCCAAACAACTCACCTCTTCAGCACGTCTTGTACCTAAAATCCCCAAAATGAAACAGCTCGAGCGCACCCACATAAACTCAAAACGAACCCTCCATATCAAGTTACCAACAAACCATATTTAAATAGAAACATCGAAGGTGAGTGCTCTCACTTGTCGCAGATCTCCTTGGCGAGCAATTCTCCTCCATGGCCTTGGTCTCGTAGTCCGCCCCATACTGCCGGTGCCGCATATGTAGATCACGTTGTACCCACGAGCCAACAGTACCACGTGAACACGCCGGCGCTTAAGCACACCTGTAACACGCGATCAAAAAAGAATCCATCAGAAAAGACGACGGCGAATAGCGAGAGGTCGAGGGGAAAAATTGAGGGGAAGATGGGGCGGTAAAAGGAATGCGCACAGCCGATGATGTTCCCCAGGTGCGGGACATTGTTGACATAGGGCAACGCGCTGGTGACGAGTATGTTGCGTCGGCTGGGGATCGGCAGCTTGGGCGGCGGCGGCGGCGCCATGGAGACGAGCGAGGTTTAGGGTTAGGAGGCTTAGTGCAGGAATGTCAGTACTAAGAAATCGAAAATTAGGAGGCATATAACAACAAGGCCCTAAAAAATTAAGCGTAATTCATGCACGCATTGAAAAAGATAAGCACCCAAACAAACATGAATTCTAACAAAGGCAATAACGATCTCACATCGGCGATGTCTCGGTTCCTGTCGAGCCCTTCCCTCCACCTCTGGGCTTCTTCCTCGACGGCCTCTGCGCCGTCCCCGTCAGTCGGGTCGGCGACGATGCGGGCCACGGCGTCCTCCAGATCGGCGCGGAGGAGGTTTCCCCCATGATGAGCCCCATGTCGAGCGCCCGGAGCGCGGCGCGGCGGTCGGCGGCCGCCGGCAGGAGACGCGCGACGTGGAGGCACGCGAGCGCGTAGGCGTCCCTCCACGCGCTCCCCACCTCGCTCCAGGGCCCCGAGTGGAGTTGCTCCCACGCCATCTCCCGCGCCGCCTCCGCCGCCCGGAGGTCGCCGCCCGCCGCTTTCTCCGCCGACGCCACAAACGCGAAGAGAGGCGATAAAAGGAAAAGAGCAGATCGGTGGCCGGCACAGCGTGAGGAGCGGAAGGCCTACAGGGAGCGCCTTGCGCCGCCCGACCAGGTCGAGGTCGACTCCGAAGCGGCGCACGACGTGACGGCCGCGCATCGACTGGTGCTGGTGCCGGGTGACCACATCCTTGATGGTGCCGGCCAGGATGTGGCCGTAGTGGGGGTGGTCGGTGGCGAAGGGGGGACCGTCTGGGGCGGCGCGAGGAGACTGGGGCGAGGATCCGAGGAGTCCGGCTGGGGGGCGGCGGCGCGAGGACATTGGGGGGCGGTGCGCGAGGACATTGGGGGCGGCGCGTTAGGGATTAGGGTTTTGCTGCGCGTTGCGTTAGGGATTAGGAAGGATGGCGCGTTGCGTGCGGTGGGGGGGGGGGGGGGACGGCGTTGCGTTAGGTTTTAGGGGGAGGGAGAACGGATGCACCACCGTCACCGACTGTCAATTAATAGTAAAGATATAAGAAAACAGAGGAGCACAGAAAACACAATGGATTTGTTTAGATGCTTCCACATCCAAATAGCCTTAGCCTTGCTATTGTTCATCCAAAACAGCTCCACGGAGACCTCGGATCATGCCAAGAACACAGGCGGCTGTATTGCGAGTGAGAGGTCTGCCCTTGCTGGCTTCAAGGCAGGCCTCTCGGACCCTGCAAACCTCCTTTCGTCATGGAAGGGTGAAGACTGTTGTCAATGGAAGGGTGTCCGGTGCAGCAACAGAACCGGCCACGTCGTCAAGCTCGATCTCCACGGTGATCTGAGTACACAGGTGCTAGGAGGCACCATTAGCTCCTCGTTGCTTGATTTACAACATATGCAATATTTGGACCTCAGCTGCAACAGGTTCAATGAGTCACACATACCAAAGTTCTTGGGTTCTCTCCACAATTTGAGGCATCTCAACCTATCGCAGTTGAACTTCACTGGAAGCATACCACCGCAGCTGGGTAATCTCTCCAACTTGCGTTACTTAAATCTTCATTCCATTTTGGGCAACACATACTCTACGGATATCACCTGGCTGTCAAGGTTATCTTCCCTTGAGCACCTCGACATGACCTTTGTGAACCTAAGTAGTAATCTGGACTGGCCTTTGGTGGTCAATATGATTCCTTCTCTTAGAGTTCTTCGTCTGCCTTCATGTTCTCTCAGTAATAGCATCAATTCTATTACATATTCAAATCTAACATCTCTAGAAACTCTCAACATTTCATCGAACTGGTTCCAAACTAGGATCACAGCCAACTGGTTCTGGAATTTAACTAGCCTTAAGAATCTAGACATCTCAAGTAATGGTTTCTATGGCCCCTTTCCTCACGAGATAGGGAATATGACCTCCATTGAAGCCCTTCATTTATCACATAATAACCTTGTGGGCATGATACCATCGAATATGAAGAACCTGTGTAACTTGGAGACATTCTATTCGTCCTCCAACAACATCAATGGGAGTATAACAGAATTCTTCCAACGGTTACCTAGTTGTTCCTGGAACAAATTACAAATGCTGTTTGTATCGGACAGCAATCTGACAGGAAGCCTGCCAACTACGTTAGAACCATTAAGCAACCTAAGCTGGCTGGATCTCAGTGAAAACAAGCTCACAGGTCCCGTGCCACTTTGGATAGGAGAGCTCACAAAACTAACTTACTTGGACCTAAGCTCCAACAACCTGGATGGGGTTATACATGAAGGTCATTTATCGGGTCTATTAAGCTTGAAGAGGTTATTCTTGGCTGATAATTCCATAGCAATCGAAGTAAATTCGACTTGGGTTCCTCCTTTCACTCTAACACATGTTTTTTTTTTGAAGGCAGCAAGGGCTGCATTATATTAGTAAGGAGTCAAAGAAACAAGTGGTGCATAGAATGCACCAGAATTATATACAAGCCGAGAAAAACAGAGAGGAATAAGGGGGTAGACATAACGAAGGAAAAGAAGGAAAAGAAAGAAAGAAAAAAAAAAGAAAGAAAGAAAAAAAAAAGGTTGTCTTCGGCTCAGGCGTGCGCGTGAAGTCGCTAGAAATTTTTTGAGCCCTACCGCCCCAAGAAGGCTCCAAGAAGACGATCATCCTTAATTGAATCAACGACGCTCCATGGGCCGACCATTTGCGCCGAAAACTCGCATTGCGCTTTTTCCACCAATTCCAAAGATACTAGGATGACAAGCGATTTGACACCCTTCTTAAGGTTCGTGATGAGTTCGTCCGGGCCCGTGCTCCATCGGTCCAGATCGTGGATGGTTGCCATCGATCCGGGATAGGGCGGAAGACATATCCAATCATGCGATGGATGACCACAAGCGCTAACTAGGGGCATTCAACAAAGAGGTGGTGGGTGGTTTCGAGGCTCCTACAGCACATGTGACAGAAATATGGATTTGGCCACCCTCTAAGCTGTAGGCGCTGAGCTGTCCATATGCGGTTTTGTAAGGCAAGCCAGAAGAAGAATTTGCATCGTGATGGTGCCCATGCCGACCAGGCAATGATGTGGAAAGGCTTGCGGGTACATCCGGTAAGTTGTGCGTAGTACGCCGAACGGGCTGAGTATTGTCCGCTGGAGGTTAGTGTCCAGGTGATCTCATCCCGTGAATCAGGTCGCAAGGATATTGGTTGGATTTTGACCCATAGTGTGATGAATTCATTGAGGAGCTCCGCGGTCAGATTATGCCGGATATCGCGAATCCAGTTATTATTCTGCAGGGCATTCTCTACTGATCTATTTTTCCTTTTGGAGTGTTTGAAGAGTAGCGGTGCAAGTTGGCATGGGGCTGTACCATGGAGCCACCGGGAGGTCCAGAAGATTGCCGTTTGGCCATTGCCGATGATTACTTTGGTTGCTGCCTGGAAAAGTTGCAAGTCAGTTTGGTCACAAGGAGTTTGTGCTTCAGTCCATAGTCTGTTTGAGGTAGTCCATTGTAGCCATAGCCAACGTAGGCGGAGTGCTCGCGCAAATCGCTCTAGGTCCAAAATTCCTAAGCCACCCATGTCGGTCGGGCGACAGACAGCAGGCCATTTCACTTTGCAATTACCTCCATGAAGCTGTGCGGCGCCTGCCCATAGGAACCGCCTTCGGATTTTATCAAAGTCCCTGAAAAATTTTTTAGGGACTCTGAGTGCCGTAAGGAGGTAGGTCGGTAGTGAGGTTAGTACCGATTTAACCAGAATGAGACGGCCTCCCGGCGACAAATGGCGCGCTTGCCAGCCAGCCAGTTTTCGTGCAGCTTTGTCTTGGATGGGTTGGAGATCCACTCGGCATAGTCTTCCCAAGGTTAGAGGCAGCCCAAGGTATTTGATCGGGAAGGAACTCTAACACATGTTGAACTACGGTCATGCATTCTGGGGCCTAAATTTCCAACGTGGCTTAGATGGCAAACAAGTGTATACAATCTTGATATCTCAAATACAAGCATATCTGACATGGTGCCGGATTGGTTTTGGACAGCGGTTTCCTTGGTGGACATTCTGAATATGCGAAATAATCGACTTAGCGGTTCTTTACCATCTAAAATGGAATTTATGAGAGCATTTACAATGGATCTCAGCTCTAACCAGTTCAATGGTCCAATACCTAAACTTCCTGTTAATCTAAACTCCTTGGATCTCAGTAGAAATAAATTAATTGGGCCACTACCATTAGACTTTGGAGCGCCGGGGATTGAAACACTTTTTCTATTTGACAACTCGATCTCTGGCACCATTCCATCTTCTTTGTGCAAATTGCAATCACTTAGGTTATTAGATCTCTGCGGAAATAACCTCACTGGGTCCATTCCTGATTGCCTAGACAACGAATCCACAACCAACATGACAAGTCTGAGTATTCTTAATCTCAGCTTAGGAAACAATAACCTCTCCGGTGAATTTCCTTCATTTCTCCAATACTGTCAACAACTCATCTTTCTTGATCTCTCAAATAATCATTTTTTTGGGAGTTTGCCAGCATGGATTGGAGAGAAGATACCATCTTTGGTATTCTTGCGGTTGAGATCTAATATGTTTTACGGTCATATTCCTGTGGAGCTTACGAAGCTAGTTAAACTTCAGTATTTAGACCTTGCCTACAACAACTTATCAGGGAACATACCGAAATCTTTTATTAACTGCACGGGGATGACACTACCAGGAGACAAATATGCTGAACTTAATTGTGTGATCAGTTATAGAATATCAGCCGATGTTAATGAAATGATTGATTATACCGAGAACTTGACAATAATCACAAAGGGTCAGGAGCGATTATATACAGGAGAAATCATATACATGGTGAATCTTGATTTATCCTGTAACAATCTTATCGGAGATATTCCTGAAGAGATTGGCACTCTTGTCGCGTTGAAGAACCTGAACTTATCATGGAATGCCTTCAGCGGGAAAATTCCTGAGAGGATTGGTGCCTTGGTGCAAGTCGAGTCTCTCGACCTATCACACAATGAGTTGTCTGGGGAAATCCCTACAAGCTTGTCGGCTCTCACATCATTGAGTCGGTTGAACCTGTCCTACAACAATTTGATCGGAAAGATACCAACAGGAAATCAACTGCAAACGCTCGATGACCAGGCATCAATCTACATTGGCAACCCGGGTCTTTGCGGTCCTCCTCTCTCCAAGAATTGTTCAGAAGCTGGGTTAGTTCCTGTAAATCTAGAAGATCACGAAGATGGAATGTTCTTTTTCCTCGCACTGGGTACTGGATTTGTAATTGGTCTCTGGGTAGTCTTCTGCGTATTCTTACTCAAGAGGAAATGGAGAATTGCTTGTTTCTCATTCTATGACAGGTTGTATGATTGGGTTTATGTGCAAGTGGCTGTTATCTGGGCTTCCTTGACAAGAAAAAATGGGTAGAAGCTGAGAACACCAGCACTGGTTCTTGCTTTATTCCCACTTATACTGTGTACTAGCACTAATGTACATAATGGAGTGTGCATATGATCAACTGAGATTGGTATTAGTACTATTAATAGAAATGCACTTAAGGAGTGCAAATGTGATCAACTGAGATTGGTATTATCGATTGTATGTGTAAGTTTATATCCCTAATGGTGAATAAGTAATTATCGGGGCTGCAGTTACTACTGGGTACTGAGCGCCCCCTGTTGTATTCCTGTTTGTCATTGCTGAAGTACTAAATTGAAACAGGAAATTAAACCATGTTGAGAGACCATGTAATGGTCTACCCATGCTTATGATGAGTAATTGACTTTGTTTGAGTTTACGGTGCTCAGGTTTGAGTTTAATTTGAGTTGGTTTTGAATTTGAAACAATTTAATTTGCTGTCAGTGTTGATGGTAGTACTGACTTTTTCAGGGAGTTTGGGTTTATCATTTTGGTAATATGATATTAATTGCCCTACTCACCTTCCCCTCGCCCATGGCCTTGTGAGAGCTTGCCCTTGCACGGATCATGTGCTGTGTGCATTTGCTCAACATGGATCCCAGGCACCCCACCTGTGCCCTTGTAAGAGCGTGCATTTTCATGGACGCATGAACTGTAACGACTCCCATTTTCGCATAAAATGCCAAAAATAGAAATCTATGTACATTCAATACTAGTTCGATGATTAGTAGCTAATACGTACATTTACAACAATTGGAATCACAACCATATATCATATTATTAAAGCGGAAGCTATGTATACAATGTATTCTTACAATTTAGAGTATTTAGTGGCAGAAGAAGTAAATGTCTTGTAGTGTGCCCATCCAATCCCTCGAGCAACTTACAAGGTATAATTCCTAGAAAGATTGCTTCATTAAAGTTCCCGTATACTACGATGAAAAGTAATCTTCGGAGCATCGCTTTCTTATTCACCTAAAACAATAAATTAAGCAAGATTGAGTACTTTCGTACTCAACAAGACTTAAGGTGTTATTCACAAAATGCATAAATGCAGGCCAGGTCAAACGAAGCCTCTATGGTTAATTTGCATAAAGCAACATTGAATTTGTAAAACAAGTTGTAATCTAGAAACTGAATTTGTAAAAGCATATTTGTTTGATATAAAAGTAAGTAAAGCGTAAGTAATAACTCACGGTCTTTCGCGAGCCACGAATCATCCAATCTTGCCATAACCATTCCTTGCCAACATAAAGCATAACAAATAAAATCAGGCCCTTTTGAAAATAATAAAACATCTAACTATGTGATGACGTTACCAAGTGTCCATGACCACGGACACTACTAATCAATTAGATTTACATTCTGCAGAGGTTGTACAATTTTACCCATAAGTCATGACTTTTTCTTTTTGTCACATGTTTCACACACCTTTGACGTGTAGCCAGAATATTCATGATGAAAACTTTTACATTACCTAGGTTAACTTTGCACCAGCCCAGTGACAATAAACCCATACTATGACAGAAGAACTCAGAGTATAGAAATGATGGAACTCTCCATAGCATGGCGTACACTGGTGTACCGATATGCATTTACCCATGCCTCTGTGTGGAAGCCTCTCACAAGCAAACCTAGAAAGGAGTGATTCTATTATCTCCTGCCTAGCAATGTGCAAAGTTAAACTAAATAACTTAGTTGGTTTAAGGCTGTCCCATACCAACACTTGTAGTTGTACGTGTTTCTTGGCTTGAAAACAACTCATAGTTCGGTCTTTAATCTGACACAGGCGATACTTCTCCCTACACTATGTGCAAGTCTATCTGCACAACTAGCTATTGCCAATAATCACCCGCATCTAAACCATAGTTTTATTTTGGGTTTTTAATCAAAATACCAACCACCAGCATCATGTCACATCCAACATTTTCAAATTCTCAAGAGATAGTTTAATTCATTGTCCCAACTTCTACTGCTAAGCATGGATATTATTCGCATATACCCGAGTTGACATTATGTATTGTCTAACCCTTTTCTATGGTTGTAAAGGTTTACACTTCCATACTTATCAAGGAAGTTTAATGAACAACAGGTATATCTACCAGTACCACAAAGTAGTGAATTTACAGAAAATAATCGCATGCATTAGACAATTTAATAAACAAAATGAAAATTAAATACTGGGATCAATATGATCAAAGGGGGTGCTTACCTTGCTTAATTGTTGTTTACGACGAAGTCGTAGTCATAGCTAATAGTGTCGATGATAGAGTTAATGACGTCGAGTTCTACACGTTAACGACGTCGAGTTCTACACGTAGTTTGACAAAAATATAGCAAATAGCAAACTTTAATAACGGCAAAAAGAATACGAATAGAAAAGCAAATAAATATTTGCAATGGGAAACAACGTGATTTAAGTTAGAGTTGTTTGATTTCATGTCTTCGTGTTTTAGTTGATTATATATGTATATACATACACATATATTGTTAACAACTTTTAGGTTGAGCGATGCATGGTTTCTTTTATTGATTATCTATTTTTGTTTTATGAATTCAAGAGGCTAAAATGATGTATTCTTATATTTATAACTTCATATTCAACAGGCAAAAGTTATTTGGATTAATAGAATCAATACATTAGTCGATAAGTTGTATGTTAGAATGAATAGTACTTAATCCTTAATTGATTTTGCATAAAAAGTGGTTTCGAATATATTAGAGCTGTTGGATTAGGTTATTGGTTACCTATTCATGGTTTCTGAGAAGGTTCTGATGATACAAATATCTTAACTACAGGTTTCTTTACTATCGACGAGTCCGTTTATTCGTATTATATAGTTCAGAAATCATAATACTTAAGGTTATTCTGCTATCAGGATTTATATGCAAAGCATGATGAAATGATATTATTTCTTCAGAATAGTGTAGTCTATACTTTGGGGAGTGCTCCTAAGCTAATTTTACAAATTTTAATGTTTAGACAAGATATTATATTCATTGCTGAAATAGCTTATATGGTATCAAGGTTTACGTTACATAGAATCGGACTAGTATGGCGAAGTTTACACTTAACACTTAGGGGTATTGAGGTAGCAAGGTTTATATGAAAAGTAAGTTGTAAATAAGATATTTTTCGAGAATACGGTAGTCTATATGCCAAAGAATATTTTTCAGCTATTCTTCACAAAATTTGCTTTTACATGAGATATTTCATAGGCTATCAAAAAGTCTTAAGTGATTGAAAAACATACACGATAAATGTTTTGTTCTCGTTTTACATAACATTTAGGGTTATTGCACTAACTGTATCTAGATCTAAAGTAAGTTGTAATATGAATATTTTTTCAAAATATGGTAGACCATATCTTGAGGAGTGTTTCTAGACTAATTTCCCTAATAATTGCATTTAGACGAGAAGTTTTATGAGTTGTCGAAAAGGCTTAAGTGTTTGTAATAACTGCACGACAACGGTACAATTTTCGATTCAAGATTGCAGCTGCACCTTATAAGATAATTTATCCATTTTTTAGGCATTAGTAGGGGAGACATCTAAGAGTGTTTTATAGTTGGTTCCACAATATTTCATTTTTATCCGAAATGTTTTTCATATAAGTGATCATTAAGGCCTAATGTGGACTTAATCTAATGTTGCATAAATTTGAAACATTTTTGTATATCTAGTAAGGGTATCCCATTTTAAGGTCTTAGGACTTGGTTTCGTCAAATTTGGAGTTCGTTTGCAAAAGATACGACTATTGGGAGTATTCACGTATTGAAACTTCGACTATTGAACATTTAATGCTAAGTTTGATAAAATCTAAATATTTTTACATATTTGGGATCCTTGAAACCTCAGGAGTGTAACAAAACTAGTTTGGTGAAGATTTGAGTTCATTTGGTCCATATCTTAAGCATTTTACTTTTTATGCATTAGAAGCATACTTCGGTTAAGGATCTACATACAAACTATAACTTTTTATAGTTATTTTCATTGCAGTAGGTAATCTGGTCCTAAAGAACCTCTCTTTTACTGTTGCACCTTACTTATGGACTTCATTTATATCCTAACCACTATCCATGTACTATATACATGTAAAGTATGATTAGTTATAACTTGATTCCAATTTAAACAAATATAAAAATATTTTTGCATAAACAAGGGTATTATGATATTACTAAGGTCCAAAATTATTTTTAACATTATTAGAGTTTATATGATCCATGTTTTTAGTTATTTTTATTCTTATGCATTGAAAAGTAACTATTTTCAAATTTCATGCAACTAGATTCAAATTTAAATATTCACATAGGAATGGAGTACTTAGGCATTAGGATTTTCTAAAATAAAGTTCAGCATTTTAGGGGTTGTGGTATATCTCTACTACTTCTAATTAGGAGTTGGTGGTGATACGTCCGTTCTCCACCACCAACCCACGTCTAAACCGTGAAAAAAAAACCGCTGACAGAAAAAACCGGGCCGGCCGACGAAAAAAAACCTAAGCCATTTTTCGCTCCGTTCCTCACGATATGAACACGACAGCCACCCCATCTTCGAGTCCAGATGCCTTCCCTGGTGTGTCTCCGGTCCTATGTAATCGGGAGAAATAGATGTTTGATCTTGTAGCACAATTTTCTTTTATTGCTTGACCTTTATGTTCCGTTATTAATTTTATTTTTTGTAGCAACGCACGGGCATTAAACTAGTGTATTCCTAATAGTAACCACATAAGGGTTTACTTCAAGTTTTAATTCAAATAATTCAATTGAGTTTGAAAATTAATTATTTTTTCATAAATGGGTTTATTATGGTCTCAGGAGCTTATGAAAATGATTTCATGATTTTGTAGCCTAGGGTTTTACTTTTTTAATAGAGACCATATTAGGTTTAGTTTAAACTTAAATAATTTATGCTTACGTGAAAAATTAAATTTTTGTCTATATTATGAAACTACATGATTCAAAATGAATTTAGGAATTTATTTTACTGAAATTTGCTGAAAAACGGAAAAGATATTTATGTTTGAACTTCAGCCGGTCAGGAAATATACCGGGAAAATTAGAAATACGTCTTCTTCACAGGAAAGCGTATTTACCGTTTAACTGGTTTGCTTGCGCTGACTGACCACTGGGGCCTGTGGTGCAGTCTCACAGGACAGAGGAAAGGATGGCCGGTGAGTAGGGCACGGCGCCGGCGGAGAGGAAGAGGCGGGGCAGGCCGGCTGGTGAGCGGGGAAGCACGAGGGAAGTCTCGGCTGAAGAAATGGTGCACCGTAGAGCGCTGCCATCGGCGGCATGCGGCAACAGATTCGACCGAACGAGGAACTGGCAACCAAAGCTGAATTGGGTTCGAACAAGCTTGGGATGAGCATCAGTGGTATGTTTTGAGCCCATTTTACCTGTTTTCCCGGTCAGAGGTGGCCGAAGTGAGCCCCCATCGGTGGCCGGCTAGGAGGAAGATGAACAGTAGTGTGGTGAGGCTTCGGGCAATGGGAGCTGAAAATGTGGGAGAATATTAGGTGATGTGCCAGGATGATTTGAAATCCTTCAATTCGGGAATTTCTTACCGGCTTGCCCGATTGGTTCTTTTCCCCCTTTCTTGGTGTCTTCCATCAATGGAGGAATTGAGGCCAGCTGAGTGGAGCTCGGTGAAGAAGAAGCTGTCTTGGGGGATGCCCGGGGTTTGTGCGTCGCTCTGGGGGTCGAACGACTGGTATTTGTAGTGGCAGCAGAATTGTGAAATCATGTACTAAAAAATTAACTTAATGATGAAATTGGCATTGCAAAGTGGTTGTGATCATGACATGTGTAGTGTTCATGCATACAGTGGCAGAGGACAGAACAAAATTAAGGTATGGCCAAGCTCGTACCATAGATTAAGTACTATCACATAAAATCGAAATAATACACACATTAATAAAAGTTCATAACAATAAATAAAGTGAAAAATAGTATTATATACCATAAAAGATGCACAAGTAGACAAAAGACGTACCGACAAAATACTAATTATGTCTAGGAGACCAAGGCAATTGCATTTGCCGAGTTTTCATCTGTTGAAAATGCTTCTTAATTCCATCAAGAGGAAGTCCTTTAAATATCTCTCGCTCGATTAGCATACCATTAAGTCATTAATACAAGAAAATGCATACTGCGATCAGCTGTTGATATGCCTTGATTGTTTTGCTCTTCAGTGCTTTGTTGCATTCCAGGTTCTTGAAGGTGCCCTGGACAATGGACAACCATATAATATGAAGAAGATTAGATAGATAGGATATTAGGATTGACGTACTGAATTTGAGCTTGAAACTCCTCTGTCACAATAAGGAGCACTGGACTAGAAACACAGGTTCTCGGCTTCTCGCGTCTCACCGTCTCAGGCTCTCAGCCCTCAGGTTCTCTCGGCGGCGGCGATACGATCATAAGAACGCCGAACGACGCCAAGGCCCTCATTGCCGCTTCCGACCAGATCTGCGACAAGTAATATGCAATGGGCTTGGCTGGTTGGCGTTGGCTGTTGGCTTAATGGCTTTGCTGCTAAGTGCACGCGACCGAGGCGCTCTACAGTGCCGATCGGAAGTATCTAGTGAAAAAATAAGGTACAACAAGTGCCGTGCCTCGCCATACCGGTGCCTCCGCCACTGCGTGCATGTGTTGTTTCAGATGATTATTTGATATGCTTGTGATAGCATGATAATGGTTTTGCTTAATGCGATGCACTCGTGTGAGTGGTTGCATGGATTGACTTTGAGTCAAGTCGTGGATTTGTGCTCGGATTCATTTGTTGTTTATTCATGTGCAGGTGTTGCTCGAGAGCGAACGTGGTCGATGACGAGACTAGAACTAGGTTCGTGGATGAACTGAGATTCGAAACTAGGTTCAAGGAGGAATCGAGGTCTTGATGGTCGA
Organism: Guadua angustifolia; assembly: GCA_036346375.1. NCBI lineage: Eukaryota > Viridiplantae > Streptophyta > Magnoliopsida > Poales > Poaceae > Guadua > Guadua angustifolia. The sequence goes on along the minus strand of JAYEVE010000073.1, from coordinate 354,567 downwards.
AGGATTTCATGCGGGACGTTTGGGCTAGAGAACGCTGTACACGAAGGCTGATTAGTTATGTGAGTGTGGCAGGCGGGCTATACGCGTGCATATGTGAATTTTGGGTTGTATGCATCTATTGGGCCAGATGGATATTCATACATGTATTAGAGATAAAGAGTTAGGGTTTTGAGTTGTATAAAAGGATTGTGTTTTTGCTTCTGGCTTCGGCGGCTGGACAATTTTTTGTTGGCTGGCGGTTGGACGATTTGTTGGCGGCCGCAGCGAGCTTTGTACATGCACGGTGCATCAATAGAAAGGAAAAGGCAGATTAGTGTATGCATTGACTAATGAGTACCTTTGGGGCCTGCTTGGAAGCCCGGTATTCAGCTCAAAACCAGGAAATTTTTTTATTTAATATTTATTTTAAATCGATTTTTCAAAACTAATAGGCACCGCAAAAAATCAAAATACCTCCGTCGCCCAAAGACGGGCGATCACCCATGATCAAGCAATGGGTGTGTTTGCAAACCAAGAGTTTTCAAATCTAACTAAGAAAGTGAGGGTAACGATCGCCTCAGTCAGCGATCAAGATCAGAGTAAAATTTTTTTGCAATTTTTGTATTAAATTGTTGAATTTTTTTAAAAAATAATATATTTTTTAAATAAAATGACAGAAATAATATGCCGAAAAAAATTACGAAATTACTCGCTCTGTCGCATTTGCACTAAACCGTGGAAATCGCCGCCACTTAAGGGTTTTTGCACCCAAGCAGATGTGCCGGATCCAAATCCAAAAATACGAGAAAATCAAGAGCGACCTAAGCAACGCTGCTACTACTTACGTATGGGCGAGATAGCGACGTTGCCCGGCAGAAGTTGTGAAAATCGAAAAGGCACTTTCATGCCATGAAACCATAGAAATCATGGCCACTTAGGGTTTTCAGAGGTTCATGGATAAGCCGGATACGGCCCAAAAAATATGGGAAAAATCAAGGGCGACCTACGCAACACGGGCTACCACTTACGTATGGGCGAGATAGCCAGACGTTGCCCCGGTAGGAAGTTACGAGAATCATAAAAGGCACTCACGGCCATGAAACCACAGAAATCGTGGCGGAAACTTTTGTATTTTATACAAAAAATGTCCCACGTGTGCATGCTGATTTCGCCATTTGAGGATGCAAAATTGAGTGGCATTGCTTTCTACCGCAAATTTGAATACAAAGACAAATTACGGTTCAGAATTACAAATCGATACAACATGTTTGCATATTTACAAAAACCCAATTTTACTCGAATCAAAATCCATTTAACCATACCCGAACCTCAAAATCCGGTATGTTAGTCGGATTTTCAAATTCGGTATGGGGTGGGCCCCATACCCTAATACCAAAATTGCTTAAGACCCTCCCGTAGAATCAACGACCACGATAAAAAATAAAATAGGATTCTAACAACGTTGAAAAATTTTGAAATTTTTCATTCCTGATAAATCAGTGATTTTACCATAAAAATTTAAAATGATTTTAAGATGTGAGGAATGTTTTAAAATTCAAACAATATAACTGTCTCCGATAAAACGCCGCCAACAAGTTTGAACCGAATGAAAATGAAACAAACCATGTTAGAAAATTTTAAAATTTTTGTCCATGGTTATGATGCATCACTAATGTTACCATAAAATTTTCATATAATGATCAAGATCTATGAATTTTAAAAATTCAGACAAAGCTAGTGTCCGATGTGGTAAAATTGCATAAAGAGCACTGTCTGAATTTTTAAAAATTTATAAAGCTTGATAAAAATTTTATGGGAATACTAGTGATGCATCATAAACATGGACAAAAAATTTCAAAATTTTATAGTTGACAACAACTCATGTTATGAACACTTAAATTATTTGTTGAACATATATAAGGGCACATACAATCAAAGCTCGGATGATAAAATTAGCAACAGATTAGATTACATTACAAGGGCATTACAACAAAGGATTTAAATTGCTTGACTTAACTAACTAACGAAAAGCATTGCTTGTCATGGTGGAACAAATGATCGTTCCGCTTATCTGGGTATAACCGAATGATGTCCCACATTTTCTCGTGATATTACCCGACCGTGTTAAATTTGCGATTTGTCATCTGGACACCGCTCAATCCCTACTATGAAAGAACTCCATGGGGATCCGGTTCACCCAAATTGCCACCGAATGGGTGGTCTATGCCGACGTCTCGTGTATAAGACATAATTTTTGGTCTTTTTATGTGGATTTCGCCTCCCATATGGGCATGTCATCCCGATTCCCCGCCCCCTATGTTAATACCACCCGGTTCCCTGATTGTTCCGCAACGTCAAGGATTTGTTATGCGTCATGCGGACCTCGGCCGCTTGCTTCCTTGTCCCTTCTTCTTCGAGAGGAGGAACCTCTTGCACCTCCGTGTGTTGGTGCATGGCGGAGACATGCGAGACGCCCGCCTGCTTTGCTCGCCTCCACTATATGGTGCAGGAGGTGTGTGTTGGGCTTATCCTTGACAACCTAAGCGTGCCCTACCACAATGCAAGATGCCCGCTTTAGTCGTTGAATAACACCGTGGCGCACTCGGGTTTGGCTTTTTCGGGCGGTAGTGGCACCACGGAGAGGGTTGCTCCCCGCTTATCCCATACAAGAAGTTTGAGATGTGGGTGGTACGCCTCGGGTCCACCCAGCTTGAAGTAGCCGCACCATTCATCCTCGGCCAAGGGGCACCCAGAGAATCTTCGGTCCGCTAGATCAACATGGCGGTATCAACCATCGCTGCAGCCATGTTTGCAAAAGTCGGGCTTTCGGTGGCCCCGAGGAGGTTTCTTCTTTGACTTGAGCGAATTCGCAAGTTTCCTTTTGAACTCCCGTGTGCGATGAACTGGTTTAGAACTACTACTTTGTGAGTTTAAGATGAGTATGTCGCATGAAACTCACCGATTGGTTGGCCCCTTACCCACCGGCCCTAAGCTTTGGTCGATCTAGAAAAGGACATATCCCGCGGCCTCCCACCGGGTGAAGTTCTCGGCGAAGCGGGGTAGGCGCGTGGCAATTGGAGAGAAATTGTAGTCGTCATTCCGACCCGTCGATCCATTGGAAGAAGCAATACCGGTCCTTGTCCGAGAAAAGAAAGAACGATGCATGAAATGGTAGTGTTACCTCAGACAGTGTGGACACCAAGAGGTTTTACCTTGTAGGTGCGGCACAACAAAGAGGAGCGCCATGCCATCTCTAGATGGGTAGATTGCATCATCTTCGCCGGTAGGTTGCAATCGATTTGGGTCGGGCAACTCCGCAGAACTAGGGCGCCGACGCCATCGCATCCGGATATTCGGGCGGATGACTTCGCCATCAAGAGGCGACGTGAGAACGACATTGTGCCCTAATTTATGTAGATTCACCGGCATTTATTGTTGGTTTGGTCAGTGTTGGATGTCTACCCTCGCCCTATTTTATAGTGGTGGTGAGGGGTTACTCCACACAATTATAGCACTTGTCCATTTTGATGGCCTCGCATCCTCTATGAAAAGTCGATCGAGTAGTCACATCGCTACTGAAAAATCAGCATATGCGGTGTTGTCGTGTCACCGTAAAGCCGCACGACTGTCACCTCTCACAAAGGTCGCACGATGTGTCACCTCTGCCGAAGCAAGACAACCTCAGACATTTAAGATGTGTCACTTTCATCAAAGTGCGCACGATGTGCGCATTTAACAAGACATGGGTGATTTGACCTCCCTCTTCTTTTGCTTTGCCCTTTCCCTTTGAACTTGCACGCCTCGGCATTTTGCCTTGTTCCTGACCTAAAATGAATGGATATATCTTAGAGACTTCGTCACCTTGGTTATTCCTCTTCTCCCGTGCTTCTTAGAACACATCGTCCCTTCTTATATAGGCCTTAGGGGCACCCGGAGAGCAAACATGAAGCACGAAGCACGATAGAAAAATATCATGCTGTGAAAATGTCGAGGCACATCGTTGTTATTCCCCATTTCAGTATGATATTTACCATCGCAAAGGTGCCTCGTGATTAAAAATCGCCTCGAATGGGGCGACGCCCCATTACAATGCACGAAGTTGCGAAAATAAGTCGAGCTACCACTTATCTATTGTTGAGCTAGCCGGGCGTTGCTCCGGCACGAAGTTGCGAAAATAAGTAAATAGCGCTGTATGACATGGCTAAGAAAAGATAACCTACGCAAATGCAAACACTTAGTTCAGATAGTTAGACAACATGGTGGTGAAGATAAATAAATTACAAGCGCATAGCCAGGCAATAAATCACCATGACGACGCCTCGATCCGCCTTGGGTACGTGAGTGGCGATGGCGACGGACGACCTCCTACCCATGCATGCGCTGCGGCATAGGGTAGTGTAGTCTGTTGGCGACTCGTGTGTCTGGGGTGGTGGGCCAAGGTACTCAGTGGACATAAACTGGTCCACATCGAAAGGATCCATGTCGTCAATGTCCTCGTACCCCGAGTAGCCGTAAGCACCGTGGGGCCCTGCTGCGGCATGCGATGAAGACTAGCCCGCGTCACCACCACAGCCATCATGGGCAGGCGAGAGATTTAAGATCGCCCGCCACCCCACCGTGGCATCAAGCGTCGTGGGGAGGACACGAGGGCTCGTACTAGGTGACGTCTGGCTGTGTGGGCCGACTTGGTGGGCGAGGTGTGGGCACGGCTCTACTAGGCTGGGGATGTGTTGGCTGACGGGGACGTGCTGCGCTGCGCACCACGTGTCGGCCCCCTCGGCCGGTGAGTAGGCGGCACATCCACACCATCGCGCCGCGCCACCGAGTAAAAGTCTCCCGCTGCTGAGCGGGGGTGAGCGCGATGTCCGCGTCGAGGCCCGCCAACACGGACTCCGCCTCCGCGTACATCTGCCCTGCAAGATGTGCCTGCAAGTGATGCCAGCTTGATATGAGGTAATTTATGTAAAAAAATATACGTGTAGGGTGACGGGGGTGACTCTTACCGCATAGTTCTCCCTTTGGGACATCTCTGAAGGGTACGTCTTCGACACCGATGCCGGAGCTGCGACATACCCTGCTGGTGTGTACCCAACCCTGAGCCGAGTCCGCGGCGCGAACCACTCCATGTAATCGTCGTACGTGGCAGGGTCGTACGGCCGGGTCTCGTCCACCGTGTTCGCGTCCGCCGCGTCCCACTGCAACACCCACGGTAGCATGCGATGAGCGAACGGAGTGCCCAGTGCATGCCCCGACCGGGTCATCCTGCAATGCAAAAACGACAATTTACATACAACATGCATTCCGCGGGAATAGTAAGTATTGTGCTCAGGGCACGTACTTGTGCGCGCCACGTGAGACAGTGTGAGTAGTCGCCAGGGGGAAACTCTGGAAGAGGCCGAACTGCCACAACACTCGGTGCGGCGAGTACTCCTCGACACTGTAAGGACCCGAATCCACCAATTCGGACCCACTGTGTTTACCGCACTAGTCCCAGGATCAATCGCTAGTGCACACAGCTTAACATCGGTAAGCATCACATCATACACAATAATAACGATAATAAGACTTTATTTATTCAATATAACTAGTGTATGATCTTAAGATCACTTACATTTATTCGGCCTCATGGGCAAGTCTAAGGTAAAGTAAAACGAATGCAGCGGAAAGACAGTAGAAGACGTAGCGTCTCATCAGTTCACCACAGGCGTCTGACAAGGCTTGGCCTAGCGACTCAAGGCCCACCAAAGTCCTCCTTCAATACGGGCGATGACTCCTCCACTGTTGTGTGTTTTTGTAGGCAAGGGTGAGTATACAACATACTCAACAAGTTGTGCACAGAATGCAATTCTATCATAGCTATATGCAAGGCTTATTCCAAAGGAATGGCTAAGTGGTTTTTAAGCAGTAAAGCAGCATTTAAGAACATATATAACGTAGATTGAAAAGGACAGTAAAACAAATAATGACAAGTAGATAGATTTCATTATTTGCAAATCAACCCAAGTCTCATCCTAAACCAAATTCCATTATCTCGCCATCCCAACAGCTTGACAAGTTTTAATTAACTACCCTTGATCAGAATTCCCAAGCATTGCTCAATACCGTGAGCACGGCTATCCGAATAGATTGTACACTCTGCAGAGGTTATGCACTTTACCCACGTGATACAACCATGCACCACACAAAGTAACGATTGTAACGGCCTTTACAATGCGCCCTCTTAACCCAAGCTACCCGCTAAGGTTTCAACATCAAGGGCTAAACCACCACAACAGGCCCCCCTCTTGCGCCATGTGAGTTTCCGCACACCCGGACTCACACCACCAAGATAGCACTTAAGTTAAGCATTTGCAAATTAGTCACTAAGTCGTCCCATTCCGCATATGTGGTTGCAAGTTAGACTCAGTCAAAGGCTCGCAAGGTTAAGTCCTTAGGATTGATTAAAGCAAGACTTACACATACCCTTTCTCGCCCATCGGGCCCACCCTGGCACCCTTGCCCCTTTCACTTGCTTCAATCTAAAGTGATTACCTCCCAATTGGTTACCAAGCATCATATGCTTATCACAAATCAACATCGTTGTGTGACCTCCTTGCTACGACAATTCAATCTCTTCGTGCGTCCACACATGACACACAAATTAACATCATTGTTTCATATTCCATTAGTCAAAATTAATAATCATTATTTCATGTACATGTGATGACGTGGCATGGCTAAGCATTCTATTCCGTTCTAATTCTCCATGTTGATTTCAATATTAACCAACTATAATGAACCAACCTAAGGTGACAAGTGGATCATGGCATACAATTATCAAGGTAGGGTATAATTCAAAAGGTATGGTAGCTAATCCCCAAGTTAAGTTGAAATCACTTATAAGCATGAAATAACAAGTGATAAAGTAAATCAAAATAGCATGCAATCTAATTTATGGGTGCAACATGATCAAAGCACAACTTGCCTTGGTTAAGATCCTGGTCTGGAAACAATTCTTGAGTTGTGAAATCCCCTTCCGAAGTCTCGCACAATTCAACGTCTACGCGAATCGAAAGAGAAAGCAAATAAGAACCAAAACCAAACAGCAAATAAACTCAAAAATTCAAATAAAAGCCACCATTAGAAAGATCTTAATTTTACAAATTTTTAGGAATTTGAATCACCTCAATCGGAGTTCGCATGAGAAAGTTATAAAGTTTTGAAGTTTGAAAATCTTGAAAATACCCTGAAAATAGAAATTCCGAATTTAGCGAATTATTTTTATATGTAAAAATCCGATTTTTCCCGCCCGATTCGTACGGCGCAACATGGCCGATTTTGGGCCGTTGATCTCGTGATCAACGGTCCATGCTTACCCTTGCGGTTCCCTATTCACCTGTCGACGTGGACTAATCCGGCCGCTTCGTTGAAGATCAGACGGCGCACAGAGCTCCCGAGCGACGAAGAAATGATGGCGACGCAACTCGCCAGTGCTGAGGACGACGACGCTCCCAACGGCGAACGAGGCGACTCTGGCGACCAAGGAACGGCGGAACCAACGCGGCGTGCTCCGGCGAACTTGAATCCGCACTCCTCTTGGCGGAAGAGTTACTTGACGACGAGAAAACGCGGCGCAACTACTTCGGTGATTCCGGCGAGCTGGCGCGGCTGCTACGGCGACTCTCTGGCGATGGCACGAGAGGGAAAAGGTGCGGCAACTCAAGGTGAGAATCGGGGAGGGCTCGGGGTCCCTTTATATACCCAGTCGAGCGCGCTATTCAAGGAAAGCCCAGCGACGAGTTTGTATCCGGGACAGCGGCGGCGGCATTCCAAATCGGAGACGATGACCACAGACCGTCTGATTTCCATCCGGCGGTCGAGATGCTCTAGGGTTTCCTTATTTGGTTCGGCGTGATGAAGGCCGTTGGATCTTCATCCAACGATCGGGATTAATCCACTTAAATCCGGTCCGATCACAGACAAATTTGAAATTTGGGCCACATCGTTTCATTCCATATTCTCCTAATTTTCCTATTTTAATTATTCCGATTAAATGTTTTGATTTCTTTAAGGCTTTAGAAATACTCTAAAATTCCAATAAAATTCCCAAAAATATTTTGAGATATCCTGGTTTTAAATAAAATCTTTTCACAAAAACTTTATTTTAACTTTATACATTTATAATTAATTCTTGGCATAAAGATAATATATTTAATTTCAAATAATCCAAATAAATTCAGAAAATTCACAAAAATCCTATTTAGCAATAAAATAATATTAATTAATTAAAAAGCTAAAATTTTGGGATGTTACAAACCTCCCCCCTTAACGGAATCTTGACCCCGAGATTCAGGGTTGACTAGAGAATAGGTTTGGGAATTCTGACTTCAGGTCATCTTCACGCTCCCAGGTTGCTTCATTCTCTGAATGATTACTCCATTGGACTCTGCAAAAATGAGTGGACTTGTTCCTGGTCCTACGCTCCATCACATCCAAAATCTTGATCGGGTGTTCCTTATAGGTGAGATCCTCTTGCAACTCAATAGCCTCCAATGGCGTCTGCTCAGTTGGTACTCGAAGACACTTCTTGAGTTGTGACACATGGAATACGTCATGCACACCTGCCAATGCTTGTGGCAACTCCAACTGATAGGCAACCTCCCCTCGACGGCTCAGGATTTTAAATGGCCCCACAAACCTAGGTGCAAGTTTCCCTTTGACATGAAACCTCTTAACACCTTTAAGGGGAGTAACCCTAAGGTATACATAATCATTGGGCTCAAAACTCAAGTCACGACGATGATTATCGGCATAGCTTTTCTGCCTTGACTGCGCTATCTTCAATCTTTCCCTGATCATGGCTACTTGCTCTTCGGCCTCCCTAAGAATCTCAGGTCCAAACACCGAATGCTCTCCTGTCTCATTCCAATTCAATGGGGTACGACAGGCTCGTCCATACAAAGCTTTATATGGTGACATTTGCAAACTAGCCTGATAACTATTGTTATAACTGAACTCGGCATAGGGCAAACATTTATCCCATGAGGTACTGTACGATATCGCACATGCTCTTAACATATCTTCCAAAATCTGATTAACCCTTTCGGTCTGTCCATCTGTCTGCGGATGATATGCGGTACTAAAATTCAAGCGAGTGCCCATCGCCCCATGCAACTTGTCCCAAAATCTTGAGGTAAATTGGGTACCTCGATCCGACACAATCTTCTTGGGCACACCATGCAAGCACACAATCCTCGACGTATATAACTCTGCCAATTTATCCCCTGAATAAGTCGTCTTCACCGGGATGAAGTGAGCGACTTTCGTTAACCGATCAATGATCACCCATATGGAGTCATATCCTCTCTGAGTCTTGGGCAATCCCGTGATGAAATCCATTCCAATTTCCTCCCACTTCCATTCCGAAATCTTTAATGGCTGCAACAATCCAGCGGGCTTCTGATGCATCGCCTTCACCCTCTGGCATACGTCACAGAACGCTACATGCTCCGCGACTTCACGCTTCATGTTAGGCCACCAAAATCTTCCCTTAAGGTCCTGATACATCTTGGCACTTCCTAGATGAATAGAATACTTAGAATCGTGAGCCTCCTCAAGAATCAACTGCTTGAGCTCCTTCTCATTTGGCACACAGATTCGTCCTTTTAACCACAAAGTTCCTTGCTCATCTACCGAGAAATCTTCTGCCAATCCTTCCTCTTTCTTGGATTTGATTTTTCTGATCTTCTCATCTTCAACCTGCCTCTTCCTGATTTGATCTTCAAGAGTTGGTTTTATTTCTAAAGCAGCTATAAATCCTTGTGGCACAACTTCCAATGCCAACTTCTAAAATTCTTTACATAACTCCTGTTGCTCGCTTACAACCATTGAATTCGCACTATGACTCTTTCGACTCAAGGCATCGGCCACCACATTAGCCTTTCCAGGATGGTAATGGATTCCAACATTATAATCCTTTATCAACTCCAACCATCTCCTCTGTCTCATGTTAAGATCTGACTGGGTAAATATGTACTTCAAACTCTTATGGTCTGTATATATCTCACATCTATTTCCAATGAGATAATGACGCCATATCTTTAAAGCATGCACTACTACCGCTAACTCCAAGTCATGCGTCGGTAATTTCCTCATGCGGCCTCAATCGCCTTTGATGCGTAGGCCACCACCTTGCCATTCTCGCATCAACACACATCCTGCACTCGCCTTGAGGCATCACAATAAATATCAAAGCTATTCTCGCACATCCGCAATACTAACACAAGGCGTATGTCGGCCTCTTCTTCAATTCTTGAAAACTATTCTCGCACTCAAAGGCCCATGCAAACTTCTTCTCCTTTTTCAACAATTGCGTGAGAGGTCTCAAGAATCGTCGAGAATCCTTCTATGAATCGACGGTAATATCCCGCCATTCCCGTAAAACTACGGATCTGTAGGATCGCCTTCTGCTGCTCCCAATGCAACACCGCTTCCACCTTACTTGGGTCCATGGCAATCCCTTTAGCAGTCATTACATGGCCTAGGAATTCCACCTTCTCCTTCCAAAAGTCACACTTGCTGAACTTAGCATATAATTGCTGATCACGCAACCTTTCCAAAACCAATCTCAAATGCTTGGCATGCTCTTCTTCCGACTTGGAATACACAAGGATGTCATCAATAAAGACAACCACAAACTTATCTAAGTATTCCATGAACACCTTATTCATGAGGTTCATGAAATAAGCTGGGGCATTGGTCAATCCAAATGACATGACCGTAAACTCATAATGTCCATAACGGTAGAGAATGCGGTCTTGAATATCTTCGCCCTAATCCTTAGCTGATGATAACCTAATCGAAGATCTATCTTGGAGAAAACTGCTGCTCCCTTCAATTGATCGAACAAGTCATCAATCCTCGGCAAAGGGTACTTATTCTTGATTGTTATTTCATTAATTGCACGAAAATCGATGCACATCCTTAAACTTCCGTCCTTCTTCCTAACAAACAAAATCGGCGCCCCCATGGAGAAGAATCGGGCAATGAAACCTTTCTCCAAAGAATTCTCAATCGCTTCTTCATTTCAACCAGTTCATCGGTTGGCATCCGATATGGCCTTTTTGCTATCGGTGCTGTCCCTGGCACCAACTCAATAACAAACTCAATATCCCGATCTGGCGGCATGCCTGGTAAATCCTCAGGGAATACCTCCGGATAATCTCTAGCAATAGGCACATCCTCCAACCTAACCACCTTTGCACTGTTGATCATCAATTGTCCATTACGAACTGCGGTAGCGTGTACTTCCACCTTCTCACCGCTAGGGCTTTCTAGGGTCACCACTCTTTGGCCACAATCCAGAACAGCTTTGTGCTTAGACAGCCAATCCATCCCTAGGATAACATCTAAGGTTTGGGTGTCTAACAAGATGAGATTCGCTAGGAAATCTATCCCATTCATAAGCAACTTAATCCCCAAACACTCAAGATTAGATTGAAGTTCCGATCCTAGGGCTTGGACTATAAGCACACACTTAAGATTCTTAACAGCAAATCCATTCTTCATGGCAAAATCCTGAGAAATAAACGAATGCGAAGCTCCAGAATCAAATAGAATCAGAGTCGGTAATCGAGTTAACCAAAAACTTACCCAGTACGACGTCCGTTGCTTCCTAAGCTCCATCTGCAGTAATATGGTTAATCCTTCCACGCATCGCCATTTGAGGCGACGCCCCGATCGTGCCGGTGCTCGATTCCTCCTCACACGGAGCTTTGGCCGAGTAGTGCCTGTTGAAGCGACCGTAACGCTTCCCTCGTCGGACACTTGTTGGTGAAATGCCCATCTCATGGCATGAATAACACCTTTAGCATCGGTCGTTGACTTCCGTAAACCGCATTGCCCATTGGTGCCGGAGTTTGAAAATTCGACCATGGGCGAGGTGTCGAATCGTGCCCTGCTCGCAACCGAGGCTGAATCTCGCAAACCGTTGAGGTGTCATCTCAACTCGAGATGATTCAAATTGCCCACTGACTAGCCATCCTACGCTATGCGGTCTTCACCCAACTCCTTACGCTTATCTTCAAGGATTAAAGCCTTGTTGACTAACTCCTGGAAATCAGGGAAATTGTCGGTGATTAGTCCCACCTGTAATCCAGAGTTTAGCCCCTTAAGAAAGCGCGACTGCCTGGCCTTATCTGTAGCTACATCCTCAGGTGCATAGCATGCCAATTGGGTGAACCTATTCAAGTACTCGGCTACTGACTGACCTCCTTGCTTCAATGCCCTAAACTCCTCCTTTTTAAGATCCATCATCCCTTCCGGCACATGATATTGACGGAAGGCAGCGGAAAATTCTTCCCAAGTGATTTCCTACGGGGCTCCATGCGCTGCGCAATAATTCTCCCACCATTCTGCAGCGGTCCCCTCCAGCTGGTGTGTAGCATATAGCACCTTCTCCTGGCCCTCACATTGCGTGATGTGCAGCTTCCTCTCAATAGTCCTTAGCCAATCATCGGCCTCTAGTGGGTTGACATTACCTGAGAAGGTTGGAGGGCGAGTTCTCTTGAAATCTGACAACTTGGAGTAAGCACGCGGGCCCATTGTTGCCTTGTTTGCTGCGTTCAGCCAAATTTTGGCCTCGCCATGTTCTCAGATCTCTTCTGATCATGGTTTGCATGAGCCGAGTCTGTCTTTGCCGTAAAAGCTCCCAAGTTTTGCATATCTATTGGCGGTCTTGGTCATGGTGGTGTTCCATCATGGTCATTCCATGAGACCACTTCTCGACGCTCCATTGTTGCCACGAAGTGTTCACCATCTGCTTGGGTTAGGAGAGGGTAGAAGTAGCACGATGAGATATAAGAATCACTATACCATGACATATTATTCGTGATCTAACGTAAGGCCGGAAAAACCCTATATAGCGACAGACAGTCCGTCGGTAAAAAGTATTACCGACGGATTACGAGTGTTGGCTAAAGTCCAGTCGGCAAAAAACTTTACCGACGGATCTTATATTACCGACGGACAGTGTGTCGGCAATAAGGACATTTTGCCGACTGACATACTTTTATCGACGGACTTTGCTTTGCCGTCGGATTTTAGTTTTTGCCGATGCATTTGTTTTTCCCGACTGACTATGTGTCGGCAATGTCTAGTATTGCCAACATACAGTTCGTTGCTATAAGCAGATCGCTTCAAAAAAAATAACAGCATAATTCATCCAACTGAGACATGACATGATATAATTCAAGCATCAATAAAGCATGATAGGATAATTCAAGCATTCAAAGTATATTACAATTAGATATCATCCAACTGATAGCATATCATCCAACTGATAGCATATCATCCAACTGAGAATAACAATTACATAACACCAAAAGTATATTACAATTACACCGTTTAACATAGCTGATCCCCAAAAGATAATAGTTTGTACAAGCATATATATAACACCAAAAGAGAGGTATGGAGTCTCCATGCGCATGAACTGGAGGTGTAAGAATCGTTGAGCTACGCCTTTCCTTTTTTACCTGCAGAAAGAACATTTATTGTCATCAAAAGATATATAGATCAATAATGCAACAATACAGTTGAAGTAGACAAAAGGTAAAAGAGAATCATGAAATGAGCAAATTTCAAACAATGATGGACACAAAAACAGGGACATGTCACTTGAATGGCTCATAATCAACACCACAGCTACAACTTATGGTGGAAGCACCATTTAATCTCTCTCTCTCTCTCTCTCTCTCTCTCTCTCTCTCTATGAACTGTTTAGTAGGTTGTTCATTCTAACATAGAACAAAGAAAGCAGCATTCAGTATAAATGCACTCAATTAGGTCGTTGTGAGCAAGAACCCAACAACATTCACATATTGTTGTATGTATTTTGTCTGGACAATTAAGATCGATGGACCCATTGTCTTTGCCCATAAATTCAACCGAGCACACAATCAGACTTAGTACTGTATCAGGGTAACTTGTGGTCTAATCTATGCAAAATGCTCTGCAGAATCAGACTTAGTACTATTCTTTGACAACAAGTGACTCATTACGAGCAAGTAAGGATTGCAAGTCAACATGTAGACATATTTTTACTTACAGATTCACTTGTTTTCATATTTCTCCCATAACAATTATGCGGTTATATCTAGCACTCATTATCTTAATGTCTATGAGAACTGTTGTATTTTGATTCCACAATCTCTTTTCAGATGTCAATGTTTCCGTTGATACTTGGATGGATCTACAAGAAAAATCTTAACAAGAATTTCATCTCATCTCTAAGAAGCAAAAAGCAACACCGATCGTAACATCATGGCAATTAAATTGGAACAACAAATGGACATAAACTATACATGAGAATGCATAATGTATAATAAGATTCATTGATCCCGGTTATGGATCTTGCTGCAATGATAATAGTAAATGTGGTCTCAGATCTCGCAAAGATATCCCTTTCACCTTTCATGCATCTTGGATTGGGCAAAGATTGTTTGTGTCAAGATTTTCTAGAAGATCACACACACATTATCGAAAAGAGAGAGGAAGCACCTAAGCATGTTCCATTTCCTTCCCATGCAAGATTAGACCGATCACCCAACCAAGTGGAGGACATCACCTCGGGCATAAGCTAGAGTTGTTTTAAGAAAGCTTGTAGTGCCCATCGCCACTAACTAGTTTAATTAGTTAGCATTAGCCGAGAGTCTTGCCTCACATGTTGCCCATAACTAGTTTGGACCCATTGATAGCCTCTTTCCTTTCTTACATCAATGCATATATATGATGAAAGTTAAGCTTCGCTAAGCTAGACCCTTCCATGAGTGAGCTTGTATTGAAAGTGTTGCCATGGCCCTTAAATGTGATGGTTGCTCATGGAAGTGATCAATGATTAATTTGGTTGATATTGCAGGCACATGCATATGGAAGGGGCAATGATAATCCCCTTATCAAACTAGAAAACTAATAACCTGCATGATTAGTAACATGATAGGGTGATCTTAAAGGGCCAATATGATATCACATTGTGAGTACATATGACCTCTGAATTTAGTTGAGCTTATTGAGTTGAATTAAACTATTAATGTCGGCATGTAATTTTCAGTTGGTTGCAATGAATTGTTTATTCTTATATACTCCATAAAGGAAGGTTGAGAACCTTTAATATATACTAAGAAATAGTAATTAGTGATGGTACATAAACAAAACTAAAGTGACACAACACCCTAGCTACCTGGCATAACCACCACTAAAATTATCAATTGATTAAGTAGTAATTGGAGAAATTAACAGGCTAGAGCATCTCAGCTTCTTTCTTTGAAGACTTTGGTCATAGATTGTTATCTCTTGAGTAATAACTCAAAAGAAAGTTAGATCAGAGGGAGCTGGTCATAGTTTTTGTTCGTATAACATGGGTGAATTGTCTGCTTTTTCCAAGTGTCATGCGACAGAATGCTCGGTACCAAATGGCAAAAAGTCATAATACCTAATACCCTACGATACTACTAATGTCCTTGCAAGCAAGATGCTTCCATATATGCAAAGAACTTATAAGGGCACAAAAATATCATATTTTAACAGAAATCTTTGGAGGTACAGTGAATCAAAAGACTACTTTTGTCATGAATTGTTTTTAGGCCTCAAAGAAAGGGAAGGGCACATGTTATGTTTCGCCTACTGTAAACTAATTCACAATAGCATTGAAGGAAAACAACTGATAACTATACTTAAGTGACAAATGATTACTAGCTAGTGGGTACCTGCTGTATGGGAGCAAGATGGCTTCTTGGTAGGATTCATCTACATAAAAATTTATAAGTTAGTAGCTTGTTATGTATTAAATACTAGCATAAACACCGCATAGTCTTGATTATTACTTTATTAGCGTGGCGTGCAATACGCTTCTTGTGAGCATGTGCCATAGTAGTCAAATCACCATGTGGTCGTGGTAGATCAACATCTTTTTGAAAACCGTATCCACACGAACTTCATAAAACTCTCTTCCAAGACAAACACCTCCTACCTTGGTGTTTGGGTTACTCGATAGAATAGTTGCCTTACCCACTGGAGTGTCTCGATCCGACCATAGCATATAGTATTACCTCATTCGAACCTACATCACATATTGCATTTTTAAAATGTGAAGAATATGAAAGATGAAATATAACTACTTATATGACAAGATGAGAAATTACAAGGTTATCATCTTCACTAGGAAATGGTTCACGATGTATTGAGGTACCCTTGTGTTGACAACTCGCCTACTGAAGGAGAGATGTCCTCTTCTTCCACCTGCATCACATATTGCATTTTTAAAATATGAAGAATATGAAAGATGAAATATAACTACTTATATGACAAGATGAGAAATTACAATGTTATCATCTTCACTACGAAATGGTGTACGATGTATTGGAGGTACCCTTGTCTTCACAACTCGCCTATGAACAGGAGAGATGTCCTCTTCTTCCACCTGCATCACATATCGCATTTTTAAAATATGAAGAATAAGAAAGAAATAATATAACTACTTATATGACAAGATGATAAATTACAATGTTATCATCTTCACTACGAAATGGTTCACGATGTATTAGAGGTACCCTTGTCTTCACAACTCGCCTATGAACAGGAGAGTTGTCCTCTTCTTCCACCTGCATCACATATTGCATTTTTAAAATATGAAGAATATGAAAGATAAAATATAACTACTTATATGACAAGATGATAAATTACAATGTTATCATCTTCACTACGAAATGGTTCACGATCTATTGGAGGTGATTCACGGGTCCATGAGTTCTAAAGCAAAGAAAAAAATGTTAGTAGAGTTAGTCAATGGAAAGAAAGTGTTTAATCTAATATCTTCCAATGAAGAGGTATGCAAATTTTTCTTCCTTCAAAACTTGTTGTCTTTGCAATAAGAGCTACCCCACTACATTGAACCGGCCTACCCTCATCATAGGCTTCTGTATGGAATTTTTTCCCATTTATAGCATAGCTATCATATGTCCGCGCAACTATGTTCGGCTCGTTAGCTAAAATTTTTATCTCTTCTGATACTTCCTCACCAATTGTTTCCACCTATAAAAAATTAATATCTTTGTGAAAATAATTTCATATTCAATGTGTAATCAAAAGTTGGGCCAAGTCATATGACTACTTACATTCGATGTGAACCACTCATGGAAGGTCTCATGGTGCAAAAGATTGATGTCTAGTTCATTATGACCAACCGATGAAAGATACTCAAGATGCTTGCTGCAAATAATGGTCGCATTAATACTAAATTATATTAAAATTATACAATGTGAAAATAAATTACACAGCTTACCTTAGGTACGGTTCTATGTGGTCATAGTTGAACAAGACATATCTATGTGCTTGGACCCAAGATTTGCGGTCTAATGTCACGATGCGCTTCCCAACCAATCCTCGACCAATATTGTTTAGAAGAAAGTAGTGGTGCTACCGATATCCATATGAACAACCTCATTTCAGACTTGATGAGTAAATCTAGTCTCACCATGTAAATAGCGAGAACAAAATGTAAGTTTCTCATCAAACAAATAGCCTTCGCAATCGATCCTCCGGATGACATCTAGTGCGGACATAGCCCTTCAACCTCATCAAATACCTCTCCACAGGTACATATTTCGAAAATGTATCGGCCAAAGAACTCTTGCTTGGGCAGTGAAGATGAACCATCAAATGTACCATGAGGTCAAAAAGATGGGAGAAATATAGTCTCCAAAAGGCTCGTGGTCTCTGCTATTTCGATTCTAGTGTATGCATAGCACTTGGACAAATTCTCGTGAATATATTTTCTTGAAAAAATTGCTTACACAAATCATTGTTGCACTAACTTTGTCTGGCAAGATCCTTCTCACACAAAGTGGAAGTAAATCTTGTATAAAATATGGTTTCCATGGCTATTTAGCCCAACTATCTTTTTTCTCATTAACATGCACATTATGGCGATATCGATGCATAACCATCGTGAACTTGACTCGTGAGTACTTCACAAAATAACTTCTTCTCGGATGTGTCCATGGTGTAGGGCGCTGGAGGTAAGAAAAGTTCATCTCGTGAATTATCTATTGCTTCAACAGGATGGAGATCTCTTCTAATGTCTAGAGACCAAGGTCCAAACGAGCATTCAAGTTATCCTTGGACTTCCCATCAATTCCCAAAAGTGTGTTAGTTATGTTATCACATACATTCTTCTCTATATGCATTGGATCTAGATTATGCCGCAACAATAAGTCCTTCCAATATGGCAGCTTAAAAAAAATAGACCTCCTTTTCCAAATGATCATAGGCTCACCCTTCTTATGCTTTCGCTTTTTGGTCTGTTTTCCCAAACTTTGTATCGATATTTTCTCGCTCATGACAAAATCTCGTCCCCGAAAGTGACCTAGGCGCCACCCAAGCTCAATTTTACCATCAAATAAATCAAAGATCATAGACGAGTGCATCCAAATGACATAGCCTAGACCAGGTAATCGAAATGGTCCATAATATGGCAAAGACGCAGCTTGAAGTACTCACGCTTCGATGCATCATATGTTCTCACACCACTCACAAACATATCTACCATATCATCAATTAGTGGCTGAAGATAGACATCAAAATCACTACCGGAGCTTTTCGCCAGAATTAACAATGATAGAATGAAATTCGTTTGCTTCATACACACCCAAGGTGGAAAGTTATATGGAATCAAAATAACGAGCCAAATGCTATAGCCGACATTCATGGACTCAAGGGGTTAAAACCATCCGTAGCCAACCCAAGTCTAATGTTTTGGCTATCTCAAGCAAACTCAGATGTTTAAGGTCAAAATCCTTCCAAAGAGGAGAATCAGCAGGATGCCTAAGTATACCATCTTTTTGCGCTCTTCATCGTGCCATCTCATGTCCTCGGCAGTTTTATAGGATGTAAAAAGCCTTTGAAACCTTCTTTTCATCGAAAATAGCGAAGAACTTTGCACGGAACTTTATGTAAATGTTTCCCATCTACAGACGTCCTTTCTGACTTCCATCTTGACTTTCCACATGTTGGACATGACTCATCATTAGCGTTATCCTTCCAAAAGAGAATGCAATCATTTTCACATGCATGAATTTTCACATACCCAAGTCCTAGGCATTTAACTATTTTCTTAGCTTCATTGAAATTTGTTGGCAATGACGACTGTCAGCAAAGCTTCTTTAAGTAGATCTAATAACCGATCAAAACTTTTATCGGTCCATCCTCCAAGCAATTTAAGGTGAAGAAGTCTAACTAGGAAACGAACTTAGAGAAGTTCTTACAACCTAGGTATAGCTCTATGTCATTATCATCTAATAGTTTTTAAGAGCTTCTAATTCTTCATTGACTGCTCCAAACCTCCATCGACCTCAAAATCCCCACGCCATCTAAACCACCTGCTAGGTCCTCGAGCAAATTAGAAATGTCATCTTCATCCAAACTATCCATAGCCTCAAGATTTCAAAAGAGGAGCCCACCTCTCCATGATAAGTCCACCTTGTATAACCTTCTTGAAATCCTCACATATTAAGTGCACATGCACTTCGCTTGGTTCTTTCCACAAAGAGTTGACACACTTTCTACAAGGGCACAATATTCTATCTCCATCTCGCTGAATTAAGAAATGCATAGTCTATAAATTGGCGTACCCCATCTATATAGACCTTTGTGTGCCTAAATATCATACAAATACAACATGTTAGGTCACTCAAAAGTTACAACCGGCCACCTAATAGAGTAAAAACATGTCATGTACCTAGGCTCATCCATCCACCTTTTATCCATCCCGGACCTTCACTATGAATGACGAAAGCTATATGGATTAAGCATACAACATGCAATGTAATTAGTAATTGGTATATTTTGCAAACTACAAAAATAGCTTCATATGTCATGATAATTTATGGATTTTCTTAATCTAATTTTGATTTTAAAAATTCGCTATATAAAGGAACCAAGAATGGGAACACGTATACATGCTATGTGCAAAGTAAATAAGGTAGGATGTAAATATATATGCACATATGAGCTCATTGCATAGAGAAAGTTCGAGTCAAAGAGATTTCATGGTTCAGATCATATATATAGCACGTGTTTGTATGTATAACTAAGATCATAGATATAACCCAAATATAAACCAAACGTCAATTATTGCAAGTTAGACTAGCTTGTGAAGTCTACGATCGAGTTAATTAGTGCATGTAATACATAACGGCTTGATCAATGTATACTACAGATCATTGACACCTTTGAATGAGCTTTTGGCACAAGACATATCCAAAACTGGACTAAGATTCATATATATACACATTGCATTTACATTTGAATTAGAACACTATTAATTTACATTCGCATATATAATTGCATAACCTAATCAGATGCAGATGGATGCGATTAAGTAAACAAGTGTTTGCAAATTACAATTTGAAGGCGAAGAAATCATATATACCCTTATTTTAGAGTAGATGAGCTATATCTCCCTAGATGCAAAGTTGACCCAGATGCGCTCCACTTGGCGTTTGCATTGGGTTTGCAAGATTAATTGGATACCTATAAAACATACATATGAACTTAGAAATATTGTAATTTGTTACACAAAAATATGTAGATGAACAAAAGTCAACACATCTATGCTTCACAATACAAACAAAAGTAACCCATATTTTGAAAATGCCACAAAAACAACCGGATACAGCTGACAAATATAAAGTAGAGTCTGGAATTCTGAAATATAAAGGGAGGATATATTCCAACCTACCACGGATGTTGCTGCATGTTGCCTCTAGAATGTTCCAAATCAATATATCGTTTTATACTGAAATATTAAGATAAGTCTAATATTAAATCCAAAGGAAATGACAATAATTGATTTGTGTTTATCCCGACTCTATTAATCGCTTTGTATTCTTTACAGAAAAAGATGACCTAGAAGCTCGGTTTAATGAAATTAATCGTAAGGTGAACAAGCTTAATTCTCGCAACTAGGCACAAAGAGAATCGAACATGCTCACGCCAAGCTAGTGCGGCTTTAAGATCAATGGATGCTTTGAAAGGCAAGAATTGCGAGTGTGAACAACAAGTGAGTAATCAGATTCATTTCATTGTACAATGCACATACCATCATTTAATTGCAAAAGTAGAATCGAATTTTCTTTTTTCCCTCTCTTTTTCGGGTGGTAGGATTAGGATATCGAACTATTGGTCCAACCACGTAAATCTCGATTTGGGTTTGATCTGCAGCTTCTCCATAGTGAGGATTCCTTACGCTTATGATCCTATGTTTATTTGTCTAACTCCTCTACAAGTTTGATTAAAGATGATGTGTATCTTCCGCAATAGACACGCTAAATCTACATAATTTTTGTCTTACTAGTAAATGCAACCATGTGTAGGTTAAGAGCTAACCTCGATGAGACACATATTGCCTTGGAGGCCGTGAATAATGCCCTTGAGAAGTTGCAATAGACAATGTTAAAAAAGAGCAGTATGCACATGTAATAAAAGTTCTTATCAATTTTTTGTTGTTTGAATTGCAAGATGATGATCTTTAAAGGAAATAAAAATGAGTTGCATGGTACTTGTTCTTTAAAAGAAAGATAATGAGTTGCAAGGCACATACTTCAAACACCGAAAGTTTTATTACGATTTTAGGATTAAGTGCCAAGATATACTTCCGCTTATGTGCTTATATGGAGGGTGGAAGGAGGAGATAGGTCTAGCATTAGTGGGACATTGATTTGATCGAAGTAATTGCACGTTTTGTTATGTAGCTCAAGTCGGTTTAGCTGTCTCTCCGAGCAAGATGAAATATTCAAGCAAGTATGAGAATCTCTGCTCACCTCAAAGAGATCAAACGTGTGTTGCTTGGATGTAGATACATATGCTTAGAGCTGACAATTAGCTATTCCTCTAAGCTAATATAATCTCAAATCTACAAAACTACCAATCATCAATCGAATAATGTTTTCCATTTTACCGATGTGATGTTTGTAAAGATGCTTGAGCAAATCCAAGGATCAATGCAATCAAGAAAAAAGAGGCATGCATCAATTACGTAACTTCTTCGCTAAGCATCGGAAGGTAAGAGAAAAATGCACTTAGGTAATTTTCTAAGTGCGAATTCATAAAATGATCAAGGTAATCTAAACTGGCTTCGCTTTTCTCAAAGAATTACAAAGCTTGGAAGTACAAATGAATGAGGTTTCGCAGAGAGGACAAAACCATCTCAAACGATTCAGGTCTCTCAGTAATGACTTCAAAGAAAAAATTCTTTTCACACCATTTTATATTACAAAACTATAATTTCTATTCGTGTCTAAGATATGATACATAAATGCTTTTGGGTATTATCATTCTTTGTTGTGCTTTTATCGTTGACAAAAATTCACTAGTCTGAAAAGATTAGTCTCATTATTCTCGGGAATAAATAGTGTATTGGATGAAACATCCGTGGTAGGTTGGAATATTTATATTTAATTAAACTTTTCCAGATGGTACTCACCGAGAAAGATTCGAGAAAGTAGAGTCTAGGTAAGATGTCGGTATGGTGTGCGTAATTAATTGTGTTGGATAATATCTCAGATATGTGCATTGATGAATAAAACCGCATTACATAAAGTGAAAACAATAAGATATTTCAACCGAATATGCAAGTTTTGCAAAAGGAACTTGTACCGTAATTACCCAAAGTACCTAAGCAAATCGTACTAACCCAAGCAAAGGGTGGAAAGCATACAATAGCCATTTTATTGTAATTGTGCATATCCGTAAAACTTCTTTCGTGATATGATCTTTCTATCTAGCATGTAAATTATAATTGAACTTTGCAATCGTGAGATATTAGCATGATGTTGCATGTGAGAACTCAATAATAGTATGCTACATTACAAGTTAAATCTATGCAGGTTGTCATCGAGAAGCGGTGCCTTCCTAATCAACAATATGACATTGATCAACAAAATTTTCTCATCGATAACTTGATTCCACAGATTCTCAGTTCCTCCTAATACTCGACTAGCCATAACCAAAGAATCACTCAAGCATCAGATCTTATGAACCAAAGATCCTCTTATAGTCCAGGATTTATTCAATCTAAACTATATACTAATTTGTTTGTTTGCCATACACCGAGAATGCAGCAGAGAAAGGAATGCAAGCCGTTGATCTACTTTTGGCAAAGGTCAGCAATTTTCATTATCCATTACTAGTTACAACTAAATGGATGAAATTCTAATCAAGAAAGGGAGTATTAGTTCATGTGCCTATTTTGTCCATATGTAGACCTGGTTTCACAAAGATTCAACCAATGACTAGAAGTCGATCTTGAACTAAGGCATGAATTTCCAAATCCTTGAGCATTACCATCCTAGCTTAATTTTATTGTTCTTGGTTCAATTATTTATGTCTGAAATTTCGCCATATTTTGCGGGAGGAGGTATGTTTGCAATGCAAAGTAATGTGGCACCAATAACCACAGAACAATTGAAGCAACTAACCAACCGAGACAAGATTTTACAAGCACAAACACTACAAATAGTACGCCAAAGGAGCAATACACCCATTCAGACTCCAAGATTTGTATCTCCTTCAGTTCATCAACATCCTGCTTCGATAATCCGCATATGGTAGCACAAGATATCACATTACCTCGATGGTGAGCATCGTCTCTGTCTCGCCGCTGGCCGTGAAGGCGAAGGTGGTGGTTAGCACGGTGGGGGAAAGGCAGCGATGACGAGGAGGTAGAGGCGAGAGGACGGGAGGAGGAGGCGGCGGTGGAGAGGATGGGGAGGTGATGCGGGCAAGTGAGAGGTGGATGCGACGGCGGAGAGGGCGGGAGGAGGGGGACGGTGGAGAGGCGGGAGGAGGGGGACGGCGGAGAGGGCGGGAGGAGGCGGCGCGGAGGTGGGGAGGAGGAGGCGGCGGGACGAGGAGGCGGCGCGGAGGTGGGGAGGAGGAGGCGGCGCGGAGGCGGCGGGGACGAGGAGGCGCCGCGGAGAGGCCGGGAGGAGGAGGTGGCGGAGAGGAAGGTGACGATCGAGGAGGAAGCCGATTGATTTCAAAGTTGTGCAGAGGAGAGATGAGTATACAAAGGGAGGGATATTAGGGTTAATTGTTGGCGCCTATTTTTTCACCTCGCTGTTGCCAATAGAATTACCGACCTTATTTTTTCCGATCGATCAGAGGTCGGAAAACGTCAGATACTTTTGCCGATCGACTATAAGACGTAAAAATTCAGTTTCACGATGGACGGTCCGTCGCTAATAATAAGTGTTATTGCCGATGACTAGCCGACGCTATATAGATAATTCCCATTGCTCATCGATTGCAAACTTTTGCCGACTTCTTTTCATTGGCATTTACCCACTATTGCCGTCGGACGTCCGACGCTAATAGTGTGTCAGGGTATAGTGAATCTCTAAAGCGGGGGAAACAGGTTTAACCCAAATTTTATCATTTTATTGCATAACTTGGTATGGTTGCTCACATAAGCCTAAAAGCTTTTGCAATGCATACTGCACACTCAGCAAACAATAAAATCTAAACTAAACACCCAACCTTAACGCCTATTATAATTGGTAATGCTATCTTATGGACGCGACTCAACGCTCGAGTCTCAACTTAATCCTATGGCTCTTAGCTATCGGGTCGACCGGGTCTGCCTCGGATCGGGTCGTAGCTCCATCTCCGGCTCTGGCTCAGATCCATATAATGCATCCTCCAACTCACGGATCTTCTGGAGAGACTGATCCAAAACCTCCTGTAATCGATCTTTTGTCTTCTGGGCCTCCTCTCGGGCTCTTCGCAGCTCCAGAGCCATGTCGTCAAGGGCATCCTCCTGAGCAATGACGTATCTGGCTAAGTAAGCGATCGTGGCATTCTCTTCTCTTATTGGCTCCCGATCAAAACGGTTGTCTCAACGTGGATGATGACGAAACACAGTGCCTTCCAACTCCTGGGGGTAGATGCGAGCAAGCTGTCTCATTGCCAAACGTGCTGCTGCTTGGATCCCAGCCTCGGGCGTAGATCTTTTGACGATGATGCGGGTGGTACGACTTCCTCTTGCCCTTGCCCGGGCGTAGATCGTAATCTGAACCCTCCAGCCAATGTCAAGTCCAGCACGTATTATGGTCTCTCCTCGGTAGATCGGTCTGTCGAAACCTCCGAGCATCCTCATCATGCGCCAAAGCTCTGCTGCGTAACCTCCTTCCTGCTCCCCGTACTCTTGGACCATCCTCATCTATTTAAAAAAAGAAGTAGTTTAGTCCTCGTCCATTTTAGAAGGGTAATGGAAGGTTTAGCAAAGGTACAGAATGAAGAATGAGATGAGTTGAGAGGGTGATTTTAATCCAATTTAGATTTTTCCTTTAGAAAATAGTTTTGGACACTCTACCAAGCTAGGGCCAAGTCCTACAGTCAGTATGCTCTGATACCACCTTTGTAAGGACCCGAATCCACCAATTCGGACCCACTGTGTTTACCGCACTAGTCCCAGGATCAATCGCTAGTGCACACAGCGTAACATCGGTAAGCATCACATCATACACAATAATAACGATAATAAGACTTTATTTATTCAATATAACTAGTGTATGATCTTAAGATCACTTACATTTATTCGGCCTCATGGGCAAGTCTAAGGTAAAGTAAAACGAATGCAGCGGAAAGACAGTAGAGGACGTAGCGTCTCATCAGTACACCACAGGCGTCTAACAAGGCTTGGCCTAGCGACTCGCGTCCACCTGAAAGTCCTCCTCCAATACGGGCGATGACTCCTCCACTGTTGTGTGTTTTTGTAGGCAAGGGTGAGTATACAACATACTCAACAAGTTGTGCACAGAATGCAATTCTATCATAGCTATATGCAAGGCTTATTCCAAAGGAATGGCTAAGTGGTTTTTAAGCAGTAAAGCAGCATTTAAGAACATATATAACGTAGATTGAAAAGGACAGTAAAACAAATAATGACAAGTAGATAGATTTCATTATTTGCAAATCAACCCAAGTCTCATCCTAAACCAAATTCCATTATCTGCCATCCCAATAGTTGACAAGTTTTAATTAACTACCCCTTGACTGTAATTCCCAAGCATTGCTCAATACCGTGAGCACGGCTATCCGAATAGATTGTACACTCTGCAGAGGTTATGCACTTTACCCACGTGATACAATCATGCACCACACAGGCGAACGATTGTAACGAAGCCTTTACAATGCGTCCTCTTAACCCAGTGCTACCCGCTAAGGTTTCAACACTGAAGGGCTAAACCACCACAACAGGGCCCCCCTCTTGCGCCATGTGAGTTTCCCCCGTACACCCGGACTCACACCACCAAGATAGCACTTAAGTTAAGCATTTGCAAATTAGTCAGCTAAGCTGTCCCATTCCAGACATGTGGTTGCAAGTTAGACTCAGGTCAAAGGCTCGCAAGGTTAAGTCCTTAGGATTGATTAAAGCAAGACTTACACATACCCTTTCTCGCCCATCGGACCCACCCTGGCACCCTTGCCCCTTTTACTTGCTTCAATCTAAAGTGATTACCTCCCAGTTGGTTACCAAGCATCATATGCTTATCACAAATCAACATCGTTGTGTGACCTCCCTGCCACGACAACTCAATCTCTTCGTGCATCCATACATGACACACAAATTAACATCATTGTTCCATATTCCATTAGTCAAAATTAATAATCATTATTTCATGTACATGTGATGACGTGGCATGGCTAAGCATTCTATTCCGTTCTAATTCTCCATGTTGATTTCAATATTAACCAACTATAATGAACCAACCTAAGGTGACAAGTGGATCATGGCATACAATTATCAAGGTAGGGTATAATTCAAAAGGTATGGTAGCTAATCCCCAAGTTAAGTTGAAATCACTTATAAGCATGAAATAACAAGTGATAAAGTAAATCAAAATAGCATGCAATCTAATTTATGGGTGCAACATGATCAAAGCACAACTTGCCTTGGTTAAGATCACGTCCGAAATAATTTTTGAGTTGTGAAATCCTTCCAAGTCTCGCACAATTCAACGCCTACGCGAATCGAAAGAGAAAGCAAATAAGAACCAAAACCAAATAGCAAATAAACTCAAAAATTCAAATAAAAGCCACCATTAGAAAGATCTTAATTTTACAAATTTTTAGGAATTTGAATCACCTCAATCGAAGTTCATATGAGAAAGTTGTAAAGTTTTGAAGTTTGAAAATCTTGAAAATACCCTGAAAATAGAAATTCCGAATTTAGCGAATTATTTTTATATGGAAAAATCCAATTTTTCCCACCCGATTCGTACGGCGCAACATGGCCGATTTTGGGCCGTTGATCTCGTGATCAACGGTCCATGCTTACCCTTGCGGTTCCCAGTTCACCTGTCGACGTGGACTAATCCAGCCGCTTCGTTGAAGATCAGACGGCGCACAGAGCTCCCGAGCGACGAAGAAATGATGGCGACGCAACTCGCCGGTGCTGAGGATGATGACGCTCCCGACGGCGAACGAGGCGACTCCGGTGACCAAGGAACGACGGAACCAACGCGGCGTGCTCCGGCGAACTTGAATCCGCAGTCCTCTTGGCGGAAGAGTTACCCGACGACGAGAAAACGCAGCGCAACTACTTCGGTGATTTCGGCGTGGTCGCGGTACTCTGGCGACTCTCTGGCGACGGCATGCGAGGGAAAAGGTGCGGCAACTCAAGGTGAGAATCGGGGAGGGCTCGGGGTCCCTTTATATACCCAATCGGCGCGCTATTCAAGGAAAGCCAATGACGAGTTTGTATCTGTGGACGGTGGCGGCGGGGGATTCCAAATCGAGACGATGACCACTGACCGTCGATGTCCATCCGTGATCGAGATGCTCTAGGTTTCCTTATTTGGTTCGGCGTGATGAAGGCCGTTGGATCTTCATCCAACGATCGGATTAATCCACTTAAATCCGGTCCGATGCTCTTGACAGCTGCTTGGGCCGGGCTCACTTCGTTCATTCCATATTCTCCTAATTTTCCTATTTTAATTATTCCGATTAAATGTTTTGATTTCTTTAAGGCTTTAGAAATACTCTAAAAATTCCAATAAAATTCCCAAAAATATTTTGAGATATCCTGGTTTTAAATAAAATATTTTCACAAAAACTTTATTTTAACTTTATACATTTATAATTAATTCTTGGCATAAAGATAATATATTAAATTTCAAATAATTCAAATAAATCTCAGAAAATCCAAATAAATTCAAAAATTCACAAAAATCCTATTTAGCAATAAAATAATATTAATTAATTAAAAGCTAAAATTTTGGGATGTTACTGATACACAGTGTCGAAGAGGAGGACCTTACGGGTGAGCAGAGTCGCAGAGTCACGCCAAAGAAAGCTCGATAGCCCGTAAGGTGCTCGGACTGACCTTCTTGCGTGTTGTACGGTGTCCTCCGACGCCCTCCTCCTGCTGCACTGTCAAACTCCCGAATGAACTCTACAGACACCTTCTTGACTCGCAGGGGCGACACCCAAGGGAGGAAAAAAGTAGTGCATATTATTAAAGTGTCCAAAGTAGGGGTTAGATGCAAGGGGCATACACAGCCATCCCAAAGAGAGGCCCATAGTGGGCCATTGATCTAGTCGTGGTCGTGGCATAGGTCCCGTGAGTACGGCGACCGGTCAACAACGGGCCTACTGACGGAGAAGTGCTCCTGGACCACAGTGCGAGAGTAGAACGCACTTCGTCAACGCCGCATTCTCCCTACCCGGAGACAAATTTCGCAAAGACCTCAGATAAGCACGCCAAAGACGGCAGAGCCCCACGACCATCGCAGACCATCTATTTGCAACAAAGAAAGTTAGACATGTCCTGTCATAAGAGATTTTAACGAAATGTGTTACCTCCTCGGGGGTCTCAAAGAATCAACTGGGCGAACTCGATCAAGTGCCGGTCCATCGTGTCCCGTCGCGAGACAGAACAGTACCAACCGAACAGAATGAGGGTACGCCTCGTGGTGTGCCAGGTTCTCCGCGTCGGCATTTGGGTGGAGAAGCTTAGCCTGCAGCATTCGGTTCAATATTGTCAGCAGCTGAGTGCGTATCCATTAAGTTAGAACGAACGAGGTACTAACCGTGAACTGGAGCAGCCACGCCTTCTGGACACCATGCCGCTCATCCGTCTTGTGGGGTACGTACGGGGGGGCGGCTTGGGGGTGTCACTGCACCTCGGCGAAGCGCGCCTCCAGGTCCTCAAGCCACACGGCGGGGGCGTCCTCGGGCACAACTGCACGGCCCACGCAGGGGAGCCCTAGGAGCAAAGACACGTCCTGCAGCGTGGGAGCCATCTCTCCGCAGGGCAGGTGGAACGTGTGTGTCTCCGATCTCCACCGGTCCACGAGCGCAATGAGCAGGGAAGGGTCGTACGAGAAGCCTGAGACGTGCGGGCCCTCCACAGTCGTCTGCTCCACCATCCGACAGAACGGATGTAAGCCGGCAGCTCGTAACCTGCACGTAGTGTGTAGCGTCGTTAAAATTCCATTAACAGGTAAGTAAAAGAGTAGGTAAAGTCGGTACCATCTTGTGGAAGCTACATGGGTCGAGCCAAGAAACTCCTTCGACTCGAGAACGCAGATGTCCCCACCACCGCCCTCGATCATGACAACCTAGACCGGTGGGTCAAGTCCACGTGCTGGTCTAGCAGCTTGGGAGAAAGCTCAGCAGCACGCCCAACTCTCGCCATCATCGCCTGTGCCTGCGTGGTTACAAAGCAAATTCATGGTTAGAAAGCAAGTAAAGCAAACTGGACAAAAAGTAATGAAATGATCCATATTCAAATATATATTCGATCACACACATACAACCAAAAATTACATGTCGGGGACAACAAATAACTGGTACATAGAATCAAATTACGTTGATGGGGACAACAAATAACTGGTACATAGAATAAAAAATTACATTGACGGGGACAACAAATAATTGGTACATAGAATAAAAAAATTACATTGACGGGGACAACAAATAACTGGTACATAGAATAAAAAATTACATTGACAGGGATAACAAATAACTGGTACATAGAGTAAAAAATTACATCATCCATAATTACGACACGCTTCAGACTCGTCCATATCGTTCCTAATACGCCGTGTCCTGCGACGCCCGACTTTCTGCTTCAACATTCGGATGTCAGGTACCCATCGATGCTCTTGAGGGGGGGCCACCGTGAACGATCCATCGACTCGGTACTCGTACACCTCGTTATGCCACGTGTTCAAAACACTTTGCTTGTAGTAGTAGTGGGAGATGAACGGTCGACATGACTAGTGTGTCTCGCCATCGCGGCAATCACGCAGAGCACGGCAAAGTGCAACAGCGTGGCTTCCGGGCAGAGCTCTCGCAATCAAGGCTCATAGTATGCACAGATGGGAAGTCCTCTCCGGTGGGCACCTCTTCGACCCGGTCATCGCAGTCGCGTGGTACCTCCGCTCCACGCCACTCTCCTGTCAAGCGATGTGTTTGTGCCTTCCATGTCTTGTTGGCTATGTACGAGAGACAACCGCCGAGTAGGACAGCGATTGTCCGACATACATGCAAATGGAGGCCTTGTACCGCTCAACGAAATATCTTTGGGTACCTAGTAACACACCTCAACAATGCCCACCAACGGAAGGCATCTCGCACCTTTCATTACCCAGTTGTAATTCTCCGCCAGTTGGTTGTCATTATTCCATAACGAAACCGCCCTCGTCATGCGAAGGACCATTTCTCCAACGGCTCGTGTCGATCCACCTGTGAAACTCTTTATGCTTGTCCCTCGCCTCGCCAATGTTTGGTGCGCTTGGCCGGGAGCGCACACAAGGTCGTGGGGTCATCTCCTTGCTCGTGGTACACCATAGGGTTCCTCGATGAACTAGCGCCGCCCTTGGATTCATGATTGCTTCGGGTTAGTTCATCCAACGCCCTCCACAAAGAAGTCGAACTTCCTCCGCCGTTCTGCTTGCGGTACCGCTGAACATGTTCATAAGCTCTTTGTTCCTGGAATCGACGAAGAAAATTGGCACCCATGTGCCTCATGCACCGCTTGCTCTTCAGTTCCGCCACTTTGTCGCTCCCACGGCATTGGAGCCTTGTTGCATATCCACGATCGCTTCAAGAACTCCCGCATGTCGGTCATGGATGACACATACATCGTATGGTCCCGACAACCGCCATCTTGACTCTTTCAAGAAATCGATTACCGACTCCGTGTTTTCCTCCACGAAGGCCAATGCGACTCGTAGAACACGGTTGTTGGCGCCCACCGCGATTGCGATGAGTCCGCCTTGTATTTCTCTGCGAGGAATGTGCCGCCCATGCAAATTATCGGGCGACAAAGTCGAAAGGCATTTATTCATGCGCCGAGGGTGAAGAAGGCTCACAAAGACCCACTTGCCAGCCAAGACGCACCATCCGCAGAAACTCCGTAAGGTCGATGACCGCATCGGATTCCTACTTGATATTGCCCCGAGCAAGTGTGGAATATTCTCGTAAGAAGCCTCGTATGTCCCGAACCGTATTTGCAAAGTCGTTCTTTTGCTCTCCATGCCTTCCGTAGCTAATCTTGTAATCAAACCTCTCCTCCACGGCTCGATAATGGCTCGAGGTCAGAAAGGATTGTCCATGATCCGACCATAAACACGCTTGCCACCCAAGTGGATGACAGATTATGGTGTTCTGCTCCACTTCGTCCCGGTTATGCTTATGTTCATCACTATGGAACATTTCCAGAGTCCCTCCACTTCCTTTGTATGCATGCACCGCCATGAGCACGAGTCAACTACGCACTTCACGCCGTAGTCTTTTTGGTCGACTTCACTACCTCGAATTGCCGCCAAGAGACATTGACCAAGATTTCACCGCATCCATCACAGCCTCCTTGTCTTTATATATGGCCCCTCTGCGACCTCGCTCTCATGATACTCCCATGCATCTCTGCTCCTTCATTCATTGTTAGGTCTTCAAATTATAATTAGTCCACGCACCGGGATGACACTTCAGTGTATTATCCTCTCTCGTCGAAGCTGCGTTAGCCATCGTGGACTTCTCATCCGCACGGTCCTCCTCCTCCATGAAGTCAACTATGTGCTCCACCTCCTCCCCGCCACCACCCTCAGCGCCTCCACGGCTGCCTCCTCGTCCCCTCGATCCTGCCGCCATCGCCAACCTCGTCGCCTGCCTCCCGGTCCTCGCCACCTTCATCATCGCATTGTTGCATATCCGTCCTCCCTCCTCCGTAATATCTACCCCGACATCACGAACCTCCGACACCGATGGAGGTACCGTACCAATCTACCAAAGAACATGAGCGCCACCCGCGCTCTGAACAGACCCAACATAGCTCCATGCCGATGTCGCGTTAATAGGAACCAGCTCTCCATAAAAAAAGTCCTGCGCACGGCTTACTACTGCTCTAACCCGCAACCGAACACTCTGGGTATCCAAACTAAACATCCAAAACATCCACTCCAACAAAACCCTCAGATGTCCTATCTCTCGCCTAGATATGCCCTCAGATGATCATGAAAATGCCGACAAATCGACTCCATTCATTACCCTCGTGCTATCTCCCCATCTCCATAGAATATTTGAAAATACAATTTCTCCGACATGCTGCCTATAACGTCGAACCGAAAAAATCATCATTTCTCCATCTAACCGCTACATAAATGTTACATTATATTGTCAAATTTTACTCTACTAATTTGTAACGGTGCTTGACATTTCTAACTTTTTTTACTCTACTAATTTCTAGCGTAGCACGGTGATTGACGATATGTTGCTAGCCTACCATATTTTTAAATATACTAATTTCTAGCATAGCACGTGATTGACTACAAATAAGTAATTCGATTACCCATTGTTTTCATTACGGAATTACTACTATATATTATTCGTTTGTCCTAATCTTTCTAAAATTGACTAATATTTCTATTACATGGAATCTCAATATTTCTAAATACTACACAAATCCTAATATTTCTAAACACTACATACTACATTAATTTCTAAATATTACCTACAAAAATCACCACATAAAATATAAACTAAATACTACAATTTCTAAATACTAAACAATACTAAATACTATATTAAATTTCTAAATATTATATATAAAATTTTTGAACTTAGCGCAAAACCGAAGAATCAACTTTTTTTCCTTTCTCTTTTTTCCTCTCCTTCCTTTTCTTTCTTCCCTTGTCCTCTCTTTCTCTTTTCTTTCTTCCTTCTTCCCTCTTTTTTTCTTCCTTCTTCTTGCGCCGGTCAAGGCTTTGCTCTTGCTCGCCGGCTGAAATGAGAACTCAGAGCGCCATGAGGGTATAAAAGGTCGCCGATCGCCCTAGCCCTAGGCAATCGCCCTAGCCATGGGCGATGACCGAGCGACAGCCGACGCGTGGCACCGCGCGCGCAAACGGTCAGAGCGGCCATTTGGGGACCGTTAGGGTTGCCCTGTGATCGCCCGAGCAGGGGGCGATCGCCCCTGGTCGGGGCGACGGGAGGGTAATTTTGCAATTTTTTTACCCAGGCGATTAGTTTTGAAAAAAAGATTTAAAAAATACTTGTCGGCGATTTTTACGCCAGGTACCTCTTCGCCGACAAAAGCGCGCGGCCTACGTGGCGGTCAGCAAGCGGTGGGTGTTTACACCCGTCTGCTGACGCCGGTCCACGTGCGCGCGGGCGGCAGGTGGCGACCACGCCAGCAGCCGCCGCGCCGCCCGTACGTGGCGGCGAAAGCAAAGCGGCGAAAGCACGCCGCCCACCGGTGCCGGTCCGTGGCACGCGGACGGCAAAGGGCGACCACGCCGCCACCCGGCGCCCGCCCATGTGGCGGCTCAATTAGGCGGGCGAGCACGCCTCGCTTGTTCCGCCGCCATGCAAAAAGGTGGGACACGATGGCTTCGTCTCGAAGTCTCCTTCCGTCGTACCTTTGTCGAGGTAGGCTCATTTATTGTGCACGCCGATTCCAAGGAATTCTACTACAGGGCCCTTTCCTCTCGACGCCCCACCTACCCGCCAGTAGGGTCACATCCCGTATGACCAAGGCGAAGGCATCTTATTGGCATTAATTGGGGGTATGAACGGGACGGCGCATAAAAGACGTAATAAATGCATGTAAGATAAGCATGATGACGGCTCCCTCCTCTAGTCAGTTCGTGTAAGCCCTTGCTTATAAGGGCACTCTAGGACGTAGAAAAAGGAGAGGAGAAAGAGAGGCTCAACAGAAGAGCTAGTCATCCAAAACTCAGAACCAAGTTTTCGAGAGACAATACAAGATCGAGCAGACGTAAGGTCATTACCCTCCTCCATGGGGGCACGAACTCAGTAAAATCGTCGTGTTCCTTTGAATCTTAGACACCGAATTCGTTAGTGTGAGAGGTACTAGGGTTTCCCCTTCGCTAGGGCTCGCTGATTGCCAAAGACACCCCCTCACCAACCAAACCCGGCTCAGTAGACTTGGGCTGTCGGTGGAATACGCCGGCAGTGGGCGCATGTAGGGTCTGCGTAGTCGGTTTCTCCGATTATCTTTCCCATGAGTTTTGGTGTTTCTTTTTCGCCAGGCATCCGGAGATGGCGGATCGCAAAGATCGTGAAGAGGGAGAGTCGGGCCATACTCGGAGTGTGTCCCAGCGCTTCGCTCGTCGATCGAAGAAAGTCTCCTCCGCTTCCAGGTGGCGGTGGTGTCCTCTGGCGGCGGCAAGGTCATCCGGTCGACGCGCGGCGGTTACCACTGAGCGGCTACTCTGCTCAAAATCTTCATGCGGCGCTCTCTTGGACCACCCTCCGGTGGAATTTGCGAGACTCCCGGCCACTTTGTGGTCATGGATCTTCGGCCTCGTGGGAGCAATTTCAACCGGGTAGGGCCCCGGCTCGGTCGAATCTTTGGTGGTACTCCGCCACGGGCGCTGGTCGAGGCTCGCAGGCTCTAGCCGCCACAGGGTAAGCGTCTGCCAGCGGGCGTGGCCAGAAAGAGGCGCTGGCGGCCCGGTCCGGAGAGGAACCGTGTGGGACTGAAGAGCCATCTTGATGAATCCACGCCAGGCGGCGATCTCCTTGACCGTGTGCCTGGCGTCTAGCTCAGAGCGGGCGCGCGAAAGTGGTCTCTGAGGATGAGAGTCCCTCTCGTGGCCCTCGCCACCGGCCCAGGAAGGAGGGCAATTCCTCCGATTCAGCGGAGAGCCCCATCCCTCGCTCCCTGGGCCGTGCTCCCGGTGGGCGGCCGGGTTCTGTTTTTGGTGTTGGCTATCAAAGCGTTCTCCGTGACGCTGCCGTGTGAGGGCTCAAAGGTTTCGCCAAAGATCTATAGAAATTACGACGCACCACCAACCCCGAGGAGTTCTGCAGAGCATACACAACGGTGGTGCGGGCGGCGGTGGATCTGGAAAGGTCATGGCCAACTATTTCCCAACGGCCTTGACGGGCTCTGCCCGTTCTTGGTTGTTGAACCTCCCGCGGGGGTCGGTGCACTCGTGGGAGGAATTGTGCAGCCTTTTTGTCACCAATTTTCAAGGCTCCTTCGCGCAGCCGGGCGTGGAGGATGACTTGCATGCTTTGGAGTAGCAGAAAGGGGAGTCGTTGAGTGATTTTATCCGGCGATTTTGCCACTGCTGCAACACGATCCCCCATATTTCGGAGCAATCGGTCGTCATCGCCTTTCGGAGAGGCGTTCACGATCGCAAGATGAAGGAGAAGATGGCCACCCGTACCATCAGCACCATTTCAGAGCTATTCTCCCTCGTGCATAAGTGCGCGCGGGCGGCGGAGGCGAGGGGGCCAGGATCTGGTCCCTAGGGTGGCCGAGGCAAAGATGATGCCGGGACCTTAAAGGGTGCTGGTCCGCCAAGCAAGAAGGCGCAGAAGCGCGAGGCAGGAGAGACCAGGCGGGTCTTGGCCGCCGAGCGCGACCGCGATGATTCTAGGTCGCCGAGGCGTGACCGCCGCGAACAGCCCGGCAGTCGCCGTGATCGGCTGAATGATCGCCGTGACCGGCGTGATGACCGCCGCAGTCATAGGAACGACCACCGCGGGCGGAGGGAAAGAGGGCCTTGGTGCCCGATTCATCGAACTGACACTCATGACCTGGACAGCTGCCAGGTCGTGGATCGAATGGTGGAGCGGCGGATCAAGGAGCGTCATCCTCACAACGATGAGCGTCGCCCTCATGACGATGATCGAGATGAAGACCCCGCCCCGCTGGCTTTCCAGCAGGTGGACCGCGTCATGGCATATATCTATGGAGGAGGTTCTTCTGTTTGCCGCTCGAGCACTGCTTGTAAGCGGTTGAAGGGAGGTGTGCCACGGGTCGTTCGTGGTCATGTCGAATCTTTGAAATGGTCGAGGAGACGATCATCTTGATCGAGCCGACCACCACGACGGCGCCATCGGCACAGGGCATCTTCCGATTGTGGTGTCGCCCACAATCCGGAACATCCGGCTGGGTCGGGTGTTGGTGGACGGAGGGAGTTCTCTCAACCTCCTATCCTCTACGGCGTTTCTGGCTCTTCAGATCCCGCAGCAGGATCTGAGTTCGTCGCTGCCGTTCTTCGAAATAGCCCCGGGAGTCAGCGTGATTCCCGTGGGCCAGGTGTGCCTCCCCATCACTTTTGGAGAAAGGGACAATTATCGCACCGAGCTGGTGGACTTTGAAGTCACCGATTTTGATCTTCCCTACAATGCCTTGCTCGGCCGACCAGCACTGGCCAGGTTCATGGCAGCGACTCATTATGCGTACATGGTAATGAAAATGCCAGGGCCTGCCGGCCCCATAACCATTCGAGTGGATCGGTCTGAAGCTCTGCGCTGCCATAAATTCGCGCTTGATATGATTGGCACCATCAGCTCCGGACGTGCAGACGCCGTCTGCTTGGGAGCCCCTCAGGCCCGGACCCGTGCCTCACCTGACTCTGTCGGTGAGGTTAAGGTGGTCGCCCTGAGTGAGGGCGAGCCCCGCAGAACCGTCAACATTGGCGCCAACCTCAGCGCCAAATAGGAAGACGCGCTCGTCACCTTCCTCCAGTGTAATGTCGACGTGTTTGCTTGGCAACCGTCTAACATGACTGGGGTCCCCAAGGAGGTGATCGAGCACCGGCTAGCTATGCTCCCCGAAGTGCGCCCGGTTGAACAAAAGATCCGGCGGCAAGCTCTGGAGCGGCAAAATGCGATTCGGCAGGAGGTAGAGAAGTTATTGGGCGCAGGGATCATCAGGGAAGTTACTCATCCCGAGTGGCTTGCCAATCCCGTGCTCGTTAAAAAATCCAGCGAAGTGGCGAATGTGTGTCGACTTCACCGACCTTAACAAGGCTGCCGAGGATCCTTATCCCTTGCCGCGAGTCGACCTCATTGTTGACTCTCTAAGGGTTAATGAATTATTATGCTTTACGGATCGTGCTCTGGGTACCATCGGATCAAGCATGGCGTGAGAGGATGAAGAAAAGGCGCTTTTGTAACCCCTATGGGTGTTTATTGTTATGTTAGAATGGCTTTTGGTTTGAAAAATGCCGGCTCTACTTACCAACGTGCTATGCATATTACTTTTCGTCCACAGATAGGGTGGAATCTTGAAGTGTATGTTGATGATCTGGTTGTGAAGGTTAAAAAGATTGAAGACATGATTCAAGACCTGGAGGAAACCTTCTCCAACCTCCGAAAGAATTGTTTGAAGTTGAATCCAGAAAAGTGCGTGTTTGGCGTTCCTCCTGGCAAGTTGTTGGGGTTCTGGTGTCCAACCGGTATTAAACCAACCCAGATAAGATAGCAAATGATTGAGCATATGAAGCCCTTGATCTGACTCAAGCGGGTCCAATGCTTGGCGGTCGTCTGGCCTCTCTTAGGCGGTTCATCGCCGGTACCGGGAAAAAAAGCGTACCATTATTTAAGCTATTGAAGAAGACTAATCATTTTGAATGGGTGATGAAGCCTTGAAAGGCTTTTGAAGACTTGAGCGGTATCTCACCTCTCCTCGAAAGTTAGTTTCCTGTACAAGATGAACCGTCTTTGTTGTACATTCTTTGCTACTCTGAAGTGGTGTTGCCGTTCTTGTGGCGGAAAGAGAGGGTGTCCAGAAGCCGGTTTATTATGTCAGCAAGGTATTGCACGAAGCGGAAACGCGATATCCCCAGGCTCAGAAAATGTTGTATGTGGTCCTGATGGCGTCTAGGATGCTGCGGCACTATTTCCAAGGACGAGAAGTCACTGTGGTCACGGCCTACCCCCTGCGAGAGATCTTGTTCAACCGTGAAGCAGAAGGTCGCATCGCCAAGTGGTCGGTAGAACTGGGGGAGTTCAATCTCAAGTTTGTTCCCCGCACTGCCATTAAGAGTCAAAAGTTGGCGGAGTTCATCGTTGAGTGGACTCCAGCTACTCCTGAAGCGGAAGAAACCCCTGCATCGCCTCCCTGGACCTTGTTTTTTGATGGTTCGTTCAGACTGGAGGGCGCGGGGGCTGGTGTTGCCCTAATCTCCCCGACTGGTGACGTTCTTCAATATATTGTTGCTCTCGATTTCAAAGCTACTAATAATATTGCGAATATGAAGGTCTCACGCGGTTGCGCATTAGCCGGTATTGGGCATTCGGTGTCTCCAAATTAAGGGTGATTCTCTGCTGGTCATCAATCGTAAGGAAGAATTTCAATGCCCTCGATCCCACCATGGCGGCGTGCTTGGATTGGAGTCGAGAGAAAATGGAGTACGCTTTGAAGGATCGGGTATGTTCATATCCCCGTAGCGATAACCACCTTGCGGACGGGCTATCTCGGCTTGCATCCTCAAGGGCTCTGTTCGGTCGGGGTCTTGAAGAAAGACTATCGCGACCGTCCGCCATCGCCCACACGTTCGGTGGGGATGATGGTGTCATTGTCGCAGACCCGACTTCGAGTAGGGACGGCGGCAAAGTCATCGAGGCCTCGGCTTCAGTGGGGAGCAACAGCTACGCCTGACCTCCGATTCGAGGAGGGAAGGCAAGATGTTAGCCTCGGCCCTAGGTCCGGGAGGGCGGCGGTCTTCGAGGCGACTGGGAAATGCTTGGCCTAGCAAAGTACACGGGCGAACACCGAGTGCTCGCCACACTTGGCTGGGAAGATCAGTGGATGGATCCGATCCTAGCCTTCCTGCGAGACCGAGTGATCCCCGACGATGATGCCTCAGCTGAGAAAATAGCACGTGAGGCTAAGTGCTATACTCTGGTGGATGGGAACCTATACGGCCGGAGCGAAGCGAATTCTCTTGAAGTGCATCACTCCGGAAGAGGGCGCCTGCTCTCGATATCCATGGGCGTGTCTTGGGAGCCATATATCCGACGAACAATTTGGTAGGTAAAGCGTTCACCGAGGATTTTATTGGCCTCTCGCCCTCCGAGTTCTTGCGGTGGTGAGGATGTGCGAGGCCTATCAATTCTTTGCCAGGCAAGTCCACCGACCAGCCCAAGCCCTACAAACCATTCCGCTCTTGGCCGTTCGCGATCCGAAATTCGGATATCTGAGTCCGTTCATGAGACACGGGGCTTCACCCACCTCTTTGTCGCTATCGACAAGTTTACCAAGTGGGTGAAGCTGAAGCGATGCGATGCCATTACGGCTTCGGCTTCCGCATTAAATTTATGCAGGGGATATTCACCCGCTTCGGAGTCGCCAACCGCATTATCACCGACAATGGAACTCAGTTCACTAGCACGACATTTTTGAAAATTCTGTGATGAAATGGGCACCAAAGTATGCTTTGCTTCGGTTACCCACCCCAAGAGCAATGGTCAAGCTGAGCGTGCCAATGCATTAGTGTTGAAGGGCCTCAAGACTAGAGCATTTGATCGACTCCACAGGTGGGGGGCGCGCTGGCTCGAAGAGCTCCCGGCTGTGCTATGGTCGCTTCGCACCACACCTAGCCGGGCCACAAGTGAGACGCCTTTTTTCCTGGTATACGGGGCGGAGGCTGTTCTCCCCTCCGAGCTATCGTTCGGCTCT
This sequence comes from Guadua angustifolia, assembly GCA_036346375.1. Classification (NCBI taxonomy): domain Eukaryota; kingdom Viridiplantae; phylum Streptophyta; class Magnoliopsida; order Poales; family Poaceae; genus Guadua; species Guadua angustifolia. Next base: position 314,603 of record JAYEVE010000073.1, on the reverse strand, counting down.
CCGTGCGTCTCGATTTTCAGCGAAGAAGGCCACGAAGACATTCGGCAAGAAGACGTCAATCTCCTGGAAGAAGTTCGTGATCGGGCCGCTCTTCGCGCTGCCCGGTATCAACAAAGCCTCAGGCGATACCATGCCACCCGGGTCTCTGAAGAACAACGGCGATGGCGACTGGTCTTCTTGCGAAATTGAGACGCATCTTAGGGTTGCATAAAATTTGTCTCCTCGATGGGAGGGCCCTTTAAGGTGGTCTCGATATCTCGACGAAGCGTCCGGTTATACAAAGACGACAGAATTGTGAATTCTTACAATGTGGAGTTGCTACGGAAGTTCTATCCATGACAAACTGTGGGTATCCAGTGATTCACTTCAATCGGCGGTCGTTGGTTGTTGGTAATGTTATTATCTTAAGAATTCTTTACTTTGTTATTACCCCTCTTTTTATGTCCTACGGGACAGTCTGTTGAATGAAAGTTATTGGTCCCTGAACCTTGGAAATCCCTTATCGGTCCGTAATTATGCCTGGTGTATGTGCTGGGTAAGGACGAGCAACCAGGAAGCGGATCTGGCACGGTGCTCAAATGTGGTCTGTACGCCTCGGGTTGGCTCTCAGAAGCCTTCTGAGTCGTCCCCACGTTGCTAATAATATCCTTCCTGGAGGTTCGTTGCCTTACCGCACATTGCCATGGGGCATGTTTCGGGAAAGCGACAAGGATATGGAAACCAAAGCAACACTGCCCTACGTCAAAAAGAAAAAGAATTTATTGTCGCATAGGGTGTCGTCAGTCGCCAGTATCTTGAAATGGTCGCAGAAGACTCGTCTGATCGCCAGTGACTTGAAATTTGGTCACCCGATGACTCCGTCTGATGGCCAGTGGCTGAAATTTGATGGCAGAAGACTCCGTCTGATCGCCCTGGCGCTTGAAATTTGATGGCAGAAGACTCGTCTGATGCGCCAGTAACCATGTGATCGCCCAATTACTTGAGTCACAAGCCAGATAAGTGTTTCGAGTAATACTCCTGATCGTGCTTGCTTATTCGTATGTTAAAGTTGATTAAGTTATGCATAGTTGTCGTGGGCGTGCAAGGCCCGATGGCTCCTTGGTGATAAAGAGAAAGTCTTTAGTGTGAACGTCTAGTAAGGCTAAATGACCAGAGCATAAGTTTGGCACGGTGCTCAAACGCGGCTTGTACGCCTCGGGTTGGCTCTTAGAAGCACCGCTGGTTGTCATCGCTGAGTGCCGTTGATCCAAAACACTTCTAGGAATTTATCACCTTCTGCGCCACACTAAGGTACGATTCTAAGAGATCGCAAGGATTCAAGCCCAGAAGGGTCTAAGCCAGTGATGACCCTACATAAAACTTTAGCAATGGCTATTACGCACTTGAATCACGAGATAGTTATGCCTTAAAGGCCGTTTACGTGTAGAGTTTTGTATAACTTATGCGTGATTTGCCTATATCTGTGGTAGTTGCGAGCAATTTTGTAGGAATGCAGGGCGTTGCCACGGACTTAGAGCCCTAACGAGTGCCTTGGCTAAACTTCAAATCGATCGCCTCAAACCCGACATGCAATATCAAATAAGCATCATGAATGAGCGCCAAGGTAAAACCAGAAAACATTCATTACGACTGAAATTTGTTGAAAGTGTTTATACAGACAAAAGGACAAGTTGATCAACAAAACAAACAAGAACAAAAGAAGTAAAGCGGCGGCCCGGCCCTTCACTCGTCGCCCACGTCGATGTCGCCGACGTCTTCTTCCTCCGCCACCGGGGTGGAGACATCCATGACCGGCTCCTGCACGTGCAGTTGCCCGGCCAAGTGTTCGGCGGCCGCTTTCACGCGTGCCTCCGCCTGGGCGGCGTTCCCCACGATGCCGGTCTCCACTACCGCCATCGGGTCCAGGGAGGCGTCACGGCTGGCCCAACATGCCAGCACGAAGCTTGCAGTCACCGCCGCAACCTCTTGCCCCTCCCTGGTGGAGCGTGCGGTTAGAGGCGTGGCGATCCCGAGTGCCTCCGCGGCTGGTTGGTCGCGTAGGCGTCTTCGCGGCGGTGTCTGGAGGCGTCTCGGCACCACGCCCAAAGGTGCCAGGCATCTTTTGATGTGCTGGAAGGCTCCCTTGAGCATGGTGGTGACGTTGCGCTTGAGGCGATCGGCCTCGTACTCCGCGGTCCGCTGCACCGCCTCGGCCCTCTCCGCTCGCTGCTGCATGGCGGCCAGGGCGGTCGCGGTGACCCTTTCTTGCGCCACCATTGCGTCCGCCCTCACCCGCTCCCTCGTCAAATCGTTGATCGCCCGTCGGTACCTCATTGTCCGGGCTCCATGCCCGGCGGCCGTGGCGAGAAGTCGCCAGCCTTGTTGTCGCAGTGCCGAGCTCTGTGAAAGCTCGGCGTGGCGTCTGGCGAGCGCAGTGACGCAGTCTTGAAGCGAGTGGGCGAAGCGTCGGTGTCGCTGCCGTGCCCAGCTCTGTAGTGGCGGCGGCCGGCGGTGATCTGAGCGAAACCTCCGTCGTCTCTGCGGATCACGGTGGCGGCTGCTCGGCTGGAACATCTTGAGGGGCCGCCCTTGGCGTCGCCCTCAAGCTAAAGCTAGCCCTGGGGACCTCAAGTCCGTCTTGGCGAGCGGCGGCAGGGGTCCCCGTGGCGGAAGGCAGTGGCGCCGTGGAAGGTGGGATCGGCGCCACGGGAGAATTAGAAGCGAGCAGGCGCGCGTGGTAGTTAGCGCCCGTCGTTGTCGGGGCGCTGCTTGCGTTAGCGCCGGCGGCGATAATACCGCGGCACCGGAGGTGAATCTTGGCGCGTGGGCGGCGCGCGGTGCTGTCGGGCGGTAGTGCGGCGGCCCTTATCTTGAAAACACCGTCACCCTTGGGCTGGTGGCGGTGGAAGTCTCGCCCACCTGGCGGGCCCTCTTCGCGTCCGAACTTGAAGTGTCCGGGATAGTGGCGCTTGCGCCGCCCGTCGATGGAAGGAGCATCACGATCGTTAGAAGCGCGGCGGCACCGTCAAGGCAGTGGAATCCATCGCGGCGGCAACTGGCGATCTCGAGCGCTCCGTCGGCTCCAGATCGGCGAGTGGCTCGGCCGATGGAGGGAAGACCAGGCCGGCGGGAATTGACGGCATAAGCCCAGAGAGCCACCTGTTGAGGCGTGGCTCGTCCATGTTTCCCGCGCCTGGACAAAGTTAAAAAACAACAACACAAGATGCTGGTTGGTAGGGAGCAACTCAAGAAAAGCATGAACGCAGAAAAAAGCCAAAAAATGGCGGTGAAGACTTACGGCCGGTGAAGGTGCGAGTAATGTCATCGTCACCCGTATACTGCCACGCCGGGCGTATCTGGCGGCGAGAACTCGATCTTGAGGATCTGAAATCCCTAACGACCGCGCCCGATTACCGGCGTCCCACAGTTGTTGATCACGAGTCGCCATCGCCGAGAGCTCCGCCGTCTCTTCGGCAAGCGAGTTCGATTCTCGAGGCCGTCGGCGGCCAGCCAGGCACCCTTGAACATCAGCGCCCACTTGTCGCCGTTGACCTCTGACCACTCGGTCGCCCGGGCCTTCGATTTGACTGGGCCGGAAGGGGAGGTAACGCAGCGACCATCCGTCAGCGGAAATGGCGGCTCCCGACAATCGCCCGTCGGAGGAAGCGGTCGGAGGCGGAGAGGAAGAAATGGCGAAAAAGAGGAAGATTCGGCATCACCCCATGAACATTTCACGCAGAGGTGTGCGAAGATGGCGAGGAAGCGATGGAGTTGGGGAGTGAGGTGGAGATGATGGATTTCGTAGAAGTGGAGGGCGGTGAGAAAGCGTCGGAAAAGGGCGGTACCAGGCCCGCCATGATACCCCACGTAAAGATGATAATCTCGTCGGCGGGGCACTATGGCGCGGGGGTCCCGGCCCGGAAGTGGAGAGGGCCCTCCGGCACGATGGTGTGGAGTCTCCCCACCGTGTAGGAGTCCACCGTGGAAGCAGGGATGGAAGGCGAACCGGAAGAAGCCATGGAAGCAAAAGTAATAAAAGGCGAGAAAGACTCAGAGCAAGAAGATGAAGTTTGCGAAAAGTGCTAAGAGCGTAAACTGCTAGGTGCGGATGGATCTATAAGTACCCCCACTCGCGCCGATGGTTCGTGAAAAGACAAGATCGTGCGTCGTATCGGGTCCCCAAAAATCGGTGGATGCGATGAAGCACGGGGATCGAGACGGCCGCATCCTGATAAATGATGGCCCCATCCAAGAATGCACCGGCATTTAATAGAAGATCTCAAAAGGCTCGAGGTGCGTTCTTGGGTGGGCGAGACTCTTGTCGGCGTACTTTCGCGAGTACCCTCTTCGCCACACAAAAGCGTCGTGGCCTCGTGGCGGTCTAGCAGCGGTGGGTGTTTACACCCGTCTGTAGAACGCCGGTCCATGTGGCCGGCGAAGCGGCGGTGGCGACCACGCCTGCTGCCCGACGCCCGGCCACGTGGCGGCTTTGGGCGGCGAAAGCACGCCACCTGCCGGTGCCGGTCCACGTGGCGTCTTGGCGGCAGTGGCGACCACGCCACCTTGCGGCGCCCGGCCCGTGGCGGCTTTGGCGGCGGGGCGAACGCCCGCCGCCGGTGCCGGTCCACGTGGCGCGGCGGCGGTGGCGACCACGCCTGCTGCGCCCGGTGCCCACTGCGTGGCGGCTTTGAATTAAGCGGCGAAACACGCCTCGCTTGTTCGCCGCCATGCAAAAAGGTGGGACACGATAACCGTCTCGAAGTCTCCTTCCGTCGTACCTTGTCGAGTAGGCTGCTTTATGCCGAACACGTCGATTCAAGGAATTCTACTCAGAGCCCTTTCTCGGCGCCCTCCACCTACCCGTCACGGAGGGTCACATCCCGAAGGACCGGGCGAAGGCATCTTGGCGGCATTAATTGGGGCAGAAGGAACGGGACAGCGCATAAAGGCGTAATAAATGCATGTAAGATAAGCATGATGACGACTCCCTCCTCTAGTCGGTTCGTGTAAGCCCTTGCTTATAAGGGCACTCTAGGACGTAGAAAAAGGAGAGGAGAAAGAGAGGCTCAACAGAAGAGCTAGTCATCCAAAAACTCTGTAACCAAGTTTTCGAGAGACAATACAAGATCAGGCAGGACGTAAGGCTGTTACCCTCCTCCATGGGGGCCTGAACCTGGGTAAAATCGTCGTGTTCCTTTGAATCTTAGACACCAGAATTAGTTAGTGTGAGAGGTACTAGGGTTTCCCACTGCTAGGGCTCGCCAACTGCCAAAGACACCCCCCCTACCGAACCAAACCCGGTCTGTAGACTTGGGCCTGTCAGGTGGAATACGCCGACAAATATTAAATAAAAAAAATTCCAAAACCAGTGTAAATTACCGGCCCAAAAATTTTTCCATGCTGGGCTTAAAAGAGGTGCTTGGATGGATCAGTAGCCCAATTACTTTCCATTCGGTTTGGGCTAAAACGGTCGGAAAAAATGTCACGGATCGGAGGCAACATTTTCTTTCAGGCGCTTATCGCCAAGCTTTCATTGCCTCGCTTCGCATGTGGCGAAGTCGCGTCGTCTCTCTCGAGGAACCCTAGAAGTCGTGGCGGTGATCTCGTGATGGCGAGGGCGATGTGGTCAAGCGATGGCGGCGAAAGTGCAACGGCAAGGTCCCCACGTCATCCCTCTATTTGATTTTGATCCAATCGGTAGCAATCTTGCTCACCTCTCTCAATCGCTAGGTTCATCTTGAGAAGCGGCGGCGGCGGTCCGGCGTGGCGGTGTGTGACACGACCCAACATCTTGCCAGCTTCTCTTTGATAACAGCTCAGAAGACACCTCGGCGACTTCATCGTCCTCACCTCTCTTCCCTCCACCCAGGTTCGAATCCTATTAGGTTGGGCACGTATATAGCGTCGATCGGTCTCTGTATGCTGTTAATTTCTTGGATTTCATGGCATGGGTTGGTGCTGTTCAAGGATGAGATGATCCTTCCTCATCTGTATATAGTGTTGCATCCATAACAATGACATGAATCTTGTTCAGTACATGCTCATCCTCTCTGCTCACTTGTGATATGATAGTGTCCTCGTGTTGCAAACATTTACAAAGTCTTAGATTGGTGTAGGATCGAAATATACTAATCTAGCAATCAGAGGGGGGTGAATGATTGCGCGTAAGCTAAAATCAAATTTTTGGCTTTTGAAACACCCCAAACAAACTCAGATCGCTTGACTTGTATTCAACAATAACCTTGTTGCACCGGACCAAATTTGCACATGTTTGACGGATAAAACTTCACTTCAGACAAGGATTGCAAATGTATGATGGACAAAATTTCTTCTCTGATAGTGAGTTACATGTGTATGACGGACAAAACAAATTTGCACATGTATGACGGACACAACTTCGCTTCAGACAAAGATTGCAAGTGTATGACGGACAAAATTTCTACTGTAGCAAAACCAGTCAGTTTATGACAGATAAAATGAATTTGCACATGTATCACGGACAAAACTTCTACTGTAGCAAAAGAAGTAAATTTGTGACGGACAAAATGAACTTGCACATGTATCACAGACAAAACTTCTACTGTAACAAAAGAAGTAAATTTGTAATGGACAAAACGAACCTGCACATGTATGGCAGACAAAATTTCTACTGTAGCAAAAGAAGTAAATTTGTGATGGACAAAATGAACTTGCATATGTATGGCGGACAAAATTTCTACTGTAGCAAAAGAAGTAAATTTGTGACGGACAAAATGAAAATAGCCTGACACATGTTCTCCAAAATAATAATTCCCGAAGATCCAACCGTTGGATTGATCTGAAATTTTTACTGTAGAAACTAGACTTGATTTCGAAGCTAACCCAAAAAGACTTAACTCAATCGGACTTATGGATCTAAAGTTATATCCTTCGCAAGACGGCTGAAACAAATCCTGATCTAATAATGGTGACAAAAACTTCGGACTAGTAGCGGACAAAGCGAAACAACAAGATTACGGAGATCCAACCGTTAGATTGACATGAAATTTTAACCATGGAAACTAGATTCAATTATGAATCCAACCCAATAGAACTCACCTTGATCGGATCTACAGATCAAGAAATATTACCTTCGAAATATGACTGAACCATGTGATGACAGTAATTGATTTCAAAGGCTATGACGAACCAATCTTCAGATGAAGCTCCAACTATGACGGAGTAAATTTCTGACTCACGTTGCATGCAGCAGCGCCGATCTTGAAGCAAAACTTTCTGGAAGATTGATTTTTATTTCATTGTCTAAAATACTCCAACACAAGAGTACAAACCCTAATTCCTTGCGCCAACACAAAAGCACGCAGGAACTAAAAACTAAAAAACCCTAGTCTGGACACTTGAAAATAAACAGGATACTTCCCCTCCTATTTATACACCACAAAACATAGAGATTGAATACAACTCCACTTCCAACATGGAAAGAGTTCATATTTATCCCTACTTGGCCCACAAGGCCGAAACAAATACCTTGCACGCATGATCAGCCCACCTGCTGCACATACGTGACTAACCAGCCTTCACGTGCATGTTCTCTAGCCCGAACGTCCCGCATGACATTCTCAACCACCAAGACCTCAGTTTCTCCTTGAACCTAGTCCCGAACCTCAGTTCCTCTATGAACCTAGTTCCGGTCCGTCATCGACCACGTTCGCCCTCGAGCAACACCTGCACGTGAATTAACACACAACAAGTCCGAGCACAAGTCCACGACTTGACTCAAGGTTAATCCATGCAACCACTCACATGAGTGCATTGCATCAAGCAAAACCATTATGCTATCACCAGCATAATAAACATATCACCATAGCACGTGCACAAGCACCACACATGCTATAACCAAAGTCACTTTACAATGCCAATTTCACCATTCAACCAATTTTTCATCACATGATCTCACAATCTCCCCCTTGATGAAAACATTGGCAACACCATTTGGAAACGAACATTAGCATTCACCTCACAAGAACAGTTTGAAGAAATTTTTGTTATAAAACAAAAAGGTAAGCAAGGTGACCAAAAGACAAAGAGAGAAAATCTCCCTCCACAAAGAAGAAACAAAATCTCCCATTATTGAAAGAGAAATCTCCCCCTAAGACAAAGAGAAACTCCCCCTAACAGAAAGAAGAAATGTGTGTGTGAATGTGCAATGTGTGACAAAAAAATTCTCCAAACTTCTCCCCCTTTGACAATGGATTCATCAGGAATGCAAAAAGAGAACAAAAGAGAAACTTCTCCCCCTTTTATGTTGTTTTTTTTATGTACTGAGCATTATGAATCATGCACAAATGGAACAACTTGATCACCAAGTCATGCTATCAACAGTACTTGCACCCTCAAATCTACACATAAACAATGTAGAGTAAGCATAACTAGAAATCAAGTACAATTAACGTTTTTTTTTCATGGCATGATCTCCCTTTCTCAACAATCTTAAAACCTGAAACATTGAATTTTTATGCACTTTATTTGTGCTTTGAAAAACTGATTCATTACTTTGATTGCAACAATAACAATTGCAAGGAATTACATGCACCATCAGCCTTACTTTTCAACCATGACAAGCAATCACAAGCTTAAGGTGTCATGGTTTCGGTCATACACAACCTCTTCCAAGTTCATATCAAAGTGCAATGATAAGCAGTCTCGTAAAGAAGAAGTGCGACAGTACATGACCTTGTTCTTGTAATTATCAACAATCACTTTTTTTGGCTTTAGCACTTAACTTTCATATTTAGCACTTTTTGAGCAGGATCAAGATAGCCAAGAAGGTTCAACCATGACAAGATTTAATTCAAGTTGTCATTCCATTTTAAAAAGTCATGACATAATCTACACCATATATATATGAACAGGAAGTTGCAAAGACCCTTGTAGGATAAACATGGCTTCAAATGACATATGTGTATGAAATACAATGCTCAGTACTTTTACTGTTTTTCATTTTTTTGTTTTTCATTTAAGAAACACACAAAATAACAAGCATGTTACACAATATTACAAAAACTTCAAAAGCTCCCCCTCAAAAGTATCCCATTGGATGAACTAACCCAAGTTTGCCCCGAATAAAAGCAAAACGTGAAGAGGATAAAGGTTTTGTGAAAATGTCTTCCAATTGATGTTCAGTATCCACATGATGAAGCACAATATTTCCCTTTTCTACATGATCTCTAAGAAAGTGAAATCTGATTTCAATATGTTTTGTTCTAGAGTGTTGCACAGGGTTCTTAGCAATGCATATTGCACTAGTGTTATCACACAACAGAGGAACACTATCCAAGTTAACCCCATAATCTTTAAGTGTAGCTACTATCGAAAGAATTTGAGAAGAACAACTAGCAGCAGCCACATATTCGGATTCAACAGTTGATTGTGCAACAGAAGATTATTTTCTAGATGACCATGCAATAAGTGAATTACCCAAGAAAAGACATGAGCCAGATGTGCTTTTCCTATCAATTCTACAACCTCCAAAATCAGCATCAGAGAAAGCTCTTAAACTAATGCATGAGGAAGCAGAAAGCCATATGCCAAAATCTTGAGTACCATGGAGATACCTGAATATCCGCTTGACAGCTTGTTGATGTGAAACATGTGGAGAAGCTTGAAAACGAGCACACAGCAAATTGAATATCCGGCCTTGATGTAGTGAGATATAACAAAGAACCTATCATGCTTCTATACTCCTTTTGATCAACAATCTCATCATCTTCATCCGGATCAAGTGTGCAAGTGCCTCCCATGGGTGTCATGATCGGCTTGCAGTTTTCCATCCCAAAGCGACGAAGCAAATCTTTTGTGTACTTACTTTGATGAACAAAAGTACCTTCCTTTGTTTGTTTGACTTGCAGTCCCAAAAAGTAAGTCAACTCACCCATCATGCTCATCTCAAATTCCTTTCTCATGTTTTTTGAAAACTTAGACACTAAAATATGAGAGGAACCACCAAAGATAATATCATCAACATAAATCGGGCGAATAGTTGATCGATTGCCTTGCTTGAGTAAAAAGAGAGTTTTGTCAACCTTTACCATTGTGAACCCTTTTCAAGTAAAAATGTTTTTAGCCTATCATACCATGCTCTAGGGCTTGTTTTAATCCATACAAGGCTTTGGACAATTTGAACACATGATCGAAAATTTGGGATTTTGAAACCGAGGAGGTTGCTTAACATATACTTCTTCATTAATATAGCCATTTAGAAAAGCACTTTTCACATCCATTTGATACAGTCTAAAACCTTTAGATGCAGCAAATGCTAAAAGAATTCTAATGGCTTCAATTCTAGCAACAGGAGCAAAGGTTTCATCAAAATCTAAACCTTCAACTTGAGAAAATCATTGAGCAACCAATCTAGCTTTATTCCTGACAACAATACCATCCTCACTTTGTTTATTTTTGAAAACCCATCTAGTTCCAATTATATTAGAATCAGGAGGAGGTGGAACAAGCTTCCACACCTTGTTACGCTCAAAATTCTCTAATTCCTCATGCATGGCATTGATCCAAGATTCATCAGTTAATGCATGAGATATATCTTTGGGTTCAAAAGAAGCAACAAAAGCAGAGTGAGCATGAGAATCAGAAGAAATAAACCTAGATCAAGTGACTCTCTCATTCAAATCTTCAATCATTTGTTCAAGTGGATGTCTTCTTTGAATGTGCAAAGGAGCTGTAGCTTCAGAAACTTCTCCATCTCCTTCGTTTTCAGCATGTATAGACGATGTTGCTTGAGGATGCTCAGCTGTAGGTGATGTAGTGGTAGGTGCCGAGGGAGGTACAGCTGGTTGTGCAATAGGAATCAATACTTGATCCTCAACATCATCATCATTATCAACAAAAATACTCTCCCCTTGAACATATGCACCTGTTTCTGCATCAATTGGACTAGTGCCTGGACTAGCCTCATCGAAAGTGATTTCACAGGTTTCTACAATTTTGTTAGTCTCTAAAACAAGTGCATGATAACCACGTGTATGAGCAGGATATCCAAGAAAGATGCCATCAGTTGATCTAGCTTCAAATTTATTAAAGATTTCCAGATTTCAAGACAAAACATTTGCATCCAAAAACTCTGAAATGCGATACACTAGGCCTATGACCAAAACGAAGCTCATAAGAAGTTTTGCCTAGCTTTGATCTCAAAAACACTCTATTAGAAACATAGTATGCGATTGAGATTGCTTCATTAAAAAACTTCCTAAGAGTGTGATGTTCATCTAGCATAGTCCTAGCCATCTCTACCAAGGTTCTGTTCTTTCTTTCAACTACACCATTTTGTTGAGGCACTCTTGGTGAAGAATATTGATGATCAATTCCCTTTTCAATACAAAAGTGATCAAAAGAAGAATTCTTGAATTCAGTTCCATTATCACTTCTAATAGCTCTAAGTGCCCCTGGGTGATCAATAGATAATCTAGTAACAAGACTTCTAAAGTGACTAAAAGCCTCATCTTTAGATACCATAAAATAAACCCAAGAATATCTAGAATAATCATCAATAATGACCAGTACATACCATTTGCCTTCAAAAGATTGAACTCGAGAAGGTCCAACTGTGTCAAGATGTAGTAGCTGTCCTGGAGCATTTGTCATCACCATGGTAAGAGGTAGATGTGAACCTGCAGTCATCTTACCATGTCTACAAGACGAGCATACTAAATTGCTATCACCATTAAGCTTAGGCAAGCCACGAATGAGATCTAAACCACTAACGCGAGTTAGATGATCAAAACCAACATGACCAAGTCTACGATGCCAAAAGAATAAATCTTTAGAAACATTGACAACTAGACACCTATGCTTAGAAGAAAGTGACACACCAAACTCAGCTTTAAAAACTCTACCAAACCGTGAAATCCTGAACACAAGGTCTCCTGAAGCATCTAAAACTTTGCATTCACTTTTCTTAAAGCATACTTCAAGATCCTCATCAATCATTTGTGAAACAAACAACAAGTTGTATTTCAGATTTTCAACTAGGGCCACATCCTTGAACATAAACTTGTCATTTACCTTTACTGTACCTTTTGCCTAACAGAGTAGAAGATGCATCTCCAAAAGTAATACTTTCAAACGAGATGCACGAGTGAGGGAGGAGAACCAATTTTTGTCACCGGACATGTGGCGTGAACATTCGGAATCAACTAGCCAAATGTTTTCCTTCCTCGCGCGAGAAGCCTACATAAAAGCAGAAAGTGTCGAGGCCTCAGTACTAGGGTTAGAAATAAAACATTTAGGAATCCAAAGATCTTGAGACGACGATGAGTAGGCACAACACGAGTACATTTGTTCACAAAATCAGATTTGCTCTTTCCCGTGTTTCTTGCAACAGAAGGTGTTTGAATCACCCTAGGCACAAAATGAGGAGTGAAATGTGCCTTCCTGAAATTAGACCTAGCCTTAGCCTTTTCTTTCTTTTGCTGTTTGGCTAGCCTAAAGCAAAAATCTACTAAGTGTCCATCTCTACCACAATGAGTGCAGGTGTACTTAACATGATGTTTAGCTTTAAAACCAAAAGTAGCATTTGCATTCATCATAGTAGAAGATAACATACCAGCAGACTTGAAAACTGTTTTCTTAGGCTCATTAGCAATCTCAAGTTTTCCTCTTTCAAGTGTCTTAACAACAGTAGGAGCATGCGATTTATGATGAGCATAAGAATCAAAACCTAAACCTTTGTGATGAGTACTGACTTTTGATTGATCCAAAATCATGTTTAGGTTTTTCTTTCCTGAAGTGAACCGTTCTAAAGATTTTTCCAAGTAATCAATCTTTCGAGAAAGAGTTAAACAGTTATTACATGGAACGTCCACTTTTCTTTTCTATTTGCGACAAGTTGAGCATGAAATAACCTCATGAGTGAGCATAGCATCTGTCATTTGAGAAACCCTAGCATTTGCATCATGCAACTTTAATTCCAGTATAGCACATTTAGAACAATGAGTTGTATCATGCAAATCAACAGTTGAATAGCTAGCGTTTTTAACATGTTTCTTATTTTCTTTCTTTTCAGCATTGACTTGTTCTAACAAAGAAACATGTTCTTTCCTAAGCATGGTAAGCTGACTATAGATTAAGTCACATGATTTGCAAGCATCACCATTAGGAATCAAGGATTTAACTCTAGCAATTTCAGCATGCAAAGATTCCACAAGAACATCATGTTTCTTAATTTTCTTGTCGCGTTTGTCAAGCAATTTTTCAAGACGAGCAACAGCAATAGCTAAATCATCATAAGAGGGTTCTACCTTATTGAAGTCGCTATTATGATCATCCCCGGTGAAACTTTCATCACTTCTAGCCATGAGACACAATCCTGTCAAATCATGCTTGCTTGGAACCATTGTGTCATCCTCACTGCTCTCTGAATCCACATCACTTAAGTTCACTTGTTCAAGAGCAGAAAGAACCCGATGAACAACCTTTTTATTGATGAAGCTCTTTTTCTTTCTATCACTTGGTGAAAACTTCTTCTTTTCTTTTCTTCTGTCATTGTCCTTCTCCTCCCTTGATGCTTTACCTGCAAAACTTAGGACATTTTGATCTAATGTGATTGAGGTCACCACACTCATAGCATCTTGGAGGGCCACCACCAAATCTTTTTCTCATTCTCACATTCTGCAAAGCTTTGTTAAACCGAGAAGAGAGTAATGCCAAGTCTTCTTCAGGAAATTCTTTGTAGTAACCTCCATTTTTACATAAATGCAAAAATGGAAATCTCATGTGCACTCAGTACTAGTCCCTGGATCAGTAGCTAGTACGCACATTTATACAATTGATATCACATCCATACTCTTTATTGCAAATGATAAAGGTAATTTACATAATAAAATCTTACAACTCAGAGAAATGCAGCGGAAAGAATAAAAGTCTTGTAGTATGCCCATACAATCCCTCAAGCAACTGACAAGGTATAATCCCTAGAAAATCTCGTCAACATTCACGAATCACGCTTGAATAATTTCATCGAGCTATTCGATTCTTCACCCTAAAAACAACATGTAAGCAAGAGTGAGTACTTGCGTGCACTCAAAGAAGACTTTAGCGAACCCTATTATATATGCAGCCATTCAAAGGAAAGGCTTTCATGGTTAATTTGCATAAAGCAAAATTTCAAAAGAATTTACTGAAATTTAGAATATAAACGGAATTTAACTAAAAGCATTTTAGTATAACAGAATGTAAGTACAAATCAGTAAAATCTTACGAACCTCAGTTCTTTCGATCATCTTCATGAATCAGTCATTGATATCACATATCAATCCAAAATAATTCATCTCCATGAATCAATCATTGACATCACGTCAATCCGAAATAATTCTTTTCCAATAAGGATATCCAATCCAAATCACGATGTTAGACAACATATATCAACATCCACATTTTGTAAAATAAAATGTTAACTAATGCAGGAGCACCAAGTGTCCCATGACCGCGGGAATGGCTTTTCGAAAAGATTTACACTCTGTAGAGGTGTACAGCTTTACCCACAAGACATGACTTAACTCTTTTTGCAGATCATTAGCACACTTCCTTTGGTGTGCCGCAGAGAGTCATGACATAACCTTTCGATTACTTAACCCTAACTTTGCACCAGCACGAGACGAAAACCCATACCCTGGCAGAAGAACTCAGAGCATAGAAATGATGGAACTTCTCCAGAAGTACGGCGTACACCATTGTATCGGAAAACGTTGGTTCCATGATCACCTCGGTGTGGACGTCCTTTCGAGCAATCCATTAAGGAACAACCCGTACTACTACAGCCTACCAATGTGCAAAACTAGTTTTAAATAATTTAATTGGTTAAGACTGCCCCATAACAGGACTTGTGGTTGTACGGAATTACTTGGATATAACGTACAATTAGTTCGGTCCTTAATCCGACACAGGCAATAATCTCTCCCTAATCTACGTGCAAATCCATGCACACCAAGCTATTGCCAATAATTGTGCGCATCAATATTATAATTTTATTTTCATTTTTAAATAAAATAACCAAAAATCACCATCATGTCTCAACATGTCTAAGAATCATTATCATGCCTTAGCATATCCAAATATCATTTGATCAATGTTCCAAATCATATCCAAGTATCATTTGATCAATGTCTCCATTTGATGTATACTAAGTTTAAAGCATGGCTAAGCAAGATTATTAAACATCATGTATACCCAGAATGACATTATATATTGTCTAACCATGATTCTAAGGTATCAAGGTTCACAAATTCATACTTGTCAAGGGAGTTTCAAGAATCAACAGGTATAACTACCATTTCCCACAATTTAGCAGAATTTAATGAATATACGCATGCAATCAAAACATTTAATGAAAATATTTATAAAATTGGGATCAACATGGTCAAAGGAGGGTGCTTGCCTTGCTTACGACGAAGTCGAGGTTGTAGTTGACGATAGAATCAATAACGTTGGGTTCTACACGTCGATCAACGGAAATATAGCAAATAACATTTTCAATAAGGGCAAAAAGAAAGTAGATAGAAAGAACAAATAAAATTCTTCACAAGAAACAGGGACTGCTCTTTATAAATTTATTAATTTTATTTTACGAATTCAAGATGCAAAGATTGGTTAAGATTAAATAGATATGATCATTTCAAGCTTAAGGCGAATTCTTACTTTTAATTAGGATTCAGATTCAAAGCAACATTTAATTAACATTTTAGTTATAAAGAGCTAATCTATTGATTTAGGCTACTAACATTATTTACATGGTATTTGAGAAGGTTCTGGTGATACAAATATTACAATTAATGATTCCTTACTTGCAACTAATGTTCATTCGTTTATATTCTGAACTACAGGAATATGAATACTTAGGGTTGTTAGGCTAACAAGATTAATATGCAGATTATGGCGAATTGAGATTATCTTTTCATAATTGGATAGTCTATATGTTGGACAGCACTACTAAGCTAATTTCATAATTTTTAGGGTTTGGACAAGATATTGTATTCATCGTTGAAAAGGCTAATGTGATCTTATATAGTTTGCACTATTCGAGTTTGGCCGAGTGAAGTTTTACGATTAACGATTAAGGGTTTTGAGCTAATGGAATTAATATGTAAACCTTAATGAAATAAGAATCATTCTATGGAATATGACGGAGAAAACTTTGTAGATCATTTCTACACTGGTTTTATAAATTTTAACATTTAAACAGGTTATTTAATTGATTGATGAAATAGCCTAAATGGTCACAATGAATCGCTAAATCGAGTCAAGTTTTATTTTATGTTTGCGACTAAACTACACATGATCATTAACTCATTTTTCAGGTATAAGCCAAGAATGTCTCTAATAATGTTTTAAATCTATTTTTGAATTATTTTACTTCTATCTGTAATGTTTTTCCTATAAGTGACTATGTGGGTCTAGTATTAAAATATTTTAACATAGCATAAGTGTGAGTTATTTTTACATATCTAGAAAGGACATCATTTTATAAGATTTTAGGAATTGGTTTCATCAAATTTAAAGATCATATGCAAAAGATATGATTATTCGGACTACTCATGCATTGGATATCGATTATTGTGCTTTTAATGTTAACTATGGTGAAACCTAAATATTTTTATATATTTGTGATCCTTGTGACTTCAGGAGTGCAACAAAATTATTTCTACCCAGACTTGAATTCATTTAATGCATATTTTAACTATTTGAATTACTATGCACGGAAAGCATTTATTGATTTGTTTTTGATTCAAATTGAATGGGAACCTAAATGTTTTTTCATATTTGGGACTCCTATATTCTCAGGAATATTATAAAATTTATTTATGATTTAAAGAGTTAGGTTTACATGTGTTTGTATTAGAGACCATATTAGGGTTCATTTGAATTTCAATTTCTAATAAATCAAACCAAGCATGAACATTAAATATTTTTGCATATTCTGATTCTACATGAATTTAGATGAATTTAGGAATTTATTTCACTTAATTTTGACTAATGGTTCAAAAGTTATAAGCGATTGAATTGATTCGGGTTTGAAAATTGCTGGAAAATAGAAAATTGCCTGAAAAGGAAAGTCGCTTTCTCACCGAGTTTACACTTTCCCTTTTGGGCTTGGGCTGGTTTGAATGGCTGACGAGGGGGCCCGTGATGGCAGAGAAACGGTGTGCCTTGAGAGGCTGTCAAGCCGGTCCCACACGCCAGCGACTTCGAAGAGCTGAGGGACTGACAGAGGGGGTCCGACGGCAGTGACAGAGAACAAAGCTCCGGCTTCCGGGACTCACCGGTGACAGAGCACGGCGGGAACGACAGAATTGGCACCGGAATGAGCTTCAGGGCGTCGATGCGCATCCGAGGGTGGTGTTTGATTGACCGGAGATGGCCTGAGATGACGCGCCACCGAAGCTATGCGGCAGCGGCCATGGCCGAGTAGCGGAGCTTCAATTCTTCAAGCAATTCCGACAAATTGATGATCGAATAAGTATCAGTGAGTGATAATTAACGTGTTTTAGTGCTTTTATCGAAGGAGTTACATGTGGAATTGAGCTCTCACCGTGAGCATCCATGGCGGAAAGGAGGAGCTCGAGGCGGCAGTTCTTCGGGGAAGATAAGCAGAAATTGGTTGTGGGGATGAGTTCCGGAGGACACAAGGTGGCTCTAGATACTGGCAATTGGGAAATGGAATGGTGCAGAGGGTTTTGGCTTTGCTTTGGGTTTGGCAGAGCTTTGGCCGAAGGTGGGGGAAAAAGATGATGGCCGAGCAGCGTCCTGGCTATGGGGCAAGCTGAGGGGAGTTCTGAGGTACTCGACGAGATGACGAGGAGCTTAAATAGGCGATTGTGGCGGAGGAAACAGGGTCTGAACACGGTTTGCATTGCGGCAGCTGGTCTCAGCAAAGTAAGAAGCTGCGCGAGGGATTTCTTTGCCGTGGCAGAACTTCTCCAGCAAAATGGCTACCGTGGCAAGCTTTGACAGGAAGAGGCATTGCAAGTGGAGATACTGGTTCGTGCCAACTTGTACCGTGGCGGCGATTGATGGTCGAGGCTTTGCCGTGGAAACGATCTGACTAAGAGGAAAGAACGGATGAATCTTGGCGGAGATTCAAATATATGGCGAGGCACGAACCGAGACGATGTCGTGGCAGAGGTGGTCGATGCCTTGGGTTATGGATTGCGCTAGGTGAGGACAAAATGGCGAGGCAAAGGGATGAATCGAGTCGGCGATGGCTCTAGTGGCCAGCGCAAGATCTGAGAGAAGAGGGAGGAAGAAGACAGAGAACATGTGATGGTGCGGATGACCGACACATGGTAGATCTGCGGTAGAGGTTTGAGTGACTCAAAAGGAGAAGCTGAGGTTGGCTTGAGCTACTGATTAATATTGCCAAACCGACTAGGAATTTTATGAAACTTTTTGCAAAGGTTGGCCAGGTGCAGGTGAAGGTCCATGTGAATTTTCATATCAAAACTCTTTATATATATTTTATTAAAATTATGAAAATGATTAATGCACAGAAATTACAATTCTGTTTTTAAGTTACTAAAGTGTCCAATGAATTTATTTATTTTTGAAACTTTGTTTTTAAATTTATTTGAGATATTAATGCTCCTGTAAAATTTTCAGAATTTTATCTTTAATATTTAAATTCTAATAATTCGACATTGCTATTTATAGCTTTAATTATTTTCTATTTTTGAATTTATAAAAGCTTTAAATTTAAGTTTTAATTTATGATATTTTTACCAGAGATAGATATGGATCTTAGGTCAGCATGGTAAAAATATCAACTTGAGATAAGGTCTGGATACAGCTACAAAAATCTGACAAGTTCTAGATCAGCTTTTTCTTATCTCATAATTATCACATGATATCTTTTTATTTTAATTATTCAGATTATCTCAATTGTCATGATTGTGATTCTAAAGAGATCTGGGATGTTCAGAAATTTTAATATTATTTTTGTTAATATTTTACTTTTACTTTATTACTTTTACCATTTTACCATTTCAATGCATTTAGCTTTTCTTTTTAAAAGTAAAAGATCAAGAAATTCAAAGAATATTCAGAAAATGGAAATTCAAATCAAGATTATATTTCAAAATCATTTTTATATTTTATTTATTTTGATAATAATGATTTTAGGTTTTGATATCTTCCTTTTGATGAAGTTTGAAATGGAAGAAAGAAATAAGAATATTGTTTAAAATCAAAATCTTGATTTTAATTAAACTTTTAATTCATTTCCATTTTCAAATATAATTCTTTCACTTTTCTTTATTGTTGAATATAGAGGGTTGTTACATTCTTTGATCTGTTCATCAGTTAGTGAAGACAATGAGGACAAGCAAAGCTTGAAGAAGCATTGTTCATGCTAGATTGTGAAGTTAGTGCAATTGATTTATGATCTGTTTTCCTAGCAAGAACATCCAACTAATGAGTTTTTAATTTTGAGAACAGTACATCTAAAGTGAGTGAACTCATAACAGTGGATTCTCTTATAGATGTAACTTTCATCTCCCAAATAGACATATCTAATGCACCAAGCAATTGTCTAGCATTTGTAGCCTCATCAAAGAAAACTCCAACAGCACGTAAATTGCTAAGAATTTTATTGAACCGTGCAAAGAAATCATCTAGAGACTCACCAGACTTCATTTCAAATCGCATGTATTCTTTCTTATAAATATCTTGCCTAACCTCTTTGACAGTGTTAGAACCTTCATGATAATCACAAAGAGATTTCCATACCTCATATGCAGACTTGAGATGAATCACACGATCAAAATCACTTCTTCCTAGTCCCTGGATGATCAAATTCCTTGCTTTGCTGTTTGCTTCAACATGTGCTCGATTGGTGTCATTGACTTCATCATTCTCAGGAACATTGTATAGCTTGTAGACCTTTTCCCAAATTGCAAAGCCCTGAGCTTGAATGTATGCCTCTATCTTTGCTTTCCAAAACTGAAAATCAACACCATCGAAAACACAAGGTTTTGTCGAATACCTATCCATCGCTACGGTTTCTAATCACTGATTAAGATTAATTAGAAAAACCTTGCTCTGATACCACTTGTAGGATCGAAATATACTAATCTAGCAATCAGAGAGGGGGTGAAAGATTGCGCGGAAGCTAAAATCAATTTTTTGGCTTTTGAAACACCCCAAACAAACTCAGATCGCTTGATTTGTATTCAACAATAACCTTATTGCACGGACCATATTTGCATATGTTTGACGGACAAAACTTCGCTTCAGACAAGGATTGCAAATGTATGATGGACAAAATTTCATCTCTGATAGTGAGTTACATGTGTATGACGGACAAAACAAATTTGCACATGTATGGCGGACACAACTTTGCTTCAGACAAAGATTGCAAGTGTATGACGGACAAAAATTTTACTGTAGCAAAACCAGTCAGTTTATGACGGACAAAATGAATTTGCACATGTATCACGGACAAAACATCTACTGTAGTAAAAGAAGTAAATTTGTGACGGACAAAATGAACTTGCACATGTATCACGGACAAAACTTCTACTGTAGCAAAAGAAGTAAATTTGTGACGGACAAAACGAACTTGCACATGTATGGCGGACAAAATTTTTATTGTAGCAAAAGAAGTAAATTTGTGATGGACAAAATGAACTTGCACATGTATGGCGGACAAAATTTCTACTATAGCAAAAGAAGTAAATTTGTGACGGACAAAATGAAAACGGCCTGACATATGTTCTCCAAAATAATAATTCCTAAAGATCCAACCGTTGGATTGATCTGAAATTTTTACTGTAGAAACTAGACTTGATTCCAAAGCTAACCCAAAAAGACTGAACTCAATCGGACTTATGGATCTAAAGTTATATCCTTCGCAAGACGGCTGAAACAAATCCCGATCTAATAATGACTGACAAAAACTCAGACTAGTGACGGACAAAACAGAAACAACAAGATTACCAGAGATCCAACCGTTAGATTGACATGAAATTTTAACCGTAGAAACTAGATTCAATTATGAATCCAACCCAATAGAACTCACCTTGATCGGATCTACGGATCAAGAAATATTACCTTTGAAATATGACTGAACCATGTGATGACAGTAATTGATTTCAAAGGCTATGACGAACCAATCTTCAGATGAAGCTCCAACTATGACGGACTAAATTTCTGACTCACGTTGCATGCAGCAGCGCCGATCTTGAAGCAAAACTTTCTGGAAGATTGATTTTTATTTCATTGTCTAAAATACTCCAACACAAGAGTACAAACCCTAATTCCTTGCGCCAACACAAAAGCACGCAGGAACTAAAAACTAGAAAACCCTAGTCTGGACGCTTGAAAATAAACAGGATACTTCCCCTCCTATTTATACACCACAAAACATAGAGATTGAATACAACTCCACTTCCAACATGGAAAGAGTTCATATTTATCCTTACTTGGCACACATGGCCGAAACAAATACCTTGCACACATGATCAGCCCACCTGCTGCACATACGTGACTAACCAGCCTTCACGTGCATGTTCTCTAGCCCGAACGTCCCGCATGACATCCTCGACCACCAAGACCTCAGTTTCTCCTTGAACCTAGTCCCAAACCTCAGTTCCTCCATGAACCTAGTTCTGGTCCGTCATCGACCACGTTCGCCCTCGAGCAACACCTGCACGTGAATTAACACACAACGAGTCCAAGCACAAGTCCACGACTTGACTCAAGATTAATCCATGCAACCACTCACATGAGTGCATTGCATCAAGCAAAACCATTATGCTATCACCAGCATAATAAACATATCACCATAGCACATGCACAAGCACCACACATGCTATAACCAAAGTCACTTTACAATGCCAATTTCACCATTCAACCAATTTTTCATCACATGATCTCACAATTAGAATCTGCTAGATAGCTGTCAGCTGCTTGTTTTGCTTGACCTAATTGAAGCTGTAATAATCGTTGTTTAAAGATGAATTATCGGCGGTTCCTTTTGGATTATCTGAGTCAAGTGCCACATGAAGCTCATTTGCTTGATGTTTTTGTTAGCAAAATTTTAATTTATCTTAAAATACCATAGTAGTCGTTACTCATCTTGTTAAGAAATAATCCACTTTAATATGCACTGATACCACTCAATATGCATTAATTATTCTTCAATTAGTACTGTACATAATTAGTTATTTGCATTTTTTTGTTCTTCTTTTGATACTTGGTTTTCTATGTTTTTGGTGGGTTTTGATTTCTAAAGCGTGGATAGCCTCGGGTATTTGATCATTGTGAATTTGTGTTGACTTATGAACAAGAAGAGTGGTCGAGATGAAATGGTGGATATATTGGTTGTTGTCACATTCAGTGTGTTGCGTGAAAAATATTCCATTGAAGGGCATGAAGAATGGATCATAGAATTAGACTCATCTACTGAAGGTGGCTCATGTTTCTTCGTTTGCATTGTTCAAGTCTGGTTCAATCCTTGCAAATTGCTCTTTAATAAGATTAGTGGGATCATCTTGTGATGAACAATATTAGCCTGTGGCCTCTGCATCTTTTGGAATATTAAGTTAGTGGCAAGCAATAACTGAAGCAAGTTTTACACTGTGGAAAAGCCAATTCAACAGAACAGTAGCTATCCATAACAATACCTGAACCATATCTGATGCATCTGGCTGTATTAGTCTCTACTCCAGAAAGCGATTATCCTTTCATGTGCTCTAGCTTAATTGAGTACCTCTTCTTGTTTTAATCTTCGCCATGCCCGCCTATGCAACCATATTGAGCGTGCTATTGGCATCCTAAAGATGTGATTTCCTATCTTAAAAGCTGCGACATTTTACCCAATAGAAACTCAAGTGAAAATTCCAGCAGTAATAGCTACGTTGCATAACATAATCCGGAGCCATAAAGGTGATGAAAAATGGTTAAGTGATCAAACAATGAATATTTCTTCAGATAAATTTGTGGATATACCTAGTGGAGATGAACGATACAGAGATGATGTTGTACCATTGAACAATGAAAGGAACATAGGTAATGCTTTGAGAGATGAGATTGCAAAGAAGATGTGGGCAGATTATGAAAGAAGTAGGAGGAGGAGAGTACAAAGGAGATCTCATTAGCAATTATGATAAATCATTGTTTTTTACTTTATTTTCTTTTATACTCGTTGTACCTCCAACTCTTGCCATGATAACTTATGTTGAGCAACTATTGTCTTTCCAAAGTATCTAATGATAACCTCTTAAAAAGCAGCTAATGATAATATTTGATCGAAATAAACACTATAGTTTTCTTCTCTTTGAAGATAAGGATCATTCATGGCATCAGGCAGTTGAAATCACTTGAAAAGAGTGTTATTATTCAGCATAATTTGGAGATGGGTGTGTGTGCCAAAAAGAGGATGTTATCTGTTGTTTCTACTTCTAGATCTTGCCCTCTTCTCTGTTTGAAATTAAGTTTTGATGGATCCTTTTTCTCTCTTTGTACCAAGATAGTATCTATTCTATAATCCTCTCATCTTTGATGTCTTAATAGGACAATTTGCAGAAGGAAAATATTGCTTCACTTCTAGTCAACCATTTAATGTTGCAAATACAAGCATCACTAGAAAACACTCACGGTATGCAATCTTTGATTCAAGAGCTTGCATTGGGGAAAGGCAGGACAACATGAATTCTCCTCGAAGAATGTATGAAGTTGAAAGGCAAGATTTGGAGAATGACATACAAGACCAAGAAGAGAACACTATGTACTCTTGTCAAAGAATGGAAGACATTGCAAGGAGTGTAGAGAATGAACTTCAAAATCGTCGTGCTGAGCAGTTGGATGTTGAAGATAATGAATCAAATCAACATGAACGAGGAGGTGATGATCATCCAAATTCAAGAACTGGGAGTGCTGGAGCACAAAGAGGAAGACCCAAGAAACAAAAAGGTACATCGGCACCACGCATTGATGAAACAATGGCAGCTTATTTTGAATTCAGAAAAGAACATACTAGCATGAAGGAGCAAGCTTCAAAGCAAGGAAATGAATACTCAATTTCAAGATGCTTTGAAGTGTTACAGGCGATGGATGATGTGTCCGATGAGATCAAGATCTTTGCCTCCGATGTTTTCAAGGATGCAATAAACCGTGAGATCTTTCTATGCTATGAGCCAAGACTTCATGGTTTGTGGTTGAAGAAGGAAGTAAACAAGCTTACAAATTGACTCCTTGTAAGTCCTCCTATGCTTGAGATTGAAATCCAGTTGTATGCTGGAATTTCTGTCTTTTATATACTCTTTCCTACTGCTCATTTTGGTGTGATGTTGATTCATGATAGAATCTAGATCATCTTATGATTCATGACAGAATCTGGATCATCTTATATAACCAGACTATTGTATACAACCTTTTGTAAATGTAACTACATATTATGTGTTGCCTTTAGTTGTTAATTTCTACCAGCTTTGTTTTATGGTCGATGGTTTGAGAACAGTATTTGGTGTGTCTGAATTTCTAGAGCGAAACTTGGTGTGATTTTATGAATTTCTTGCTCAAATCTGTTTCAGGAGATTGGTGAATGACATCTGATTGGGCGGAGCACTTGGGAATTTACAAAGGGCATGTTGTCTTGGATGGATTGCACGGAGGACTAGGTTGGTGATTCAGAGAGATGGATTCAGCTCATATGCTACAAAGGAATACGAATGCAAGATCAAGTTGATCTTTCCCTTCATGTTTGTTCTATTTTCCCATCTTTGGTTCTCTTCTCTTGTTATTGACCTGTCGTAGGATAGTTATATACGCGATAGATGCAGAGTTCATAAGGATGTTTTGGTGTGATGTTGATCTGGACGATAGATGTGATTTTGGTGTGATGTTGATCTTGTGAATTTGCCTCTTATCTCCATTTTGGTGTAATGTTGATCTAGACGATGGCAACGACTGTGGTGCAATCAGGCCTCCCGTGCAATCACCGTGCAATCCAACTAAGAAAAGTTTCAAAAATTCTGAAAAAAATCATGGATGTACATCTCATCTCACCCCATCTACATATAAAATTTCATGATCAAATTCGTCCTATGCTAGAAGTTACAAAAAAGACAAATTTGAGGTGCATTTGAACTTTTAAGTTTGTCAGAAATTTATCTTTTGTAACTTCTAGCATAGGACGAATTTGATCATGAAATTTTATATGTAGATGGGGTGAGATGAGATGTACATCCATGATTTTTTCAGAATTTTTGAAACTTTTCTTAGTTGGATTGCACGGTGATTGCACAGAGGCTGATTGCACCACGCCATCGTTCTCGACGATAGATCTGAGTTCACAAGGATGTTTTCATGTACCTGCCAAATGTGCTATGCTCTGTTTAGCCTGTATAAGTTATTAGCAGTAGTGAATATTTACAATGGGAATATCCAAACAACAATTGAAAAGCAGATTTATTTTCAATGGGAATACCCAAACAACAATTGGAAGTTTTTACAAGGGAAAAAAATCCGGATGTGTTTCTTGTGCCCACAAATATACAAGTGTAAGATATTTACACTCGTAAAAAATTTCAAAGCTTCCAAGCAGGCCCTTGTTGATTTCTCCCTGCTGGCGACTTGCTAATTGCAAAAGAATGAAGACGTCCTAGCCGGCGGCAGCGCATGCATGCGAGGAAGAAGTCTAGTGACTAGAAAATTGGCGCTGGGGTTGCATGCATGCAGGAGGAACGACGTCCTGCTTTCCTGAAGTGATCGCGACTAGTTGGTTTTCGACCGGCGGCGCATGCACGTATTTGCGGTCGAGGAACTGACTGGCGGCCATTGCGTTTTTCCTTGCCGACTAGAAAACCAAGTTGCGGCCAGAGGGGAGGGCAGTCCTGCGGTGGCGACTAGAAGTTAGCAAAGTCCTGGCCGTTGCTTTTGTGCTGGAGAGTTCCCTGGTGGGTCACTGGCCCATGGGCAGAGACTGAGAGATTGGCTCTATTGGCAATTGGACTGCATAGCGGTAAGGGCCCACATGGAAGTCTAACTGAAGAGAAAGTACTGTCTGAGATCTTAGCGCAGCACGTGTTCCGAATTTAAAGACGTGTCAAATCTTGGCGAAAATTTTTTAAACTTTTTCGTAAGGTCCTGACTTAAGGATGGGCCTCTAGAAAATTTTTGGGCTTACAATATTCTATATAAAAATTATAATAATTCTGACAATGTTGCTGCATTAAATATCTGTTTTCAGGTTTTTATTTTTCTTAGATAACAAATTAACTTTATTTTATTTGAAAATTTTTCTTAATGATAATAATGGTTAGTTTAATTTACTATACAATTTTCAAATACAGATCAGTTGTGTTTATTTTTATAAAATTCTGACATTGCTAATTTTGCTTTTAAATCAATTCTGTTTTTGATTTCTTTTTAGTAGTAAATTAGTTCACCTTGCATTAAAAGTTTTGGATATCAAATATAGACGATTTTGAATTTATATAAATTTTTCTAATATTTATTTCTTAAAGGATTTTAGATTTTGTATTATAGAGAAGAAGAAATCAATAAGAACAAAAGATTTTCTTAAGACCAAAATTCAAGAGAATTCCAGAATAGGTGGAAATTTAAAATAAGATGATATTTCAAACTTATTTTCATAGCTTATTTATTTTAGTAGAAGAATTTTTGTTTTGTGGCTTTTACTCCTCTTAAGACTAGAATTAAGAAAATGAAGGAAAAGATAATATTTTAATTAAAAATCTTATTTTTAATTTAAATTTAAATTTAAATTTTTTATATTTGAAATTTCCGGGATGTTACATGAAACCATTCACTTGCACCCCGCACCTCCCCGCAACCATTACGGTGTGTAGCCCAGAAAAACGTGTGTCGTGTACTGTGTTGGGACCTATGCTCGCACACTACAGGAGGCATTGATACATTGGTGAACTGCGCAGTGATGGCGGACAGGGTTCACCATGAGTCGTTGTCACCATCACCATTCGATTGGAGATCAATCGTTCCTGCCCGTCTTCGGTGCACCGTGGAGTATGGACCGTTCTGGTCGCGCAGTATTGCACCATGTGATCAGCCCAATGCTCGTCCCTACTCCTTTTCCCCTTGATATTTGACGATTTTTTATTTAATTTTTATTTTAAATCTTTTTTGTAAAACTAATCGGCTGAATGAAAAAATTTGAAAAGTACCTCCTGTAACGGCAAAGGGAGGAAAAATTAAAAAATAGACATGTCGCTCTAGTAGAGGGCAATAGGTTGCTGTAGCATTTTTTTTTTCAATTTTTTGGTATATTATTTGTACAATAATTGTTGTATTGAACCGGGAAGAATTACAAAAAAAAACTTCTTGTTGTATTGAACCGATTTTTTTTACTTTGTTAGCGATACGCATCCTACTTAGAGATTTTCGTAGCCTCGTAGGGTCCGCCGAATATGGCCGAAAAAATACGACAAAAATCATGGGCGACCTACGCAACGCGGGCTACCACTTATGTACGGGCGAGATGGCCGGACATTGTCCCGTCGGAAGTTGCGAAACCGAAAAGGTACTCTGCTCTGGCCGCGGAATCGTGGCCACTTAAGGTTTTCGTAGCCCATGGTGGTAGAATCTGATCCAAAAATCTGGGAAAAATCAAGAGCGACCTCACGCAATCGAGCTACCGATTATGTACGAGCAAGCTGGTCGACGTTAGCTCGGCTTGAAGTTGCGAAAATCGGAAAAGGCACTTTCGGCCACGAAACCACGAAAATCGTGGCCACTTAGGGTTTTCGTTGCCTCATGGACGAATAGATCGACCCAAAAATCTGGGAAAAATCAAGTGTGACCTCATAGCGCTGGCTACCACTACGTATGGGCGAGATAGCGACGCGTTGCCCGCGAGAAGTTGCGAAAATCGAAAAAAGGCACTCGGCCATGACACCACGGAAATCGTGGCCACTTAGGGGTTTTCGTAGCCCCGCGGGACAAACCGGATACGACCCAAAAATTACGGGAAAAATCAAGAGTGACCTACGCAACGCGGGCTACCACTTACGTATGGGCGAGATAGCCAGACGTTGCCCCAGCAGGAAGTTGCGAAAATCGAAAAAGGCACTAGCGGCCATGACACCACGGAAATCGCGGGCACGAAACATCTAATTTTTTATACTGGAGGGATAGGGCCCACCATATTTGTATCTAATATTTGTTTCAAATTGTTTTTCGTATAATAAACGAGGAAAAATTAACCTGCTGTGAAAATGTCAGGAGGCACACTGGCCGAAGGTAAATATCGCCCTGAAATGGGGCGATCGCCGCAACTACGAATTCGACCCGCCGAAGAAGAGCCTGAAGAATCGCTAGCTGGTAACAATCATACGTGTTTCGTAATATTTGTATGTGAAACTTTTCTAATTTATTTTTCACGCAGTCGCCTCCGCCGCTGTGTGAATTTGAGCGGTGGTTTGATATGGAGATCGATCCGGAGGAACAAAGGCTCCTTGATCAAAGCATCCGAGACGAGAAGTTCAGACGGCAGCTTCAAGCGCAGCGTGACGCGGCACGCGAGGAGGCACATCGAAAGGAAGCGGAGGAGAAGGAGGCCGAGAGAGAGAGGAAACGAGAGAGGGCACGTCGTGCCAGAGAAGCCCCACCGGAGGCATTGGCTAAAGGGAAGTGGCCTCGATCCACTCAGTAGACGAGAAATTGTAACCATTATTTTCCTTGTTCGTGATGTGCATCCTAGCTTTATGTCGTAATGAAGAGTATGGTCTCCTATATTTTCCGCAGTAACTTATTATCTGAGAAATCGTGGCCTATCACTTATCTATGTAATCAGTCAAGACGTGACTGAAGTGGTAAAAGTAAAAGGCAGTAAAATGATAGAAGTGAGGAGCAGTAAAGATTCTTCACTTGCTTGTGCAGTATTATAATGGTAAGGATGTTGTCAGGACATAATTCGACTTGCCTATGAATCACCTGTTTAGGGATGGCACGGTCGGGCCTGCACGGGTTTTACAAAACCGGACCAAAAAACCCGAATCGAAATACAGACCGAACCGAATGACCTTTCGGGTAGAAATCTTTACCTGAATCCGAACCCGACGGATACCCGAAACCCGACGGGTACCCGAAACCCGGCAAATCATATGGGACAATGCACAGAAAAAAAATCTTCTTACAGATAACAAACAAGAATAGCAGTGAAGAAGATAGCCACCAATGAGCCCAAAACCTAAGAATGATGGAATACAAATATTCAGATTAGCCATCGAGAAATGGTTGAATTGAGGAATACCATGAATCCTCAAAATTTCTAACTAGATCGCCAAAGCTCGAGCCTTGAGGCGAATCGTCATAATCACTCCAAATCTCCACAATCCATACCCATCTTGAGCGAGTTGTACTAAATTTGTGCAATATCATGTCCATCACCACGATTAAAAAAACCATGACATTGCATGTCCTACTATCATCAACTCAATCTAGCACATAAGATAATGAATATACCTAAAATCCTAGCACAACCCAAATTGAAGTTCACGGCCAAATCCTTACATTTACCACCTTCCAAACCCTACTTGCTCGGGTTAAGCATTAAGTTCATCCAAGAAGAGCCGCATTATCATATCCCCTCCTACTGTGTGCCTAAAATTGAAACCTCGAGGAAGCCAAGAACGGCCAAATGCCCGACCTCTGCAGCAAATCGAACCACTGGAGCAACCCAAAGAACTCAACCTTCGAAGCAACTAAGAAGCCTCACTGAACATAGCGCCACTTGGTGGCCACCGTGGCGACCTCCTTGCCATCGCCGGCCCCTCGGGGCGCCTGCTCACTGAGTCCACTTGAACAACATGACCTTGTTACCCTAGAGACTCCCATGGGCCCGATTCCGGAGCCCAGCCCAGCGAGCCGGCCAGCTCTTCTTCTTGTGACGGGTCTGCACTGCATGGAGGAGAGGCTCGGCCGGACACCCACGGTCTCCATTTCCCCGGCGGCAGCGGCGGTGGTTGTCCCCTAGCAAGTTGGATCTGGGGAGAAGCCTAGCCGCCGAAGGAAATGGGGAAATCGGGACTGGGGACCAGGGTGTGAGATCATGTGATGAAAAATTGGTTGAATGGTGAAATTGGCATTGTAAAGTGATTTTGGTTATGGCATGTGTGGTGCTTGTGCATGTGCTATGTTGAGATGATTATCATCTTTGGTGATAGCATGATGGAGTTTTGCTTGATGCAATGCACTCGTGTGAGTGGTTGCATGGACTAATCTTGAGTCAAGTCGTGGACTTGTGCTCGGACGCGTTGTTTGTTACTTCATGTGCGAGTGTTGCTCGAGGCGAACGTGGTCGATGTGGGACCGGAACTAGGTTCATGGAGGCGAGGAGGTTCGAGACTAGGTTCGGGGAGGAATCGAGGTCTTGGTGGTCAAGGAAGTCATCGCGGACGTTCGGGCTAGAGAACATGCATGTGAAGGTGGGTTAGTCACGTATGTGCGGCAGTGGGGTGATCATGCGTGCAAGGTTTTGGTTTTGGCCATGTTGGGCCAAGTTGAGATAGATCTGAACTCTTTCCATGTTGGAAGTGGAGTTGTATTCAATTTCTCTGTTCTTGCATGCGTGCAAGAGTTGTTTTTGGTCATGTTGGGCCAAGTTGGGATAGATACGAACTCTTTCCATGTTGGAAGTGGAGTTGTATTCTATCTTTGTGTGTTTGCTCTGTATAAATAGGGGGAGGTGTCCCCTGTTTATTCTTGAGCAAGATTTTAGAGCGTTCAGGTTTTAGAGTTGTACTCTTGTGTTGGAGTACTTTAGACAAAAGAAATAAAGATCAATCTTCCGAAAGCTAGTTGTTCTTCCGTGCATGCATGCATAAGATTGATTCGTGGCAAGCTGAAGCCTTCTCGGTGTTTGGTCCGTCCACGGCTTTGAAGGTGAAATTTGGTTTCCTCGTCATTAGATGCATTAGTCCAATTGCGAAGGTAATATATCTTGATCCGTACATCCGATTGGATTGATTCTTGTTGGGTTTGATTCATAATTGAATCTAGTTTCTATGGTTAAAATTTCATATCAATCCAATGGTTAGATCTTTGGCAATTCGTGGTCGCCCAGATTGCTAACCTGGTCGCCAAACAGTAGATCGCTAATTGGTTCAGTCATCTTGCGAAGGTCATATCTTTTGATCCGTAGATCCGATCGAGTTGATTCTTTTTTTGTTCACTTCAGAATTGAGTCTAGTTTATACAGTTACAATTTCACGTCAATCCATTGGTTAGATCTTCTGTAATTTGTGGTCGCCCAGATTGATGTCCTGCTCGCCCGACTGCTCACGTGGTCACTCAGGTTTGGTCATCTTGCGAAGGATATAACTTTAGATCCGTAGATCCGATTGACCTGATTCTTTTTGTGTTAGTTGCAGAATTAAGTCTAGTTTCTACAGTTAAAATTTCATATCAATCCAACGGTTGGATCTTCGGAATTTCTATTTTAGTGGACATATCTCGGTCTGCTCGCCCAGATCGCGCGCGTGGTCGCCCAACAGTGTGTGTGGTCGCCCAACAGTGCGCGTGCTCGCCAGTGTCCTACTGCTCGCCCAAGTGCCCAAACTGGTCGCCCAGTGTCCTCTTGCTGCCTGATTGCTCAAGCTGGTCGCCGTGTCCCTCGCTTCCCAAGTGCCCAAGCCGTCGCCAGTGTCCTCTCGCTTCGCCAGGTGATTTACTAGTCGCCAAAGTGCCCAAACTGTCGCCAGTGTCAGCAACAGTGGCCTAAGTGTCTCTTGGTCGCCAAGTGCTCTCTTGATCGCCCAGATGGTCTCTTGGTCTCTCAATTTCAGTAACTTGGTCTTCTGAGTTCGTAAATTGGTCTTCAAGCAATTTGAGTTTAAATTGGGGTGTTTGAAAAGATCGAAAATTTGATTTTAGCTTCTGCGCAATCATTCACCCCCCCTCTGATTGCTACATTAGTATATTTCGATCCTACAAGTGGTATCAGAGCAAGGTTTTTCTAATTAATCTTAACTGGTGATTAGAAACCGTAGCGATGGATAGGTATTCGACAAAACCTTGTGTTTTCGATGGTGTTGATTTTCAGTTTTGGAAAGCAAAGATGGAGCATATATTCAAGCTCGGGGTTTTGCAATTTGGGAAAAGGTCTACAAGCCATACAATGTTCACGAGAATGATGCGTCAATGACACCAATCGAGCACATGTTGAAGCAAGCAACAAAGCAAGGAATTTGATCATCCAAGGACTTGGAAGAAGTGATTTTGATCGAGTGATTCATCTCAAGTCGCATATGAGGTATGGAAATCTCTTTGTGATTATCATGAAGGTTCTAACATTGTCAAAGAGGTTAGGCAAGATATTTATAAGAAAGAATACATGCGATTTGAGATGAAGCTGGTGAGTCTCTAGATGATTTTTTTGCAGTTCAATAAAATTCTTAGCAATTTACGTCTTGTTGGAGTTTTCTTTGATGAGGCTACAAATGCTAGACAATTGCTTGGTGCATTAGACATGTCTATTTGGGAGATGAAAGTTACATCTATTAGAGAATCCTTGTCATGAGTACACTTACTTTAGATGTTACATTCTCTAAATTAAAAACTCATGAGTTTGGATGTTCTTGCTAGGAAGGCGATCATAAATCAATTGCCTTGACCTCCCAATCTAGCATGTCTCGAATAATGCTTCTTCAAGCTTTGCTTTGTCCTCTTTGTCTTCACTAAGCGATGAGCAGATCGAAGAGTTTCTGAAGAAGATTTGGCACTACTCTCTTCTCGGTTTAACAAAGCTTTGCAGAATGTGAGAATGAGAAAGAGAGTTGGTGGTGGCCCTCCAAGATGCTATGAGTGTGGTGATCTCAATCATATTAGATCAAATTGTCCTAAGCTTGCAGGTAAAACATCAAGGGAGGAGAAGGACAACGACAGAAGAAAAGAAAAGAAGTTTTCACCAAGTGATAGAAAGAAAAAGAGCTTCATCAACAAAAAGGTTGTTCATTGGGTTCTTTCTGCTCTTGAACAAGTGAACTTAAGTGATGTAGATTCAGAGAGCAGTGAGGATGACACAATGGTTCCAAGCAAACATGATTTAACAGGATTGTGTCTCATGGCTAGAAGTGATGAAAGCTTCAGGGGACGATCATGACAATGACTTCAATGAGGTAGAACCTTCTTACGATGAATTAACTATTGTCATTGTTCGTCTTGGAAAATTGCTTGACAAACGCGACAAGAAAATTAAGAAACATGATGTTCTTGTGGAATCTTTGCATGCTGAAATTGCTAGACTTAAATCTTTGATTCACGATGATGATGCTTGCAAATCATGTGACTTAATCTCTGATGAGCTTCTTGTGCTTAGGAAAGAACACGTTTCTTTGTTAGAACAAGTCAATCTTGAAAAGAAAGAAAATGTGAAACATGTTAAAAACGCTAATTTGTTCAACTGTTGATTTGCATGATACAACTCATTGTTCTAAATGTGCTATCTTGGAATTGAAGTTGCATGATGCAAATACTAGGGTTTCTCAAATGACGGATGCTATGCTCACTCATGAAGTTCTCTCATGCTCAACTTGTCATAAGCAGAAAGGAAAAGTGGATGTTCCATGTAATAAGCTGTTTAACTCTTGCTCGAAAGGTTGATTACTTGGAAAAATCTTTAGAACGATTCACTCTTGGAAAGAAAAACCTAAATATGATTACGGATCGGTCAAGGGTCGATTACTCATCACAAGGGTTTAGGTTTTGATTCTTATGCTCATTATAAGTCACATGCTCCTCTTGTTATTAAGACACTTGAAAGAGGAAAACTTGAGATTGCAAATGAGTCTAAGAAAATGATTTTCAAGTCTGTTTGGTATGCTATCTTCTACTATGATGAATGCAAATGTTATACATTACTAAAGCTAAACATCATGTTAAGTATACATGCACTCATTGTGGTAAAGATGGACACTTAGTAGATTTTTGCTTTAGACTAGCCAAATAGCAAAAGAAAGAAAGACTAAGGCTAGGTCTAATTTCAGGAAGGCACATGTCACTCCTCATTTTGTGCCTAGGGTGATGCAAACACTGTTGTTACAAGAAACACAGAAAGGGCAAATCTGATTTTTGAACAAAGCGTGCTCGTGTTGTGCCTACTGTCGTGTGTCTCGATCTTGGATTCCTAAATGCTTTATTTCTAACCCAAAGATACTAAGGCCTCGACATCTTACTGCTTTATGTAGGCTTCTCGTGCGAGGAAGGAGAACATTTGGCTAGTTGATTCGGATGCTCACGCCACATGTCCGTGATAAAATTGGTTCTCCTCCTCACTCGTGCATCTCGTCTTTGAAAGTGTTACTTTTGGAGATGCATCTTCTACTCTGTTGTGGCAAAAGTGCAGTAAAGGTAAACAACAAGGTCATGTTCAAGGATGTGGCTCTAGTTGAAAATTTGAAATACAACTTGTTGTCTGTTTCACAAATGATTGATGAAGATCTTGAAGTATGCTTTAAGAAAAGTGAATGCAAAGTTTTAGATGCTTCAGGAGACCTTGTGTTTAAGATTTCACGCTTTGGAAGAGTTTTTAAGGCTGATTTTGATGTGTCACTTTCTTCTAAGCATAGGTGTTTAGTTGCCAATGTTTCTAAAGATTTATTCTTTTGGCATCGAAGACTTAGTCACGTTGGTTTTGATCATCTAACTTCGCGTTAGTGGCTTAGATCTCATTAAGTGGCTTGCCTAAGCTTAATGGTGATAGCAATTTAGTATGCTCTTCTTGTAGACATGGTAAGATATTGCGAGTTCACATCTACCTCTTACCATGGTGATAACAAAGCGCTCCAGGACAGCTACTACATCTTGACACGGTTGGACCTTCTCGAGTTCAATCCTTTGGAGGCAAATGGTATGTACTGGTCATTGTTGATGATTATTCTAGATACTCTTGGGTTTATTTTATGGTATCTAAAGATGAGGCTTTTAGTCACTTTAGAAGTCTTGTTACTAGATTATCTGTTGATCACCCAGGAGCACTTAGAGCTATCAGAAGTGATAATGGAACTGAATTTAAAAATTCTTCGTTTGATCACTTTTGTGTTGAAAATGGAATTGATCATCAATTTTCTTCACCTAGAGTGCCTCAACAAAATGGTGTAGTTGAAAGAAAGAACGAGAACCTTGGTTGAGATGGCTAGAACTATGCTAGATGAACATCTCACTCCTAGGAAGTTTTGAAATGAAGCAATCTCAAGCGCATGCTATGTTTCCAATAGAGTGTTTTTGAGATCGAAGCTAGGCAAGACTCCTTATGAGCTTCGTTTTGGTCATAGGCCTAGTGTATCTCATTTGAGTTTTTGGATGCAAATGTTTTGTCTTGAAATCTGAAATCTTGATAAATTTGAAGCTAGAGCAATTGATGGCATCTTTCTTGGATATCCTGCTCATACTGCGTGGTTATCGTGCACTTGTTTTGGAGACTAACAAAATTGTAGAAACACGTGAAATCACTTTCGATGAGGCTAGTCCGGGCACTAGTCCAATTGATGCAGAACAGTGCATATGTTGGGGAGAGTATTTTTGTTGATGATGATGATGATGTTGAGGATGAAGTGTTAATTCCTATTGCACAACAAAATTGTACCTCTTTCGGCACCTACCACTACATCACCTACAGGTGAGCATCCTCAAGCAACAACATCTTACGTACATCTTGAAAATGAAGAAGAAGGAGAAGGTTCCGGCTCTGCTCCTTTGCACATTCAAAGAAGACATCCACTGAACAAATGATTGGAGATTTAAATGAGAGAGTCACTCGAGCAGGTTTATTGCTCTGATTCTCATGCTCACTCTGCTTTTGTGGCTTCTTTTGAACCCAAAGATATATCTCATGCATTAGCCGATTTAATCTTGGATCAATGCCATGCATGAGGAATTAGAAATTTTGAGCGTAACAAAGTTTGGAAGCTTGTTCCACCTCCTCCTGATTTTAATATAATTGGAACTAGATGGGTTTTCAAAAATAAACAAAGTGAGGATGGTGTTGTTGTCGAGAATAAAGCTAGATTGGTTGCTCGAGGATTTACTCAAGTTGAAGGTTTAGATTTTGATGAAACCTTTGCTCTGTTGCTAGAATTGAAGCCATTAGAATTCTTTTAGCATTTGTTGCATCTAAAGGTTTTAGATTGTATCAAATGGATGTGAAAAGTGCTTTTCTAAATGGCTATATTAATGAAGAAGTATATGTTAAGCAACCTCCGGTTTGAAAATCCCAAATTTCTGATCATGTGTTCAAATTGTCCAAAGCCTTGTATGGATTAAAACAAGCCCTAGAGCATGGTATGATAGGCTAAAACCTTTTTACTTGAAAAGGGGTTTACAATGGGAAAGGTTGACAAAACTCTCTTTTTACTCAAGCAAGGCAATGATCAACTATTAGTCGGTTTATGTTGATGATATTATCTTTGGTGGTTCCTCTCATGTTTTAGTGTCTAAGTTTTGAAACCATGAGAAAGGAATTTGAGATGAGCATGATGGGTGAGTTGACTTACTTTTTGGGACCGCAAGTCAAACAAACGAAGGAAGGTACCTTTGTTCATCAAAGTAAATACACAAAAGATTTGCTTGTCGCTTTGGGATGGAAAAGCGCAAACCGATCATGACACCCATGGGAGGCACTTGCACACTTGATCCGGATGAAGATGGTGAGATTGTTGATCAAAAGAGTATAGAAGCATGATAGGCTCTCTTTATATCTCAACGCATCAAGGCGGGATATTCAATTTGTTGTGTGCTTGTGTGCTCGTTTTCAAACTTCTCCACGTGTTTCACATCAACAAAATCATCAGCGGATCTTGAGTATCTCCATGGTACTCAAGATTTTGGTATATGGCTTTACGCTTCCTCATGCATTAGTTTAAGAGCATTCTCGATGCTGATTTTGGAGGTTGTAGAATTGATAGAAAAAGCACATCTGGCTCATGTCTTTTCTTGGGTAATTCACTTATTGCATGGTCCTCTAGAAAACAATCTTCTGTTGCACAATCAAGCTGCTGAATCTGAATATGTGGTCGCTTTGCTAGTTGTTGTTCTCAAATTCTTTGGATAGTAGCTACACTTAAGGATTATGGGGTTAATTTGGATAGTGTTCCTCTTTGTGTGATAACACTAGTGCAATATGCATTGCTAAAAACCACATGCAACATTCTAGAACAAAACACATTGAGATCAGATTTCACTTTCTTAGAGATCATGTAGAAAAGGAAAATATTGTGCTTCATCATGTGGATCTTGAACATCAATTGGCGAGACATTTTCACAAAACCCTTGTCTTCTTCTCGTTTTGCTTTTATTCGGGAGAACTTGGGTTGGTTCATCCAATAGGATATTTTTGAGGGAGTTTTGAAGTTTTGTAATATTTTGTAACATAATTTTTGTGTGTGTGTTTCTTATTAAAAAAACAAAAAAAAAAAAACAACAAAAATCTTGAGCATTGTATTTCATACACATATGTCATTTGAAGCCATATTTATGCTACAAGGCCTTTGCAACCTTCATTTATACATATATGGTGTAGTTTATGTCATAACTATTTAAATGGAATGACAACTTGAATTAAATCTTGTCATGGTTGAACTTTCTTGGCTATCTTGATCCTGCTCAAAAAGTGCTAAATATGAAAGTTGAGTGCTAAAGCTCAAAAGGTGATTGTTCATAAAAGCAAGATCAAGGTTATGTACTATCGCACTTCTTCTTTCTGAGACGACTTATCATTGCACTATGATATGAACTTGGAAGAGGTTGTGTATGGCCGAAACCATGAAACCTTAAGCTTGTGATTGCTTGGCATGGTTGAAAAGTAAAATTGATGGTGCGTAATTCCTTGCAATTATTATTGTTGCAATCAAAGTAATGAATCGAGTTTTAAAAAAGCACAAATAAAGTGCACAAAAATTCAATGTTTTCGGTTTTAAGATTGTTGAGAAAGGAGATCATGCCATGCAAAAATCGTTAATAGTACTTGATTTCTAGTTATGCTTACTCTCGTTGTTTATGTGTAGATTTGAGGTGTAAATCTTGTTGATAGCATGACTTGGTGATCAAGTTGTTACATTTATGCATGATTCATAATGCTCGATTACATATAAAAAAACATCAACATAAAGGGAGAAGTTTCTCTTTTGCTCTCTTTTGCATTCTTGATGAACCCATTGTCAAGGGGAGAAATTTTGGAGTCAAAGGAGAGATGTTTGGTCACATTGCACATTCACACACGCATTTCTTCTTTACATTAGGGAGTCTTTCTTTTTGATAGGGAGATTTCTTTTTAGATAAGGGAGATTTTTGTTCTTCTTTGTAGGGAGATTTCTCTTTCGTCTTTTGGTCACTTTACTTCTTTTAAAATGGTGTTGCCATTGTGAGGTGAATGCCAATGTTCGTTTCAAATGGTGTTGCCAATGTTTTCATCAAGGGGAGATTGTGAGATCATGTGATGAAAAATTGGTTGAATGGTGAAATTGGCATTGTAAAGTGATTTTGGTTATGGCATGTGTGGTGCTTGTGCATGTGCTATGTTGAGATGATTATCATCTTTGGTGATAGCATGATGGAGTTTTGCTTGATGCAATGCACTCGTGTGAGTGGTTGCATGGACTAATCTTGAGTCAAGTCGTGGACTTGTGCTCGGACGCGTTGTTTGTTACTTCATGTGCGAGTGTTGCTCGAGGCTGACGTGGTCGATGTGCGGATGGAACTAGGTTCATGGAGGCGAGGTTCGAGACTAGGTTCGAGGAGGAATCGAGGTCTTGGTGGTCAAGGAAGTCATGCGGGGCGTTCGGGCTAGAGAACATGCATGTGAAGGTGGTTAGTCACGTATGTGCAAAGGTGGGGTGATCATGCGTGCAAGGTTTTGGTTTTGGCCATGTTGGGCCAAGTTGAGATAGATCTGAACTCTTTCCATGTTGGAAGTGGAGTTGTATTCAATTTCTCTGTTCTTGCATGCGTGCAAGAGTTGTTTTTGGTCATGTTGGGCCAAGTTGGGATGAATCTGAACTCTTTCCATGTTGGAAGTGGAGTTGTATTCTATCTTTGTGTGTTTCTTCTGTATAAATAGGGAGGTGTCCCTGTTTATTCTTGAGCAAGATTTTAGAGCGTTCGGGTTTTAGAGTTGTACTCTTGTGTTGGAGTACTTTAGACAAAAGAAATAAAGATCAATCTTCCGAAAGCTAGTTGTTTTTCCGTGCATGCATGCATAAGATTGATTAAGTAAGCAACTGAAGCCTTCTCTGGTGTTTGGTCCGTCACAGCTTTGAAGGTGAAATTTGGTTTCCTCGTCATTAGATGCATTAGTCCAATTGCGAAGGTAATATCTCTTGATCCGTACATCCGATTGGATTGATTCTTGTTGGGTTTGATTCATAATTGAATCTAGTTTCTATGGTTAAAATTTCATATCAATCCAATGGTTAGATCTTTGGCAATTCGTGGTTGCCCAGATTGCTAACCTGGTCGCCAAACAGTAGATTGCTAATTGGTTCAGTCATCTTGCGAAGGTCATATCTTTTGATCCGTAGATCCGATCGAGTTGATTCTTTTTTTGTTCACTTCAGAATTGAGTCTAGTTTATACAGTTAAAATTTCACGTCAATCCATTGGTTAGATCTTCTGTAATTTGTGGTCACCCAGATTGATGTCCTGCTCGCCCGACTGCTCACGTGGTCACTCAGGTTTGGTCATCTTGCGAAGGATATAACTTTAGATCCGTAGATCCGATTGACCTGATTCTTTTTGTGTTAGTTGCGGAATTAAGTCTAGTTTCTATAGTTACAATTTCATATCAATCCAACGGTTGGATCTTTGGGAATTTCTATTTTAGTGGACATATCTTGGTCTGCTCGCCCAGACTGCGCGCGTGGTCGCCCAACAGTGTGTGTGGTCGCCCAACAGTGCGCGTGCTCGCCAGTGTTCTCTTGCTCGCCCAAGTGCCCAAACTGGTCGCCCAGTGTCCTACTAC
Source organism: Guadua angustifolia (assembly GCA_036346375.1). NCBI lineage: Eukaryota > Viridiplantae > Streptophyta > Magnoliopsida > Poales > Poaceae > Guadua > Guadua angustifolia. Next base: position 274,657 of record JAYEVE010000073.1, on the reverse strand, counting down.
TGCCTAATTGCTCAAAGCGGTCGCCCAGTGTCCTCTTGCTCGCCCAAGTGCCCAAACCGTCGCCAGTGTGTCCTCTTGCCGCCGGTGATTTACTAGTCGCCCAAGTGCCCAAACTGGTCGCCTAGGTGTCCAACTGGTCGCCCAAGTGTCCTACTGGTCGCCCAAGTGCTCTACTGGTCGCCCAGACTGGTCTACTGGTCTCTCAATTTCGTAACCTGGTCTTCTGAGTTCGTAAATTGGTCTTCAAGCAATTTGAGTTTAAATTGGGGTGTTTGAAAAGATCAAAAATTTGATTTTAGCTTCTGCGCAATCATTCACCCCCCTCTGATTGCTACATTAGTATATTTCGATCCTACACAGGGTCTAGGGCAACACTCTGTGACTCGGTGATTAGAAATGTCGAATGCACGGAAGCGAATTGCCGTGGATGATTTCATAAACCCAACCGACCGAATCAATTGAATGCAGGCCGACATACCCACGGGTAAAAAATAAGACCCGAATCCGAACCCGACGGGTGCAGGACCCGCGGGTACCCGAACCCGCGGGTTTGATTGCCACCCTTACACCTGTTTTGTTCGCAAGTAGGTTTCCAAATCAACGTGCAAACTGATACGTATGTTAAAAAAAACGATTTCTGTCTCTGTACGGACAAGTGTAGGCTAAATATTCATATGAAAAAAATGTAGCATCCAACACAAAAAGGAAAGAAGCACGAGCATGTCGCTACATCCCTCAACCCCGAGCGATCTTGGCGCCGTCGTTGCTGCAAGTGGTGTATGTTTGGTGTAGATCACAGGAAGAACTAGAGATGGGCACTTGGGGCCAAGCTTTTTTGGTCAGCTCGAGGCACGACAGCATGGTCCGGTTTAGAGCCTCACCCAGTACGAATTGGGTCGTGCCAGGCCAGCATGACATTGTAGTATGGGTTGTGCTAGGCCCGAGAACTGAGCATGATGGGTGACACTGCCCAGCACGACACTATAGCATGGGCCGTACCGGGTTTGATGACCCAGGACATGAGGAAAAAGCCCAGCATAAAGGTTACTGACCCGCAGAGCATGAGTGCCATAGACGCACCCAGCAGTATGGACGCCACCCCCGCCACCGACCCTGAGAGAGATAGATAAGAGAGGAGAGAGAGCTAAGAGAGATTGAGAGACGAGACAAGAAACTGCTCTCTCTTACCCGTCTCTCTCAATCTCTCTCAGCTATCTCTCACCTATATCTCTCTCACTCATCTCTCTCAATCTCTCTCGTATGTCTCCCTCACTCTTTCGCCCATTGCCCCCTCTCTTGCCCGTGTTCAGTATATCCCTCTCATTCTATGTAATTGTTTAAGAATAAATAAATTTTAGTTCTTTTTTCCATAATATTTGTGTTCACTATCTCAACTTCATACGTCTCTAGTTTCTTTCCTCTCGTTGCAATAGTGCAAATAGGTCATATCTGGGCCGACACAGCACGAAGCAGACACGAAGCACAAATAGGGTGGTGCTTGGGCTCGCCAAAGGAGAGCCGGGCTGACACGACCCGGCACGGCGAGCACAACAGATCATCGCGGTCTGATATGGTTCAGACACGAAACACGCATACCAAACTGGCCCGGTACGACGCCTATCTCTAGGAAGAACAAAGAATACCTCACATAGATCCAACAATACAACTATAGCTTCGTGTCGAAGCTGGACATCGAATTTGCATCGAGCTATATAACACTAGACAGATTGGTAGCTACGGTGTGAGACCAGCTAGCGTCAAACGAAAAAGGTAAACAAATCATTATGTATCTCCGATAAATCTGGGGAAACGGAGTACAATAATGAAATTATTTCTGATGACAAATAAGTTAGAACTACTTTCACTCTGTCAATCTTGATATATTTGCCCATATTAATAGTTAAATTTTAAAAAGTTTGACAGCACCAGCCTAAAACACCATACATTATATATACGGAGGGACTAATTGACCAGATTGGTAAAGGCCTCAATATGATATTCTAATCACACTACTATAGAACAGACAATCACTGCCGGTTCCAGAACGACATCACTGCCGGTTGCACGGGCCGGTAGTGTTTGGTCGGTAGTGATACAAGGGTCTATCACTGTCGGGTCAAAAACCGGCAGTGATACTAGTATCACTGCCGGTTCTGGCCCCAACCGGCAGTGATATTTAACTATCACTGCCGGGTCAAAACCAAAATCCGACAGTGATTGTCATTATCACTGCTGGATCAAAACCAAAATCCGGCAGTAATATGTGCATATCACTATGTGCATATCACTGTCGGGTGACTCCAAGAACCGGCAGTGATAAGCCAAGCACCAAATATTTGTAGTGCATATTTTTTGTGCAATATATATATTTTCGTACAATTGTTTATGCAGTGTCAATATGTAGTATGTAAAGCATCGTTCAAATACTCATTCAAATATACGAATATATTATAAAGCATCATTAAAGTCATAATTCAAATATATTAAAGCATCACAACATTTCCTTTTTACAAGGATTTGTTTACAAATATATATAGTTCGACTACATCTCATCACATTCACTTTGATTATGCGTCGACTACATCTCGTGGAACTCGCCGTTTGGATTGATGATCTCGTCATGAATGAATCCGGCGAGCTGTTCTTGAACCGCTATAATTTCTATCAGTAATAACTTACTGGTTTTCAGCTTCGAGCGCTGTTATTGAAGAAAAGATAAAGTTAAGTAATGATGATTAAGAAAAGTAGGCATCAATGTGTAATTACGTACCATGGCTTCGTTATAGCCAACACTCTCCGTGACAATTGAATGCATATTTGTACATACATAAAATGCACATAAATTGTTTCCCGGATCCTGCCTCATGCATGGAAAGTCGGTTATTACTTCGAAATGTTTCCTGTAGGGACGATACCGAACACTTTTCTTGCAGTATCGTGCAAATGCCCTGTGAATGATTTTGAATAATAATTAAACTTAAATGCAATATAATGGAATTTTGTTAGAGCAATAACGCAACCATCGAGTTTACCTGTTCAGCATGTCCAAAAAGTCTTGATATAGATTAGTTGGTTTTCTCCTCGAGTCCAAGACAAAAATCTTGCTACAGTCTAGCTAGATGACGAGAAAGACCCAGTGATACCTGCACATGTATGTCAACATAGTCAATTACTTTCACATCATACGTGTTATGCAAAAATAGTAAAATGATATTAGAAGTAGGGAAATACATACTTAAAGTTATAGGGTACAAATATGGAGGTTTTGTATTGCAGCTTCAAGAAAGTATTAAATAAATAGTCTTCATTATAGGATTATCCTTCACAAGCTGCTCGTTGATAAGCCCTGGATCTATGAATCCTAGATTGTCATTGCTATTTCTTATACATGTCTGTATCTCCATCCTACATAAGAAAGAAGTTAGACATGCAATTAAACGGTACAAGAATGCACAATAATATACGTAGGGACTTACAAAGTTCACAGTCTCAGGATATTCACATCCAGGGCATCTTGCTGGTACAACATATACAACTCCTCGAAAGTCACCCAGAAGATGTTATCCCCATTGTGGAAATCTTGCTCCGTGTATTTGACTATGAACGCCTCTATACCATCGTTGAATTCTTTGTATGTACCAGCGATGGATCTTGCCGCATGATTGTGTTGTTAGGTTGTCGAAATGAGCTGGTTCAACCAGCGGTTTGCCCGGAAAGAATTTCCACCTTAGACCTTGCTGGTGAGCGTCTAGTTGAGCAGGATCTGCTTTAGCAAACAACTGCAACGCGTCGGCACTAGCCGCCTTCAAATATGGCATTCTAGATATGAGCTTGTAGTCTGACATTTTGCAAGGGTCAGAAGCCTGCCCCGTCGTTTGCACTTTTGCCATACTCAAGAAAAACTTTTGTGCGTTAGCATCAACTTTAATCTTCTCAGGTGATGGCGCCTTTTTAAAGTGAGATGTTACGCTGGCGCTTACATGCTTTCTGAGTTCTTCATCAGTCATCTCAGCTGGTAATTTCTTCCTGGATTTTTCCTGGCTTCACAGATGATTGAGATTTCTCCGACGACCGTGCCGACTTCCGAGATGGTGCTGGTGTTGGATTTTTTTCCAGATTTTGGCGGAGGAGTTGGACTTTTCCTGGTTGGTGCCGGCGGAGGAGTTGGACTTTTCTTGGTTGGTGTCGGCGGAGGAGTTGGACTATTTCTGTGTGGTGGCGACAAGGGCGGGAGGTCTCTGTGTGGAGAGTGCGGCTGATCATCCTCTTCGTCGTCCTCATCGTCCGAGCCAAACTTAATTAAGTTCTTGCGCCACGCGAGGAAGCCATGCACGTTTTCTCCAAGTTTTTTGTTTACATCCTCGCTAGGGATCTCTACCTCCATTTTTCGGTATTGCCGGACTACACTATCCACTTCGACCCAAGTGCTGTGACGACTACTCATGTTGCTGAAAGGATTCATCCCATCAGTACTTAACCCAAACCTTATATTCCTCACATCATATGCAAAGTGCTTCTTATATTTCTTGCCGATGTTCCTCCATTGCACAGAATCAGCAGGGTGTCTGAGCATTCCATCATTCTTACGCTCTTCAGTGTGCCATCGTAGCAACGGGGTATGCTTTTTGTTCACAAACAATCGCTTCAGACGGGGGATTATAGGGAAATACCACACCACCTTACGGGGGTATCTCTTCTTCTTATGCTTCACCCCTACATCATCGTTATGGATATTATCATCGTTGCCCTATACCGCTTTACTTTGCAAACAACACAGGCATCCAAGTCTGCAAACTCATTGCAATACAACATGCAATCGTTTGGACATGCGTGTATCCTTTGTACTTCCAGTCCCAACGGGCAGACAACCTGTTTGGCCTGGTACATAGTTGTAGGCAACACGTTACCCTCTGGAAGCAAGTCCCCCAAGAGACATAACAGCTCAGTGAAGCTCTTATCGGACCAACCATTGCTTGCCTTCAACTGCAGTAGTGTAAGCACGGTATGCAGTTTTTTGTGCTCCTCCTTGCAGCCCGGGTACAGGGGTGTCGTGGAGTCCTCTACCATACGTTGGAACTTTTGAAACTCTCTTTCACTCGTGTAGTCCCCCTCCTATCACGCAACATTTGATGTAGATCGTCTTCGTGGCTATCGACGAACGTATCTTCCACCGCCGTCATATCGTTGTCTTCGTTGTCTTCAGCAATGTGTTGCCCTTCATGGACAATCTCATCCTCACCGTGCTCGGTCCAACAGGTATAGCCAGCCTTGAAACCCCTTCGAAGCAAGTGTGCACGTATGGACTCTATGGAAGAAAACAGCTTGTCATTCCCGCAATCAACGCATGGACAACACATATAGTCCGCCAGATTTTCCGACTTGTGCGCCGCAGCCGCGTTTAGAAAACAAGTCACGCCATTAAAGAACTCTGGGCCGCAACGGTCCGTATCATACATCCACCTTCGGTCCATCTACAATTAATTAAATCAAACATTACATAAGCATATAATTGCAAATAACAATATAATTGTAAATGATTGAATTTAAAAATCCATGTAGCAATTTTGACTATATTAAAATACATCAACCTTTTTTCATTATGTAAATATCCATCTAGTAATTTTTTATTATTTTAAAAAATGAAAATAATTTAAATAAATAGGACATATTTTGACTATATTTAAAATATCCATGTGGCAATTTTTAATTACTTTAATATTTGACAATATCCATGTTGCAATTTTTTAATTACTTTTATAATTGAAAATATCCATGGAGAAATTTTGTAATTACATTTAATAATTGAAAATATCCATGTAGAAATTTTCCAATTACTTTAATAATTCAAAATAAGCATATAATACAAAATAAGAATATATTGGTACATAATTACATTTACGAATGTATCTTGCAATTTTCATTATTGGAAAATCCATCTACCATTTTTGCATTATTTCAATATTCATCTAGCAATTTTTACTGTTTAAAATTCTTCTAGCAATTTTCACTATTTCAAACTCCTCTAAACCAATAAAATAAATAATAATTGTAATTTACTCACTAAATTAGTTAGATCTTAATTTGATCTCCACCGACCTCAAATGTTCGCACCACACAATCACTAAATATCTAAATCTAGAGTAAGCTATAAAGTAAAATCTAACTACAAATGTAATGTACATCACTTTACTAACCGTAGAGAGAAATACGATTTGAATTTTGATATAATTCTACAGCGGCAAGTCGTCACAATCGTTCCCACCGAGAAAGACAGAGCGCCTCTTTGTTATGCTCGATCGATCGGCGACGGGACGCCCACCTATATAAAGGTAATTACCACTGCCTGTTCTGCGCAGATAATCAAAATAAGTACGATATATTTTGACTATATTAAAATACATCAACCCTTTTTCATTAGTAAATATCAATCTAGCAATTTTTTATTATGTAAACATTTGAAAAATAAGCATATAATTGAAAATAAGGATATATTTGTAAATATATATTAAAAAATGTATCTTGAATTTTTATTATTGCAAAATCCATCTACCATTTTTCCTTTTTTCAATATTCATCTACCAATTTTCACTATTCAAAATTCATCTAGCAATTTTCACTATTTAAAAATCCACTAAATCACTGAAATGAATAAGAATTGTAATTTATTCACTAAATTAGCTAGATCGTAATTTCAGCTCTACCGACCTAAAATGTTCACACCATACAATCACTAATTATCAAAATCTACAGCAATCTATAGAGTAAAATCCAACTACGAGATATTATGTACATCAAATTACTAACCTCGAAGAGAAATACAATATCAATTTTTTTTACAAATTTTGGCAGCAACTGATCACAACAGCCAATCGAACAAAGCAGAGCTCCTCTCTGCTTGCTCGATCGGTCGGTCAAGGGGAAGGGACGGCCAATATATAAAGGACTTATCACTGCCGGTTCTGCGCAGAACCGGCAGTGATATGTTCGGATTACGTGGCAAAATAATTGTTGCGCGGGAGAAACTTATCACTGCCGGTTCAAGAGTAGAACCGGCAGTGATATGTCACTGCCGGTTTGTTTTTTAAACCAACAGTGATAACCTAATATCACTGCCGGTTGGTTGCACTAACCGGTAGTGATAATTCCCCCCCCCCCCACCCGAGCTGGACTTTTGAACTGGCAGTGATAGGTTTATCATTGTCGGGTCTATCCCAACTGGCAGTGATATGCCGGTAAAAATTGTCTGGTCTGTAGTAGTGTCACCTTGAGTTAGACTCTGCATGAACGTGGAGAAAAAGGTTTGGAAGCGACCAATCAAGTACATCATGGACAGCATTGACGTGGTGTCTGTAGCAATCGATGATGCATTTGGCTACAATGGCATTCGACGTAACTTCGAGAACAACGTGCATATCTATCATCTACGTCGTTTATTTCAAATCTAATGTTTTTTTTAAAAAAAATGAGCTCCTCCCTAACCATAGAAGATGCAGCAGGTATACGTATCCTTTGCCGTATCTAGAGGTGGGCGTCGGGCTGGGCTGGCCCAGCCCAGCACGGGCCCATCATGCTTCGAGCCGAAACCGTGCCGGACCGTGACAGCCCATCGTGCCCGCCGTGCCATGCCAACCCGGCTCGCCTTCGGTGAGCCTAAGCACGGCCCATTTGCGCTTCGTGCCGTGCCGTGTCAACCCAGGCCCGACCCATTTATACTATTGCGACGAGAGGAAAAGACCCAGAGACGCACGGAGTTGATTGTAAAAAAATACGCTTTATAAACTACTAGTAGTATTATCGCAAAATAGAAAGATATTATTAGTAGTATTGTCGCAAACCGAGGAACGACTAGTAGTATTTTTTTCTTAATAATTTAACCTAAATTGTTTAGTAATTTTTACCCACTTAATAAATAGAACCAGGTAATAATTATGATTGATGGTGTCTATCTGATCAATATCACTTCGGAGCAACCAAGCAAGAGAAGGATATAGGCATGTATGCACATACACATAAACCGATGCTTCTATGCATGTCGATCGCCGTGTTGCATGCATATGGAGGGCTAGCATGCAAGGATTTTCTGCGCCTCAATTTTTAAACATTCCAAACAAAAGCTACATGCCGCTATAGCCAGGCATGATCCTCTCTCTAGCAAACAAGCTAATTGATGTGCGAGAAAAAGAAAAAAATCACAGGTGCCCCACCAGTTTAAATGCGTGAGAGGTGAGACCAGTGGTAATGCACACAAATATTGGGGAAAAAGGTAAATTTTATTAAATATTGAATATGTGCAGAGTTACTGTCTCGTTAAAAACCTTACACCCCAGTGTGGGGTATCCCCGATAAGGAAAAGAGTACAATAACTATATGTATACATAGGCTACCCGAGACTGAGATTGTCAAAGTCGGCTACCGCATCCGTGATCTCAGGATCCTCGGGATGATGTTGTGTCCTATCCTCTGCACGCTCCCAGTCTTTCACAACCTCAAGTATACAGGTAGCGATAGCCTCTCTGGTGTGTGACTCAGAGATTGGTCTAAACCCTTGTAAGTTCAACCTTCATTAGTTATGGTTTTGGTGTTAATGACAAATCTAATCTTGTGTTAATGACAAATCCAATATTGAGTTTATCCCCTAATGCGATATTGTTATTAATGACAAATCTTATATCAAGACTAACTTGTTTATTAAGAATATCTTTGATTAGTCTCATCGCATTGAAAAATGGAAAACTCAAGGTATGTATGTGTATTTATCTTAAATATTAGTTGCATACTTTGGAGTCGAGTTAAAGTATGAATGTTCCCGTTATATTAACCACAAAATGTGCATCATGTTTTCCAATCCATATATTACATGGATGCACATATTTAGGGGGAGTTCACATTCTAACTTGAAAAGTCAATTTAAATGATAATTTAAATTGAGTTCATTTGTCGTGATTAATCATTTAAAGAACATTTCATCATATGTTGATGGTGTTTCGTGATTAAGTAACGACAAATGAATAGTTCTTAAGTATAATAAAGCATGAGTTGCATTATTGTACTTAAGACACACATTAAATCATTTCAACTAATTTAGGTTGTGCTCAATTGATCTAGAGGCATCCATTATGTGTTAATGGAGTGCAAGAGATAATTGAGACAACCATGCATCTTGGACTAACAAGTTTTATGAGTTGTGATTGAGTTAGGTCCAAAGATGGATGAGATGATAAAGAAGAGGAGTCGAGTGATGATCCCAAGGGAGTATCAAGTGAAGATCATAAAGACCCCAAAGGGGATTGCTTGCGCGCGGCGGCAAAGGTATAACTAGATAGGCTAAGGACTTTTGTAGTCTTTGAGTCTAGTTTTATCGCCGTACTATTAAGAGGGGTTGCCTCTTTCGCTTGAGCTTCATCATGTGTTGGTGATCTCAATCCGCGTTCACTCAAGCTCAAATCTTATTTGATTTGGTTTTTGCTTATGGGTTAACCATTTGGCATGTGTTGCGAATGTGTTAAGACCTATGCTTGGTTGCTTTGGATTATGCTCTGATTTGCATGTGTTGCGAAGAGAAAGAGCATATGCATTTGGTTTTCGCATAAAGCTTTGATTTGCATGTGTTGCAAATAGGATAAGCTATATGCGTTGGCTCTTGCGTGGAGTTCACTCTTGCATGTGTTGCATTAGTTGAAGCTTCACGTTTTGGTTCGTAAAACAAATCTTTCTTAAAACCGTATGGTTGCTTGGAGCTAAGTTTTGCATGTATTGCAAAAGGAGAGAGCTCAAGCTTGTTTTGGTGTTTGCGTGTTTGTATGGAGCTAGAGGCTTGCATGTGTTGCGAGTAAAGAGCTCATACGTGTGATTTGGTTTTGGTGTTGCATGGAACTAGAGAATTGCATGTGTTGCAATTAGAGAGTTCATGCATCTCGATTTGGTGTTGCTTGGAGCTAGACTTTTGCATGTGTTGCAAAGAGTAGTCCTCAAGCACGAAATGTGCTTATTGAGTTATTTGCAAGTTCGTTGTGCGAATAAACTGAGGTTTATGAGTCCAGAATCCCGAGAGCATGTGAGTGGGGATTACAGCGGTGTTGGCAAGTTGACCGGGTCTGTGTTGACCTTCACATGGCTAGAGGATTAATCTCATAAACTTCGAGTTTGATTTGCTATCGTTTTGCAAATAGATCTCGAGTTGGATTTTAGTGAAATGTGTTTTTGCCATTTGGAGTTGGTTAGTTGTGCAAATGTGTTTTGCAAATGAGCGTTGGAATTATGCGTGTCGATCCTAGAGCATGTGTTGGCATTTGCAAATGTGTTTTGCAAAGTGTCGGGGTCATGTGCTGATCCTTACATGGCTAGAGGGTTGAACGCGTAAGTTCGGTGTTTGTTTGCGAAATGTGTTTTCGCAATTTCGGTTGCAATTCTTTGAGCGTGAGCTAAATTGGTGCAAATGTGTTTTGCACATGTCCACGATCATGTGTTGATCATCTAGAGGCTCAAAGAATGGGTTTCGGTTTTTGGAGAAATGATTTTCGGGTTGAAATTCTGGATTTCTCCATGTGGCCGGCACTACCACTGGGTGCGGGCGGTAGTACCGCAAATGTGGTACTACCGCAGGTTTGCCGCCGGTAGCTTTTTGGCGATCGTGTGTTTTTCTTTGGTGGGCAAGGCCTAAGCACTAACGCTCGGTAGGAGCGGTAGTACTGTGAAGTCGGTACTACTGCACATTAGAAAAGCGATAGTCTATAAAAAGTGTCCGTTAGCCGACCGTTGAGACTCTGGTAGGTACTACTGAACCCTTAGAGGCGGTAGTACCATAAAAAAGCTGATTCGCCCATTTTGCCCCCAAGCGGCTAGTTTTCTTGTGGGGGGCTATAAATACCCCCTTAGGGGGCTTGGGGCATATGGTTGCTGTTGTTGTTGCTGTGTTTGAGTATTTGGGAGAGGTGTTGCATGTGTTGCACACTCTCATTTGGTTCTTGAGCTAAAGAGTGAACTAATTGCATGTGTTGCAATTAGGAGTGGTTTGAGTGAGCTCTTGTGCATGTGTTGCACTTGAGTGAGGTCCTTGTGCATGTGTTGCACTTGGTGATCACCGGGGCGCGTCGTTGTGCTCGGTGAAGTTCAAGTGAAGGAGCGACTTGTTTCTCTTGGAGGTTGCCGACTCCTAGGCAGCGTGGGCGTCGTCTTGAGCGGAGCTCTCGAGGTGTGAAGCCCGGCGAAGTTTGTGAAGGTTCGGGTTGAGCCTACGCGGCGTGAAAAACCACGACTAGTGGAAAGAGGCGGAGTCTTTGGGCGGGGCCGGTCCAAGTGTGGGCTTGCCTCAACGTGGACTAGGGAGACCGCAAGTCTCCGAACACCACGGAAAAATATCGGTTGTCCTTGTCTCTTTACATTCAAGTATTTATCTTTTGCATATTAATGATTGTTGATTGTAATAGAATTGCTTAGTGTTAATTGATTGTTCAATTTAGCAATTCTAGTGTAGAGACTTAATTTAGTTAGTGCACTAGTGAGCCTAGTTGATTTAGGCTTTAATTGTCAAAACCTATTTATCGCTTCCGCATATATCTTTGATTAGGTTTTGACTTAGGGGTGTATTAGAGCAAATTGTTTAGTGAGCGATCGAATTTCATAAAACGCCTATTCACCCCCCCTCTAGGCGCATCCTCGACCCTACAACCCTATGACTCTTTTATTTAATACATACTCGTCTTCTAGGTAATGCGCAATAACACTAATATAGGCTGCTCTTTGATGGTAGGAAGTCCATATATCTGATGTTAATGCAAAGGAAAAACTAAGCGTCATGAAGATTTGTTTTAACGTTTCTAGTTTATTTTTAAACATTTTATAAATATCACGTGAAGTTGTTCTTCTACTAACATGTTGGTATTGCGGGCAAAAACCACATTATACCATTCTCTCAAAGCTAGAGCTCTCACCCATTCTAAGCGGAAGATCCTCGTAACTATGTAACGTGCAATTTCGTCTCTAGCTACGTTGGCGTTATATACCCATGTGCTTACCAAACTGTAATTGTTGAAGTTGAGCTGTGTTTGCACGCCCTCGCCCGGCCTCCGTTCGACCGATATCTTCCTCAAGCAATTCTTCGCGTGTCAGAGAGACTAAGAGACGTTAAATTTACGGTTGTTGTCTTTTACACTTACTTTTTCTCAGCACGTGCCAAAAATTGCAGAGAGAGTGTGAGAGTGCCAAAAATTCACGGAAGCGAAATGGAATCGTGCAATCACATCACTGTCTTTTTTCCTCTCTTTCCTGTATGGTCGCGGCTCCCGTGATCAGGGATCAATTTTTCATCAAAATTTGGTGAAATTTTGGATTTCAGACCCCCCGAGATTACAAAATCCAGGAAAATTCAAATATTCAAAAAAATTTGAAAATGGTACAGTAATTTCAGAAATATCGGCGAAATTTCGGGATATTTTGCCCAAATTTTGGGTTTTGAATCCAGTTTTTGAAGTTTGAGCACCGGATTTGGCCGAATTTGGTCCAATAACCTATTAGAAAGTGATCTTCTATGAAAATTTGTTGAAAAACTAATTTTTTAAGATTTTTTAAAATTTGGGAAGAAACACTGTTAGATTTTGAAAAAATTTTACATGCTTGATAATGAAATGAAAAATTTATGGTACCATAATTAGCAGTTTGGGATCATGTAAAAAAAATTTCAAAATAATTTAACATCATTTGTTGTCTTTAAAAAGTTAAAAACAGAATGGACATAATTGGGACAGTAAACTTGTTAGATTTTTCTAAATTTTCTCGAGTGTGATCATCATCTAAAATTTTTATGACAGATTAAAATTTCCTCAGTACCATTTATAAAATTTTCAAAAAATTCAACTTTCTTGGTTTGCTCAATAAAATCTATCAATGCAGTAAGCACTAAACTTAATTTGTTGTATTATATTTCAAAAATCAAGCAGAGAAAGAACATAAATGGCCTTTGTGCATTCTCTTAATTTTATAAATTCACGAAGTGTGATCATGATTCAAAATTTTTATGAAATATTAAACATTTCCTTGTCACCCTAATGTAAAAATTTTAAAAAATTTAAACCTTTCTTATTGGTAAAGTAAATCTATTATTAATCATCAGCCTTTTAACATGATAGTACCACTGTTTGAATTTTTAAAAATTAATGACACCCGATCATCACATGAAAAATTTATGAGAATATTATGGATGTGTCAGAACCATCAAGAAAAATTTTCAAAATTTTATAACCTCGTTTGTTCTATTTTTCATTCGGATGAAACTTGCCGCTCAGCGCTTTACCAAGACAGTACCAATGTTTGAATGTTTAAAAATTCCTCACATTTGATAATCATCTGAAAATTTTACAGAAATATCAAAAATATGTCAGGAATCTCCACAAAACATTTCTAAATTTTCTAACATCGTTTGTACTATTTTTCATCCGGTTCAAAATAGTTACAATAGTTACAAAATTTCGTAATTTTATGTACCATTTTACGTATCATTTTATGCCAGGACAAGCATGCACATGGCCAATAATTGAGAGGAAAAAAAGAGCTAGGCTCCCTTCTGGACGTGCATGGCCAATAATTGAGAGGAAAGAAAGAGCCAGGCTCCCTTCTGGACAAGCATGCACATGGAATAAGACAATTTCGAGCGAAAAAGGTTAATAAGACTCGACTCGATAATGGCTCGTTAGCTCGAATTTGACTCAAGAAAGATAAACAGCATAGGGTTGGGAGGGCATGGGCCAAGTGGGCTCATGCAAATGCAATTCCAGGAACCAAAATGGATTACCCATATTTCACAGGTACAAAATGATTGTATAGTCGTAAGTTACAACTTGTGTGATGATTGTACTAACCTCTCCTGTCATGCTCTCAATGGTCAGGTGCAATCAAGCTGACATAGGAGCTAGGCCCAGGGGTCATGCACCACGGGGCTTTGAGGTAGATGGGACGTACCTGGACGAGAATGAGTGGGAGATTGTTCAGTACCTTCGGAAGTTCAGGGATGACTGGGCTACATTTGGTGTTACAGTCATGTGTGACGCCTGGACTGGTCCTACGGGACAGAGCATCGTCAACTTCATGGTGTACTACAATGGGACCATGTTCTTTCATAAGATGATCAATGCATCAGGTCCAACAATCAGTTCAGTTTTTACTCTTCCGTAAGACTGTCAATGCCACATATACTAACTCATGGCTTGTTCATTTGCAGGGAAGATCCAGGACCACAAGTACCTACTAGCTGAGATAACAAAGGTCGTGGGTGAGGAAATTGGGGCGGAACATGTCGTACAGTTGGTTACTGATAACGGTGCCAACTTTAAGAAAGCATGCCAGACGTTACGGGTGCAATTCCCACATATTATATGGCAGTCATACTTAGCACACACTGTGAACCTTATGTTGAAAGGCGTGTGTGATGAACCTAAAATCGAATCGGTTGTGTACGGACCAATAGAATTTGCAGATTCTTGTACAACCACAAAAATCTGCACGCAGAGATGCGCCAACACATTGGGGGAGAGTTGGTGCGGCCAAATGCCACTAGGTTTGGCACGAACTTTGTTTTTCTCGAGAGCTTCCACAAGAAAAAAGAGAAGTTCCAGCGATGGATGACACATCACGATTGGACTGACTAGTAGGTGGGCTAGGATGGAAGAGGGCGCTCGCATATGGTGCATCATTAGCGGGACTTTTGGGCGTGCATGGAGTGGACCGTCGTGGTGTTGAACCCTTGTATAAGTTCTTGAGATTAAATGACCAAGACAAGTTACCAACAACAAGAATGTCATGATACAAGATGCCATAGTGCGGCATGAGTACAAGACTACGCTGCGAGGAGCATGGAGACCTTTATAGGATATTCCTAGAAGTCCTGGAAAAGAGGTTCACGAAACGAGAGAAATCACATTTGTGCAAGCAGGTCAGTGACATTAATAGGCTTAGTACTTTAGTTATGTTATGTATGGCAACTATGCAATGTTCTCATATGTTATGCTAACTATGCACTGGATTTGTTTATTGCAGCATCCGTGTTTCGACCCACGATCCCATTTGCATACAATATAAGCGACAATCCATGAGCATGGGAGCACTCTCAAGCGCAATAGACATTATATCTGACGACAACACTTCATGGTGCAGGCCCTACAGGAAGCTGATGTATACCATCAGAAGAGGGGATGGTTTGTCACCACGACTTACCGCGCAACGCCGTTGGTGGCCAAATGATGGTAGGTAAAGACATAGTTGTAAGTATTGGTGCGTTGTTGTGTCTTGATTGATGCACTTTTCTTTTCTCTCTGGTAAGAATGGTGGATGTCATTCAAGAATGAGGCGTAGCGTTGTAGAAATGCATTTGCGCTTAGTCTCTCGGTGTGTATCATCGAGTGGTTGCGAGCGCAATTGGAGCACATTTGCATTAGTGCACACGCAGCTGCGGAACCGATTAGGTTATGCAAAGCTCCAGAAGCTCGTCTTCGTGCACTACAACCTGCGACTTCGCTTGAGAGAATGTGAATCCACCCGAAAGGTCGAGGATGAAGACCCACTTGATCACCTAATTCAGGGTGCGATGCATCTTGGCAATAAACCTATTTGGTGGTTCGACTACTCCGGGTCTAATGGGAGCCCTTACTCGGCGAGACACCGGACGACCCACCCCTTCGGCAAAGATTAAGTGGTTGAGTCGATCCCAGGAAGAGATCGATAAGGCCACAGGTAACCAATGCAATTATTCTTTATTACACTTGTGAATCTTGTATATCGGGACCAAAAAACAATATTAATGTGACTTGTAATTTGCGACAGGTGGGAAGAGCCTCCCAAAGTGGGCTGAGGTCACGATCGGTGACACCCACACAGGCAAGAGGAAGCATGCCACCGATACCGCCGACGATGACATCCTACGCGAGATGGAGAAGCTATCACAGAGCAAGCGCGTCAAGCATAGAGGAAAGGCCCTCGTTGAGGATGAGCCCATTGTCGGCAGCGGCGATGAAACTGAGACCGCTTCTGAGGAACAGCAGTGCGAAGATACTAGCTCCGACGGTGATGATGGGAGCGATGATGGCTCGGACGGCAAGGCGATATCTTGTCGCGTATCCATTCACAGCCACAATCACTACCCAGATCACAGCAGAGAGGTGGCTCACGCACCCAGCCCGGTAGGAAGGGGAAGGCCGAATCGAGTATTGGAGGTGGGCGGCAAGCAGCACAGTAATAGCACGACGAAGGCTCATGGTGCAGCGACGGTGGAAGCCATTTGGGCTTTCCAACCGATATTGGATGCGGTTATAGACGAGTTGTGATGGATCGAGCATCTCTTGGCGTCGAGTATATTGATCCATATGCCGATCCGCACATACGACACTCATCTGTCGATGTGAGGTACCTTTATCGGTGAGGATTACTGACACGGCTTGCTCACTATGAACATTACTCGTCTGCAGCAGCAACGCATGGGATGACACAGGGAGAAGTACAAGCAACAACACGAAAGGTGAATCACGAGGTCATTGTCGGACGAGGTGGGGACACAACCATCGCATACTACTACGTGGGTATGTTATGCAAATATATATCAATTTTATTGTGATGTAAATATGTGATTTCTCGTGTTTGTCTTTTCTAGCTTGCATACCATGACAACTGTAATTTTTGGAATAAAATTAACACTATTTTTTTGTTACGAATTGTTTGAGAGAATGGTATCGTGATCCATCAATTCTTGGGCTTGTCGACTTTTTGCTTCTCATTTGCATCTGAATGGTATCGGGATGTTTTGCAACAACTTGGTTGACGTGTTCAACAACATTGGCATGGTAAAAAACTGAACATGTTTCTTTTAGAATATGCTTCTTTCACCAAAATATGTGTTGGTTGACTGTCTTTTGCTCATCAATTTTCATTTGTCATAGCAAATAAACGGGTCGGACACCATATGTGGACATTGGGCAAGCACGCCAAGGTGTGCCGGGGCAGCGGTTTGAGCTAGTAATCGTAGTGATAGTATTACCTGATCTACATGCAAGTATTTTGTATGGTAAGCACATGAAATGATTATGGAAGTTGATAATACTTGTTTTTGTGGTATCTTTTTTTCACAACATTTCTGTTATCCAAATTCAATATTGGTATGTTCTTGGTGGGATGAACAAATATTGATTGATTGCAACTGTGACTCATACTCCAAATTTCTGTCAAAATCTTGCTAAAGTTTCTAACTTCAACTTGAAATTACTTGCATGAAGAATTATAGATTGATTCCAATTGATTGAATCCAGTTTTTGGTTCCCTCAATCAAATCACTAAGCATTGAACTTCATTCTTTCCGAAGTTTCAAAAATCACAGAGCACTGAACTTCATTGCCTATGTTTCAAAAATCAAAGAGAGCAAGAGCTTAAATGTTTGATTTTTAAAAAAATACACCGAGCTGATAATCACCTAAAATTTTTTTGAAAAGATCTATAATGTGTCAAGAACCTACAAAAAAAATTTCAAAATTTTTTGACATCGTTTGAATCAATTTTCAGTCAGTGAATTTTGTCCGAAATTTCGGGTAATTTCAGCGAATTTCGGGGCAATTTCGGCGAAATTTCGGGTTTCAAATCTCGATTTTGACTTTTTTGGGCCGTATTTGGTCCAATAACCTATTAGAAAGTGATCTTCTATGAAAATTTGTTGAAAAACTATTTTTTTGAGATTTTTTAAAATTTAGGCAGAATATCATTAGATTTTTAAAAATTTTTACAAGCTTGATAATGATATGAAAAATTTATGGTACTATCATTAGTAGTTTGGGATCATAAAAAAATTTTCAAAATAATTTAACATCATTTTTTATCTTTAAAAATCAAAAACAGAATGGACATAATTGGGACAAGAAACTTGTTAGTTTTTTCTAAATTTTCTCGAGTGTGATCGTCATCTAAATTTTTTATGAAATATTAAGAATTTCCTCAGTACCATTATATAAAATTTTCAAAAAATTTAAACTTTCTTTGTTTGCTCAATAAAATCTATCAATACAGTAAATCTTGAACTTAATTTGTTGTATTATATTTCAAAAATCAAACAAAGAAAGAACATAAATGGCACTGTGCCTTATAAGAATTTTATAAATTTACTGGAGCGTGATAATGATTCAAAATTTTTATGAGATATTAATAATTTCCTTTTCACCCTTATGTAAAATTTTTAAAAATTTAAACCTTTTTATTACTAAAGTAAATCTATGTATTGATCATCGGTCTTTTAATAGGATAGTAGCACTGTTCGAATTTTTAAAATTTCATGACACCTGATCATCATATGAAAATTTTATTAGACTATTATGGATGTGTCAGGACCATCAAAAAAAAATTTCAAAATTATATAAGCTCGGTTGTTCTATTTTTCATTCGGATGAAACTTGCCGCTCAGCGCTTTACCAAGACAGTACCAATATTTGAATTTTCAAAACTTTCTCACATTTGATCATCATCTGAAATTTTTACTGTAATATCATAAATATTTTATAAATATCCAAAAAAAATTTCAAAATTTTCTAACATCGTTTGTACTATTTTTCATCTGGTTTAAACTTGCCGATCAATGTTTCATCGGGACAGTACTAATGTTTAAATTTTTTAAAAATCCACAGAACTGATAATCACCTGAAAATTTTATGAGAACATATCTAATGTGTCAGAAAGCTATAAAAAAAATTTCAAAAATTTTCGACATTTTTTGAACTAATTTTCATTCAGTGCAATTTGGGCAAAATTTCAGGAAATTTCGGTGCCAAATGAACCGGATTTGAATTTTGCTTTTTGAATTTTGAATGTACTTCGACCGAAATTACCAAATTTCATCCAAAATTTCAGATTTCGAAGGGGTCCGGTTTTTTCTCAAAAACGAAATTTTGATCCCTGCCCGTGATTCTCTCAAAGATCAGGCACGACGGTCACAACTCAGAAACATCATACACTACTTTTTTTCTCCTCTCTCATGATTCTCTAATCTCTGAAGCACCAGGTTGTCGGACATGTCTCTTTCTCTCTCTCCCCCCTGCTTTTCTCTCGGTCGCTTGCGTCGGTTGCTTGCTCGTACAGCCTGTCACCCTCTCTCCCTCGCGCCTCTCTCTGCCTCTCTCTTCCCCGCGCGCCCCTCTCTCGCGGCCTCTCCCAGAGACTCCCACCGTCCCACGCCCACACCACAGTGACACACACACCCGGCCCTCTCCTCCCTCCTCCTCCCTCCTCCGGCCTCCCCCCAAGCTCCCCTCCCCACCCGCTCCCCTGTCGTGGCGCCCGGCCAGCCCCCTCCCTTCCACTGTTGGCCAGCCTCGCCTGCTCCTCCCAGCCAGCCGCCTTGCCCCATTCCTCCCGGTGACGGCAGACCTCTCGCCCCTCCGCTCCCCACTGCCCGCCTCCTCCCCCATGCGCGCCTCGCTCCCGCCCAACCCTCCCTTCCCCACGCCGCCTCCCGCTCCTCAGCCTCGGCGCCCCTCGCCTCCTCCTCCCATCCCGCCCCTTCTCCGGTCGGGGGCCCCGACTCCCTCCCTTGGCGCCCGCCCCGCTTGACCCCTCCTTTCCCCATGCCGGTGCGCCTCGCCGCGCTCCCCTCCTGCTACGACGCCCCTCCCTTCACCACGCCGACGAGGTGGAGTCGCTGGCCGTTAGCCGGGCGACGCCGACGCCGACGCCGAGCTGCGGCACGGGCGACGCCGATCTGCAGAAGGCCGTGGAGCACGAAAGACGGGCGACGGCGACGCCCTCCCTTCCCCACGCCGTGAGCGCTCCTGTCCTCCTCACCCACCCCCATCGGTCGGCCCGACCAGGTATGCGCCGCTGCCATGAGCTTCGGCGCGTGCCCTCTGCATGTGTGCCATGGCCGCATAGGCGCTACCACGGTTGGCGTGCGCCATGGGTCGTGCTAGGCCCGAGCCTGACGTGCTTTTTGGGCTGTCTTGCGGCGAAAGCACGCCCAGTGCCGTGCGAGGGCCGGGCCGCCCATGCGATTGGCGAGGCCGGCACGCCCGCCCATTTCAAGCGATGATGTGTCGTGCCACGGGTCAGGCTGGGCCGAGTGTGCCTTGGGCGGCCCAAAATAGCTCGGCCCAGTGCCCACCTCTAGCCGTATCCAAGAAGCAAGGAACCGAGTAGGTGCACAAGCGTGTAGGCAGGGCGAGTGGCATAGTGCGCCTGCCTGGCTGCCGCACTCGGGTAGGGCGAGAGTCCTAGATGCCACGCTCGGATAGTGCGAAAGGAATTGAGGAGCGTGTCCTACTGTGCTCCCATGCGCTCGCCGGGTGCAGCGAGGGACACGTGTCTGCTGCCTACTGCCACATCTTCCGCGGTGGAGAGGATATATTTGCAAAAACATACGTGGAGGAGCTAGATTTATAAAAAAACGATGTACAGTAGGCTAGATTTGGACATGGTCTTCTGTAGTCTTATGTCTTATATACCTGGTCTTCGTAGGATTAGTACTCTGTATAGGTTATGGTCGCTCTGTTCCGTGGATATAACGTCTGTCCTCTCAACGAGCCGCACCATTCTAACAAGTTGATTTTGTGTTGTTGTGCTTCTCTCTTAATTGTCGTTTCAGACATCGTAGGATCTTCCATAATACAAAACTTTTACTACTAATTTTTCTAATTATACATTTACAACAATTATAAAAATAATAATTTAAAGAACTTCCAATGAAAAATATACTAATATTATTTGCATGTGACAAATGTAAAGACTTTCATTTATATTAATGGTCAAAATTTTAAAAGTACACATCTCGGACATCTATTTGAGAACAGAGGAAATATGGTGGCTACGTACCTAGGTAGCTTGATCAGTGCTCATTGGAACATATCGAAATTAGGGAATGCACAATCTAGGGATATATCAAATTAAAACTAGCATTAGAAAGGACGATAAAAACTGACAATCTTCAATGGAATATCTGAAAGCAACGCAACAGAAAGATTTTTAGCCAAGTTGATGGGACGCTACTCGACTGAAAGTGTGCTTTCATTAATGAAGTTGCACTGCGCCTGCATAGAGTGAAAAACGACGTGAGGCCCGCCTTAGTTTCCTAGCTCAAATCTCTGTAATTTCTTCTGTGTTCTTCAGGACCGATATACTCTTGTTAACTGTTATCTTTTTCTTTTTATATCAATATATTTCCTCAGGAGACTCTCCTATTGTTCATAAAAAAATCTTAAATGGTACCCTCTCGGTTCGGAAATATATGACGCTTTAAATAAATATGCAGTCCAAGTTCTCCAAATTTGTTACTTACATCTGAAAATAAAATCATTAGATTTGTCAAAAAAAATACGTTCATTATATATTTTTTTCACTAACATATTCATATAAACAGCACATGTCAATGTTAGATGCTAGAGACCGTGAATGCCCTAAGCGTCGTATATCTCTACTATTTCTAATTAGGAGTTGGTGGCGGTGATCCGTTCTCCCCTAAAGTACTTGATCCGTTGGATCTGACATAAATGACTGAGGTGGAAGGAGAAATATTCGTGATCACATCTTCTTACAATTGAAGGATTTTATTCATATCTCTTATAAATGAACGAGTTTCCTCGTCATATCTCGTTTGGATGGAATGACATTCACCATATCCTATAACATGAAAATCCTATTTCATTGTATCTCATTCTGATGGAAATGCAGAGATTAAAATGCAAAAATTGCATAATCAAATCATGTGCCAATCCTGGAGATCACAAGGCACCGTATCACAGAGGCTGAGCACTCACACGCCTGGCTGCCCATTCCTCCACCTACAAAAGGCCACCTTCATCTCCATCATAGAGGACATACGAAGAGACGCAGGAACAGACAGAACAGAGGAAAGCTCATACACACACAGTAGAAAGAGAGAAAGAAGCAATACAAAAGATTCAAGGGGGGAGCAAGAAACGGTATAGAAGAAGGCTATGGCCATGACTCCATCTTTCTTTTTTTAAAGACAGCTAAAGCTGTGATTAAATTATGAGGGTAGAAAACTAAGTTTAAAGTTACAAGGTGCAGAAGACTGCACTCAAAATGAAAGGGGAGGAGAAAAAAGAGGGAAAAAAAGATCAAGTTCTTTAAAATTGCAATCGTATCTCTACTACTTCTAATTAGAAGTTTGTGGCGGTGGTCCATTCTTCCTTAGAGTACCTGATCCGTTACGGTTGAGATGGAAGAGGATTTAACCTGATAACCTCACGCCTTCCTCTCGTCTTCTCACGCAACTCTAAACCGCTCTAGCCACGATGTCTTCATCACAAACCACTTTAACCCCACACCACCGTTCCCCAACTCAATCCGGCGTGCTCAGTTCTCCCTCTCAAATCTCTTCGGAGAAATAAACCTTTCCCATTATTGAAATATAACTAAAGTTAGTACTTTTTGCAAATAAATTTTTTATCGTAAATTGAGTTTTCGTTGCAACTATTGAATAAATGGAGTATAAGATTGAATAGACAACTGGTATCAACCACTAGGCACCAACACTTTCCAAAAGAGAATTGAATTATTCCACTTTGCAATTATAGCATCGACCTCCTAGATATATATTTACTTTTCAAAAGTCTTAGATTTTCAACTGAGCTGAAGAGGATAGGTAAAACGTGCAATTTGGTGGAAATCTAAATCTGTATGAATATATGTATGTATGTGTGTATATGTATGTATGTGTCTTTATATGTATGTATGTATGTATATATATATATGTATGTATGTATGTATGTATATATATGTATGTATGTATGTATGTATATATGTGTGTGTGTGTGTGTGTGTGTGTGTGTGTGTATATATATATATATATATATATATATATATATATATATATATCAGTCCAAACCCCATTAAAGTAAAAACTTATTGAAACCCACGTGTAGAAGTTTTGAAAAATTCTCAAAAATTACCATATTAGGGGAGGTGAGCTTCTACAATCGTGCAGAATTTGAAGACTAAACTCAATGCATTTGAAAGATATGAAAAGATTTCATATCTTTCAAATGCATTGATTTGGTCTTCAAATTTTGCATGATTGTAGAAACTCACCTCCCTGATACGGTAATTTTTGAGAACTTTTCAAAACTTCTACACGTGGGTTTCAATAATTTTCATGGTAAGGGTTTACTACCGATATGTGGCCTGTATATATGTATGTATGCTAAGTTTGGACAGCTCACGGAGAAAACTCTTGTTTGTTCATCTAATGGGAATGAGATAAAAAAAGGGTAACATCCCAGAAAAATACAAAAATAAATGAAATGTAAAATTAAATTGGAATTATGATTTTAACCTGAATTTCCATTTTTTTTAAACTTTTCTTTGGATTTGTGGTTTTTGATAAATGCTTTTAACGCCAAAACTATTGTTTTCAAACTTTGAAAATTCAAAAACATATGAGAAATAAAATATAAAATGTAAGTTGGAAGTATGATTTTATTCTAAATTTCCACCCTTTACTGTGTTTTCTTGAAATTTGGTCTTTAAGAAAATCATTTTCATTGGTTGAATCTCTATTTTCCAATTTTTAAAATTTAAAATCACATAAGGATAAAATCCAGATAAAATATATTTAAATAAAAATATAACTCCTGAACATTCCCAAAGAATTTCATAAACATTTAAAAGCATTAAATGCCTTAATAAAATCACTTATGTTGTTGAATAATCTCGTTTCCAATCTTTGAAAACAAAAACATATAAGAATAAAATCTGAAAAAATTATTTAAAGTCTCAAAGAAGTATAAATACATTTAATGCAGATATAAAATCAAAAACAACACGTATAGACCAAGAACAGTAACATTGTCAGAATTAATTAAAATTTTACAACCATGATAACCTTATAAAAATTTTATGGAACCATATGTAGCACTAAAGTACCCCACATAAAAATTTTAAAAATAATAAACTTTATTTGATGCCCATGGAAAATAAAAACAGAAAATATAAATAAGCTAACAGAACATTGTCGGAATTTTATAAAAATATCCAGATTTGATCATCATCTGAAAATTTTATGGTGACTTATTTAAATCATTAGGATAATATTTAAAATTTTTGAAATGAATTGAATGTCATTTGGAACCTCATAAAAATAAAAACCAGAAAACATATAATTCACACAGTGACCTTGTCAGAATTTTGTAAAATCACTCAAGTAAGGTAATGGTCTGAAATTTTTATCATAGGATAGGGATTTCCTTGGGATTACACAAAAAAAGTTTCAGAAATTTTTCACCAAGAATGATGGCTCAATTGCATTCAAACCCTATTCTGTCCGGAGTTGAAAATTTTCAGTGTTTGCCCTTTTCATTCACTACCATGTGGGGACCACTTCCTTACTGGCCCACTTGACAGCGTCCCACAGCCCTAGATAACCCTGCTCTCTTCTCAGTCGACACTGCTGCACCCTTGCCCAATCTTGCCGTGGCAATCAAAAGCCACCTGATCACGCTGTCACGGCATGCAACACGTAAGACCTCAGCACCAAACTCGCTGACCGTGTGAACTCAGTTCAGTCCCTGCACCGACATTGCTGCCCCTGGAACCTAGCCGCACCCCTACACTCTTCTTCTCCAGCTCCGCACCGCCTTTTCCTCACTATGTCGCCGATCAAAACCAACCTTGCTCGAGCCTTCTAGCGCCGAAAAGGCCAAGCTAACAGGCCGTGTAAGACACTTGCAAGCCATACCTTGCCACGGCAAGCTTTGCCATACCCCTAGGCTGCCCTGGCATTGGATTTCCCGCAACGTTGTCACCTCTGTTGACCAAGTTGTGACGCCAGAACCTGTAGCCACTGCCATTCCTGCCTATTTACGGTCAGCCAAGCGCATCCATAGCATCCACACCCCCCTGTAGCTCCTCTCCACCACCCGTTGCTCAAGACCTCGCTCAATTGCCGTTGTGAGCTGCCATTGCCGCTGAACACCTGAGAAAAGGGGACGAAGGAAATCAAACGTTTGGGTTAGCCGTTTTCCAATTAAATCGGTTTACAGCACCTTGTTGACCCCTTAAACTTGTCCCCTACCTGAATTGCAGTTCTAACTGATCGTAGCTCCACCGCGCCATTGCCCTTCTTCCTCGCGGCCGATGATCAGTGGTAGCCCAACCCAATGAATCCCAGGCAAGGTAACATGGCAAAATGGAATCCCTAGACCCCCCCAGCTTTTCCCCCATGTTATTCCGGCTGGAGTCACCTTCTTCTACCACCCCGGCCACCGCCACTACCGTGTGCCGCCCTCTCCGATGTTGGCCCGTTCTGGTGCTCCCCGAGCTCAACCAAGACATCTCTGTAACATTCTGTTTTTCGAATTCTGGGAGTTTGAATTTCAAAATCCGAACCCGTGAAATTTTATTCGAATTAATTCCAGCTCAAATTGAATTTTCCAAAGCAAAAAGGATTTAATGTGATTAATATAAACTTCAAATTAATTATTTCTTATTTTATTTGGGTTCCTGGTATTTCATTTGATTTTTCTATATTTTTGGGAATTTTTCCGAACTTATTTGACATTTATTTGGATTTATTGAAGCTATTTGGATTTTCTGGTGTATTAATTAAATCAGAAATCATTTTTAAATTCTATTCCCTCTCCGAGTGGGCGAAAACCACTCTTGCCGCCCATATCTTCCAAGATGACCATTCCACAAAACCACGACCAACCGTTGGATCTTCGATCCAACGGCTTGTATACGCGCCGCCATCCCACCGGGTAACCTAACCCTAATACCGGTTCGTAGTAACCGTCCGATTCCGATCCAAGGCACACGAAGAAGCCACGTCGCCCCAAGAGTTGCGCCGCCGCCCGTAACCTAGCCGCAGCGACCAACCTCGCTTTGCGAGCTTTTTCCCGCATCCCTAGGCTATATAAGCTCCTGTAGCCGCCGCCCCTAGGTTCCCCTCTCCGCGCCGCCCAGTTTCCCCTATCTCTCTCCGGCGGAGACGCTGCCGTTGGCTCTAGCGACCTCGCCGAAGTTCGTTGCTGCGTCCGAAGGTTTCCACCGCCGTTTCCTCTCTCGCCGGTGAGTCTCCGGCCGAGATTTTGGTACCGCTAAACTCATCTTCTTGCGCACTACCATAATCACTAACTCTCTCGTCCGATTCGGCACTCCTTCTCGATTTTGCGTCTCGTCTTCTCCAGCTCCGAGCGTCTTGCGCCGCCACCTCGTCGCGGTTGTCTTCGAGCTCTCGTCGCCGTTGATCTGCGCACGGACGGTCAGATCTGCGCCAAGATCATCGGTAAGCCTCCGACTCAAACCGTTACGCCACCTATCGCCGTGTCGGCACCTCGTCAGCACCGAGTGGCGCCGCGTGCCAGCCACGTGGGCGCCATGTCCGCACCAGCACACCGCGTAGCGCCATGTGTCGCCACGTAGCCGCCACCGTAGATCGTAAGCCGTGTAGTAGATGCGTTGGCCATGACACGTGTGCCCTAGATCACCACGTGTTAGTCACGTCCGCGCCACCTTTGCGCCACGTCCGCCCTCGTTGCTACGTGGCCGCCACGTCATCGCCACGTCAGCAAAGACCCTCTCGTTCGCCACGTCAGCACCACGTGGATGCCACGTGTGTGCCACGTCACGCCACGTGTGCCCTAGTGCCGCGTGTCCGCCGCATCACCGTGCGCCATCTCGGTGAACTCGGTCCACGTGAACCGTGTCTATGACACAAGGGCCCCACCTGTCAGCGCACGTATTTCCTAATTTCTGATTAAATCCAAATTTCCGAAATGTCAGCTAATCATATGCCGACACGTGTCACCTTCCGTTTATTTTTCGATTTTTCTCCCATTTAAACTTCGGAAGCTCCGTTCTCCTCCGTTCGAACTCTGATTTGAACGATTCAAATTTCTAAATTCATATAAAATCAGAATCTATCTGTTGGTGTCATTTTTATGAATTTTTGAATTTTGTTTATTTCTGATTTTATTTATTGCTGCCTCGATTTGCGTATTTTGCGAGTAGACGACGAGCCGGTTGAGCGGGAGGAGCATCCAGCGGAGGTAGCAGCAGCGGGGGAGGTTGAAGGCAAGTCTCCTTGACCATGTTGAACCCAAATTTATGAAATGCTATTTTGTTTTTAAATTATTGCATGCTATTTGAATTATGAATTGTATGTTAATGTCATTTTAAATGCTTAGATAAGTACCAAATTGTTATAACCACATTGACATTCATGTTGACAACCATTGACACCCTAGGAAAACTAATTACAGTAATTAATGGTAATTAATTTTGTTATGGGAACGGTAGAAAATGCTTAGCCATGCTTAATCACTTTGGTACCTTACCATTATGGAAATGATTTCATTCTTGATGCAAAATGAATTGTGAAACTTATGGCAATTGGTGTTGCCGGAATTAATTTGAAAATTAAAAGTGAAAAATGATTTAGACCGGGGCGGAATTGGTTGAATGGCGGGTGCGGGATGCACAAAATTTTGGAATGTGATTGCCGCCCTAGTCAATTAAGGACCGATCGTGTGGACACCATGGGCCATGCTATACAGTACAACCACATGTCTATATGGGTACGACCTGGCTAAGTAATTTGCATGTATCGTTATTTGATTTCGCCATTTGGATGTGCGGTTTGTCGGAGGGTACTTGCAAGGCGCAAGAGGGGCTTGGATCGGGTAGCCTACCAGTGATGAAACCTTAGCGGTGAGTCGGTGGCAGTATATGCATTGTAAAGGCCTTGTCATGATCTCCTGCCGACACACCAAAGGAAGTGTGTTAATTGCATGGCTAAAAGGGCTGATCATGTCGTGTGGGTAAAGTGTACCACTCTGCAGAGTCTTAAAACTACTTGAGTAGCCGTGCCTACGGATAAGAACAAGCGTGGGCGCTTTCACATAGTAGATTTTCGGTTTTGGTTTTAAATGGAAAATGATGGATTTGGTTTAAACATGAAAATGTGGTTTGGGACTCCGCGAGCGGCTAGAGCTCCCGGATGTAGTTTGGCGGTTGGAGCCAGCCAGGTAGTTGGAACCTGGAAGATTGTTATACTTCAATTTAATTAATTATGCTATTTACATTTTGGGAAATGCTGCTTTATGAATTTATTACCTATATTTAAATTTCAATTTCGCTTTATGCAAATAAGCCCTATAAGCTTCCTTTGTTCAAGCCATGCATTTAGTTAATTGCATTAAGTTTCCGAGACTTGCAAGTATGTTGCATACTCACCCTCGCTTTTTATTGCGGGGGCTGCTTATTCCATAAAGCAGATGATGGAAGAAGGGGCTATCAAAGAGCCAATGATCCACCGTTCGACATTTGCGCTGGAGACTATGAAGAGGATGATGACACGATCTTCTAGGGAGCGTACCCCAGTTGGTTGCCTGTGGGCTAACTGATTGGCTCTTTTTGTTCTACATTTCCGCTGCTACATTTACACTTCAGCCGTAAGGCCTCATACTTGTAATAATGTGATGATGTTGTTACACT
This sequence comes from Guadua angustifolia, assembly GCA_036346375.1. NCBI lineage: Eukaryota > Viridiplantae > Streptophyta > Magnoliopsida > Poales > Poaceae > Guadua > Guadua angustifolia. Next base: position 246,196 of record JAYEVE010000073.1, on the reverse strand, counting down.
CTTTTGCTTAATACTATTATGAACTCTAATGATATGTCTGTGTTATCATGATCAGATCTTTGTGTCGCTTATTGTTCTCAGACTAAGCGGTTGAAACACAGGAGGGTTGGTTGGTAATCCGGGTCCTCACAGAGGTGGTATCAGAGCCATATCGACTGTAGGTTGCAACCCTAGTTAGAATGGCTGTTAGAATTTCAAAAAAAATATTTTCTAAATCAAACCAACGAATCTGAATTTAGAAATTGGTCTCCTCTTACCTTATTCTTAGGTTCTTACTTCTTTTCTTTTCCGGAATATGATTTCGAGAATTAAATTTGATCTTATCTCATGAAATATCTCTAAGTATCGGTCTTACGCAAGAATTCCAAGCAACGAAGATGATGATCAAGATTCTTCACCAAAACCATGGCGGTGGCTGCCGAAAACACCGTGTCAGAGGAGGACTGCAATGAAGATTAAGTTTTAGTGCCCATATTAACCTCTCTTCGCGTAGTAATCAAAGTTATTGGTTTTATTGCTTGTTTATTGGGTGTATTGTGCACTTGCCCTAGGCATGGTCTTTGCACCACCTTCGTTGGAGTTTAATTTTGTTTTGCCTTAGAATGGCTATCTTTCTAGTCTCATTATCTTTGCTTTTTTCCTCTCGTCTTGTGCTAACTTTTCCTTGGCCATTGCTTGGATGGAGGGTCGAGGCGAGGCCGTGGTCGCAGAGGTCGTGGCCGTGGTCGTGGCAGTGAAGCTGCCGGCTTGCAGAGCTCTTGAGCGGCGGGCGAGTCGAGCTACCACCACCACCACCACCACCACCTTCGGCCTCAGATGGCGATCTGCGGCAGATGATGGCCATGCGGCCTCTGACCTCTGCGGGCATTGGCACGAAACATGGTGAACAACCCGCACTGCACCGGCTCTAGCGCCCGGCTTTTCGGCCTTGATCGAAGCTTGGGGAGTTCATGAGGACTCGACCGCCTACCTTCTCAAGCGCAGGAGAGCCCTTGGAAGCGAGCAATGGTGAGAGACATTGAGAAGAAGGCTGCGGCTTGCCCGGTGCAATGACCGCGAAGGTGCTTCGCTTGACCATCGGTGAAGGCGTAGCTGCCACTTAGTGGGAGAACTCTTGTGCGGCTCATCGGGATGCCCAGCGATCACTTGGGAAGAGTTCTTTGAGGCCTTCAGATCGCTCATGTCGGCGGGCATCATTGAGATGAAAAGAGGGAGTTCAGGAAGCTTGACGGGGGCAGTGTGTCGAGTACCTTAGTCGGTTCATTCGGTTGGCGAGTGCGCGCTGAGGATGTGGCCTTGGCGGTGCCAAGATCTGGAGATTCATGGAGGTTTGGATCCCGACATCAAGGTCGACTGTGGCCTTTAGCGTCCCCAACTTTCGGCACATGGTGAACAAGGTCTTAGTGCGAGGAGGATGCTCGGCGTCGGCGGCCTTGAAGTCACGCATAAGAGGAAGATGGCCTTCCACTCTCGGCGAGGAGCTAGTGGATCTCGCCGGTACTTCCCACCACAATGGTCGGCCAGACACTGTTCCGTGAGCACCGCCTCCTACTCCAGTCGCGCCCGTTGCTCTGGGACATGCAGTTAGCGGTTGCCGGCGCACCACGAAGAGGGAACACCAACGCTACAGGAGTTCAGGTGCTTTCATTGCCACCAGCTGGGTCACTATGCCAACAGCTGTCCTTAGAAGCGTCAGCCTGTGACACCGTGCTTGTTGAACAGGAGCCAGCTCAGCCAAGGCTCCACCAGCTCAGGGATCAGGCCGTGGAGCGCCGCACACCCCGAGAGCACCTCAGTCTTTTGGGAGAGGGCGTGTCAACCACGTGACTGCAGAGGAGGCTCAGAGGCATCGGATCTTGCGATCTTGGAGTGCGTTTCTTGTCAATTCCATACACGCTTGCTTTGTTTGACTCTGGGCGTCACATTCTTTCATTTGAAAAATTTTGTTGATCGGTTTGGTTTTGAAGTGGTTGCTCTTAAGATTCCCATGATTGTTCAATCAGGGAAAAGAGATGAGGACGATTTGGTGTGCCCAAGTGCAACCATCGTCATCAATGGGGTAGAGTTCCTTGCAAATCTCATTCTCTTGGACTCCAAGGGTTAGATGTCATCCTCGGGATGGACCGGTTGACCAAGTTTAAGGGTCGATTGATTGCGCCAGTAGAGCCATCACTCTCACCAATCTGAGAGGGCATCCGAGTGGAGTTCAAACCGGATCGATCGTTGGGTGAGAGGTGCGTGTTGAACAAGCTGAAGGAAGTCACCTTGGAGTGTGTGCTGTAGTGGCGAGTACCCGATGTATTCCACGAGGATTTGCGGGCATGCCGCTTTGATCGGAGATCGAGTTCAATATAGAGCTTGTTCCGGTGCTGACTCCGATTTCCAAGAGGCCATACCGCATGCCGACGAATGAGCTCGCGGAGGTGAAGAAGCAAATAGAAGAGCTGCTAGCGAAGGGGTTCGTTCGCCCGAGTTCGTCACCTTGGGGAGCGCCAGTGCTGCTTGTGAAGAAGAAAGACGACAGCTTGAGGATGTGCGTCGACTACAGAGCTCTGAATGAAGTTACCATCAAGAACAAATATCCACTGCCTCGGATAGATGATTTGTTCGATCAGCTGAAGGGAGCCTACATATTCTCCAAGATTGATTTGCGCTCGGGATACCATCAGGTGAAGATCAGTTGCGGGACATTAGAAGACCGCCTTCACCACTCGGTATGGGTCAGATGAGTACAGCAGTCATGTCCTTTAGTGCGACCAATGCCGGCGTTTCATGAATCGATGAACAAGGTATTCATGGATTATCTGGATAAGTTTGTAGTGGTGTTCATTGATGATATCCTTATCTACTCTCGAGATGAGTCCGAGCATGCTGGACATTTGAGGTTGATCTTAGAGAAGCTCCGAAGTCACCAGCTGTATGCCAAGTTCAGCAAGTCGAGTTACGGTTGACAGAGGTTGCTTTTACGGGTCACGTCATTTCTGCCGGAGGAGTCTCAGTTGATCCGGGAAAGGTGAGAGATGTGCTTGATTGGAAGCAGCCCAAGTCAGTGCCGGAGATTAGGAGTTTCCTGGGTTTAGCGGGTTATTACAGGAGATTCATTGAGGGATTCTCGAGAATTGCCAGACCGCTTACTCATTTCTTGAAAAGAGAAATATGAATGGATGAAGCTTGCGGCGAGTTTTCGAGAATTAAAGAAGAGGTTGACTCTGCTCTGTGCTAGTCTGTCGAGACATCCTCAAGGGTTTGAGATCTCTTGTGATGCTTGGCGGGGTCTTGGGTGCGTCTTGTCACGAGGAGGCGGGGTCGTCGCATATGCTTAGCGGCAATTGCGACCACATGAGGCGAGTGCAGGCCCATGACACAGAGTTAGGCTGCTGTTGTGCATGCGTTGAAGATCTGGAGGCACTATCTCATTGGAAACATATGCGAGATCTTCACAGACCACAAGAGTCGAAATACATCTTCACTCAGCGGATCTGAACTTGAGGCAAAGAAGATGGTTAGAGCGATTAAGGATTATGGCGGGCATTCACTACCATCTGGTAAGGGAATGTGGTTCTTGATGCTCGAGCGGAAGAGCTCTTTGCAACCTTGTGATGATTCAAACTGCTTTCTGCATGAGGAGTTTCGTCTGAATCTGGGATTAGTAGAGGAAGGGTCGATTCTTTGCTGGAGGTTCAAAGACTCTGGTAGATCAAATCAAGAACATGCGAAGTCGACAAGGAAGCGCGAAAATCAAGGAAAGAATCAAGGAAGGAAAAGCCCGAGTTTCTCGAGAAGATCGGGGAGTCTGATTTGGCTTGGGAAGAGTATCTATGTGCCGAACCAGAAGGAACTTAGGCAGTTGATACTGAAGGAAGCACATGAGTCAGCATATTCTATTCATCCCGGCAACACCAAAATGTATCATGACCTTCGAGGTGCTTATTGGTGGCCGAGAATGTAGAAGGAGATTGCTGAGTTTATTGCCTTGTGCGATGTGTGCCAGAGAGTCAAAGCCGAGCATCAGAGGCCAGCAGGTCTGTTGCAGCCGCTGAAGGTACCAGAATGGAAGTGGGAAGAGATTGGCATGGATTTCATCATGGGACTTCCGAGGACCAGGACAGACTGACTCGATTTGGGTTGTCGTGGACCGACTGACGAAGGTTGCACATTTTATACCGGTGAGGACAACCTATCTGGGATAAGCTTGCAGAGTATGTATGACTCGGATTGTGTGTATGCATGGCGTGCCAGGAGGATTGTTTGGATCGGGCGGCCAATTCACATCTAGATGCGGCAAAAGTTACAAAAGCATTAGGCACCAATCTGAATTTCAATCAGACTTATCATCCCCAAGCAGATGGACCAGACAGGCGGGTGAATCAAATTACGGAGGACATCGGGTGAATCAAATTCGGAGGACATGTTGAGAGCACATGCAGCATCCAATGCAGACTAGTTGGGATCGAGATGTTGCCATATCGGAGTTCTCATACAACAACGACTATCGAGCGGCTTGTAGATGGCACCATTTGAGGCTCTGTATGGGAGGAAGTGCAGAGGACCGCTTTGCTGTTGTACGAGGCAGAGGAGATCGGCAAGTGTTTGGTCCCGATATTCTGCGGCGGTGAGGATCAAGTGAAGATGATTCAGGAGAGGTTGAGGCAAGTGATCGAGACGGAAGAGCTATCTGGAAGTCATCGCAGAAGGCGTTGACTTTTGCTCTGGTGATCATGTGTACTTGAAGGTTTCTCCGCTTTCGGAGGTATCTGTGCCGATTCGGAGTTAAGTGGCAAGTTGGCACCGAGATTCATTGGACCTTTCGATTCTAGCGAAGAGGGAAGTGGCGATCATTGGAATTGCCACCGCGAGATGTCCAATGTGCACGATGTGTTCCATGTGGCGCAGTTGAGAAAGTGCCTCCGAGTGCCAGCGCAGCAGATGCGTGTTGAAGATGTGGAGCTGCATGAGGACCTGACTTATCCTGAGTATCCGATCAGGATACTGGATGAAGCTGAGCGCAGAACAAGAAACAAAACGATCAAATTTTGTCAGGTGCAATGGAGCAATCATCCAGAAGAGGAAGCCACACGGGGCGCGAGGAGGATCTTCAGCGGACTACTGACCTTTTTCACTGGTTAGTTTCAAATCTCGGGGTCAAGATTTCTTATTAGAGGGAGGTTTGTAACATTCCGTTTTTGAATGCAGGAGTTTGAATTTCAAAATCCGAACCGTGAAATTTTATTGAATTAATTCGGCTCAAATTGAATTTTCCAAAGCAAAAAAGGATTTAATGTGATTAATATAAACTTCAAATGAATTATTTCTTATTTTATTTGGGTTCTGGTATTTCATTTGATTTTTCTGTATTTTTGGGAATTTTTCGAACTTATTTGACATTTATTTGGATTTATTGAAGCTATTTGGATTTTACGGTGTATTAATTAAATCGAAATCATTTTAAATTCTATTCCTCTTGAGTGGGCGAAACCATGTGTCGTCGGCCCATATCTTCCTGCATACCATTCCACAAAACCACGATGGCCGTTGGATCTTGATCCAGCAGCTTATCTCTGTATGCCATCCCACCGGGTAACCTAACCTATACCGGTTCGTAGTAACCGTCCGATTCCGATCCAAGGCACACGAACAAGCCACGTCGCCCCAAGAGTTGCGCCGCCAGTAACCTAGGCGCAGCCCACGTCGCCCCAAGAGTTCTTGCCGCCAGGTAACCTGAGGCGCGACCAACCTCGCTTTCGAGCTTTTTCCGCATCCCTAGGCTATATAAGCTCTGTAGCGCCGCCCTAGGTTCCCCTCTCGCCGCCTTGATTTCCCTATCTCTCTCTGGCGGAGACACCGCCGTTGGCTCTAGCGACCTCGCCGAAGTTCGTTCTTTGCGTCCAAAGGTTTCACGCCGTTTCCTCTCTCATGCAGGTGAGTCTCGTACGAGATTTTGGTACCGCTAAACTCATCTTCTCGCGCTACCATAATCACTAACTCTCTCGTCCGATTCGGCACTACTTCTCGATTTTCGTCTCGTCTTCTCGACTCGAAGCGTCTTGCGCCGCCACCTCGTCGCGGTTGTCTTGAGCTCGTCATGCCGTCGTCTGCGCACGCACGACGGTCGGATCGGCGCCAAGATCTTGATAAGCCTCGACTCAAACCGTTCGCCACCTATCGCCGTGTCGGCACCTCGTCGACACAAAGTGGCGCTAGCGTGCCGACGCGTGGGCGCCATGTCCGCACCACCACACAGCGTGGCGCCATGTGTCGCCACGTAGCGCCACAAGTAGATCGTGGCGGGTGTAGTAGATCGTTGGCCATGACACGTGTGCCTAGATCACCACGTGTTAGCCCGTCGTCCGCCACACATGCGCCGCCACGCCCTCGTTGCTCGTGGCGCCCGCGTCATCGCCACGTCGGCGAAGACCCTCTCGTTAGCCCGCGTCGGCTGCGTGGATGCCGCGTGTGCCACGTCCGCCACGTGTGCCCTAGTGTCGCGTGTCGCGCATCACCGTCGCCATCTCGGTGAACTCGGTCCACGTGAACCGTGTCTATGACACAAGGGCCCCACTGTCGGTATGCGTGTTTCCTAATTTCTGATTAAATTCGAATTTCCGAAATGTCAGCCAATCATATGCCGACACGTGTCACCTTCTGTTTATTTTCCGATTTTTCTCCCATTTAAACTTCGGAAGCTCCGTTCTCCTCCGTTCGAACTCCGATTTGAACGATTCAAATTTCTAAATTCATATAAAATCAGGATCTATCTGTTGGTGTCATTTTTATGAATTTTTGAATTTTGTTTATTTCTGGTTTATTTATTCTTTGCCTCGATTTGCGTGTTTTGCGAGTAGGCAGCAGGCAGTTGAGTGGAGGAGCATCAACGGAGGTAGCAGCTTAGCGGGGAGGTTGAAGGCAAGTCTCCTTGACCATGTTGAACCCAAATTTATGAAATGCTATTTTGTTTTTAAATTATTGCATGCTATTTGAATTATGAATTGTATGTTAATGTCATTTTAAATGCTTAGATAAGTGCCAAATTGTTATAACCACATTGACATTCATGTTGACAACCATTGACACTCTAGGAAAACTAATTACGGTAATTAATGGTAATTAATTTTGTTATGGGAACGATGAAAATGCTTAGCCATGCTTAATCACTTTGGTACCTTACCATTATGGAAATGATTTCATTCTTGATGCAAAATGAATTGTGAAACTTATGGCAATTGGTGTTGCGGAATTAATTTGAAAATTAAAAGTGAAAAATGATTTAGGCAAGGCGAATTGGTTGAATGGCGGGTGCGGGATGCATAAAATTTTGGAATGTGATTGCCGCCCTAGTCAATTAAGGACCGATCGTGTGGACACCATGGGCCATGCTATCTGATACAACCACATGTCTATATGGGTGCGACTGGCTAAGTAATTTGCATGTATCGTTATTTGATTTACGCCATTTGGATGTGCGGTTTTCTTGGGAGGTACTTGCAAGGCGCAAGAGGGGCTTCTGGACTAGGCAGGTAGCCTACGGTGGTGAAACCTTAGCGGCGCAGTCGGTGGCGGTATATGCATTATAAAGGCCTTGTCATGATCTCCTGCCGACACACCAAAGGCGTGTTAATTGCATGGCGCAAAGGGTTGATCATGTCGTGTGGGTAAAGTGTACCACTACATGAGAGTCTTAAAACTACTTGAGTAGCCGTGCCTCACGGATAAGAACAGCGTGGGCAGCTTTCACATAGTAGATTTTACGGTTTTGGTTTTAAAATGGAAAATGATGGATTTGGTTTAAACATGAAAATGTGGTTTAGGACTTGGCATGACTAGAGCTCCGGATGTAGTTTGGCGGATGGAGCCACCCGGTAGTTGGAATCGGAAGATTGTTATACTTCAATTTAATTAATTATGCTATTTACATTTTGGGAAAAAGCTTTATGAATTTATTACCTATATTTAAATTTCAATTTAAGCTTTATGCAAATAAGCCTATAAGCTTCCTTTGTTCAAGTCATGCATTTAGTTAATTGCATTAAGTTTAGAGACTTGCAAGTATGTTGCATACTCACCTCGCTTTTTATTGCGAGGTGCTTATTCCATAAAGCAGATGATGGAAGAAGGGGCTATCAAAGAGCCAATGATCCACTTAGATTAGACATCTGTTTGGAGACTATGAAGAGGATGATGACGATCTTCTAGGGGCGTGCCCAGTTGGTTGCTGTGGGCTAGCGATTAGCTCTTTTGTTCTACATTTCATTGCTACATTTACACTTGGTAGTAAGGCCTCATACTTGTAATAATGTGATGATGTTGTTACACTCTTTTGCTTAATACTATTATGAACTCTATGATATATACGTGTTATATCATCCTTTGTATCTTTGTGTCGCTAATTTGTTCTGGACTAAGCGGTTGAAACAGGAGGTTGGTTGATAATCCGGATCCTCACAATCTCCCAAGGTCCCCTAGCCGCCCTCTAGCTCCTCCCGCTAGCACCCGGGTCCAATCGGCCTCCCTTCGCCGCTGGCAAGGCCCAAGGCTGCCTTCCCTGTCTTTGGTTCACTGAGCCGTGGGGCCAGGCAGTCAGCCTCCCTTCCTGAGCTAAGTCACTGGCCTACAGGCCCAACCTGTTAGCCAGCACGAAGGCTGAAAGCCGTTCAAACACCAAGAATACGTTTACTTGTTAAGAAAACGTAATTTCCAATTTCAGTGAATTTCCAAACTGACCAATATTCAAACCTTTATAACTTTTGCATTTTTAATCCAAATTGAGTCAAATAAATTCCTAAATTCATCTACAATCATAAGCTTTCAAAATATGTAAAAAATTTCAAATTTGATCTCTGGGAAAAATTTAAATTAAAAGTCCAAAACATGCTATATTAAAAATTTATGCAAATAGATTACAAATTTGATAAAAACAACTTTTCATACACTTATGAAAAAATAATCATTTCATTTCTGCAAAATTAATTGGATTTGAACTTAGTTTGCATTAGATTCCCATTTAAGTTAGTTTCTAGTTCATTAGAAATACAAGCACTAGTAACTATAACACAATCTCCAGAAAATATGGAATAAATCTTTAAAAATCACTAGAATAACAAGCACCTCAAATTTGCGACTTAGTTTGAATTAAGTTCATAGATGAATTCACTATTAATGCATTAAAGATGCAAATATAAATTATTTCCATAAATACATATTAAAACATATGAAACTTTAAGAGACTTCAGAGGTTGAGCTACTCTAATATCACACAGGAACAAATCTTTCTGGAGGATTCCCATCATTCCTTAGAATGTGCCCAAACATAATTTTTCTGGAAGCTTACTGGTCTGGTCGGGGAAAATTAAGCTGCCATCACTAGTGTTGCATATATATATATATATATATATATATATATATATATATATATATATATATATATATATATATATATATATATAAATGGTTCCATACTCACTGGTATACGTACTCCCACCTCTAGTATACGCTTAAATGATGTTGTTATACCTCTATCCTTTTGAGTATACTCTAATGCTAATTATAAGATACTTCAAAGTGAGTTACGAAAATTTTCATTAAAGTCCACCCTTTATAGCAATATTTGTTTATATATTCCTTTTACATACGAAAAGGGTATGTAGTAAAAAATAAAAGGTTCGATGAAATTTTTCAATCACATTGCATTGGAGTATTTTAGAATTGTTATTAGAATATACCGAAAGTGATAAAGGAGTATAAAGCGTTCATTTAAATGGTATATTAGATGTGAGATGTATGTACTCAAAAGTACAAAAGGCTTCCTATATATATATATATATATATATATATATATATATATATAACGAAATATTCTGTGCAAACCACCAATTCCATGAAAACTCCGTGGAAACCACCTGTAGAAGTTTTGAAAAATTCTCAAAAATTACCATATGTAGGGAGGTGAACCTCTACAACCCTGCCAAATTTGAAGTTGAAACTCAATCGCATTTGAAAGATATGAAAAAGACAAACAGCAAAAGAATAGTGCTAAAACAGTAAAAATTACTATTCATGCTGACTTTGTCTTTTCATATCTTCAAATGCGAAATTCAAAATTGCAGGTATTATATCATTATATATATATATTCATTCTATGGTCACGTTCCTATTGAACTCACAAGGATTCAAGGGCTCTAATATTTGGACCCTGCATATAACTTCTCTAGAAGCATACCTGAATCAATTATGAACTTATCGGCAATGAAATATAGGTCCGTATTATGATATGGTTTATAGATGATGCAGTATATGGATAGCGTATCAGCGCTTACTAAAGGGCAGCAACTTGAGCTTTCTAAAGAAATGGTATACATGGTAAATCTTGATTTTTCTTGCAATAGTTTGACTGGAAGAATATATATACCTGGCGGCATTGGTGCTCTAATATCATCGAAAAACCTGAACTTTTCATGGAACCATCTGAGGGGTAAGGGTCTATTTGGTTTGGGTAATGGGTCTATTTGATTTGTGACTAACATTGTCATAACTAAATTCAGAATCGTGGGTCATGAGACTAAGAAAGTATGACAAGCTATAATTGTAGCAATGTCTAAGCACCCATCTAAAAAATTGTGACACGTCTAAGATTAGATGTGATAAAAGTTAGGCCTCAAATCAAAATTTTCCTAAGATCCCAAACAATATTGGTGTCCTCAAGGAACTGGAGTCTCTTGATCTATGACACAACAAGATCTCCGTGGTAATCCCTTCAAGCCTTAACTTCATTGAGCCGAATGAACATGTTATACAACAATTTGTCTGGAAGAATCCCAACAGGCAATCAGCTTCAGACAATAACCTAGAATCCATATATATTGGAAACATTGTTTATGCTGGCCTCCCATCCCCAAGAATTGTCAAGGAAATGCAACGGCTCAACACCAAATGTTAAAATGCAGTTTATAGATCGGATAAGATATCCTTTTAGCCAAGTATCGTCCACTACTTCAAAAAAGAGCATCATAGACGGTTTTAAAATGTCATCACAGACGGTTTTATGAACCGTCTGTAAATATGTATCAGTGAAAATAACTATGCATCACAAATGGTTTCTGAACCATCTGTTAAACACATATCACAAACGGTTATAATAAAGAACCGTCTGTGATATGAGTCATATCAAAGACGGTTGAAACTATCAATCATCTGTGATATGTGTCATATCACAGCAAAAACAGTACAACTTTGATTGTGCTCTGTTTTGCATCTCAGAGCATTAATTTATGAGATTGGGTCCTGCCAGGAGCCCAGGACTCAAAGATTAAAAAGGAATTTCCTCGACTGAAGATTAACATACACAAGTAGTGTCGTACGGTTGAAACTATCAACCATCTGTGATATGTGTCATATCACAACAAAAACAGTACAGCTTTGACCGTGCTCTGTTTTGCATCTCACAGCATTAATTTATGAGATTGGGTACTGCCAGGACTCAAAGATTAAAAAGGAATTTCCTCGACTGAAGATTAACATACACAAGTGGTGCCATCACTAAAAAAGGAACCAGCAGCTCCATTGGTCAGACAGTTGCCATGCATAAATCTACTCATCCGTATACAGGAATTGACTAGAACAAACTGAACTTAAAGTAGATGACGAAAGCTCAAACATATCAATCATATGGATTGTTGTGTGTGCAACTAAAGTAGCATATAAAAAATGAATGAAATACAAGAAAAATTCAACAGATAACAATCGTACCTTTTTGAAATTGTTCTGATATTATTATTCATATGTAGAAAGAGATCCATGTTCTCCTCCAACTGTAGGAAATTTGGAATTTTAGACATGTTTATGACAACTCAAGCTTCCATGTATAGCTTTAAATTAATATGAGCTCCATGGAAAAGTCAATTGTCATTTTCCATAGCAGCAGTGCCAGGTGCCCACTTACAGTAAAGTATAGTTCATCGATACATTTATGCCCAAAGGCAAGAAAAAAAGTACATCAGTATGCAAACCTTGAAAGTTTCGATATTTGCAGTGATCTGGCTGACTAACTGATTGTTTTCCTCCAGAAGATGCTGAGTTGCGTTATCTAAAACACAAACTGGTCCAGAACGTAAACATATGAACATCACTAGGAGAAAAACAACCAACATGAAATAGTTCCATGATTTGCATAAGAAAAAGCATTGTTTTTAGTGCTCTTATCTAAGCATCATTATATATTAGTATATTACATTAGTATGTAGTGCAACAGAAGCACTACATATAGGACAATGTAAACAGAAGAGAAACAAGCATCACAATTAACATGTAACCGTATGGTTTGTGATGATATTGCTCCGGTGATCTTTACCTGGAGAGCTTGGTTTTCCAATGATATATCTTTGTTACTTCACCATGCCAAGTAAAAGCATAAGCCAGGACTGAAGCTTTGGAGAAACATATTTAGATTGCTGCTGATTTTTTACGGGCACATACATTCTCTTTTTATCCTCTTGTACATATACTCTCATATAGTTATCAATACAATTTACATACAATAGGGTGCTCCATACTGTTTTCCTAAAAAACAATTAGCATGTAACAACTCTGATAATAATGAAGAACAATATCCTGAATCATGACAAATGCTAGCAAGTCATGTTACATACCTGCTTAGAACCTAAAGCTTCTGACGCAGAAATCTGTATTTCATTCCTAATATCCTCCCAGGTTACATACTATGAACTCAATGGTCATCTAAACCTTGTGACCTGGTTGAGAACTCATCTTTCAGCTTTAGAAATGTAGTCTGGTACTGAACGAGGGAACAGACCATGATTCTGCATTTAAAAATAAGATTGATTTTTTTTGAAATCACTGCATGATTCTGTGATTAAACTCTGATATCTCACAACCAAATGAAGGGGTCTGAAGGTTGCTTCCCAGCAGATGCCATGCAAGCTAGTAACTACCCCTCCATTGATTTTTGTAAGGCACACATGCTGCATTTCGGAAGTCAAACTTTGTAATTTTTTACCACCAACATATAGGTTTAGTGAAACAATTAGTCCAACTTAGGCTACATTTAATTCTTAACAATCATCAGCTTTCTTCTACTCAATAATTAATAACAACCACTAGAGAAACCATTAACCAGCACAAAATAGTGCTAAGATGATCAGAGGCGACACTAAACCTAGAATTCCAGTGTGAACCAGGTCTATATGATTTAACCACAAAAAATAAGAACAGGTCTCTGTATAATTAACCCCACTGACAATCTCAAGAAATTGCTCTTCAAACAACTTCAACCAGCACATTCAAGGGAACAAACATGAAACATTTAGCAATGGGACCAACCTTCCTTAGGAACCAGGCTATTTTGGCCTGCATGATGCATGGATATCGAAAAGGGGACCACATTGTTTAGAGGTGCCATTTGAAAATTAGCTACCAAGGCAGAGATAACCATTTTCTCCTGCAGTGATGTCCAGGGAACTTCATTATCGGAAAAACATGATTAATACAATAGAAATGAACTAAAGGATCCGCACAAGATTTAAAGCCATAACTACCAGAGTAAGTATCTAAATGAGTCACTCGCCACATACAAGAATACCTTCAAGTCTCTTATCTTTTTCCCTGCATAGAAATCATCAGGTTTCCTCCTACTTTCCTTGCCCTCGAATGGGGATAGCATATCAATAAAATAGGCAAGGATCCCTCCTCTCTCCTCCCTCTTCTTGTACATAATTACTTATTTTCTTTTTTTATTTTCTTATATACCGTTGGGGTCTCTCCTACAGTTTTCCCCTTAAAACAAAAAAGGCAAGGACAATCGCACCTGTCAAGTTATTGACAATCTAAGCAATATTAACAAAGTAGATCTAGGTCCAGAACTATTAGCAAACCTAAAGTAAGTCATAATGTTTCATTGCAGTTTTTAACCACAATAAGAATCATGCTCCACATTTTCTGAGACTGGTCTTCAGTTCACTAGAGCAACGAACCATTGAGTACTTTTAGATTATAGTTTGCCCCATTCGTTTGTAATTTGAAACCTAGCAAATTGACAATTAGCTTTGCTTCATATGATCTTTTTTTTTGGTGCTAATCGTCTAGCTTTTCTAGCCTACCCCAACATGTTTGGGACAAAAGGCTTGATTGCTATTGTTGTTGTCTAGCTTATGTAGGGACTTAGAACTTCAAGAGTAAATTAGCTTAGCACTTCAAAAATCCCTTATATAGGGACTAAAGAAGCACAACACAACTGATGGGTTAAACAAACGTAAAGGGTATTTTATTCAATCAAAAAGAGCAGCTGGCCAGTAACAAGAAAGTGGTGAATGATAAAGGTGTCAGTGTGTGTGCAGGTCATTAACAGTCTTAGGATCACTAAGAAGCTGCTCTGAGAAGCAGATCAGAACAAGGTCTGCATGCATCAGAACAGGCAAGGTGAACCAGGGACAAGGACGGCACCCCGTTGAGTGAGGCGGCGGTGGCGACATTGGGAAGCATGAGAGTGTTGGGAGGAGGGAGGCCAGCAGTGTTGGGTCCAAGTCCATGTACAGGTGCAGGTCCAGCAGCAGGGGTGGTGATGGCGGGGGAAGTGATGATAGCAGCAGCAGTGGGAGTAGAATCGGGATTAATTGGATTGGAAGGAGAGCATGTGGTGGTGGTGGTGGTGGTACAAGGAGGTGGCTACCCCCTGGTGGAAGCCCATGTCCATGCTGGAATCGGCGGCCACCTCCCCAAACATCGCCGACCGACGGGAGGAAGAGGGAGAGATTGGAGGAGGACGAGGAACCAAACCCTAGAAAGGCAGTGAGCATGACGACCCCATCCCCATTTCGGCTTTGGCTACCGACCTGAGCTGCGAGTAGGGTTTGGGGGCGAGAGCAATGGGTGGAGTGGGAGAAGGCAGCGTCCCAGAGCAATGGTGTTTAGGGTTTGGGCGCACAGGAGAGGGAGAAGGAGACTGAGACTCTAGAGGTGGCCAAATGGGCCGGGCCAAACGGGCGACCAGCAGCCTTGATGCTTGTTGGCCCGGCGAATCTGACGCACGCACGTCAGTAAGCGGGCCGTGCACTGCAAGGCCACTCGCCCGTCTGTGTTTGGGCGACGCGGCGGCTGCCCGACACGCGACTTGCGGCGGCCATTTATGGCCCGGCAGCGATTAGGCCGGCACGCTTCGTTTAACACGACACGACCGTTTAGCCCGTTTATTTTTAAAAAATAGCCGTTTTATAGCCGTTGGAGACTTTAAAAATCCGAAAAATTGAAAAAATCCTGAATTTTTCCTATAAATAGGTAATTTGCCTCTCTCCATTTCCACACCAGCAATCTTGCATTCTCTTCTATTCATTCTCTTGTGGAAATTCTTTTGCTCTTAGCGATAATTTGGCAAAATTCAAAATAGTTTTGCCAAAAATCCAAAAACCAAATTAACTTCTAACCCATCAAAAAATCAAGGTAATAATTGTGATTTGTTTTTTATTTTTTTAGTATTTTAAATCATATTTTAGTACTAATAAGCGTAATTATTTTTTGTAGTTTGCTTTATGGAGACGAGGATTTTCCGTCTTTCCGATTTGATTTGAGATTTCACAGATGAGCTTCTTGCATCCTATGAATCGCAAGAAACTACGGGGTCATGCCATCCTCGAGCTCTACAAGTGCTCTTGCATCGGCAAACACGGAGCAAAAGAACAAGAGGAAGTACATCGAAGTCCAGGAAGATTTGAGCGATTTTGAGACATCGAGGCGGCGTCGGCGCGGTATCTTGTTTATAAATATTATAAGCACAAATTAGCTGCGAAATCTTTGGTGATGCAGGCACTTGAAGAGGCATCTTTGAGTATGAGAAAAAAGCGGGGATGGCTTTGAGGCAGAGCCTGACTCTTGTACAACCCAACCAGTGCGATGCGTGGTGGGACTACAATCACGGTAGCTCGTGAATCTCTTTGTCGTTTAATTGCTTCTTAAGATCTTCCTTTAAACTTTGGTGAGTCAGTTGCTTTTGAAAACTATATTAAGACCGCTCATAATCCTAGGTTTTCTAGGTTTCTAGACAAACAACAACTAGAGATTTGATTAAATATTATAATAATTATCGCAATAATCTAAAAGAAAAAATTAGTACATGTACTTTTTACATTTCTTTGACATCGATATATGGGTGGTAGAGCTAAAGAGGATTATCTTAGTGTAGTTGCTCATTATGTAAACAATGAATGGCAACTAGAAAAGAGAATTATAGGATTCAAATTAATTGATGTAGCACACTTTGGTGAAAATATTGCTTGATTGTATTATAAAAGTTGTGGAAGATTTTGGCCTTCTTGATAAGATTTTTGCAATAACATTAGATAATGCTTACGCAAATACTTACGCCATGAACATTCTTACTCCGCTTTTCAATTCATATCTTTGAATCTTTCTTATTACATCGGCGTTGTGCTTGCCATATTATTAATCTTATAGTTAAATCTGGTTTAAAGAGGTTAAATCGATATTATATCGAACCTTTAAGCACTACGCAATATCTTTCTTAAGTCATTCTAATCAACGAGTAGCGACATATAAGACTTATTGTATTGCAATGAATGTCGTCAGCGTAAGTTTGGTTTGGATATGCACTGTTAGATGGAACTCTACTTACTTGATGCTTAAGAGTCTCATACCATATGAGAGCACATTTTACATTTTTATTAACACGCTTTATCATACGGGATGGTCAACAGGTACTCCGCAGAACAACATTGGTATATTGCCAAATACTTCTTGTCATTTTAGAACTCTTTTATCAATGCACACTTGATTTATCTCGGGTTTATTACATAACCTCTCCTTTAATTGTGCATAATATTTTAGAAATTGCTACCCACTTAAAGAGCCACGAAAATGATAATATCTTATGGAAGTTGTTTATGCTATGAAAACTAAATTTTTGAAATATTGGCAAGAAATTCCTATGTTATATGCATTTGCATTTATTTTAGATCCTAGAGCTAAAATTAGGATTCTCTAATGTTCTCTCACTTCTAAGTGAGTAGGTGAGTCTTGATTATTCTAGTTATTTTTCAAATATCCGTGCTAAGTTATCTCAAGTTTATGATAAATATGATCGGAAGTATCTTTGGAGTTAGCATGACGACCTCCACCAGATACACTGGAGGTAAGAAAAAGCTGCGTGGGGAAAGATATGGGGTGCGGTGGCTCTTTCTCAAGGAGTTCGACTACAACAACGACAAGTTCGGACACATCAAGTAGTGGTGAGCTAGCTGCCTATCTCCATGGCACCATCAACTACCAAGAGCGACAAGAGGAGGACTTCAACATTTTGCAATGGTGGCAAGAGCACAAGATAACATATCCGGTGCTTTCTATATTAGCACGGGATGTGTTAGCTTCTGTTTCCACGGTTTCTTGATGCGCTTTAGGTCTATACGGAAGAATAATCGAAGAGAAGGACAAGTCGACAAGTGAGATGGTGGAAATACTTCTCTTTGTGTGAGATTGGGAACAAGGCGATCAACGAGCTCAACATCTTGCGAGAAAATCTTGAGCTAGCGGAGACGTTCGAAAATCTTTATCTAAATAATGAGGAAGAATAATTGTAATATTCATTTTTTTCCTGTATCCTTGGAGTTATAGGCTGTACTCTTTTTTCTTTGCCAAGGTTTTCTCGTGTTGAGTTTTTACTTGGCAAAGTTTTATGAACAACCAAATATTAATAAAGCTCATTATTTAATTCAAATTAATCATCTCATTTTATAATTTATATCATATTTTAGCTTTTTCTTAATTTATATATTTTTTAAAAAGTTTTTACGCATCTTTCACCTTTTATAATTATTCTAATTTTTTTCATTTTTCTAAATTTTTTCATATTTTTTGCATTCTTCCTATTTTTTCTATTTTTCCTAATTTTTTGGATTTTTTGAATTTTTGGCTATGGCTTGGGGTGTAAGTGACCTGACCGGTTCTGACCCGTCGGACCAATCTTAAACCGCAGCCTGACCTTTAATCCGCCGGGCAGTGCTTGGCCTAACCTTTGGCTTGTGGTAAACTGCAGCCTGAACCGTTTATTAATCGGGCAGAAGCAGGCCGTGCTCAGCTTCAGTAGTCTGGAATTTTAATCGGTAGGGACTTCGTCTTAGGCTGCCCGTTGGCAGTCTAGGAGACTCCTCCCTCCCAACACGGATTGAGATGAGATTCGATTTCCCAGAATGAACCCCAACGGCGGGATTCATAGGAGCCGCCGGATATTTCAAATTGAGCGGTGAGCGATGAAGTTCAAATATAAATTTAAAAATTTAGTAAAAAGTGTTAAAATTTTTTGAAATATAACAAATAAAGTTCAATGCTTACATAAATTTGATTGAGCAAATAAAAAATTGAAAATTTTGAAAACCTTAGATAATAGATTAATGGTGCTTGAGGTAATTATTAAACTTTCATAAAAATTTTAGATCATGGTCATACTTGAGAAACTTTATAAAATTATAATAAGGTTATTGTCCCAATTATGTTCATTACATTTTTGATTTTTGAAAGATAACAAATGAAGTTCAATTATTTTTAAAAAATTTTGTATGATTCTACACTACTAAAAATACTACCATAAATTTTTTAGATCATGATCAATCTTGTACAATTTTATAAAAATTTCGTAGTGTTTCGGTCAAAATTTTAAAACGTCTAAAAAATTCAGTTTTTCAATGAATTTTCATGAAATATGACTTTTTTAAGGGTTATTTGTCGGGACCCGAATATGTAAATCTGAACACTCTGTGTATTCTATGCTAGTCCAGGATCATGCTAGCACACACAGTCATTACAAGGTTGCACATCACAGACATACAGCGATAAAATAATAAATAGTGCAAACATTATATAAACTGCGTTGTACGACCTTATGGTTTCCTGATATAGATCAGCCACACAGGGCTTACATTATCAGAGTAACAATAATAACAGCGGAAAAGTAAATAAACGTCGTGGAAACCCATCAACTTGCCACAGGCAATTGACTGGGCTTGCTCCCTAGTTGTTCGACTCTTACGCGTACTCCTCCCTCTCAAGCTGGCGTTGTCTCTTCTTACGGTATTTGTGTTGGTGAGCAAGGGGTGAGTACTCAGGGCACTCAACAAGCAATGCACAGAATGCAATGCTATTACTACTTGCAAGGCCTATTACAAGGAAGTGACTTACTTGGTTCTTTTGCAACAAGCAGCATTTTTAAACTCATATCATTTTCAGGTTAAAGGCAGTGAAACATTTATAAATAGTACTAAGTTCTTTAAACAGTTTTTCTCATAAATATTGGCACATAGCCTTAATCATTCCATTTACAACACTGGCACATAGCCACCCTTTCCACATTTTATTTTTGAAGATCTAACCCTTAACTGTAATCCCCGAGCATTGACCAGTTCCGCGGACACGGCTACACAAATAGGTTTGACACTCTGCAGAGGTTGTATACTTTACCCACAAGATACAGCCTTTCACCACACAAGTGATTGTCCGTAACAAAGCCTTTCAGGAACTTCTACCTTAACCAAAGAACCTCTCTGGTATTGCCTTCACTATCACTCCCCTCACATAGAGTCGAAGCATAGGATAGGCCAACACCGTTGGATGGGCACCAAGCTGTAGCACAGGTACGCTCCCCCTCACAGATACACCCCTGTGTACTGTCACCCCGAGGTATCAGAGGAATAATATCAGAACCCTAATCAACTAGGTCTGCCCATAACAGACATGTGGTTGTACGAGAGACTTAGGTCAAAGACTTGCAAGGTGAAGTCCTTAACTGACCAAGGTAAGACTGCCATCACTCAACAGTGGCACACAGCCCAATGTGGCACACAACCTCACCACACTCATCAACTCATTGCCACACAGGCCCACCTGGCACAAAGCCTCTTGCCACTTGCCCCAGTCTAAATCATTTCCCACTCCGTTGATTATTGTGCAACATATGCCAACAATAACTCAACTTCGGTACAGAACCACACAAGTCTCTGTACCTCAATATCATCATGTGGCATCATCACACCACTTTCAAAATACATTCAATATTTCATTAAAGTCGATTATGTGGCATTTTTTCGAAAGATCATTAAAGTCCCGTTGCAAGACTAAGCATCTAATCACGATCTAGCCTCTCGTGTTAGCATCATACAATTATCCAACAATACAAATAATCCTAGGGTGACAAAGATTTCAGGACATACAAATAACAATTTCAAGGTGGAAATAACAATGTGGGTTGATTAGCTATATTACCCAAATTAACTTAAATTCATTTTTAATTAACTTAGCATGCATAATTTCAAAACAAAATACGTTTGAAAACTAGGATCAAAATGGTCAAAGCATCACTTGCCTTCAAAGAGTTGCTAGTCGTGTTCCGAAGCTTGGTATTGAGCGACGAACTCTTCCTCGAAACTTCCCAGCAAATTTGCGTCTACGCGTAAAAACAACATATGCAATAAATAACCAAAACAGTATGCTAAATGACCTCAAAAATTCAAATAAAATTCACCATTAAAAAGATCACAATTTTGACAAATTTTTACAAATTGGAATCACCACAATCAGAGTTCGAACACAAAAGTTATAGCCTTTCAAGTTTTAAATGAATTATAAATCAGAAAATAAAAAATCCTGAATTAAAATATTTATTTTTCTATTGAAAAACCGATTTATTGCGCCAGCATGACGTCAGCCAGTCCATGGACTCGGTCCACGACTCGGGTCAGGTCCACCGTGGACTCGGTCCACAGCATAGTGCCCGTGACCCCACCTGTTGACATCAGCACTGACGTCATCGCTGACGTCAGCCGACTGCCTCGAGATTCGTGCATGGACACGTGTCATCATCTTGGCCATCCTCAACCAACGGCTGGATCTCAAACATGTGCGTGTCGTGGCCGTCAAGTTGAGCGGCGATTTCACGCGCCGCGCCACGGCAGTGACGGCGATTTCCATGCCGAATCGCAGCGGGATCTCAACGGTCCATTTGAATCAGCGGCAGAGATCGGTAACAGCCGTCCAGCAGCGCGCTGCAGCGTCTGCACGGGATTCGGCAGGGGTTCGGTGCAATCTCAACCGCACGTTCAAAAATGAACGGTGCCGATCAAGCGGCGACGCAACTACTGGCTGACGCGTGGATGCATCGCAACCACCCATCTCAGATCGAACGGCTATGATCAACTACGTGACGACGCTAGACCTCTACCGCTCGGATCTGATCCAATGGTGCACGTTAACCGAGCGATTTACTGTGCATCCGAGCGATGCGGCGCTATCCCACGTGTCCAAAAACGATCCAACGGCCAAGATCTACCCTAGCTAAACCTATACAAACGCATCAGAGCCGTTCAATCGAGATCTAACGGTGAAGATCTAATACATGCGAGAATACCAGATCTAATCTACGCCGCTCATCCCAGATCCAACAGTTTAGATCTTATCTAAAACACTAACCCTAGATCTAATCTAAACCGTTCACAGAAAGATCTACGGCTATGATCTAATCTAGGCTAGAACAGGAAAGGGCAACGTGGATGTACCGCAACGGTCGGATGACGATCGTACGACCGACGGAGCTCGATGGCTGGCGAGGGCGTGCGGCGGTGCAGACTTGCCAGAGATGAAGACGATGACACGTCCGACGGCGATGTAGGACGTCTCCGGCATGAAGATCTGGTGCGTTCGACGCGGCTCGGCGAAAGGGTTACTCCATTGTCCTTGGCGACAACGGAGACTCACCGGTGACGGCAAACGCGTAAAACTACGGCAGAGCGATAACGGCAACCATCGCAAGCTCGGCGGGTTCTTCCGAGCATCTCGGCGCGGAGAGGGGTCAAAGGACGCGGAAGAACTCGCACGACGCAAAGAACCGGGATTTAAAGGGTCCTCGACGTGCGCGCTATCATCGGCGGAAGAAGCGGAACTACTGGCGGCGATTGCTCCGATGAACTCGCGAAGACGGAGTGACGTGGCACAACCTCCACCGTCCGCGTGGACTCAATCGAGTGGACCAGAATGCGCGACAACGCGGCTCGATCGCAAGCATTTGATCGAGATCGAGCAGTGCAGCTAGGGTTTAGTGTGACTACAGCAATTTGGTACCTGATTAACCACCAACATTGTTCACTCGATTTTTAAAACATTTTCGATTTAAAATAAATCTGATAAATAAACAAAGCCAAAATAATTAGCAAAAATACCCAAAAAATCCATTAAAATTCCAGAAAATATTTTGGAACATTCTGAACTCAAATAAATTATTTCCAAGGAAACTTTACATAAACTTTTACATTATTTTAATTAAATTCAAGAAGGCCATATTTGAACAAATCCAAATAAATTCCAATAAATCTCCAAAAATTCCCAAAATTTAAAATAACTCCTAAAATTTAAATTAAGCAAATTTTAGGGTGTTACAAACCTCTCCCCCTTAACAGAATCTCGACCCTGAGATTCAGGGCTGACTACAGAATAGGTCAGGAAACTCCTTCTTCAGGTCTTCTTCTTGTTCCCACGTTGCTTCATTTTCCGAGTGATTGCTCCACTGGACTCGGCAAAAACATGATGATTTGTTCCTTGTTTCTCTGTCCATTGTGTCTAAAATCTTCACGGGACGCTCTTTATAAGTCAGATCTTCTTGTAGCTCGATTGCTTCCCAAGATGTTTGCTCCTCTGGTACCCGAAGACATTTCTTCAATTGTGACACATGGAATACATCATGTACCTCCCGGCATTTCTGCGGTAGCTCAGGTTAATCATTAACTTCTCTGTGACTCAAGATATTGAATGGTCTGACATATCTGGGTGCGAGCTTCCCTTTTGCTTGGAATTTTTCTAACTCCTTTGAGTGGTGTAACTCTGAGATACACATAATCCTTAGGTTTGAAGCTCAATTCCCTGCGACGATTGTCGGCATAACTCTTCTGCCTTGACTGAGCAATCTTCAGTCTTTCTCTGATCATGGCGATCTGTTCTTCCGCTTGCCAAAGAATATCCAGTCCAAAAACATGTCGTTCACCGGTCTCATTCGATTCGGCTGTGATGTTCGGCGGGATCGACTCTCTGAGGGCTTCAAATGGGGACATCTGTAAACTTGCCTGATAACTGTTGTTATAACTAAACTCAGTATAAGGCAAACACTTGTCCAATGATGTTGAATATGCTAGAGCACAAGCTCTCAACATATCCTCCAATATCTGATTAACCCTCTCCGTTTGACCATCTACGTTTGCGGTGATATTATCGTGCCCGAATTTTCCCGCAGTTCGGACACTCTGTGTATTCGTACTAGTCGAGGATCACGCTAGTACACCGGGATAAACAGTTGAAGTATCACAATCATACTGTGCGAAATTAATAATAAAAGTACTTCAAGCATAAATAATAACGAGTTACATGACCTTATGGTCACCTTACAATACTTACGCATGAAGCGATAAATATCATCGATATCAAGTTCATTCATGGAAGCAAAAGTAAAACAAGGAACCCTTCATAACCACGAACTCTTGAGTGCGGCTCAACCCTTAATCCTCCGGCCTTCGTGAACTCTCCATTCCAAGGCTTGCGGCTTCTTCTTCTTCGAGGTTTTTGTCGATGCAAGGGTGAGTATACAACATACTCAACAAGTCATGCACAATGCGGTTCTATTACTACATGCATGGCTTATTCCAAGAAAAGGCTTAATTGGTTATTTTGCATAAGCGGTTGTCGACGTCGGGATCGCCAACCGCAAGAAGTGAGGTAGGAGGTCAGGGCGTTACGGGACGGCGGCGTTTTACTCGAGCGGAGGAAGAGAATCGATCGCGAGGTGGTCGGACAAGCGACAACGAAGCAGCGGGACGAAGGTTTATCTTGGTTCGAGCCCTGTCAAGGTAATAGCTCTACTCGATCGCCTTGCGGTGATTCTTGTTATATGGGTGTCTGAGCAGTGTTTACAACTCAAGGCAATAGTGGTGAATCCTAGCTCGAGCTCTTTGTCTTGTTGTGTTGTGTTGGAGCTCATCGTCCTTGATCTTTATACTCCTTCACGCCCTTAGCGGCGGGAAGCGATCCTTGGAGCAGAGACTGCGTGCACCTTGAAATGGCGGCTAGCTGCCCCGAACTGCGCGCATAGTCATCGCGACCGCTCTCTGAAACTACCAATCAAGCGCTAGATCCGAAATCCTTGGGACGGGGCTTGATGAGACCGCTTTGAACCGGTCGCTGTGAGGTCGAGCTTCGGGCACAGCAGCTTTCGAGCGTCGGCGCCCATCCACGTCCAGGTCGTGGTCGGGGCCTTCGAGCATGGGGATCCATTGACCGCCGCATGGGTCAAGAGCTCCCGAGCCTCGTCGGCCAGACCCAGGCTCTAGGTGGGAGGAACCCTCGGGGCGACCTCGAGCCTTATTCTTCAGGACGAAAAAGACCTTCGTGGGTCTAGACTCCTTAGTCGAGTCGAGGCGGAGACCACAAAGCAAATCTTCGGCCTCGACACAGGCAACCTTGGGACTTGATGTTGAATGCAGGTGTGAGCAGTTGGCGTGCACTGGCGTCTCGACTCGGGCCTTAATTACACCCGTCAAATCACGGTTGGCACATCTTTTGAGCGCCGTGGGTAGGTTTTAAGTGCGTTTCGGTTCTTTGAGAATAGCATACACCGTTAGCCAAAGACCCTTGCCCTTGCGCCCTTTGTCTTCAAGCTTCCTCGCTAGAAACAAGGCCCTTTCTTTTCGCTCCCTCGACCAAGCGCTCTCTGACGCCATGACCAAGCTTGGAAGGAGCACCACAGTAAATCCATGAGAATGAAAAGAGCTTCGAGACCACAGGGGATAATAGACCCATTGACATGGCGGTTGCTGGCGGCGAGAGAACCTACGCCCTAGGGATAGCCAGAGATCGTTTGCATCGAGCATTACGCCCTCCTTGGGCTGCGGACCACAGGAGGCGAGTTCGTGTGGGCGTCCTCTCAAGCTGCGAAATAGAGCTCATCAATGCGGTACCAAATTCCGTCCTTCGCTCGCCATCTTTTCCCATCATGCGAGGATTCACAGAATTCTTCCCACCCCCTCATTGTTCTTCGCTACTACTCCCTCTTAGCTCAGGAAGGACCTGTTGTCGGATATCATGTACTTCCGAGCTCGACCAGACTCAAATGGTCCTTCTAGTCGCCCTTGGGACTCACTTGGTCCCCCAGGCCCGGCGGTGGTTTTACTGAAGAAAGGGAGACAGGGGCTCTGGCGTCGAGGGCCCCGTCCAGAAGAAGAGACCCCAGAGCGAAAGATGCGGAGGTCGGCGAGGAGGCCATTGCGCCATCCATATTTGCTAGCCTTAGCGGCCTCACCGGCGGGGCAATGCGCCCGTCGACTTCTTGCGGGCAAGGTGTCCCCTCTGCGGAAGAGGGCACCCGTTCTTCAGAGATTCTGGTAGCGGCGGCCCCCTCGTGAAGGCACGGCGAGGCAAGGCCTCGCCCTTGGAACTTACTGCTCGAAATCCATCCTCCGGTCTTTCTGGGCCCATGTTCTTACGGTGCCGAAGGAATCTGGGTCTCCGGCAGGATGTTGAAATGTTTGGGAAGGCGGCGCATGGATACACCCTTGCGACCGGTCCGGCGTATTCGTGCGGAAGGCGAGTAACCGCCCGATCTTGCCCTTGATTACTGTTTTTAGCGTGGGTCTTCGACCCGCAAAGATCTCGAGACCATCGGGGAGTTGTTCGACCTGACCGGGAGGATGCTCATTGCCGGTGGGGGCAAGACAACGAAAGGAAGAAAAGCCTCCCCGGCCGGGGAGCTAGCCGCGGAGGTGAAGAAACCTCATGTCAGTGGGGGGACCACGCCACGGTAAGGATCATACTGTTGAGCCCAGAGCTTGGTTCCGCGCTTTGCGGTTTGATGAGCCTTTCCTTCGCAGCCCGGCCTTGCGGCCCGCCCGCCGAGCCCTCGGGTACTTCCCCGGCTCCGGAGCCTCGAGCCGGGTCCCCTGTGTGGCCGAGGCGATCTGAGCGAGCTCGGACCTTGGGATCCCGGAGTCGTGGGGGCCAGCATAAGCAGCGCCCTCGGCACTGAGGCAACAAGACCTTCGACGACCCTCGGCGAGACGGAGGCTGGCGATCCAGGTAAACTCTTTGCATCCCGGGCCGCGCTATCCCCTTTCGCATCTTTCTGGCTTAGTGTATGCTTTTGATCGCAGACCGTGAGCATCCGAGCTCAAAACTTGCCCGTTTTGACGATGGCTGTTGTTCAGGGCGAGTCCGAGTCCGAGGAGGAAAATGCCTTGGCTGGTCGCGTCGCCTTCGCGCCAGCGGACTCCGTCAAAACCTGTTCGGCCGGTAAGTTCGACCCGGGGCCTCGATGATTCGGATGTCGAAGCCCGACTGCGACGGTAGCGGACCTCGACACGGCTGAGGCTCATGATCTGACCAGATTCTTGGCTCTCCGAACACCCTGCGGGGAGAAGCCCGAGCCTCGTGGGCGTGCTGAGGCAACACCCAGCTCCGGCCACGCCGCTCAGGTAGCCGAGTCCACGGCTCCTCCTTGCTGAAGGTGATCGGACCTCGAGGGCCCCGCGACCCGCCGAAGTGGCGCGTCGAACACCGGGCCGTGGCTTTCGTGCCCGTGGGAGGCGAGAATCCTGGCGGACCCGGCGCCAACCCCTGGGCAAGAGGCGGGTGGGGTCCGGCGTAAACCCAGGACTAATCTGCCGTCGTGCCTTCCACAGCTGTCGGCAGACCAAACTCCGGAGGAGGTGGCGGACGACCAGAGCCGCCCAGGTGATGATCAAGATCCGGCCAGCGCGCCGGTGGTGGTGGTCGACCTTGACTCTTGAGTGCGTCGGTCGGCGAGAGAGATCCCGCGATCGTATTGGCGGCGCGAGAATTCACTTGCTCGCTGGAAGGCCATCTCCATAAGGTAAGGGTCTTTCTGCGCATCTCGTAGCATGGTAGCTGTGATCCTTATTCCCTCACCTTGGACCTCCCTTTTAGTGTGAGGTGATCGATCATACCACCCAAGGGCTTCAAGGCCTTGAGAAACCTGTTGACGTCTTTGAGGGGCCTCTGGGCCTGTGATCGGCGCGAGCAGGCAGCGCCAGACTCAGAACAATCGAGGTCGGCGGGGAGCTCGGCGAGAGGCCGAGGAGCTTGGCGATTCGCCCGAACGATGAAGCGCAAAGTAGCCTGTGAGCGAGCTCGGCGGACGGGGAGCCTCGAGCGCGACTTACCTTTAAGGCCGTCGAGCAAACGCCTGTGCAGTGATCGGCCAAGGCGCTCAGTCAGCGGGCCAATCGAAGCCACAGAGAAGGCGGCTGCGAGGCGCCTCCCTCTACCGGGCGTCCCGAATCCGAGGCGAGGATCACGGAACTTCGAAGAAGCTCGGCCCGCGCCGACAAAGCGGTCGAGACAAGCGGGCTAAGGTCGAGCCTGGAGAAGGCTGCATGTGATGCAGTCTTCTTCCGAGCAAAGCGTCCTCCGAGCTCGAGGCGAGGTCTCGGAGCTTGAAGGGAGGCTTAGGCGTGCAAAAAAGCGACCCAGTCGATGACCCGGCTCAAGGCGAAGCAGCGGCCGCCTGCGGATGCCTCGCAATAGCCCTCGAGAACAGAGCGAGCTATCGGCCACGAGGACCAAAGTCGCGAGCTCGAGCAAGAAGCTTCGCCCATGAGATGGCCCGACACTGTAAGACTTGAAAAATCAAGGAATGTGCTTAGCGAAGCAGTTCGTTTTGGTGATCAAAGAAACCTCGTTCCTATAGTGATTTACGTGGTTTGGGGATCGTTGGACTCCTCTTTTTGCCGCTTTGTTAGCCATGCCCGTGTTCTTTGGAGTGGGTGTGCCGATAAGCGTAGCCTATACCCAGCCCGTTGGGCCGAGGTCGAGTGATCGTGCCTTGGGCACAAGGCGTAAAGGCAGACGAGGCGCGACACGCAAGTTGGAGGAAAAATTCGCAATGGCGAAGAACGAAGCGAACACCGTTAAGCGAGTTGTGTTATACGTCCTAAGCGACCATGAGCATGCTTTCGTCGTCCAAGCGGCGAGGTTAGTTGCTTTCGAGCAGGGCGCGAGGAGAGCTAGATTGCAAAGTGGTTAAACACTTTTAGCTTCGTCGTGAGGTGAACAAAAAAAAACCTGCATCACTTAGACTAGGAAGCGAGCGTCTTTGCGGTCGAGGTCATGTTCGAAAGGAAGAAAGAGACATCGAAAGAAAAAAGCAACACACATATGGAAGCGGTATAAAGGGAAAGGATGAAAGACCGACTTTTATTGAAATGTGAAACCGGAGATTACACACAAAATTTCGAAGGCGATCTATGTTCCACGAGCTAGAGAGCTCTACGCCATCGAACAGCTATTGGAGTAAGCCCGTGCGTCTGTTGAAAGCGACTCTATAGGGGCCCTCCACATGAGGATAACTTATTGGTCTTGGGCGAGCTCTGAATCCGCCGGGGCGGGTCCCCAACAAGGAGCCTCCTAGGTCGTCTACGGCCAGGGCGCATGTCTGCGAAGACTTGCGGTAGTCGTTGATCGTAGCGATGCTGCGACATCTTCTTCTTCTGCGAGGTAAGGTCGAGGGCCGTTCGTGCTCAATCGACATCAGTCGACCAAAGTGACCTGGCGAGCCAGCGTGACCTCGGGAGGCGGGGCGGCCGGTGCAGCAGTGGAAGGCGTGGACCACAATGGCTCGGCTTGTCGAAGTCTGAATAGACCATAGGGCGGTGGGAAGTTCGTCCACCGGGCCTTGCCCGTGTCGGTCGAGCTCATCTGCGACTCGTTTCTTGGCATACTGGATGATTTGCACATTGGCGCGTTCCATTGCTCCGTTGCTCTCAGGGGTGAGCCACGGTAAAGCATATTTTGATGCGAGTTCCTCGCAAAACTCTGGAACAACTCAGCTGGTAAAGCGTATGCCGTTGTCGGTGATAATTTTACGGAACCCCATACCTAGTGACCACGTTCAAGCGGAAAAACGAGCTGCCGCTCGGCCGTTATGGTCGAGACGGTTCAGCCTCTATCCACTTGGTGAAGGTGTCGGCAGCGGACGAACATAAACTTTTTCCCCGGTAGCGAGAAAGGGACGAGGATGTCGATCCCAGTCGAGAAGGGCCATGCGGCGGAATGATGCGGAAGCGTGGCGGGTTGGTGCGATTCCGCGTGGAATGCGAGCGGCGGTGCGGGCGATATCTCGGCGTCTGAGCGCATAGGGCCAATAGTACCCATACGGAAGGCCTTCCCGACCATTGTCCTATCTGACGAGTGTGCCCCACGAGGCTGAGTGAATGTCATGGGCAGTACTTACCCTCCTCCGTGGAGATGCCGTGTCGGGATCTGGGAAACATTATTCGTCTGTAAAGCTCTCCCTCGACAAGCGTGTCTGAGACTCGCCCGTAACAATCCGGCTCCTCTCGGCAGGTCGGGCGCGAGCAAGAAATTGTGGATGGCCTCGGCCGGGAGGATACCCTCGACCACGGCGACCATGGCCTTGGTGGAAATCGGCGGGGACGAGGCGTCTCGGGATGGCGTCGGGTGGGATGTAGTCGTCGGAGGCCGAGCTTGGAGAGGAAGTCTGCTTTGGAATTGTCCGCTGAGGATGTGCTGAGCTCAAGTTCTGGAACCATTTCTCCATCTTCGCGCACCTCGGCGAGTGCCGCCATCGAATCTCGAGCATTGGTAGTCCTTATTGAGCGGTTGATGGGTGAGAGTCACCCTTCACGACGGTGGCGCACCCAAATCCTTGCAAGCTCGTAAGCGGCGGGGAGGGCCGTATTCCGCCGTTGTTGGTGTTTGGAAAGCCAAAGCGAATTACATACCTCAATTTATCACCGGCGGGGTGAGGACAAATATCGGCCCGGCGCTTGAAGGACCTCGGCCGTCGAAGAACATGACCCAGGGCTTTTCTTCTTGACTGAAGCTTCGGGGCGAGGCTGCGACGTCTGCTCGACTCTACAGTCGGCGAGCACTTGCGACTTTATGGTCGTCGTGCCCCGCGACACGGGCGTCGAAACGCCGCCGATTCCATGGCCCTTAGCGATCCGTCCACAGCCCTCCGGGTTCCTCGGGATGTCCCGGCGGGGAAAACGCCGGGGCGACCACGAGTCGCTTGCTGAAAATAGTCTTGCGGAGCTTGTGCGAAGCCATGAGGAGAGCATATAACATCTTACATGTACTGTGGGTAGCGCTCCTTGGTCCGTGCAAGACCTCGTGACATAATAAATGGGTTCTTTGTTGAGACCCCGCTCGCCACGGAGGCGGCACTAACATCTTGAGGGTGGCGCGAGATATAGCGATAACTTCTCACCGGTTGCGGCGTTATGGGAGAATTGGGGGCGGCAGTGCGCCTTCGGATCGTCGAAGGATCGTTGGGCCTCTGGAGTCCACTCGAAGCCCCATGCTTGCGCAAGGTTTGGAAGAATGGGAGCCGCTTCGCCAGAACCTCGAGATGAACTTCTTGAGTGCGGCCATCTCTGGCGGTGAGGCTTGCACTGCTTGATTGAGGTCGGAGGTGCCATCTTCTCGATCGCCTCGATCTTCTCGGGTTTGGACCAACCCGAGCCCCGATCATGTGGCCAGAGCACCTTACGAGCCTTGCGCGCGAACACGCACTTCGGGGTTGAGCTTGATCTTATACTGTTCAGGTTGGCAAAGGTCTCCTCGAGGTCGCTGACGTGGTTACCCTCGGTAGGGCTCTTGGCGATGATGTCGTCCACGTAGACTTCAAGGTTTCGCTTTGATCTGCGGCTCGAAAGTCTTGGTCATCGATCGTTGAAAGGTGGCCCTGCATTACTTGTGAACCGAATGACATGGTCATATAGCAATAGGTGCCAAGCGGTGTGATGAAGGAAGTCTTGCTCTCGTCCTCGGCCGCCCGCTTGATCGGTGGTATCGAGTAAGCATCCAAGAAGCTCGACATCTTGGCATTCGCGGTGGAGTCGGCGATCTGGTCGATCTTGTGAGCGGGAAGTTGTCCTTGAGGCAAGCGAGGTTCAACCCGTATGGTGGCGCACATTCTCCACTTTCCTCCTTCTTACGCGACGATGGCCGGGTTGGCGACCACTCGGAGTAGTTAATCTCACGAATGAAGGCGGCCTTCAAGAGCTTATCAAGGTTCTCCTTGATGGCTGCGACCTTCTCCGGGAAAGCAGCGCAACCAGCGTCTGGTCGGGGCCGGGTCCACTTGCAACTTGTGCTCGTCGCTTCTCTCGGGGCGCTTGAGCATGTCGCGGGCTCCCAAGCAAATATGCCCTTGTTGGCGCGAAGAAAAGTGACGAGCTCGAGTTCTATTTGGAACTCAACCCGCCCGTGGCGATGGGCCTTTTGGCAGGTCACTCTCATCGGCGATCGGCCGCCGTTGCCCATTGGATGGATACCGCCTACTGCGGCGTTCTTTGTAAATCGCCTCGGTCCGGTGGGGCGACATGCGGCGAGACCAAGGCCTTGGTTTCGCACCATGTGCGCTGCGAGTCGCCTCGCCGCAGTGATGACACGTTGGGACAGCGACTTCATGCAGCAGATGGCCATAGTGGTTGGTACCATGAACTTGACCGAGGCTGGCGTCCAAGAATGGCGTTATGAGGAGGTCACCCTCGACCACCTCGAAAGTGATCAACTCGGTGCGAAGTTATGCGAGCCGCCCGAAGGTGACGGGCAAGACGACACGCCCCAAGGGGTGGTCGAGCTCGAGGACTATCTAGAAGAATGGTATGCGATGCTCTTGACCTTTGGTGAGAATCTGCATCCGGTCAGTGCTCTGCGCAACAAGTTAAGAAGGCTGCGCCATCGACCATGACCACGACCGACCGTGGTGTTGCTTATGGTCGGGGTCACGACCAAAGCGATCTTGAGATCTCGGGCCATACAGGAAGCGCGTCCTCTGGAGAGAAGGTGATGGTGGCCCGACCCACTTGCGAGGGCTGCTCGAGGCTTCGGTGGCGACACTGGTAGATGGTCCGTCTGGCCCTTGACCTCGCGCTGATGCGGTAGGCCGGCGAGCCACCGAAGATAGCGTCGATCCGGCGCTCGCCTCTTGGAACTCCAAATCAAGGTCGTCGTGCACAGCGCGGCATTCACCGTCGGTGGTGCGTCATCCTCCGGAACACGGGCATCTCACCCGCCCATCGTAGAAGCGTCCGACTTATTCGCCAAGCCTGCAGTGTCCGCGGTCGTGGTCGGACGCCCGATGGAGCAGGCGAACTTTGATTCGTCATATCCGCGCGTCCCTCGGTCTCTCATGGCGGCGTCGGCCCCGTCGAGGATCGGCACGTTAGCCCTCTGGCTGGTTTCTTGCTGGTGTGAGGTCGGTGTCGACCTTGGCGAGCTTAGAGTCCTCGAGCTCGGCCTCGGACCTCGAGGACCTCGCGGCCATCCATCATGAGGCGATCACCGCGGTAGCCCCCGCCCTGCGATCGGCTTTTCGCTTTTGGAGGAGGTGCCTTGGTGGCGCCCTGGAATTGGATGGGCGGCCTCTGTTTGGTTCGAGCCAAGCTTACCTTGGTCGTGGTCGCGTTCAGTGGACGGCATCGTCGCGTCGCGTCTGCCGTTCCGCCATCGCGGAAGAGTTTGTTAATGGCGAGCCTCGGCGTGATCTCGAGTCCTCGGTGAGGCGTCGATCCACGGACCCGAACTTGAAGGCCTTGATGGCGGCCTCGTCGAAATGCTCGGGATCGGGTTCCTTGTGCGGATGAATCGCCGCACAAAATCATGCGATGGCTCGTTCTTCCCACTGGATGACCACGATCCGGTCTTTCTCTGCCCGACGCTCGTAACAACTCTGGAAGTTAGGCGAAGCGTTCTGGATCTGGCGCCACGACACGAAGGAACCGAGCTTACGGTTAAAAAGCAGTCCTAGCGGCCCGTCTAGAAACGATCGGAGATAGTTTGCCATTCTGAGCTCATCCTCCGTAGCGGAGATAGCGGTCGAATAGATGGGCAGGAACTTCGTCGGGGTTCTTGGTCCCGTCAGCGCTTCGATCGTAGCGGGCTTGAACCGGCAGCGGCCACCCGTCTGCGACGAAGGCCGTCGGTCGCCATCTGCCCGTAGGCGGAACAGTGCACGCCGGTCATGGTCATCGCCGGCGAGATCCATTTCTTCTGCCGGACTTCGAATCGAGGCTCCTCGGCGCCCGACCTCTGGCGGGAAACGACCATGGTGCGAACACGGGAATCACCGGTTAGTAGCGTAGGTGGTCTGGACCTGCGGCGCTGGCGGAACGTCCGGGAGTGATCTGCTGAATCTGCTTTGCCGGTCGACTTCGGGCGGCTCGGCTCGAGCTGAGTCTGGTTGGCGCGGTGCCGTGGGACGCCGGCGCATGTCGCGTCGGACCCTCGTCGAGAACTTCTTTGCTCGAGGCTAACTCCAGCGCGAGAGATGTCAAGCGGGTGGCGAAGTGTTATCGTTGCTTCTCGGGAGCGGGTCCCCGAGTGTTGACCGGTCTGCGGAGGTTCGACCTCGATCGCGGCCCGTCGAGCTCTTCGGCGGGGCGGCCAAAAGAAACTCCGACCTCGCCCTATCGGGGTCGGCCATGACGGCGATAAGCGGCGGGCGCTCCCGGTAGGAGGAGAACAGGCGGCCGAAGGCGTCTTGGCCTTCTCACTGGCCTCCGCGGTCTGCGATTATGGCTTAGTTGATGGCAACTTTGCACCATCCGACAGCGTCTTGAGTCTGCGGATCACGATCCTCATAACCCCTCGGCGCCTTGACCGCCCGCCACGAGCGTGCGCTCGGCGGCGGCGGCGTGAAACGAGGACCGCGGTCGGTCGCGTGCACGAGAACATCCATCGATGAAAGGCGCCATGCTCCGAGATCTGGTGCCGTTCTGCGAAGAGCAAAACAATCGGCCCCACGGTGGCGCCAGCGTCGACGATCGGGATGCGCCAACCGCAAGAAGTGAGTAGGGGTCGGGGCGTTCACGGGACGGCGGCGTTTTACTCGAGCGGAGAAGAAGAATCGGTCGCGAAGGTGGTGAACAAGAGCGACGAGCAGCGGAGGCGAGTTTATCTTGGTTGAGCCTGTCAAGGTAATAGCTCTCTCCGATGCGCCTTGCGGCGGTGATTCTTGTTATATGGGTGTCTGAGCAGTGTTTACAACTCAAGGCAATAGTGGTGAATCCTAGCTCGAGTGCTTGTGTGTGCTTGTTGTGTTGTGTTGGAGCTCATCGTCCTTGATCTTTATACTCCTTCCGCCCAAGCGGCCAGGCGATCCTTGAGCAGAACTGCGTGCACCTTGAAATTTGGCAGCAAGCGCCCGAACTTGCGCCAGCACTTAGTCATCCCGACCGCTCTCTGAAGCGCCGATCAAACGCTAGATCCGAAATCCTTGGGCGGACGGGGCTTGATGAGACCGCCCGAACCGAGTCGCGAGTCGAGCTCGGGCACACAGCGCTTCGAGTCGGCGCCCGATCTGCGTCAGTGCGTGGTCGGGGCCTTCCGAGCATGGGGATCCGTTGACCGCCGCCGTGGGTCAAGGAGCTCCAGAACCTCGTCGTGACATTTATCTTAAGCAGGTAATCCTATTAGATTAAGCGATAAAATCAATATTATTAATAATTAATTTCTCAATTCTTTTTCTCAAAGGTTTTGGCACCTGACCCTAATTTGATTCCTTTGGCACAGACCACCCAATCCACATCTTTTATTTTTAAATCTAACCCTTATTTGTAATCACCGAGCAATGTCGATTACATGACACGGCTATTCGAATATATTCACACACACACACTCTGCAGAGGTTGTACACTTTACCCACAGGATCGATCGCTCACCACACGGTGATTGATTGCAACAAAGTCTTTGAGAGACTAACACTTAGCGATGATCCTCTCGATGTGCCTTCCTAACACTTCCCTCACAGAGCCAAAGCTTAGAACGAGCACATACCGTTAGATGGGTACCAAGCACTTAACATAGATACGCTCCCCAAGCGGTTACACCTTTGTGTAGCTTGTCACCCAGTATCAAAGGAAAGATATTAGAAACCTACTCAACTAGGCCCGTCCATTCCGGACAAGTGGTTGTACACGGAACTCGGCTCAAAGGCTCGCAAGGTTAAGTCCTTAGCTGTCACGGGCAAGACAACCATAAATTCTCGGCACCTGACCTTTCATACATCCGCGCCACCACAGGCCCACATGCAAGCCATCCTGCCACTGCCCGGTCCAAAACATTTCCCACCCAGCGTTACATTTAAGCAACACATGCCATTGTCACATCAATTCACGAATAGCACCACACGGTTACTATTCCAATTCCAACACATGACATTATTGCACTTTTTACAAAAATCGTTCCATACTTGTTTAGTCGATATTGATGTACCATTTAAAGACATTCAGCGCATACAAGCGAGGCTAGCGACTAATCACTGTCTAGCCTCCCGTGTTGGCATCATATTAGCATCCAACATGTTAAACATCTTAGGGTGGACAAGGATTTCAGGGCATATAAACATTATAATCAAGGTGGCATAAACAAGTTTGGCTTTTAACTACCATTTCCCATTTAATTAATAGTTTTCATACTCAACATAGCATGCAATATGGAAAGCAAAATATAGTTGGGAAAACTAGGGGCAACATGGTCAAAGCATGACCTGCCTTCAAACAGCGATTGGTTCTGGTCGAAGCTCTGCGATCGGTCTTCAAATTCCCTTGGTGAAATCCGAAGCAACTTCGGGGTCTATCTTTACAAGCAAGCATACAATAAACACTCATAACAGATAGCAAGATAAATTCTAAAAATAAAATAAAAATCACCAATAAATAGTTCACATTTTTACAAATTTTTGGGCACTGGAATCACCCAAATCCGAGTTGAAATGCAAAAGTTATAGCGTTTTCAAGTTTGCTGAAATTCAAATAAATATATAACCGAATTTCTTTATTTAATTTCCTACTGAAAATCCGGATTTAATCTCTCGGCGACCGTGTCGGCACCGAAGCCTCCGTCACTCTTGGTCAGCGACCGTGGGCGGATAGCGTCATCTTGGCGTCGGCCTGACCGGCGGCTCACCTATTGACAAGTGGGCGGTGAGCGATACTGACCACTCGGCGGCCCGACCGCGGCGGAGAAACATCCGACCACGCGGCGCATTTAATCGACATTGGATTGAATCAGCGGTCGATCGATACCGGCGAAACACTATTGCCAAGCCTCGTGGCCTCATTCTTTGCGATCGGATGGAAATCTAACGGCTCAACTATCTGGCGGTTCACTATTCATCGCCAGCGTGGCTCTACGAGCCTTACGATCAAGATCCTACGGACGGATCTAATCCTCTGCTTCACTATTGAATCAAGCGGCGATTCGTGGCCTCACCTCGTGCGTCCGATGAAGATCCGGCAATTTCTTTGAAGCTTCGCGGCGTCGAGGAAAGCGGCGATGCTTGTCGTTGAGTTGAGGAAGACGATCTGCGATCGGCGGCGTTCTCGAGCTTCTCGGTCGAATGGAGTAACCACAGACGGCCGGGACTCAAGGACTTCGGAGCTGGTCTCAAGTCTGTGGCCGGGCGGCAGCGAAGAAAAACCAGGCGGAGGAGTAGCTACTGGCGAGCTCCGGGAGAGCTCTGGAGCGAGCGCGCGAGAGTTGAGGCGAAATGGCGGGGTGGAGTCTTGAGCCGCGGTGATATACTCTACTCGCTCGGACATGCCTCGGATACGCGCACAATCTCGACAAAATCACGGCGACCAGCGGCGGCGGTGGTGATCACGCTCTCTCCAGGAAGTCGTCGGTCCGTCACCCGTCCGTCGAGATCCGGCGGTGGAGATTAAATCCCCATTTAATGAGCGGTATTTATCGCGTCAAGCCGATCAAGATCAACGGCGGAGAATGGGCGACGATTAGGGTTTCGAGGCGAAACCGCAGTGTTGGGCCTACCCATCATAGCTAAGGAATAATCCGGGTTTTATCAATAAAAATAATTCCAGTAATTCAAAGTAATTATTTAGGGCACTAAAAATACCCGAAAAATTCTAGAAAAATTCCAAAAAATATTTCAGAGCATTTTGAGCCTAAGAAAAATATTTTCATTTATTTTTGATAAATACTCTTTCTGATATTAATTAATCTAGAGAAGAATATTTCAAATAAATGTTAATTAAATCCAATAAATCCCAGAAAAATTAGATAAATTCAATTAAATGGAATTAAATGCAAATAAATGTTTATTAATTCATAAAAATTTCAAATAACCCCAAAATTAAAATCGGGCCGAAATTCGGGACGTTACAGATATGCAGTGCTAAAATTTAAACGGGTCCCCATTGCCTCGTGTAGCTTACCCTAAAATCTTGAGGTAAACTGAGTACCTCTATCCAACACTATCTTCTTTGGTACTCCATGTAAACAAACAATCCTTGCCATGTATAGTTCTGCTAACCGGTCTCCTGAATAAGTAGTCTTTATTGGTATGAAATGAGCAACCTTAGTTAATCGGTCCACTATAACCCATATGGAATCATACCCACTTTGAGTTCTAGGTAAACCAGTTATGAAGTCCATACCGACCTCTTCCCATTTCCACTCAGGTATTTTCAAGGGTTGTAGCAGTCCTGCTGGCCTTTGATGCATAGCTTTAACTCTTTGACATATGTCGCATAATGCAACATATTCAGCAACCTCTCGCTTCATGCTTGGCCACCAGAATCTTTCCTTCAGATCTTGATACATTTTTGCACTCCCTGGATGGATTGAATATTTGGAGTCATGGGCTTCCTCCAAAATTAACTGTTTTAACTCCTTTTTGTTTGGCACACAGATGCGTCCCTTAAACCACATCGTGCCTTGTCCATCCAGCTTGAAATCTTTGGCCTTGCCCTCATCCATCTTGGGCTTGATCCTCTTTATTTTGTTGTCATCCTTTTGCCCTTCCCTAATCTGACCTTCCAGGGTAGGTTTCACTTCCAAGGTAGCCAAAAATCCTTCTGGCACCACTTCCAACCTCAATCTTTGGAGATCCTTACACAACTCAACCTGACTTGACTCCAACAACATGTTCACACTGTGGCTCTTCCTGCTCAAGGCGTCAGCCACAATGTTGGCTTTAACAGGATGGTAATGGATTCCAACATTGTAGTCTTTAATCAACTCTAGCCACCTTCTCTGTCTCATATTTAAATAAGCTTGTGTGAAGATGTATTTGAGGCTCTTATGATCTGTATACACTTCACATCTATTCCCGATGACATAGTGACGCCATATTTTCAGGGCATGCACTACAGCAGCCAATTCTAAGTCATGCGTCGAATAATTCTCCTCATGTGGCCTTAACTGCCTTGATGCGTATGCCACTACCTTTCTGTTTTGCATCAATATGCATCCTAATCCCTGACGCGATGCATCACAGTAAATGTCAAAGCTTTGATGAACGTCCGGTAAAACTACTACCGGTGTTGTCGTCAACCGTTTCTTCAATTCTTGGAAACTCTTTTCACATTCCGGTGTCCAAAGAAATTTCTTTTCCTTTTTCAACAATTGCGTAAGGGGTCTCGTAATTGTCAAGAATCTTTCAATAAAACGACGGTAATATCCCGCCATTCTAAGGAAACTACAGATTTGAGTCACCGTCTTCGGTTGTTCCCAATGTAGTACTGCCTCTACTTTCTTTGGATCTACTGCAACTCCTTCCGCAGTCTTTATGTGTCCAAAAAATTCAACCTTATTCTTCCAAAAATCACATTTGCTAAATTTAGCAAACAACTGTTCTCTCAACTTCTTAAGGACTAGCCTTAAATGCTCGGCGTGTTCTTCCTTCATCTTGGAGTAGACAAGGATATCATCTATAAACACGACAACGAACTTATCCAAGTATTCCATGAAAACCTTATTCATCAGGTTCATGAAATACGCTGGTGCATTCGTCAAACCAAAGGACATAACTATGAACTCATAATGCCCATATCTTGATGAGAATGCAGTCTTCAGTATATCCTCTGATCGGATCTTCAACTGATGATACCCTGATCGAAGGTCGATCTTGGAGAAGACTCTTGCTCCTCTCAACTGGTCAAAGAGGTCATCGATTCTGGGTAACGGATACTTATTCTTTATCGTCACATCGTTAAGTGCACGATAGTCTATACACATCCTAAAACTCCCGTCCTTCTTCTTGACGAACAAGACAGGTGCTCTGTCGTGCCCCGAATTTTCACGGATTCGGACACTCTGTGTATTCCGTACTAGTCGAGGATCACGCTAGTACACACAGGATAAACAGGTTGAAGTACCACAATCACACGCAGCGGAATTAATAATAAAGTACTTCAAGCATAAATAATAACGAGTTACATGACCTTATGGTCACCTTACAATACTTCGCCGTGCAGGGCGATAAATATCATCAGTATCAAGTTCATTCAGCGGAAGCAAAAGTAAAACAAGGAACCCTTCATAACCACAGGCTACTGAGTGCGGCTCAACCCTTAATCCTCCTGGCCTTCGTCAAACTCTCCATTCCAAGCTGGCACGGCTTCTTCTTCTTCTGAGGTTTTTGTCGATGCAAGGGTGAGTATACAACATACTCAACAAGTCATGCACAATGCAGTTCTATTACTACATGCATGGCTTATTCCAAGGAAAGGCTTAATTGGTTATTTTGCATAAAGCGACATTTATCTTAAGCGAAATCCTATTAGATTAAAAGCGATAAAATCAATATTATTAATAATTAATTTCTCAATTCTTTTCTCAAAGGTTTTGGCACCTGACCCTAATTTGATTCCTTTGGCACCTGACCACCCAATCCACATCTTTTATTTTTAAAATCTAACCCTTATTTGTAATCATAGAGCAATGTCGATCTGCGGACACGGCTATTGAATAGATTCACACACACACTCTGCGAGAGGTGTACACTTTACCCACGAGGATCTGATCGCTCACCACACAGTGATTGATTGCAACAAAGTCTTTGAGAGACTAACACTTAGCGATGATCCTCTCGATGTGCCTTCCTAACACTTCCCTCACAGAGGCCAAAGCTTAGAAACAGGCACATACCATTAGATGGGTACCAAGCAGCGCACAGTGCGCTCCCCAACGATTACACCTTTGTGTAAGCTGTCACCCCGAGTATCAAAGGAAAGATATTAGAAACCTACTCAACTAGGCCCGTCCCATTCGAACAAGTGGTTGTACAGGAACTCATCTCAAAGGCTAGCAAGGTTAAGTCCTTAAGCATGCTGGGGCAAGACAACCATAAATTCTCGGCACCTGACCTTTCATACATCCATTGCCACACAGGCCCACACACGCAAGCCATCCACGCCACTTGCCCCGGTCCAAAACATTTCCCACCCCTCGTTACATTTAAGCAACACATGCCATTGTCCACATCAATTCACGAATAGCACCACACAGGTTACTATTCCAATTCCAACACATGACATTATTGCACTTTTACAAAAATGCGTTCCATACTTGTTTAGTCAGTATTGATGTACCATTTAAAAGACATTCAGCGCATACAAGCAGGCTAAGCGACTAATCACGGTCTAGCCTCCCGTGTTGGCATCATATTTGTGAGATCATGTGATGAAAAATTGGTTGAATGGTGAAATTGGCATTGTAAAGTGATTTTGGTTATGGCATGTGTGGTGCTTGTGCATGTGCTATGTTGAGATGATTATCATCTTTGGTGATAGCATGATGGAGTGCACTCATGTGAGTGGTTGCATGGGTTGTTTTTAGGCAAGTGGTGGACTTGTGCTCAAATGTTCATTTGATTATCTTTGGGGATAGCATAATGGTTTTGCTTAATGCAATGCACTCGTGTGAGTGGTTGCATGGATTAATCTTGAGTCAAGTCGTGGACTTGTGCTCGAGACCGTTGTTTGTTACTTCATGTGCGAGTGTTGCTCGAGGCGACGTGGTCGATGGCGGGACGAAACTAGGTTCATGGAGGCGAGGTTGAGACTAGGTTCGAGGAGGAATCGAGGTCTTGGTGGTCAAGAATGTCATGCGGGGCGTTAGGGCTAGAGAACATGCATATGAAGCTGGTTAGTCACGTATGTGCGGCGGTGGGGGCGATCATGCGTGCAAAGTTTTGGTTTTGGCCATGTTGGGCCAAGTTGAGATAGATACGAACTCTTTCCATATTGGAAGTGGAGTTGTATTCAATCTCTCTGTTCTTGCATGCGTGCAAGAGTTGTTTTTGGCCACGTTGGGCCAAGTTGAGAAAGATACGGACTCTTTCCATGTTGGAAGTGGAGTCGTAGTCAATCTCTGTAAATTTGCTCTGTATAAATAGAGGGAGGTGTCCTCTGTTTATATGGAGAGCGAGCGTTCAGGTTTTAGGGTTGTACTCTTGTGTTGGAGTACTTTAGACAAAAGAAATAAAGATCAATCTTCCAGAAAGCTAGTTGTTCTTTTGTGCATGTATGCATAAGATTGATCCGTGGCAACTGAAGCCCTCGCTTGAAGTTTTGTTCATCACAGCAGTCACGGAGTTCATCACGGAGTTCGGTTCTTTGCAAAGGTATCATCTTGCAAAGGTAATATATTTTGATCCGTAAATCCGATTGGATTGATTCTTGTTGGGTTTGATTCATTATTGAATCTAATTTCTACAGTTCAAATTTCACATCAATCCAACGGTTAGATCTTCTGTAATTTGTGGTCGTCCAGATTGATGTCCTGCTCGCCCGACTGCTCGTGTGGTCGCCCGGATTCAGTCATCTTGCGAAGGACATAACTTTAGATCCGTACATCCGATTGACCTGATTCTTTTTGTGTTAGCTGTGGAATTGAGTCTAGTTTCTACAGTTAAAATTTCACATCAATCCAACGGCTGGATCTTCCGTAATTACTATTTTAGTAGACATATATCAGTCTACTCGCCCA
This sequence comes from Guadua angustifolia, assembly GCA_036346375.1. Classification (NCBI taxonomy): domain Eukaryota; kingdom Viridiplantae; phylum Streptophyta; class Magnoliopsida; order Poales; family Poaceae; genus Guadua; species Guadua angustifolia. The sequence goes on along the minus strand of JAYEVE010000073.1, from coordinate 204,385 downwards.
GAAGCTTCTGTAGCGTGGTCGCTTAGCAGTGTCGTGGTCGCCCAGCAGTGCAGCGTGGTCGCCCAACCTGTCGTCTGCTCGCCCAAGTGCCCAAACTGGTCACCAGTGTCCTCTTGCTCGCAAGTGCCCAAACAGTGCGCCCGGTGTCCCTCTTTGCTCGCCCAGGTGATCTCTTGGTCGCCCAAGTGCCCAAGCGGTGCGCCAGTGTCCTCTTGAGTGCCCGGTGAGTCTCTTGGTCTCCCAACCCGTAACTGGTCTTCCATCTTTGTAACTTTGGTCTTCTAACCGTGGCTGGTCGTCAAGCAATTTGAGTTTAAATTGGGGTGTTTAAAAGATCGAAAATTTGATTTTAGCTTCATAATCATTCACCCCCCTCGATTGCTACATTAGTATATTTCGATCCTACAAGTGGTATCGGGCGAGGTTTTCTAATTAATCTTAGCGGTGATTAGAAAGCGTAGCGATGGATAGGTATTCGACAAAACCTTGTGTTTTCGATGGTGTTGATTTTCGGTTTTGGAAAGCAAAGATGGAGGCATATATTCAAGCTCGGGGTTTTGCAATTTGGGAAAAGGTCTACAAGTGATATCGAGGCGAGGTTTTCTAATTAATCTTAGCGGTGATTAGAAACGCGTAGCGATGGATAGGTATTCGACAAAACCTTGTGTTTTCGATGGTGTTGATTTTCGGTTTTGGAAAGCAAAGATGGAGGCATATATTCAAGCTCGGGGTTTTGCAATTTGGGAAAAGGTCTACAAGCCATACAATGTTCACGAGAATGATGCGATCAATGACACTGTCGAGCACATGTTGAAACAAACTGACAAAGCAAGAATTTGATCATCAAGGACTAGGAAGAAGTGATTTTGATCGGTGATTCATCTCAAGTCGCATATGAGGTATGGAAATCTCTTTGTGATTATCATGAAGGTTCTAACACTTGTCAAAGAGGTTAGACAAGATATTTATAAGAAAGAATACATGCGATTTGAGATGAAACACGGTGAGTCTCTAGATGATTTCTTTGCGGTTCAATAAAATTCTTAGCAATTTCGTCTTTGTTGGAGTTTTCTTTGATGAGGCTACAAATGCTAGACAATTGCTTGGTGCATTAGACATGTCTATTTGGGAGATGAAAGTTACATCTATTAGAGAATCCTTGTCATGAGTACACTTACTTTGGATGTTCTGTTCTCTAAATTAAAAACTCATGAAATTTGGATGTTCTTGCTAGGAAGGCGATCATAAATCAATTGCCTTGACCTCCCAATCTAGCATGTCTCGAATAATACTTCTTCAAGCTTTGCTTTGTCCTCTTTGTCTTCACTAAGCGATGAGCAGTTGAAGAGTTTCTGAAGAAGATTTGGCTTTACTCTCTTCTCGGTTTAACAAAGCTTTGCGAGAATGTGAGAATGAGAAAGAGAGTTGGTGGTGGCCCTCCAAGATGCTATGAGTGTGGTGACCTCAATCACATTAGATCAAATTGTCCTAAGCTTGCGGGTAAAACATCAAGGGAGGAGAAGGACAACGGAAAGAAAAGAAAAGAAGAAGTTTTCACCAAGTGACGGAAAGAAAAAAGCTTCATCAACAAAAGGTTGTTCATCGGGTTCTTTCGCTCTTGAACAAGTGAACTTAAGTGATGTGGATTCGGAGAGCGGCGAGGATGACACAATAGTTCAAGCAAGCATGATTTGACAGGATTATGTCTCATGGCTAGAAGTGATGGAAGCTTCACAGGGATGATCATGGCGACGACTTCAATGAGGTAGATCCTTCTTCACGATGATTTAGCTATTCTTTGTTGCTCGTCTTGGAAAATTGCTTAACAAGCGTGACAAGAAAATTAAGAAATATGATGTTCTTGTGGAATCTTTGCATCTTTGAAATTGCTAGACTTAAATCTTTGATTCTGATGATGATACTTGCAAATCATGTGACTTAATCTCTGATGAGCTTCTTGTGCTAGGAAAGAACATGTTTCTTTGTTAGAACAAGTCAATCTTGAAAAGAAAGAAAATGAGAAACATGTTAAAAATGCTAGCTGTTCAACTGTTGATTTGCATGATACAACTCATTGTTCTAAATGTGCTATACTGGAATTGAAGTTGCATGATGCAAATGCTAGGGTTTCTCAAATGACAGATGCTATGCTCACTCATGAAGTTCTCTCATGCTCAACTTATGCATAAGCGAGAAAGGAAAAGTGGGCGTTCCATGTAATAAGCTGTTTAACTCTTGCTCGAAAGGTTGATTACTTGGAAAAATCTTTAGAACGGTTCACTATTGGAAAGAAAAACCTAAACATGATTCTGGATCAGTCAAGAGTTAGTACTCATCACAAAGGTTTAGGTTTTGATTCTTATGCTCATCATAAATTGCATGCTCCTACTGTTGTTAAGACACTTGAAAGTGGAAAATTTGAGATTGTCAATGAGCCTAAGAAAACTGTTTTCAAGTCTGCTGGTGTGTTATCTTCTACTATGATGAATGCAAATGCTATTTCTGTTTCTAAAGCTAAACATCATGTTAAGTATACTTGCACTCATTGTGGTAGAGATGGACACCTAGTAGATTTTTGCTTTAGACTAGCCAAACAGCAAAAGAAAGAGAAAACTAAGGCTAGATCTAATTTCAGGAAGGCACATTTCACTCCTCATTTTGTGCCTAGGGTGATTCAAACACCTTCTGTTGCAAGAAACACGGAAAGAGCAAATCTGATTTTGTGAACAAATGTACTCGTGTTGTGCCTACTAAATCGTGTGTCTCGATCTTTGGATTCCTAAATGTTTTATTTCTAACTTGATCTTGAGGCCTCGACACTACTTTATGTAGGCTTCTCGCGCGAGGAAGGAGAACATTTGGCTAGTTGATTAGGATGCTCCGCCACATGTCCGGTGATAAAATTGGTTCTCCTCCTCACTCGTGCATCTCGTCTTTGAAAGTGTTACTTTTGGAGATGCATCTTCTACTCCTGTTGTGGCAAAAGGTACAGTAAAGGTAAGTGACAAGTTTATATTCAAGGATGTGGCTCTTGTTGAAAACTTGAAATACAACTTGTTGTCTGTTTCTCAAATGATTGATGAGGATCTTGAAGTATGCTTTAAGAAAAATGAATGCAAAGTTTTAGATACTTCAGGAGACCTTGTATTCAGGATTTCACACTTTGGAAAAGTTTTTAAAGCTGATTTTGATGTGTCACTTTCTTCTAAGCATAGGTGTCTAGTTGCCAATGTTTCAAAAGATTTATTCTTCTGACATCGTAGACTTGGTCACGTTGGTTTTGATCATCTAACTCGTGTTAGTGGTTTAGATCTCATTCGTGGCTTGCCTAAGCTTAATGGTGATAGCGATTTAGTATGCTCTTCTTGTAAACATGGTAAGATGACTGCAGGTTCTCATCTACCTCTTACCATGGTGATGACAAACTCTCCAGGACAGCTACTACATCTTGACACGGTTGGACCTTCTCGAGTTCAATCCTTTGGAGGCAAATGGTATGTCTTGGTCATTGTTGATGATTATTCTAGATACTCTTGGGTTTATTTTATGGTATCTAAAGATGAGGCTTTTAGTCACTTTAGAAGTCTTGTTACTAGATTATCTGTTGATCACCGGGAGCACTTAGAGCTATTAGAAGTGATAATGGGCCCGAATTCAAGAATTCTTCTTTTGATCACTTTTGTATTGAAAAAGGTATTGATCATCAATATTCTTCACCTAGAGTGCCTCAACGAGAATGGTGTAGTTGAAAGGAAAAACAGAACCTTGGTTGAGATGGCTAGAACTATGCTAGATGAACATCACACTCCTAGGAAGTTTTGAAATGAAGCAATCTCAACTGCATGCTATATTTCCAATAGAGTGTTTTTGAGATCGAAGCTAGGTAAAACTCCTTATGAGCTTCGTTTTGGTCATAGGCCTAGTGTATCTCATTTGAGTTTTTGGATGTAAATGTTTTGTCTTGAAATCTGAAAATCTTGATAAATTTGAAGCTAGAAACAGCGATGGCATCTTTCTTGGATATCCTGCTCATACACGTGGTTATCGTGCACTTGTTTTGGAGACTAACAAAATTGTAGAAACACAGTGAAATCACTTTCGATGAGGCTAGTCCGAGGCACTAGTCCAATTGATCACGAGAGCAGTGCATATGTTCATGGGAGAGTATTTTTGTTGATGATGATGATGATGTTGAGGATGAAGTGTTAATTCCTATTGCACAACCAGGTTTGTACCTCTTCGGCACCTACCACTACATCACCTACATGAGCATCCTCAAGCAACAACATCTTACTGTACATCTTTGAAAGCGAAGAAGAAGAAGGAGAAGGTTCGAAGCTCTGACTCCTTTGCACATTCAAAGAAGACATCCACAGAACAAATGATAGGAGATTTAAATGAGAGAGTCACTCGAGCCAGGTTTATTGCTCTGATTCTCATGCTCACTCTGCTTTTGTGGCTTCTTTTGAACCCAAAGATATATCTCATGCATTAAGCGCGAATCTTGGATCAATGCCATGCATGAGGAATTAGAAAATTTTGGCGTAACAAAGTTTGGAAGCTTGTTCCACCTCCTCTGATTTTAATATAATTGGAACTAGATGGGTTTTCAAAAATAAACAAAGTGAGGATGGTGTTGTTGTCGGGAATAAAGCTAGATTGGTTGCTCAAGGATTTACTCAAGTTGAAGGTTTAGATTTTGATGAAACCTTTGCTCTGTTGCTAGAATTGAAGCCATTAGAATTCTTTTAGCATTTCTTTGCATCTAAAGGTTTTAGATTGTATCAAATAGATGTGAAAAGTGCTTTTCTAAATGGCTATATTAATGAAAAGTATATGTTAAGCAACCTCACGGTTTGAAAATTCCAAATTTCTGATCATGTGTTCAAATTGTCCAAAGCCTTGTATGGATTAAAACAAGCCCCTAGAGCATGGTATGATAGGCTAAAACCTTTTTACTTGAAAAGGGGTTTACAATGGGAAAGGTTGACAAAACTCTCTTTTTACTCAAGCAAGGCAATGATCAATTATTAGTCGGTTTATGTTGATGATATTATCTTTGGTGGTTTCTCTCATGTTTTAGTGTCTAAGTTTTGAAACCATGAGAAAGGAATTTGAGATGAGCATGATGGGTGAGTTGACTTACTTTTTGGGACTGCAAGTTAAACAAGCGAAGGAAGGTACCTTTGTTCATCAAAGTAAATACACAAAAGATTTGCTTAAATAACTTTGGAATGGAAGCGCAAACCGATCATGACACCCATGGGAGGCACTTGCACACTTGATCCGGATGAAGATGGTGAGATTGTTGATCAAAAGGAGTATAGAAGCATGATAGGCTCTCTGTTATATCTAACGCATCAAGGCGGGATATTCAATTTCTTGTGTGCTTGTGTGCTCGTTTTCAAGCTTCTCCGTGTTTCACATCAACAAAATTTCAGCGGATCTTCAGGTATCTCCATGGCACTCAAAATTTTGGCATATGGCTTTCTGCTTCCTCATGCATTAGTTTAAGAGCTTTCTCTGATGCTAACTTTGGAGGTTGTAGAATTGATAGAAAAAGCACATCTGGCTCATGTCTTTTCTTGGGTAATTCACTCATTGCATGGTCATCTAGAAAACAATCTTCTGTTGCACAATCAACTGCTGAATCTGAATATGTGGCTGCTGCTAGTTGTTGTTCTCAAATTCTTTGGATAGTAGCTACACTTAAAGATTATGGGGTTAATTTGGATAGTGTTCCTCTGTTGTGCGATAACACTAGTGCAATATGCATTGCTAAGAACCCTGTGCAACACTCTAGAACAAAACACATTGAAATCAGATTTCACTTTCTTAGAGATCATGTAGAAAAGAGAAATATTGTGCTTCATCATGTGGATACTGAACATCAATTGGCAGACATCTTCACAAAACCATTGTCTTCTTCTCGTTTTGCTTTTATTCGGGGAGAACTTGGGTTGGTTCATCCAATGGGATATTTTTGAGGGGGAGTGTTTGAAGTTTTTGTATTATTTTGTAACATACCTTCTTTTTGTGTGTTTTTTAATCAAAAACAAAACAAAAAACAAAAAAAATGAAAAACAATAAAAAGTACTGAGCATTGTATTTCATACACATATGTCATTTGACGCCATGTTTATGCTACAAGGTCTTTGCAACTTCCTGTTTATACATATATGGTGTAGTTTATGTCATAACTATTTAAATAGAATGACAACTTGAATTAAATCTTGTCATGGTTGAACTTTCTTGGCTATCTTGATCCTGCTCAAAAAAGTGCTAAATATGAAAGCTGAGTGCTAAAACTCAAAAAGTAATTGTTGATAAAAGCAAGATCAAGGTTATGTACTGTCGCACTTCTTCTTTCTGAGGCGCTTATCATTGCACTATGATATGAACTTGGAAGAGGTTGTGTATGACCGAAACCATGAAACCTTAAGCTTGTGATTGCATGGCATGGTTGAAAAGTAAGGTGATGGTGCATGTAATTCCTTGCAATTGTTATTGTTGCAATCAAAGTAATAAATCAGTTTTCAAAGCACAAATAAAGTGCACAAAAATTCAATGTTTTCAGGTTTTAAGATTGTTGAGAAGGAGATCATGCCATGCAAAAATCGTTAATAGTACTTGATTTCTAGTTATGCTTACTCTACATTGTTTATGTGTAGATTTGAGGTGCAAATCTTGTTGATAGCATGACTTGGTGATCAAGTTGTTACATTTGTGCATGATTCATAATGCTCGATTACATAAAAAAATCAACATAAAGGGGGAGAAGTTTCTCTTTTGCTCTCTTTTTGCATTCTTGATGAATCCATTGTCAAAGGGGGAGAAAGTTTGGAGTCAAAGGGAGAAATTTTGGTCACACATTGCACATTCACACACACATTTCTTTTTTCTGTTAGGGGGAGTCTTTCTTTTTGATAGGGGGAGATTTCTTTTTAGATAGGGGGAGATTTTTGTTCTTCCTTGTAGGGGAGATTTCTCTTTCTGTCTTTTGGTCACTTTACTTCTTTTAAAAATGGTGTTGCCATTGTGAGGTGAATGCCAATGTTCGTTTCCAAATGGTGTTGCCAATGTTTTCATCAAGGGGAAGATTGTGAGATCATGTGATGAAAAATTGGTTGAATGGTGAAATTGGCATTGTAAAGTGATTTTGGTTATGGCATGTGTGGTGCTTGTGCATGTGCTATGTTGAGATGATTATCATGCTGGTGATAGCATGATGGAGTGCACTCATGTGAGTGGTTGCATGGGTTGTTTTTAGGCAAGTGGTGGACTTGTGCTCAAATGTTCATTTGATTATCTTTGGGGATAGCATAATGGTTTTGCTTAATGCAATGCACTCGTGTGAGTGGTTGCATGGATTAATCTTGAGTCAAGTCGTGGACTTGTGCTCGGACGCGTTATTTGTTACTTCATGTGCGGTGTTGCTCGAGGCGAGCGTGGTCGATGACGGGACGAAACTAGGTTCATGGAGGCGAGGTTCGAGACTAGGTTCAGGAGGAATCAAGGTCTTGGTGGTCAAGGATGTCATGCAGGGCGTTCGGGCTAGAGAACATGCATATGAAGGTGGTTAGTCACGTATGTGCGGCCGGTGGGGGCGATCATGCGTGCAAAGTTTTAGTTTTGGCCATGTTGGGCCAAGTTGAGATAGATCTGAACTCTTTCCATATTGGAAGTGGGTTGTATTCAATCTCTCTGTTCTTGCATGCGTGCAAGAGTTGTTTTACTCTTTCCATGTTGGAAGTGGAGTCGTAGTCAATCTCTGTAAATTTGCTCTTGTATAAATAGAGGAGGTGTCCTCTGTTTATATGGAGAAATGCGGCGTTCGAGTTTTAGGGTTGTACTCTTGTGTTGGAGTACTTTAGACAAAAGAAATAAAGATCAATCTTCAGAAAGCTAGTTGTTCTTTTGTGCATGTATGCATAAGATTGATCAGTGGCAAGCTGAAGCCCTCGCTTGAAGTTTTGTTCATCACAAGATCCACGGAGTTCATCACGGAGTTCGGTTCTTCAAAGTATCATCTTGCAAAGGTAATATATTTTGATCCGTAAATCCGATTGGATTGATTCTTATTGGGTTTGATTCATTATTGAATCTAATTTCTACAGTTCAAATTTCACATCAATCCAACGGTTAGATCTTCTGTAATTTGTGGTCGTCGATTGATGTCTGCTCGCCCGATTGCTCGTGTGGTCGCCGGATTCAGTCATCTTGCGAAGGACATAACTTTAGATCCGTACATTCGATTGACCTGATTCTTTTTGTGTTAGCTGTGGAATTGAGTCTAGTTTCTACAGTTAAAATTTCACATCAATCCAACGGCTGGATCTTCCGTAATTACTATTTTAGTAGACATATATCAGTCTACTCGCCCAGGCTATGGCGTGGTCGCCCAACAGTGTCGTGGTCGCCCAACGGTCTGCGTGGTCGCCCAAACTGTCGTCTGCTCGCCCAAGTGCCCAAACTGGTCACCCGGTGTCCTCTTGCTCGCCCAAGTGCCCAAACAGGTTCGCCCGGTGTCCCTCTGCTCGCCCGAGTGATCTCTTGGTGGCCCAAGTGCCCAAGCCAAGTGGCCAGTGTCCTCTTTGGTCGCCCAAGTGCTCTCTTGATGTCGCCAGACTGGTCTCTTGGTCTCCCAACCGTAACCTGCTCTTCCATCTTTGTAACCTAGTCTTCTAACCCGTGGCGGTGCGTCAAGCAATTTGAGTTTAAATTGGGGTGTTTAAAAGATCGAAAATTTGATTTTAGCTTCAGCGCAATCATTCACCCCCTCGATTGCTACATTAGTATATTTCGATCCTACAATATTAGCATCCAACATATTAAACATCTTAGGGTGGACAAGGATTTGAGGGCATATAAACATTATAATCAAGGTGGCATAAACAAGTTTGGCTTTTAACTACCATTTCCCATTTAATTAATAGTTTTCATACTCAACATAGCATGCAATATGGAAAGCAAAATATAGTTGGGAAAACTAGGGGCAACGTGGTCAAAGCATGACACGCCTTCAAGCAATGATTGGTTACAGTCGAAGCTCTGCGCGGTCTTCAAATTCCCCTTGGTAAAATCCGGCAACTCGGGGTCTCTGGCGCACACAAGCAAGCATACAATAAACACTCATAATAGACAGCAAGATAAATTCTAAAAATAAAATAAAAATCACCAATAAATAGGTCACATTTTTACAAATTTTGGGCCTTTGGAATCACCCAAATCCGAGTTGAAATGCAAAAGTTATAAGCGTTTTCAAGTTTCTTGAAATTCAAATAAATATATAACCGAATTTCTTTATTTAATTTCCTCTTGAAAATCGGATTTAATCTCTCGGCGACACGTGTCGGCACCAGAAGCCTCCACGTCACTCTCGGTCAGCGACCGTGGGCGGATAGCGTCATCTTGGCGTCGGCCTGACCGGCTCACCCGCGCGACAAGTGGGCGGTGAAACGATACACGGACCACTCGGCGGACCGACGCGGCGGAGAAACATCCAGCCACGCAGCGCATTTAATCCCGGCCGCTGGATTCGAATCCAACGGTCGGTCGATACCCGAGCGGAACACTATTGCCAAGCCTACGTGGCCTCATTGCTGCGGTCGGATGGAAATCTAACGGCTCAACTATACCGAGCAGTTCACTATTCATACACCAACGTGGCTCTACCCAAGCCTTACGATCAAGATCCTACGGACCAGATCTAATCCTACCGCTTCACTATTGAATCAAACAGGCGATTACGTGGCCTCACCTCGTCGCGTCCGATGAAGATCCGGCAATTCTTGAAGCTTCGCGGCGTCGAGGAAAGCGGCGATGCTTGTCGCCGGAGTTGAGAAGATAAAGTGGCTTGAGGCGTTCTGGCGTCTCGGTCGGAAGAAGTAGCTCCGGGCAGCGGTGCAACGCGAGGAACTTCGGCGAGGTCTCGGCGGCGGCGGATTGACGGACGGCGGCGAGGCACGGAAAAACCGGCGGAGAGTGCTAGCTACGGCGAGCAAGAAGGCGAGCTAGGAACCACGAGCAAATGGGCGAGCGGACCCGAATGTGCGGGCGAGGAGACCAATTTAACAAGCCATAACCGATTCGTCGAGGCGCCTTATAGCTGCGATGCAAATCCACGGCAAATCGCGGCCAACAGGAGGCAGCGGTGCGGCGATCGCGCCGCCGATCCCAGCAAACCGATCCGCGTCGACCGTTCGATCAAGATCCGACAGCGGCGGATTGATCCTCGGCTAAACGTGCGATGCATAAGCATAGCGTCGATCAAGATCCTACGGTGAGGATCGGCGGCGCTTAGGGTTTCGTGAGGCGAGCACAGTGTTGGGCCCGGCCCGATCCTGTAGCTAGGGAATTACTTGGATTTTCTCAATAAAAATAATTACAGAAAATAAAAGTAATTATTTAGGGCTCTAAAATACTAGAAAAATTCTAGAAAAATTCGAGAAAATATTTTAGGGCATTTTGAGCCTAAATAAAATATTTTCATTTATTTTTAATAAATACTTTTTCTGATAATAATTAATCAAGAGAAGGATAGTTTAAATAAATGTTTATTAAATCAATAAATCCCCAAAATTGAGATAAATTCAATTAAATGAAATTAATTGCAAATAAAGGTCTATTAATTCATAAAAAATTCAAATAACTCCAAAATTAAAATCAGGCCGAAATTTGGGACGTTACAAACCTACCCCCCTTAACGGAATCTCGTCCCTGAGATTCGAGGCTTAACTATGGAATAGGTTTGGGAATTTCTTTTTCAGATCTTCTTCTCGTTTCCAGGTGGCTTCACTTTCCGTGTGATTGCTCCACTGAACTCTGCAGAAATGGGTTGTCTTTTACTTCTGGTCCTCCGATCTATTGTATCCAGAATTTTTATCGGCTGCTCCTTATAAGTCAAGTCTTCCTGTAGTTCGACTTCTTCTAGTGATGTCTGTTCTTCAGTCACTCGGAAACACTTCTTGAGTTGCGATACATGAAAGACATCGTGTACCCCTACTAATGACTGAGGTAACTCCAGTTGATATGCGACTTCGCCTTTACGGCTTATGATCTTGAACGGGCCTACATATCTTGGCGCAAGTTTACCCTTTTTGTGAAACCTCTGGACTCCCTTGAGAGGCGTAACTCGGAGATACACATAATCTTCTGGCTCGAAGCTCAATTCTCTGCGGCGGTTGTCCGTGTAACTCTTCTGTCTCGACTGTGCGATCTTCAACCTTTCTCTAATCAGTGCTATTTGCTCTTCGACTTCTTGAGTATATGCGGTCCGAAGACACGGCGCTCACCCGATCTCATTCAATTTAACGGCGTCTGCATGGTCGACCATACAATGCTTGAAGGTGACATCGAAGACTAGCACGATAGTTTTTGTTGTAACTAAATTCAGCGTATGGTAAGCATTTATCCCAAGTTGATGTATATGCTAACGCACAGGCTCTCAACATATCTTCTAATATCTGGTTGACTCTTTCAGTCTGCCCATCTGTCTGCGGGTGATAAGCTGTACTGAAGTTTAAAGGGTGCCCATGGCTGTATGCAATTTATCCCAAAACCTTGAGGTAAATTGGGTACCTCTGTCCGATACTATCTTCCTTGGCACTCCATGCAAACAAACGATCCTTGCCATGTATAGTTCTGCTAACTTATCTCCCGAGTAGGTCGTCTTTACCGGTATAAAGTGCGCAACCTTTGTCAATCGATCCACTATGACCCATATGGAGTCGTAACCTCCTTACTTCCTTGGTAATCCGGTGATAAAATCCATTCCAATTTCCTCCCATTTCCACTCAGGTATTTTTAATGGTTGTAGCAATCCTGCTGGTCTCTGATGCATAGCTTTGACTCGCTGGCACACGTCACATAATGCCACGTGCTCAGCTACCTCTCTCTTCATATTCGGCCACCAGAATCTTTCTTTTAAATCTTGGTACATTTTTGCACTTCCTGGGTGAATCGAATACTTGGAGTCGTGAGCCTCTTCGATGATAAGCGCTTTAACTCCCTTTTGTTTGGTACACGATCACGATCCTTCATCCTAGCGTACCATGTTAAATCGACTTAAAGTCTTTCGCTTGTCCTTCCTCCATCTTGGCCTTGATCCTCTCGATCTTCTCGTCATTCTTCTGTCCTTCTCTAATCTGATCTTCCAAGATAGGTTTCACTTCTAACGTAGCTACGAATCCTTTGGGAACGATTTTCAATTTCAACCTTTGAAGGTCCTTACACAGTTCTCCCTGACTTTCTTCCACTTTCGAATTTAGACCATGACTTTTCTGACTCAGGGCATCGGCCACAACATTGGCCTTGCCGGGATGATAATGGATACCCATGTTGTAATCTTTGATCAGTTCTAACCATCTCCTTTGCCTCATGTTCAGGTCAGATTGGGTGAAAATGTATTTAAGGCTCTTATGATCTGTATACACCTCACACCTATTACCAATAAGATAGTGACGCCATATTTTCAGGGCATGCACTACAGCTGCTAATTCTAGATCATGCGTCGGGTAATCCCCTTCATGTGGCCTTAGTTGCCTCGATGCATAGGCTACTACCTTTCCATTTTGCATCAATACACATCCAAGCCCTTGACGTGATGCATCACAGTAAATATCGAAACTCTGATGCACATCTGGTTGCACTAACTGCTTTAGTGCTTGATGTCGATCTTTTCTTCAATTCTTGGAAACTCTTCTACAATCCGATGTCCAAACAAACTTCTTTTCTTTCTTTAGCAATTGCGTAATTGGCTAACAATTGTCGAAAATCCTTCTATAAATCGGCGGTAATAACCGGCCATTCCAAGAAACTCGAACTTATGGCTGTCAGGCGACTCCCAATGTAGCACCTTGTCTCAACCTTGCTTGGGTCTCGCGATTCCTTCGGCAGTCATGACATGCCCTAAGAAATCTACCTTACTCTTCCAGAAATCGCACTTACTGAATTTCGCATATAACTGTTGCTCTCTCAGCTTTTCCAGCACTAGTCTCAAATGTTGTGCGTGCTCTTCATCCGTCCTTGAATAAACCAAAATATCGTCTATGAACACGACCACAAATTTATCTAAGTATTCCATAAATACTTTGTTCATCAAGTTCATAAAGTATGCTGGCGCATTTGTCAATCCAAATGACATAACGGTGAACTCATAGTGTCCATATCTTGAAGAAAATACAGTCTTGGGTATGTCATCTGTCTTGATTTTCAACTGGTGATATCCCGACCTGAGGTCAATCTTGGAGAATACTCCTGCTCCTCTCAATTGATCGAAAAGATCGTCTATCCGGGGTAACGGGTATTTATTCTTTATCGTCACTTCGTTGAGTGCACGATAATCTATACACATACGGAAACTCCCATCTTTCTTCTTAACGAACAGAACCGGTGCTCCCCATGGTGATGAGCTCGGTCTGATGAATCCTTTTTCCAACAACTCCTCGATCTGTTTCTTCATCTCTACCAACTCTTCGGTAGACATCCGATATGGTCTCTTTGCTATTGGCGCGGTTCCCGGCACTAAGTCGATTACGAACTCTATGTCTCTATCCGGTGGCATTCCTGGTAATTCCTCGGGAAAAACATCGGGGTATTCACTAACCACTAGGACATCTCTTATACTGATAGTTTCCAAACTGTTTACTAACATCTGCCCTTCTCGAATTGCCTTTGCTTGAAATTCCACCTTCTTACCCTCAGGGCTCTCGATCGACACGACTCTTCGTCCACAGTCTAATACAACCTTATGTTTGGTCAACCAATTCATTCCCAGGATAACATCCAGGGTTTGGGTATCTAAGATAATAAGGTTCGCTAGGAACTCTACTCCTTTTATTAGTAGCTTAACTCCAGAACATCCGACCTTAGAACGGAGTTCTGATCCAGGGGATTGAATTAGGAGTGTACTCTTAAGGTTAACAATATCCGGTCATTTGTCACGGCAAAATCTCGGAAATGAGCGAATCTGGCTCTGAATCAAATAATCATGGTAGGCACCGAGTTGACTAGGAACTTACCGAAGCACGGCGTCAGTAGCATTCGGACTTAAATCTGCGGAGATATGGTTGATTCGACCTCGCTGAATACTGCGGTGTAGCTCCGGCTGGTGCAGGTCCTCTACTTCCTCCTTGGACAGGGGTCTTGGCTGGTGTGCTCCCTAAGTTGAAGCGCACTGGGGTCACTCCTCCTCTTTTGGGGCACATGTTGGCAAAATGTCCGGTTTCGTTGCAGTTGTAGCAGCGCCTTCCTACCACCTGCTGATTCCCACTACTCTGATTATTAATTCTGGCAGGGGTCTGAGGGGTTTGTCCGACTGTCCTTGGCATCGGTGACGGTGTCCTGACAACGTTTCCCTGCGGAAACCTATGGAATTGCTGGGGCATCATTCTTGATTTCTGCTGGCCATGGCGTCCTCCCTGTTGTGCCAAACGGCGTTTACGGTTATCATCCAGTTCCTTGCGCTTGTCCTCTAGTATGAGCACCTTGTTTACTAACTCTTAAAAATCTGGGAAGGTGTGGGTGATCAGTCCCACTTGCAGTCCTGTGTTGAGTCCCTTCATAAAGCGAGACTGCCTTGCTTTGTCTGTTGCTACGTCTTCTGGAGCGTAGCGTGCTAGCTGAGTGAATTTATTCAGGTAATCGGCCACCGATTGACCTCCCTGCTTCAGCGCCCTGAATTCTTCCTTTTTCAACTCCATGATACCCTCCGGCACATGGTATTGGCGAAAAGCCATGGTAAATTCTTCCCATGTAATTTCCTGCGGGTTCTCCTGCGACGCGCAGTAGTTTTCCCACCATTCAGCGGCGGTTCCCTCAAGTTGGTGAGAGGCATAAAGTACCCTCTCGTTTCCTTCACACTGCGTTATGTGTAGTTTCCTCTCGATGGTTCTTAACCAATCATCTGCCTCTAGCGGGCTGGCATTGCCCGAGAAAGCGGGCGGTCGCGTCCTCATAAATTCAGATAATCTTGAGTACGGACGGGGTCCGTTGTTCACAGCTTGATTGTTGGCGACGGCCTGAGTATTGAGTTGTTGCACTGTTGTCATCATTGTTTGCATTAACTGTGTTTGTGCCGCGAGAAATGCTCTAGGTTACGCATGTCATTGGCGGGCTTGCTGAGGGTGGCGGCGTGCTGATTCGATTGCCTCTGGCGCGAACCACTGCCTCCTGCTCCGTTGTTGCGAGTGTTCACCATCTGTTGATTGCTTCGAGGGTTTTAGGGATAAGAGGGAAAAGAATAGGCAAGTATAGGAACTTATACAGAGAAACAGGTGTAACTTAAAACCATTAAACATTCAAGCATAATTAATAATTAGGTATGGTCTATTACATAGTCTAGGGACTATGCAGCCATACAACAGTCACAAACATCACATCAATAGTTCATTACAACATCGCACATCTAATGTTCGAAATAAAAGACGCGACTCAAAACAACTGAGTCCCAACGCAAAAAGCGATCACTTCGCAACTCGACCGCGTCCTCCTCAAGCCAACTTTGGCTGCGGCTCGCCGATCACGTGGTGGCGGGTGGTGGCATCGAACAAGCGGGTCCCCATGCCCTCCCATTGGTGCAGTGGGGCACCACTGCTTCTTTGGTCCTCCGTGGCCCTGCTCCTCCTCGTCGTCGTCGAGCTCCATGACGGCGTCTGGCTCCCCGTGGGCGTAGAGAGCCTCCTCCAGCTCAGCGATCCTCTATACTGCGTGCATCCGGGTCTCGCGCAGGGCCTCCTCGGTCTCCTCCAAAACGCGGTAGACGGCCTACAGCTCTGAAGTCGTGGCGTCCATGACCTCCTCCTGAGCAGCAGCAAACCGACCTAGGTGCACGACGGCGGCGTCGTCCTCCAACTCCAAGCGCGCTGCAGGTCCACCAGCGTCTTGGTACACACTGAAAGCGGTATCCCACAACTTCGTAGCCGTGGTCCCGGTGATCCGGCCTTGGCGCAACCGGGCACACTCTGTATGCCCGCCTCGTAGCAGCTCGCTTCACCACGAGGCGAAGCGGACGACTAGCACGCGCGTGCTCTCGAGCGTACAAGGTGAGAGTCGTCTCCCAACCGCGGATGATCCCGTTGACTATCCAGGTGCGGGACCGGTAGAGAGGACGGTCGAAGCCTCCCAATACCTGGAGCATCCTCCAGAGCTCCGCAGCGTAGCCACCGTGACGCTCTCCAAAAGAGTGGACCATCCGCATCTGCCAAAGCAACGGGTCATAACAACAACTTTTAAAACAATACAATAGTAATGGCAAAATACAGCAGAGGTTTGAAGTAAGGAAGAAAGGATGAGTCGAGATTTCATTAATTATTCTTGTCCAACTTTTATTCTTTAGAAATTACTTTTTGTCCTTCTATGGACGGCCAGTCTAACTAGGGTCAAGTCCTACAGTCAGTATGGCTCTGATACCATCCCTGTCGTGCCCCGAATTTTCATGGATTCGGACACTCTGTGTATTCTGTACTAGTCCAGGATCACGCTAGTACACACAGGATAAGCAGTTGAAGTACCACAATCATCTGCTTGTGGAATTAATAATAAAGTACTTCAAGCATAAATAATAACGAGTTACATGACCTTATGGTCACCTTACAATACTTAGCCAGCGAGCGATAAATATCATCGATATCAAGTTCATTCGTGAAGCAAAAGTAAAACAAGGAACCCTTCATAACCACGAGCTCTTGAGTGCGGCTCAACCCTTAATCCTCCTGGCCTTCGTCGAACTCTCCATTCCAAGCAGCACGGCTTCTTCTTCTTCTGAGGTTTTTGTCGATGCAAGGGTGAGTATACAACATACTCAACAAGTCATGCACAATGCAGTTCTATTACTACATGCATGGCTTATTCCAAGGAAAGGCTTAATTGGTTATTTTGCATAAAGCAGCATTTATCTTAAACAGGTAATCCTATTAGATTAAAAGCAGTAAAATCAATATTATTAATAATTAATTTCTCAATTCTTTTTCTCAAAGGTTTTGGCACACAGCCCTAATTTGATTCCTTTGGCACACAGCCACCCAATCCACATCTTTTATTTTTAAAATCTAACCCTTGACTGTAATCACCGAGCAATGTCCAGACCGCGGACACGGCTATTCGAATAGATTCACACACACACTCTGCAGAGGCTGTACACTTTACCCACAGGATACAATCGCTCACCACACAGGTGATTGATTGCAACAAAGTCTTTCAGAAACTAACACTTAGCCAGTGATCCTCTCCAGTATTGCCTTCCTAACACTTCCCTCACAGAGCCAAAGCTTAGAACGAGGCACATACCGTTAGATGGGTACCAAGCCGCGACAGCAGTGCGCTCCCCAAGCAGTTACACCTTTGTGTAACTGTCACCCCGAGGTATCAAAGGAAAGATATTAGAAACCTACTCAACTAGGCCCGTCCCATTCCGGACAAGTGGTTGTACACGGAACTCAGCTCAAAGGCTCGCAAGGTTAAGTCCTTAACTGTCCCGGGCAAGACAACCATAAATTCTCGGCACACAGCCTTTCATACATCCCGCTGCCACACAGGCCCACCTGGCACGAAGCCATCCTGCCACTTGCCCCGGTCCAAAACATTTCCCACCCCGCGTTACATTTAAGCAACACATGCCATTGTCCACATCAATTCACGAATAGCACCACACAGGTTACTATTCCAATTCCAACACATGACATTATTGCACTTTTACAAAAATCGTTCCATACTTGTTTAGTCGATGTCGATGTACCATTTAAAAGACATTCAAGCGCATACAAGCGTGGCTAGCGACTAATCAACATCTAGCCTCCCGTGTTGGCATCATATTAGCATCCAACATGTTAAACATCTTAGGGTGGACAAGGATTTGAGGCATATAAACATTATAATCAAGGTGGCATAAACAAGTTTGGCTTTTAACTACCATTTCCCATTTAATTAATAGTTTTCATACTCAACATAGCATGCAATATGGAAAGCAAAATATAGTTGGGAAAACTAGGGGCAACATGGTCAAAGCATGACCTGCCTTCAAACAGCGATTGGTTCTGGTCGAAGCTCTGCGACCGGTCTTCAAATTCCCCTTCGGCGAAATCCGGCAACTCGGGGTCTATGCGCACACAAGCAAGCATACAATAAACACTCATAACAGACAGTAAGATAAATTCTAAAAATAAAATAAAAATCACCAATAAATAGTTCACATTTTTACAAATTTTTTGGCACTGGAATCACCCAAATCCGAGTTGAAATGCAAAAGTTATAGCGTTTTCAAGTTTGCTGAAATTCAAATAAATATATAACCGAATTTCTTTATTTAATTTCCTACTGAAAATCCGGATTTAATCTCTCAGCGACACGTGTCGGCACCAGAAGCCTCCACGTCACTCTCGGTCACTGACACGTGGGCCCAGATGACGTCATGCTGACGTCAGCACGACCGGCGGCTCACCCACTGACAAGTGGGCCCGGTGAACAGTACCTGGACCACTCAGCGACTGACACGCGGCGGAGAAACATCCAGCCACGCAGCACATTTAATCCCGGCCGCTGGATTCGAATCCAACGGTCGGTCGATACCCGAGCGGAACACTATTGCCAAGCCTACGTGGCCTCATTGCTGCGGTCGGATGGAAATCTAACGGCTCAACTATACCGAGCAGTTCACTATTCATACGCCAACGTGGCTCTACCCGAGCCTTACGATCAAGATCCTACGGACCAGATCTAATCCTACCGCTTCACTATTGAATCAAACAGGCGATTACGTGGCCTCACCTCGTGCGTCCGATGAAGATCCGGCAATTCTTTGGCTTCGCGGCGTCGAGGAGAAGCGGCGATGCTTGTCGCCGGAGTTGAGAAGATGAAGTGGCTTGAGCGTTCTGGCGTCTCGGTCGGAAGAAGTAGCTCCGCAGACGCGGTGCAACGCAGGAACTTCGGCGAGGTCTCGGCGGCGGCGGGATCGGCGGACGACGGCGGGAACGCGAAAAAAAGCGGAGGAGAGTGCTAGCTACTGGCGAGCAAGAGGGCGACTAGGAGACACACGAGCAAATGGACGAACGGACCGAATGTGCGAGCGAGAGACCAATTTAACAAGCCATAACGCGATCGTCGAGATGCCTTGTAACGTGCGTGCAAATCCACAGCAAATCGCGGCGGCCAACGAGAGACGGCGGCGGTGCGGCGATCGCGCCGATCCCGAGACCGACCGATCCGTCGGCCGATTCGATCAAGATCCGGCGGCGGATTGATCCTCGGCTCGGCTTGATGCATAAACATAGCCGTCGATCAAGATCCGACGGTGAGGATCGGCGGCTTAGGGTTTGGCGAGGCGAGCAGGTGTTGGGCTCGGCCGATCTTAAGCTGAGGAATTACTCGGATTTTCTCAATAAAAATAATTACTGAAAAATAAAAGTAATTATTTAGGGCTCTAAAAATACTGAAAAATTCTAGAAAAATTCGAGAAAATATTTTAGGGCATTTTGAGCCTAAATAAAATATTTTCATTTATTTTAATAAATAATTTTTCTGATAATAAGTAATCAAGAGAAGGATAATTTAAATAAATGTTTATTAAATCCAATAAATCCCCAGAAAGTCAGATAAATTCAATTAAATGAAATTAAATGCAAATAAAGGTCTATTAATTCATAAAAAATTCAAATAACTCCAAAATTAAAATCAAGCTGAAATTCGGGATGTTACATGCTCCCCATGGCGATGAACTAGGTCTGATAAAACATTTCTCCAACAATTCCTAAATTTGCTTCTTCATCTCCACCAATTCGTCAGTAGACATCCGATAGGGTCTCTTGGCTATTGGAGTTGTTCCTGGTACGAGTTCTATAACAAACTCGATATCCCTATCCGGTGGCATTCCAGGTAAATCCTCTAGAAAAACGTCTGGATATTCACTGACCACTGGAACATCCTCTAAATTGACGGTCTTCATACTGTTGACAATCAACTGTCCATCCCACACTGCTGTTGCTTCAAACTCAACTCTTTTTCCTTCTGGGCTCTCGACTGATATGACTCTTCGTCCACAGTCTAACCCTGACGAGGACTGAAGAAACTTACGACAGTCAAACTTATGGTCAACGGGGGCCCAAGCTCGAGCTCGGGAGTGGCGTCGCCAACTAAGACACAGGTTCTTGCGGACTCCTCACGACCTAGAGCTCGGGAGCGTCAAGACCTCATGATCGGGGGCAAGCGTTCGGCTCCAGCTCGAGAGGACTAGCTCGGGGCCAGAGCACGCGCCCCGCGGCGGTTACCAGATCCAAGAATGCAGGGGTCATGGCTGACGAGGGCGGCTTAATCAGGGCAGTTACAACCATCTTCAAGACGTGCGAGGCCATGATCTCTGGGAATCTCTCCCGGCCGTTTCTAGGAACTTTAGGAAGGATATAAGGCCTCGCAAGGCATGTATACGGGAGAGACTGATGAGCGATAGACCAGAAAACACGAACAGAGCACTCAGGCTCAAGCTGTAATCATCTCTTTGTACGCACAATTAGTGAACTCCTCCGCCTCCGGAGAAGACTGGACGTAGAGCTATTACCGCCAGGGGCTCGAACGATATAACTTCGTTGTGTCATGCTCTCTGTCATCTTCCTCCGAGCCTCTACTGCTGCGACGCAAACCTCCGGTGAGCAAGGTCGAATTGGGTCCTTACACACTAACACCCTCTTCACTTTTGCGGTCGAGCGATCCCGATCGTCGACGGTAGCACCCACTGTGGGGCCGGTGGCTTCGCTCATCCGAAGGTGCAGCATCGGGATCTCGAGGCATGGCGCATCTGGCGGGATCCATTCGTCGGGCTCGAGGCTCGAGCACGGTTCCAGCGATGACTCCACACCCTTGTTTCCGCCCTCGGTAGGTTTGTTTGAGCAATCCTTCGACGAGGAGGAGAAACTTCTGGGTCATGTGCCCGATGGCTCGTGGTCGCTTCGCGCTTTCGAAGTGGAATTCTTATTCTCACCCCCGCGCGCGGTAGTATGTGGTTCATTTTGGGTTCTCGGCAGCTAACAACGTGGCAGAGTATGAAGCCCTCCTGGCGGGTTTACGAGCTTGCAAGGCATTGGGCGTGCGCCGGCTGGTCGTGAAGGGCGATTCCCAGCTCGTCATCAACCAGTACAACAAAGACCACCTGTGCGCGGGAGACTCGATGGCCAAAGTATCTCGTCGAGGCGCCGAAGTGAAGAGATAGTTCCAGAACCTGGAACTCAGGCACGCACCCAGGAAAGGCAACCCCAGTGCAGATCTCCTGTCCAATCTCGGCTCGTTCGATGACGCGATTCCTCAAACGTAAATCACGAGACCTTGGCGTCGCCATCGATTTCCAACCAGGGGAGGTAAGGCCTTTGTGGAAGCACACTCTTCTTTCAGGACGATGGTGGGTGGGGTCTTCGTAGGGGTTCTGGCTGGCCAAGCTAACTTCAGGATGCTCGTGACATCATCCATGTATGTCGAGCTCGCCCGATTCCATGCTCGGAACCGCCTCTGAACAGGGTCCATCCCGCTCGCTTGGCCCTTCTCGACATGGGGCTCGACATCCTCGGTCCTTTCCACAAGCCGTTGGGGTAAGAATTTCTTAAATCGCCGCCGACACATTCCTGGCGGAGCGAGGCCGAGCCCATCTCGACCACCCCGGCTCGAGCAGCCATTCGTTTTTTTCGCTTTTTCGTGGTCACCAGGTATGGGGTTCCATGTAGAATTATCATTGACAATGGGACTAAATTTACCAGTGAGCTGTTCCAGGAATATTGCGAAGGCATGGGCACCAAAGCATCTTTGGCCGGTGGCCCATCCATGAAACAATGGAGGCGATGGAAGCCTTGGCGAGACGGATCGTCAAGGCATCGAGCAGCTTATGTCGAGATGAGCTCGAGTGACACGGCCGAACCTAGGTGGGCGAACTTCCCGTCTTATGGTCTACTCGTACTCTATCGGCCGTGCAACAGGTCCACACCTCCCGGCTTGTGTTGATCGGGCCGTCACGCCTCCGGAAGAGTTCTGGCCCAGGCTCCGCCGAAGTCGACTTGGTCGACTAGGTCGACTTGAGCGAACGGTCTCGACCTTACCCTCGTGGAAGATGTAAGATGCCGTGCTCGCTACGATCAGCACACTACGCAAGCTCTTCGCAGACATGCGTCTCGGTCGATGCGACCTAGGAAGCTCCTTGTTGGGGACCTAGCCACGAGGCGGATTGAGGGCTCGTCCGGCACCAACAAGTTACCCCCACGATGGGAGGCCCCTCTGAGTCGTTTCAACAAATCGCACGGGGCTTCACCGGCTAGCGATGCCCGATGGCAAAGAGCTCTCTAGCTCGTGGAACATAGATCAGCTTCGGAAGTTTTATGAGTAAACTCTATACCTTACATTTTAATAAGGCTGATTGCTCCCTTTTCACTCTTTATGATTGCTTCCACATGCGTTATTGCCATTCTTTGTACGAGCCTTCTTCTTATTCGAGCACGACCTTTCGCGCGCGATTGCTCTTGGTCTATGTAACGCGGGTTTGACGTTCACCCCCAGTGGACGAGCTAAACGTAAGCCGAACCTCTTCGCGACCTAGCTCTCCCCTGTGCCTGGGCCTGAGCCGAGAACCTCGCCACTTTGGCTGATGAGCAAATGCGCGTGGTCATCGCTCAAGCATTAATCTAGGTGTAACCATCTACTTAACGGGTTCGCTTTGTGTCACTTCTTTCACGAACTTGTCCTCGACTCTGCAGGTCGTGGCCGCTTGTCCGTATCTACGTCTTGTGCTCGAGGCACGCGTCGCTCGACCTCGGACCCAACGGGGGCTGGATAAGGGGGATCCTGTTGGCGTACGGCCTACGGCGCACGACTAGGAGTGAAAGGGAAGAACACTTTTATCCTCAACTTCAGTACAGCCATTATTCAATCATTATGTTGGTCTTGGTATTCTTTGACTGTTAATCTTTTCGTGTTGGTTTGGGTTTGAGATTTCTACGAATCCGACCTGCGTACAGGTGCTCTTGGTCTTGGCCACGAATGTCGCGGGCATAAAAATCACCCCCAGTGGTCAAGCTACTCATAAGCCGAATCTCTTCGCACTCAAGCTCCCCCTGCGTCAGGGTTCGAATCAAGCCCGCATTCGATACCAAGCAACAGAGCACATGGTCGTGGTCGGGACTCGAAAGTCTCACCCAGAAATGGCCTTAACATCTTTGGGTCTAAGCTTTACCCTATGGATCTCTATTAATTTGTGCTTGGTAAACTTCGAGGTCGAAGTTTTCTCGACCATGCAGGACAAAGGTTTGGAGGTCTATGTGTTTGCCCCCAAGGTCGGCGCTGCTGGCTGGGCAAGGGTATACTCCCTCAAAGAAAGGCCGAGTACACAATGAAAACTTCTGTCCTAAACGGGCAGAACAACTTCGTCTCAGACACAAGTTATTTCTGGCAAATACAGCTTCGTTCTGCTAACCTTTTTGTCTTACAAAATTCTATGTGCAACTTGTGCTTTGCTAACCCTACCTACAGGTCGGCCCGTATTCCGAGCAAGCTTTTCTCGCTCATATTCGGCGGGCCTGGCCCTCAAGGTCGGTAGCTCACCCTGGAGTCGAAGGGCTTCGCGAGCCAAATCAGAGGTGCGGTGGCGCTCGCCTTGGAGTTGGGCCAGGGCACTCTTCGCTGCTTTGGTCACTCGTTCCAGCTTCTCCCCGAGTTCCTTAGCTCTGGCCTCAAGCTTGGCTGGGTGGTCCATAGCCGTCTTCTTCAGCTCCTCCACCTTGGTTTGCTCGATCTCCAGGGACGCTTTGGCTGATCACGCGCGCTCCTCCACGACTGGGGTATTCTCGGCTCCCTTCCCCACGGAGACCTCGATCGGGTCTTCAGCAAGACCTTCCGCGCTGGCCTCAGCCGGATCATGGTCGACCCCCATGGCTGTGGGCACTCCGATCTCCATGGTCGGGACGACCATGGCAGGCGCGGCCTGGGCGGCCTCGTCTGCAGCGGCTGGAGCGCCATGGGAGCCATCTTCAGAGGAGGCCTTGGCAGGGAAGGTGCTGGCCTCGGCGGCCCCGGTGTCATCGACTTTGTCTTCATCGGCCGTTCGCAAGGTTTCGTCCGCGACTGGGTCATCGACACCTTGGGCGGACTCGCCGACCATGACCGGCTCTGGGGCCCGCATGGATCGGCCTGGCTGGATGAGCGACGCGCACCATCCCAAAGGTGGCCCCTCCTCTTGGACTCGGGCTCATCACGGCAGCAGGCGTTGTCGGGATGGGCGAGCATTGAGCCGGGGCTCAAGGTCTGCGATGAAGAAAAGACTATAAAGCTAAAGGCGATAAAAACTTCGTGGCGAAAGAAAGATAGGTACTGGTCGTGACCTTTGTCTCGCAAAGGGGCGGTATCTCGGTGTCTGAGGGTGTGGCGGCGTCCTTCGTCGGATACCCGAGCTTGGGGTCCCTGGGCCTTGATGGCTCCAGTCATTCGTGCGAAAGGTCGAAACCACTGGGTCCCCAAGGACTGAGCTCTGACGGCGCCCATGACACGTCGCCTTTGCGAAGGAAAGAATATGCCAAAGAAGATCGTAAAAGCCGACAAACTGGGGCTCGACCATGAGAGAAGCGCCCGCCGACAGTCGCCCCACTCGACGTCTGGCTTCCTTGGAGTCCGGTCGTCAGCTCTGTCGTCCGGGGGGCGGCCTCTCTGCCCGCCTTTTTTGCCCTTGTTCGACCCAGTAACAAGCGGCATTCTCCTCATTTGTATCAAACAGCTCTTGGTGGTCGTGCAGGCATCCCCAGGATTGCCAGGTGTCCATCATCAGAGCCCCTTTCTGGTCTCCGCTCGACCTCGACCTTGGGCCCTGGGAGGCCGGAAGATCGTTTCTTTCATCCAAGACGGGAGGCTCGAGGTCGTCCCGAGCACCTTGTTACGACCTTGAGCCTCGGGGGCTAGCTGACGAGGACTGAAGAAACTTCCGACAGTCAAACTTATGGTCAACGGGGGCCCAAGCTCGAGCTCGGGAGTGGCGTCGCCAACCAAGACCTGGGTTGCGCGGACTCCCTCACGACCTAGAGCTCGGGAGCGTCAAGACCTCATGATTGGGGGCAAGCGTTCGGCTCGGCTCGAGAGGACTAGCTCGGGGCGAGCCACGCGCCCATGGCGGTTACAGATCCAGAATCAGGGTCATGGCGGCGTGGGCGGCTTAATCAGGGCAATTACAACCATCTTCAAGACGTGCGAGGCCATGATCTCCGGGAATCTCTCCCGGCCGTTTCTAGGAACTTTAGGAAGGATATAAGGCCTCGCAAGGCATGTATCGGAGAGAGGCCGATGAGCGATAGACAGAAAACACGAGCAGGCACTCGGGCTCAAGGCGTAATCATCTCTTTATACGCACAATTAGTGAACTCCTCGCCTCCGGAGAAAGGCGGGCGTAGAGCTATTACCGCCCGAGGGCTCGAACCAAGATATAACTTCGTTGTGTCATGCTCTCTGTCGTCTTCCTCCGACCTCTCTGGCTATGACATAAACCTCCGGTGAGCAAGGTCCGAATTGGGTCCCTTACACACTAACACCCCTCTTCACTTTTGCGGTCAGGTGATCCCGATCGTCGACAAACACTGTCTTGTGCTTGGTTAACCAATCCATTCCCAAGATAACATCTAGGGTTTGGGTATTAAGGATAATTAAGTTCGCTAGGAACTCTACTCCATTAATTATTAGTCTTACCCCAGAACATCCTACTTTAGATCGGAGTTCTGATCGAGGGGATTGGACTACAAGCACACATTTAAGATTCACAATCTCCAAATCATTTTGAATAGCAAAATCTCGAGAAACAAACGAATGTGAAGCTCCAGAATCAAATAAAACAGTAGCGGGTACTGAGTTTACTAGGAACTTACCCAGTACAACGTCTGTAGCATTCTGGATTTCATCTGCGGTGATGTGGTTGACTTGGCCTCGCGCAGTTGCTTGAGACGGAGTTACCGATGATGTTGCTCCGCGGTTCCCATTCGGCGCCAGGGTTCTTGCAGGTGTGTTCCCCAGGTTGAAGCGGACTGGGGTGACACCTCCCTTCTTGGGACAGTTGTTGGCGAAATGCCCCACTTCGTTGCAGTGATAGCAACGCCTTCCGCCGCCTCTGAGTTTCCTCCGGCTGCACTGCTGTTTACGGGTGGGGTATGGGCATTCGGCCCACGAGCGATTCTTCGACGAGTGGTATTCATCACCGCTCTGGCTGGAACCGGATGAACTGTTGAGGTGCCATTCTCTGCCTTTGCTGGCCCTGACGGCCCCCTTGTTGCGCCATTCTGCGCTTCCGGTTGTCATCCAACTCTCGGCGCTTGTCTTCCAAAATAAGAGCCTTGTTGACCAGCTCCTGGAAGTCAAGGAATGTGTGGGTGATCAGTCCCACCTGCAATCCCGTGTTCAATCCCTTCATGAAGCGGGATTGTCTGGCCTTATCCGTGGCTACGTCTTCTGGTGCATAGCGTGCCAGTTGGGTAAACTTGTTCAAGTAGTCGGCCACTGATTGGCCACCTTGCTTGAGGTTTCGAAATTCCTCCTTCTTGAGATCCATAATACCCTCTGGTACAAAGTATTGGTGAAAGGCTGTTGTGAACTCCTCCCAGGTGATACCTTGCGGGTCCTCATGTGCTGCATAGAAGTTTTCCCACCATTCTGCAGCAGTTCCTTCCAGTTGATGAGAGGTATAAAGTACCCTCTCATGCCCTACACACTGAGTTATGTGTAGCTTCCTCTCGATAGTTCTCAGCCAATCATCCGCCTCCAACGGATTGGCATTGCCCGAGAACGTGGGTGGGCGAGTCCTCATGAACTCTGATAGTCTTGAGTAGGGGTGTGGTCCATGGTTACCCCCTTGTTGGGCATTCGCAGCAGCTTGATTGGAGATCTGCTGCATAGTCTGCATCATCGTACTCATGAGTTGGGTTTGGGCAGCTAGGAAAGCTCCCAAGTTCTGCAAGTCAACTTGCGACGGTTGAGGGATGGGTTCCTCGTTCAGGTTTCCTGCCTGGTTGGCACCACTTCCACTGGCTCCAACATTGCCGCGAGTCCTCATCATCTGTTGAAAGCTTCCAAGGTTAAGAAAAGAAGAAGAAAGCATAGACAAGTAAAGGAACTCATACAGGGGAAACAGGTGTAACTTTAATTTATTTATCAACTTTATTAATTTAGTGAAATAGTATGGTTGCTCACAAGTGCCTAAGGGCAATGCAACACATACCAGACACTCACAATTAAAAGCAAGTAAACAAACATTCAGACTCATAATGACTCACACCTAGTGGCGACTCAAAAACAAAAAGACGTGACCCAAACACTTGAGTCTCAACACCACTCTAAACTAGACTCGACTCGATCACTCGTCGAGCCAACCCGGCTGCGGCGCTCCTAGAGCGTACACCGGTGGGTGCTCTGGCATCGGGGCAAACTGGTCCTGGTGACCACCCCCCTCTGCCACTACTGGCGCTGAGGAGTCCTGCCCCTCCTGCTCGACCTCCTGGTCCAGAACCAGCTCCTCCGGCTCTGGGTCGTGCAGCTCCAGCACTGGCTCAGGCTCAGGTCCGTACAGTGACATCTCCAGCTCACGGATCCTCTGAATAGAGTGAGCTAGGTACTCACAAGCCTCCCGCAGCTATGTTCTCACCTTCGTGACCTCGTCGCGGGCCCTCTGCAGCTCCTGAACGGTCTCATCCATGGTCTCCTCCTGCGCGATAACATATCTTGCCAGGTGGGTGATCATGGCGTCCACCTCCACTATTTGCTCCCAGTTGTAACGGTCGTCTCGGCGCGGGTGGTGACAAAAGACGGTGCCCTCCAACTCTGCGGAGTAGGTGCGGGCGATCTGCCGCATCGCAAGACACGACGTCTCCTGGATCTTGGCCTCGAACGAAGACCTCCTGACAGTGATGTAAATAGGTTGACTCTCCCTCGTCCTCTCCCGAGCATATACAGTGATCTTGACATCCCAGGCGATGTCAAGTCCTGCTTGCATGATAGAGGTCCCCTAATAGATCGGCCTGTCGAAGCCTCCGAGCAGCTGCATCATACGCCATAGTTCGGCGACGTAACCTCCAGTGCGCTCTCCATAAGTGTGGATCCTCCTCACCATTTGCCAAAACAACTTTGGTCAGACCTAAATTTTAAAATAAACAGAGAATGATAATGAAAATTCAGCATAGATATGAAGAAAGAGAGAAAAGATAAGTCGAGATTTCATTGATATTCTTGCTCAAGTTATTTAAATTTTAGAAAATATTTTTATCCCCCCGGACACAGCCAACCTAACTAGGGTCAAGTCCTACAGTCAGCCTGCTCTGATACCAACTCTGTCGAGACCCGAATATGCAAATCCAAACCCTCTGTGTATTCTGTGCTAGTCCAGGATCACGCTAGCACACACAGTCATTACAGGGTTGGACATCACAGACATACAACGATAAAATAATAAATAGTGCAAACATTATATAAACTGCGTTGTACGACCTTATGGTCTCCTGACATAGATCAACCACGCAGGGCTTACATTACTAGAGTAACAATGATAACAGTGGAAAAGTAAATAAACATCGTGGAAACCCATCAACTTGCCACAGGCAATTGAATGGGCTTGCTCCCTAGTTGTCCGACTCTTCCGCGTACTCCTCCTCCCAAGTTGGCGTTGTCTCTTCTTCTGGTGTTTGTGTTGGTGAGCAAGGGGGTGAGTACTCAAGGCACTCAACAAGCAATGCACAGAATGCAGTGCTATTACTACATGCAAGGCCTATTACAAGGAAGTGGCTTACTTGGTTCTTTTGTGACAAGCAGCATTTTTAAACTCATATCATTTTCAGGTTAAAGGTAGTGAAACATTTATAAATAGTACTAAGTTCTTTAAACAGTTTTTCCCATAAATATTGGCACACAGCCTTAATCATTCCATTTACAACACTGGCACATAGACACCCTTTCCGTAATTTATTTTTGAAGATCTAACCCTTAACTGTAATCACCGAGCATTGTCCAGTTCCGCGGACATGGCTACACAAATAGGTTTGACACTCTGCAAAGGTTGTACACTTTACCCACAAGATACAACCTTTCACCACACAAGTGATTGTCCGTAACAAAGCCTTTTAGGAACTTCTACCTTAACCAAAGAACCTCTCTGGTATTGCCTTCACTATCACTCCCCTCACACAGAGTCGAAGTATAGGACAGGCCAACACCGTTGGATGGGCACCAAGCTGTAGTACAGGTACGCTCCCCCTCACAGATACACCCTTGTGTACTGTCACCCCGAGGTATTAGAGGAATGATATCAGAACCCTAATCAACTAGGTCTGCCCATAACAGACATGTGGTTGTACGAGAGACCCAGGTCAAAGACTTGCAAGGTGAAGTCCTTAACTGACCAAGGCAAGACTACCATCACTTAACAGTGGCACACAGCCCAATGTGGCACACAGCCTCACTACACTCATCAACTCATTGCCACATAGGCCCACCTGGCACAAAGCCTCTTGCCACTTGCCTCAGTCTAAATCATTTCCCACCCCGTTGATTATTGTGCAATATATGCCAACAATAACTCAACTTCGGTACAGAACCACACAAGTCTCTGTACCTCAATATCATCAAGTGGCATCATCACACCACTTTCAAAATACATTCAATATTTCATTAGTCAGTATTGTGGCATTTTTCCAAAAGATCATTAAAGTCCCGTTGCAAGACTAAGCATCTAATCACGGTCTAGCCTCCGTGTTGGCATCATACAATTATCCAACAATACAAATAATCCTAGGGTGACAAAGATTCCAGGACATACAAATAACAATTTCAAGGTGGAAATAACAATGTGGGTTGATTAGCTACATTACCCAAATTAATTTAAATTCATTTTTAATTAACTTAGCATGCATAATTTCAAAACAAAATACATTTGAAAACTGGGATCAAAATGGTCAAAGCATCACTTGCCTTCAAAGAATTGCTGGTCGTGTTCCGAAGCTTGGTCTTGAGCGACGAAATCTTCCTCGAAACTTCCCGGCAAATTTACGTCTACGCGTAAAAACAACATATGCAATAAATAACCAGAATAGTAGGCTAAATGACCTCAAAAATTCAAATAAAATTCACCATTAAAAAGATCACAATTTTACAAATTTTTAGAAATTGGAATCACCTCAATCGGAGTTCAAACGCAAAAGTTTTAAATCAATTATAAATCAGAAAATAAAAAATCCCGAATTAAAATAATTATTTTTCTTTGAAAAACCGATTTATTGCGCCAACATGACGTCAGCCGGTCCATGGACTCAGTCCACGACTCGGGTCGGGTCCACCGTGGACTCGGTCCACAAAGATGCTGATGCCGTGACCCCACCTATTGACATCAAGATCGACGTCTATCGGCGTCGGTACCGATCGCCTCGAGATTCGTGCATGGACACGTGTCATCATCTCGGCCATCCTCAACCAACAGCTGGATCTCAAACACGTGGCGCAATCGTGACCGTCCAAGGATTCAACGGCCAAATTTCACGCGAACACACGCTTGGTGACGCTTCGATTTCCATGCCGTCACACGGTGGGTTCTCAACGGTCCATTTGAATCAACGGCCGAGATCTGGTCACGCCTCGATCCGCGTGCTGCAGCGTCTGCACGGGATTTTGGGGTTGGCGCAATCTCGGCCGCCGTTCAAAAATGAGCGGTCTTGATCAGCGACAGCGCAACTCTTGGCGTAGCGTGGATGCATCGCAACCACCCATCTCAAATCGAACGGCTACGATCAACTATGTGACGACGCTAGACCTCTACCGCTCAGATCTGATCTAATGATGTACGTTAACCGAGTGATTTACTGTGCATCCGAGCGACGCTACGCTATCTCACGCGTCCAAAAACGATCCAACGGCCAAGATCTACCCTAGTTAAACCTATACAAACGCATCAGAGCCGTTCAATCGAGATCTAACGGTGAAGATCTAATACACGTGAGAATACCAAATCTAATCTACGCCGCTCATCCTAGATCCAACGGTATAGATCTTATCTAAAACACTAACCCTAGATCTAATCTAAACCGTTCACAGAAAGATCTACGGCTACGATCTAATCTAGGCTAGAACAGGAAAGGGCAACGTGGATGTACCGCAACGGTCGGATGACGATCGAACGGCTGATGGAGCTCGGTGGCTGGCGAGGGCGTGCGACGGTGCAGACTTGCCAGAGATGAAGACGACGACATGTCCGACGGCGATGTAGGGCGTCTCCAGCACGAAGATCTGGTGCGTTCGACACGGCTCGGCGAAAGGGTTACTCCGGTGTCCTTGGCGACGGCGGAGACTCACCGGCGACAGCAAAACTGGGCAGAAAGTATGGCGGAGCGGTGCGGCAACTACGGCGAGCTCGTGCGGGTTCTCTGGAGCGTCTCGGCGTGCGTGAGAGGGGTCAAAGGACGCAGCGTGAATAACTCTACACGTCGCCGCAACCGAAGGCTTTAAAGGGTCCTCGACGTGCGTGCTATCACCAGCGGAAGAAGCGGAACTGCTGGCGGCGGTTGCTCCGACGAACTCGCAAAGACAGAGCGACGTGGCACAACCTCCACCGTCCGCGTGGACTCAATCGGGCGGACCAGAACGCGTGACAACACGGCTCGATCGCAAGCGTTCGATCGAGATCGAATGGTCTTGTGACTCTGGGCTGGGCTGCACGATGCTTCCGGCCCAACACTGTTCACTCGATTTTTAAAACATTTCCGATTTGAAATAAATTCGATAAATAAACAAAGCCAAAATAATTAGCAAAAATATCCAAAAAAATCCATAAAAATTCTAGAAAATATTTTGGAACATTCTGAACTCAAATAAATTATTTCCAATGAAAGTTTACATAAACTTTTACATTATTTTAATTAAATTCAAGAAGGCCATATTTGAACAAATCCAAATAAATTCCAATAAATCCCCAAAAATTCCCAAAATTTAAAATAGCTCCAAAAATTTAAATTGAGCAAAATTTAGGGTGTTACATTATTAGAGCAAGTCCGATCAAATCCGGCTATAAAAAGTCAAAAATCGGCTTAAAAAACCTGAGAGTTCGGTGAGATTTTGTGAAATCTGGCCCAAATTTCAGGATTACTATAGCATTTTAATTTTTTTACCTAGCCAAGATTTTGGATCCCGTGCTCAGCCATAATCTAAAATCTTGGCCAAGATTTCAATGGTTTTTTTAATCTTGCTACCTATAGGATACTTCTTGTGTTGTACCGTGTCGTAGACGGTTTTATTCAAAAACCGTTTTATGATATCTCGGTTGATCACATCAGAAGGTATGATTAGATCTAATATAGGTAGTGTTTAAAAACTGTCTATAATGAGATGTCTAATATAAATCCTTTGTAATAGTGGTCATCGAATTTGTTTTTTTCTTGGATTTTAGATGGTCTTTCTGCACGCTGTTGTTCAACACAACATGAAGAAGTGCTTGTTCTTGCTCGTTGATGAGTTCTATGACATAACTTATGTCAATGTGGCTGTCACATGTACCATCTTGCTGCGAAAATTTGGTAGAAATTAACTCTTCGAATTTTGCTTTATGTTTTATTCAATTATTAAAAAGAAAACTATGTAAGAACTATTATTCTTCCGAGATACAAACTAGGTGTCTTCTTTTCACCTGATCATAAAATAAATCCCATAATACTTAACAAGTAATCCCTGCTAACTACAATTAGTGCTAATTTTCTCTTCTCTCGCCATGCCACATCTCCTCAATTTATGTGGCCATGGGATTAAACATGTGCGCCATGGCTTTATCTAAGCAATTCCTCCGTTAAGGTTAGATTTGCGTGCAACTAGCTCAACCCATGTACTAATTATCAGCAAGTTCGAGAGCTCCACCATACGATGATACGGTAGAGGCCCAATCTCATGGCCCTGCAAGTGGAGGAGGAGCGGCGGATGGTGGGGGGCGGGAGGGGAAGGCCGAGGATGAGGGGCGGTGACGCGGTTGGGTGAAGGCAAGTGGGAGGCTTACAGAATGTGCTTATAGAATGTCCTGTTCAATCCTTAAAGCAAAGTCGATCTTCATGGTAGTTTCTGATTTTTTTTCCCTCTTATAGATTGGTCTCGAGCATTTAGAGAGGAAGCAAAGGAGAAGACAATGGTGCAACACCATGGTCACAAGTTGAGGCTGCAGATGTGGCTGCCTTCTTGAGTAATTTTATTCTCACCGATTGTTACTCTATATTGCTTTTACTAAAGGTAAATTTGAATACTTTTGTATATATTAAGCTACAAACTGAATGTGTGTGTTCTCAGTTCTCACCATCATACTAGAATTTGCATTGTTTAGTTCTTTTAGTTATAGATTATTGATTACCACGCTTTTGCCATCAGATTAGTATTTACAATTGGACCATTTTGATAGGCATTTGCCTGTTTATTTCGTAAAACTACTTTGTAGGAATGATTCTTTTAGGCCGTTTCTCTTCATGTGGTGCACTCCACTTCAGTATTTTGGCATGTCTGTTCTCAAGACTAATTCAGATTTGATGGAGTGTTGTTCTGAAGTCCTTTTGTTATAACTCCTATCCTAAAGGTTGAAGCATTCACGCGCTGAGGGCCGTTTGAGCCGAGCCCTTTACGTCTAGGCTCGGCTCAAAAAAATCATGATTTAGTCCTTTTACAAATTACGGATAGGTTCTTCGTGATTTTTTGTGAGAGGAAGATTATTTCCTCTAAATTCGCGTTCGGGTCCCTTGTGCGCCATTTTATGAAAAGAACCTCCCGTTAAATTCAAATCGCGAACAAGCCCTTTTCTAATTTTTAAGGATAGCGGACAGGTTCAAAAACATAACATTCAGGTTCTTGCTCTTTACGTCTAGGTCCTTTCTCCGTTTTTCTCGGAAAAAATGTTTTTGTCACTAGAAATATGTGTGCAGCTCTATCTCTAGACTTTTTTCCCACCTCGATTTCCCATCTCGATCTCTAATATTTTTTAAACATGTATTATTACTCCACGACGCGTCGATCTCGATATTTTTAGAACATGTATTATTACTCCGTGAGCAGCGTAGAGTGTTAAGCTCGACAAAAAGAAGGTTGTTATCTCTAATAATTTTTCGCCCTTTTCCTCTAGACTTTTTCCCCATCTCGGTTTTCTAACTCGGTCTCCAATATTTTCCAAATAATTCGTCGAAAGAGATATTTCTACAGCTCTATCTCTAGACTTTTTTCCCACCTCGATTTCCCATTTCCTAATATTTTTTAAAGCATGTATTATTACTCCACGAACGCGTCGGTCTCTGATATTTTTTAAAACATTTATTATTACTCCGTGCACGCGTAGAGTGTTAAGCTCGACAAAAGAAGGTTGTTATCTCTAATAATTGTAACATCCCAAATTCAAGCTAATAATTAAAATGTGGCATGTTTTGATCCTTGTTGTGTCTTGGATTTCCTCGTTGAGTTGATTTGTGGATTTAGTTCATGCATCCATTATTTTATGTCAAGGAATCCCCTAATTGCCAAATCCAACACCTTAATGAAACTCAATCAAACATCAAACAACATGCTATAGCAAATAATTTTGTAAAATACTAGAGCCCAAATGGAGAATGAATATAAATTTTCTAGAATTGTTCAACACCATTCACCTAGCTTAAAAATTCAAAAACAGACTAGAAAACAGCCAACTTTGAAGAATTACTGCTCTCAAACCACTAAGGATAATCAAGTGAAACCAAAGAAAATGAAAAGTAGAACTCCTGGGCTATCTACTTAAAAATTTGCAGAATTTTTCAACCCAATCTTCACCCTTTGCCAAGCCTACCCATTTGGCATGTCAACTCCTAGCTCAAATCAACTCAATCGCCAGAAACAGCCGTTGCAGCCGAGAGAACTTGGAGCTGTGTCTCTGGCAGGGTGGCCCCACTCGTGCTTGGGCCCACTGGCCAGCCTCTCCTTCTCTCTCTGTTTCCTTCCTCCCTCACCAGCCCCTGCCGGAGTGCTGCCGCGGCAACGTTTTCTTCGCCGAAGAGCTGCCCGGGCAGAGAAATCCTTCCACGCGGCTACTGCAGCCTGATCCTCAGCCACCCCGTCGTGCTGTCGCCTCCAAGCTTCGCCGTCTCCGCCCCTCTGCATTAAAGCCAGCAGGCCTGCCTCCTCACTCCCTTTGCTCGCTGCTGCTACTCTCTTTGCTGTGGATCACGCCCAGCCAAGCAGCACCGAGCCAGGCTTTGTTCTACCGCAGCCCAGGTGAGCTCATCCTTCTCACTCTTGCACACAGCAGCTGCTCAATCCTGAGATGCCTTGTCTTGCTGCAGCCGCAGCCGACCGAGAGCTCTCCTTTCCCAGCGCCGGCGAGCCAGCGCCCTGCCACCTTCTCCTTCCTCACCGGTGAGCCAGCTCCCAGCCGAGCCAGCCCTCAGGCGAAGCTTCAAGTGAGCTGCCATCACATTTCTTGCGCAGCTCATTCCATCTCATGACCACTCCCTCACATTTCACATGCAGCCGAAGCTACTCCTTCCAACCTGTGTGCATGCTGCTGCTCCTCGCTGTGTAATCCATCCGGTCAAGCAAAGCTCGAGCCAAGTTCTTCTCCAACCGAAGCATCAGGTGAGCTCACTCATCCATCCATGCATGCGCAGCTGTTACTTCTTCTCCTGAGGACTTTCTTGCTCATGCATGCAGCCAAGCCGAAGCCAGGGACACCCCTCTGCCGAGCCCTCTCGTTCTCCAGCCCCTTCTCCATCACTCGAGCAAAGTCCCAGAACCAGCTAGCCTAGCCTCGCCATTGTTGGGTTTTGGAGCTCTAAAGTCTGAAGAGGTAAGCTCAAGTATTATAGCCTGGGGCCTTGTCACAAGCAACAACATGGCGTAGTGGTAGAGCACCAGGGCGTGTAATCTAGAGGTCCCCAGTTTGAATCCCCTTCCAGCAATATTTTTCTATTTTTTTTGCCCCACGCGATAAAACCTTCATATCTTTTGCTGTGGATCTCCGATTAACGCAAACTTAGTTCCTAAACTTGAGTTACTCAGTAGGGATCCAGATTATGCAAGAAAAAGTTACATGTTGCATGCTACAAAAACTTTTAATTAAGAGATGAATGGAAGCCATGATGTATGTGTTATGAAGGAACTATGATAACCCTAACTCTAAAAATTATGAAATAAATCCACAATGCTCCTGCAATCTCAAATGTTCTATTTCTGTAAAAAGATTTAGGATTTAATGTGTTTTGCATCAAAAAGTTGATTGCGCAAAGCCTTAATATCATGCAAGATTCAAATAGTTAAAATATAGATTAAATGGACTCAAAAATTGGTAAAACTAGTTTGGATGCAATCTTGGGTTTGTATAGATTACCAGTATATAAAAACATTTAAGTTTCGCCTTGGTTTGCCATATTTTCTCACTAGTCGAACATGCGATCGGTAAATCGGTCGATTAGCCGAAACATCCGCAAAAGAACCCCAAACTCGACGAAACTGAATGCTATAACCCTAGAATGACATATTATTGCTTGCTGAGTGAAAATGGTATCATATTGAACAATTTTGAGTTAGGTCATATTAAGCCGCAATGGACTTCGGTATGAAAAACATCTTTAACGAAGGTGAAAATTTGCGAAACCAACTCTAAAACACTCTTAGGGTTACCCTCCGCTTATCCCTGAAAAATGGTTAGATTATCCCATAAGGTGTGATCGCAATCGAAGAATGAAACTGGACCGTAAAAAAAACGTGAATACTGTGGTCATATAAGCCTTTTCGACAATCTGTAAAATATCTTATATACATGCAAAATAGTGAAATAAAAGCTGAGTAACATTCTATGATACTTATACTACCATGTTCTGGAAAATTTCATTTATAACCTTCTTAGCATATTAAACTAGTTACTACAAAAACCTTAAGTGACCACAAACTGCACATTTCAGAATCACTTAAGCACTTTCGGTGGCTTGCAAAACTACTCGGCCAAATATGAAATTTTAGGGAAATGGTCCAGAATCATACCCCAGTATATGGACAACCAAAATATGGAAAAATATATTGATTACAACTTGCTAATCATATAAAAACTGTTAAGGCAAACACCCTAAATAGTAACAAAGCTAGAGCTTTACCGAGTGGCCGATTGAAATCGGAAGTCTTAAACCTAATCATCGGCAATGCGAGAATTGTCACTTAACTAAATAGAATCAACCAATAACTCAAAATTCCAGATCCATCATATAGGAATTACTCTCGTGCATAAGCGCTTAAGTCTAAGTACTATTCATGCATAATACTACAACTAGTGACTTCTTCTAAATTAAACTATTTTTGCGTCTTGAATTCGAAATTATAAGCAATGAAATACATAAATATAGCCTCTTGAATTCATAAACAACTTCATGCAAACTCACAACTAAAACTCCTGTAATCAACAAGTGAAAACAACACGTTTACATAAAGGGACTTACCATACATCAAGTGCTAACGAAATCGTTGAGCAAGAAATTAATTAAGACCTCAAAATCAGCATGTTCTTCTTGGTAAGATTTAATCTGGTAATTTTATCTGATTTCTTTTTGTCCCATTTTGATTCGGTGTTATTTGCTTTTGTCTCGGTTATTATTATTCGACGCATAGACGACGATAATTCGGATTCGGTTATTAACGACATCGACTTTGATCCGGATTATATTCCTGACGATGAGCAACCAGGCAAGCACCTCCTTTGACCACTTTGATCCTATATTTGCAAAGTTATGTTGTTTTATCAAACTATATGCATGCGTGTATGTTTTAAACTTGCTATATTGTGGGTGATGGTAGCTAAATCCTATTGTATGCATTTCCATTACCTTGTCATTTGATTTACTGCCATTGTAACCTAGTAATGGTGTAGACAATAATTACTGTCACTCGGGTAAAACTTGCGAGATTAGCGTATGTTTATGCTTAGACATGCTCATTAGAATGAACTTTTAAAGGGTGGATACCATTTTAATTACTATGAGCAACTTTGTTTATTCGTTCGGAACCGAGGTATGGTTTCCGTGTATGTTGATAAAAATCCAACTCAAACTTATGATTTAGACGCGGGCGAGTTATTACTTAACTTGAGGCGTGAAAAGGATCTCACGCGTAGTTAGGGGGAGATCCTCGCCTGGGTCAATTAAGGACCGAACTTGATGCTGTCACCTAAGTGTTTTGGTGCAACCACATGTGCTAGTATGGGATAGCCTAAGCTCACTAGATTGGTTAGAGTTTAGCCTTGCATTTTGGTAGGCCGAAGTAGTATGGACGATCCGACGGACTGGAGTCGTTCTAGGTGCTCCCTTCACCGAGGTGTTGGGGCCCAAGCATTCCAATACAACGGTGCATGCCTTGCCATGGGGAGAGTTCGCGATGGGGCACCATCGGTTCAGGATCTCCTGAACTGTGGCAAGGGTTAACATCACTGTTGCTGGTGCAAGGTTAAGCTATAACTAATTGAACGGTTTCGTCACAGTCTAGCAAATCGGGTACGGGGAGTATCGCGAGGCATGGTTGACATGATTGCTAGAATGTGTCATGTGGGTAAAGTGTACACTCTCTGTAGAGATTAAAATCTAATTAATTAGCCGTGCTCGCGGTCATGAGCAACTTGGGAGAATATTGTCAAGTATAATCTTTTGTTTTTGCTAAAACTTTTGGAAATGGTGTTGGAATGAGTTGGTGATTTGGGAAGCCATTGGTGGCTGTTTTCACTTGTCATTTGCAGCCAAGGAGGGCTGTGAAATGTTATATATGAATTCTACTTACTGTTATATAACTTCTTATCAAATGCTCTTTACAATTTCGATGCCATTTTATGAAATCTTTACATGCAAACAAAATCTGCCTTATGCTGAAATGAGACTAGTATAGAAGCTTGTATTCCTTGTTCTAGCTTGCATTTACCTTATTTTCATACACTAAAGTCTTGCGAGTACATACGTGTACTCATGGTTGCTTAATCTAATCAATATAGACGAAGGTACGGAAGAGTGCCCCGACGACTCTTACTTTGCTCCGGGGTTCGACGATCATGTTGACGGATAAACTTGGGCTTCTCCAAGTCGGTTGCCTATAGGTTTATGGATGGGCATACCGCTGTCCTACTTTTGTTATACTTGTTAATTCCGCTGCACTCTACTTTTGGACTTGTGATATTTGGCCGGTCGGCCACTACTTGTAATATTAAGTAGTTGAACTAGTTCTAGATTATGTTTATGCTACTTCATCTACTTAAATTCATGTGTATGTGTTGCGATACATCTCGAATGCGGGATATGTGGGTGCTAGGCGTTGATCTTGGGAACTAGCACTAGACACATATCCAGGTACTGAATTGTCATCAACCATCAATGCATACATTAAATGCGGCCGTCGTTCTTTGGCTATTGTTCATACTCCCCTTGGAGAGTGCGGGCGATACCAAGGTCCTGAGACGGATGGCGGACGCTATGCATGGATGAGTTGGTCCCAATCCCGGTATGGTTGTTCGGAATGGAATCGAAACTCCCATGGACGCGTAAGTGTGTACGGTGCGACTATGTGGCTCATGTTTGTTTTAGTGAGGGCCATTTAGTCAATACTCCGTGCACGGGACTTTTTGGGTGGCAGTGAGCATACACTTAAGTGGAGTATGGGTGTCACCTCTAAGTCCAACGCACGTGTGAGGATCGATTTATATTTCCGGGTGCCCACAATAATTTTTCACCCTTTTCCGTCTAGACTTTTTCCCCACCTCGGTTTTCTAGCTCGGTCTTCAATATTTTTCAAATAATTCGTCGAAAGAGATATTTCTACAGACTCTATCTTTACGCTTTTTCCTCGTTTAGCTCATTATTTGACGATTTAAAAATAAAAGCGTCGCGCCGAAAAAAATCCTCTGAAAAAAACGACACGCTGGCGTGTTCTGTGTGAGTCTCTAATATTTTTTAAAACATATCCTTTCCCCGTTTTCCCGGAAAAAAAAGTTTTCGTCACCAGAAATATTTGTGCAGCTCTATCTCTAGACTTTTTCCCCATCTCGATCTCTAATATTTTTTAAAACATATATTATTACTCCGCGAACGCGTCGATCTCTAATTTTTTTTAAACATGTATTATTGCTCCGCGAACACGTAGAGTGTTAAGCTCTACAAAAGAAGGTTCTCACCTCTAATAATTTTTCACTTTTTTCCCGCCATGGTTTTCCAGCTCGGCCTCCAATATTTTCCGAATAATTTGTCGAAAGAGATATTTCTACAACTCTATCTCTCTATTTTTTCCCCATTTCGACGATTTAAAAAATAAAACGCCGCCGAGAAAAAAAAGGATTTTTTCTATGGAAAAACGACACGCGCGGCGTGTTATGCCGCGAGTTTTTAATATCTGTAAAAAACATGTATTATTGCTCAGCGAACGCGTAGAGTATTAAACTCGACAAAAAACAGGTTGACATCTCTAATAATTTTTCACCCTTTTTCCTCTAGACTTTTTTCCCGCCGCGGTTTTTCAGCTCGGTCTCCAATATTTTCCGAATAATTCATCGAAAGAGATATTTCTACAACTCTATCTCTCTATTTTTCCCCGTTTCGCTCATTATTTCGGCAATTTTAAAAAATTAAACACCGCCGAAAAAACATTTTTTCTTCGAGAAAACGACACGCGCGGCATGTTACGCCGCGAAAAATTTCCTAGTTGATTCTATATGTTCATCTGTTTTATTAATTTTATATCCTATGTTATGCTCTTGTATGTGCTAATTGATTGCACCTTCTGTGATTGCTTTCATTCACTTATGCAACTATGCCTTTTTTTTATATAGTTCACATTTTTTTCCATATGCCAATTTACTGCTCTTATAGACTTTTCAGCTGTCATTAACTGCTCCAATATTTGTTCATATATGATCAAGCTTGATAATCATGGAGATTGAGCAAAGTTCATCATGTGAATAGCACAAATGTTAGTGTCCCCAAACATTTAATACGCCACTGCCTAGGCAAAACTAAGCATTCTCTGCTGAGTCTCGCTGATTCCGCACTACTTATTCAGGAGAACACTACTCTTGGCAGGCCGCCAACTCCACTGTTTTCACCAAACAACTAGAGACTAGGCGTTTCATACTTTGCCAGCGTTACCCATGGTTATCGTTTGCTTGCAATTTGAGTCCTCATTTGCATCTCACTTATTACCTTCTTTCCCTGCATATCAAGGAGTGCATTTCTTTTGATAGCAATTTTTTGTTCACTCTAGTTCTGTGCAACATAAGGTCTTGATTCAGTATCATATGTATTTCAATTCAGGGTATTCACTTAGTTAATTTTATGTTCAATATGTGTTGCAGTGTGAGTCTACTTTAATCAAATAAAGATTAAAAGATAGGACGTTATGTATTGTAACCACTTGTATGTTCACTATGCTCATTTAACATTTTCAAATGTGACCGCAACAAGCAGGATCTAGAAGTCAAAGCGCAAGCTTCTGCTTCCCTTGCTCCCATTTTTCTTATACAATCGTTCTCCTGCGTTGTCTATCATTATCAGAGTTCCAGCTTCAAGCCACGTTAGTACCTGGTTAGTAGTAGCACTTGGGTTGACCATCCAAATTGGCCAGCATACACTTTCCTAACAAAAAAGTACTATAAAATGAAGATCAGACAACAAAAAGGAACTGAGTCTAGCTCGGCTGGTGGCTTATTCTTCGGCTCGAATTTGGATTCCTATTGTTAATTTGGGTCCCTCCTAGATATTCTCGTTTTAAGATCAAACAGCAAAGATAGCTTAGAATACACTTCACGAGCAACTAAAAAAACATGATGGAAATTGCTAAGAGTACTCAGGTGTTTTTCTCACCTTAGGAGTACTCGAATTTTCTATCTCTTTGGTTTGCCTCAAGACTTCATCTTCA
Source organism: Guadua angustifolia (assembly GCA_036346375.1). NCBI lineage: Eukaryota > Viridiplantae > Streptophyta > Magnoliopsida > Poales > Poaceae > Guadua > Guadua angustifolia. The sequence continues at coordinate 162,502 of JAYEVE010000073.1, read as the reverse complement.
ATGGTGTCTCCAATGATTTGCAACCAATAGCGTGACTTCGACGAGTTAGGTTTAAGGTTCGAGTCAGTGTATGGCTCACCAGAGCCCCCTAGCAGGGGAGGGGGGATAGACCGAAGGTGGGCGGTGAGGCAGTGGAAGTTGGCCAGGACGATGAAGATGAAAGCAATTAGGAGGCAGTAGTGGATCAGGCGGCAGTAGCCGCTGGAGACGAGGAAGGAGGGGGAATCTCATTGTAGAGGAGGAGGAAGGAGGTGGTGTGGAAGCGTGCTTGGGTTAGAGGGAGGGAGGTGGGAGTGGGAGGAGTGGCGGTGGTGGTAGTTCGACGGCGGGTGGTGGTGCGGCAACGGTGGTGGGTTGGGGGAGGCGGCTAGGGTTTGGAAGGGGAGGGGAAGTAGAGAGAATATATATGGTTTGGGGAGGGATGAAATCCTTAGAATCTAGATCCAACGAATTAAAACTTAAGTACACATCAACAAAAAATAATACTCACATGACACCTAGACACCATCAATGTTTAAGTGTTAGATGAATGAAATGAAAGTGGCTGATAAATGATTATTTCATTTTCGGATGATACGGCACAGAGTTCTCAACCTTTTTTTTAAATCAGGATACATATTTTCTGGAAGGAACTGTTCAATTGCTCTTGCCTTTGGCGTTGCCGTGTTGGTAGTATTAGCCTAACCAATTTTTGTTTAAGCTTTTACCTGAAATGATACAACAGGTTCAGGAATCAAATGCACACTTACAAAATAAATTAGTCTACTCTAGTCTCTGCATAAAGGAAGTGTCGATTTTACATTAAAAAAAGTGTCGATTTCCCTCATGCCGTGGGGAGTTTATGCCTTCATTAATAGTTCCAGGCCACCATTACATGGAATTCTCCACTAGTCAGGCACTCAGGCTCACCAATTTGGTTGCCCTGTTTCACAGTACAGGTCAATTGTCCCATTTACATGGAGATTCAGACTTTGAATATTCTGCATCCATTCAAGGCACTCTTAAGACAACACCACAAAGACTTCACTACAGCCTGGCTACAGTTTGTTAGCCGTGTATTATAGGTCAGCTGTGTTAATCAACTTGGAGATCCATGAATGCCCAATTGCATTTAGGCATTAACAAAATCCTTTGGATCTAAATCCAATAGCTCAAAATTTGAGTACCCATTAAAAAAAACTCACATGACACCTAGACACCACCAATGTTTAAGTTTTAGATGAATGAAATGAAAGTCCCTGAAATGTTTCAAATTATATTGGTAGTTTTAAAAGAACACATGCATCAGGGTGATTCTGTCTAGCATGGTGCTGACATGGCATCCCAGTAAGCTATAAACAGTGAAGTCAGCAAATAAAAAAACATTAAGGCTACCAACAGTATCATCTTGTTCCCCCCTCTCTCACTTCTACAACATAAATACATCAGATCACACCCACAAATGATTGCGGCTACCAACAATATCATCTTGTTCCTACAACCGCTATGGTTGTCGGTGAACCCACTAGTTCCGTTAGGGGTGGCAACGGGTCAGGTCGGGTTTGGGTTTTACAAAACCCGACCCGACAGAAAACCCGAAATGAAAAACCCGACCCGAACCCGAACACCCTGTCAGGTAAAAAACTATACCCGAACCCGGCGGGTACCCGAAATCCGATGGGTACCCGATGGGTATTAAAACAGCATTGATACTAAAACAACCACTGCTGATTGTATCTAAGCATGGCCACATATGATTTGTTATTTGCACTCCTTGTGATTTGTGAAACAACCACTTCTTTTTCAAGTCACATATCAATATGATAAAAACTTCTTTTTTATGAAACAGACTAAGAAACGACCAGTCCAGAGGGATGGATCATAATGGTGGCCGCCCCTCATTCATTTGATATGAACTTGAAATGAGGAGACAATCAGCAAGCCATCCAAAAATACCTGGCCACTTTCAGCTGGTTCAAAACAAGCAAAGGCTATCACCAAGTCCGTCTCAAAATGAAAATTCTTCTTGTTGCTGGCCTTCCTCAGATCAGTAGATCACTCTTTATGTACTGCAGCAGCTTTGTATTCAGCCCAACCATTTGGGCAGCCTTGTCAAACTCAAAACTGTTTGCTTCTCGCTCCTGCTACATCTAAGCAGGATGATTAACAGAGCAGCAGCAAGCACATGGCGTGCATATCAATATATCATTGTGTAAAAAAGCCAACCACCCAAAGAAAAGGGAGGGGAAGGGTGGGTTCGGTACCTTCTCTGCATTTGCTATATGGTCAGTATCCTTCACAGAAAGCTCCTTCACCGTAACCTGCCTAACATCCAGTGTATTATTCAGCACTGAAGCCTGCAGAATTGGATTTGTTAAATAGGATAGCAACAAATTTCTGAAACAAAACGAAACGAAGTTCTGAAACAAAATGAAAAACGAAGTTCTGAGTTTTGAAACAACAGACAAGTAGGAGAGCAAGCAACAGAGACAGGGGCATGGGGTGATGGCCGGCCGACTGGCCGGAGGGAGAGCAAGCAGGTGGGGTGTGGGGCACTAGGGAGGTGGCCGGAACCCGGAGAGATGCGGCGTGGGGCAGCAAATCACAGAGATGGGCGGCGACAGGGCTAGGGCGCGGGCGGAGCGCGGGAGGAGAGATCAGAGATGGGGGTGCTCCGAACTCCGAAGAGATGGGGTGGCGGCTGGAGAGCAAGCAGATGGGGCGTGGAGCGGCGGACGAACTCCAGAGAGATAGGGAGTGGGGCGATAGCCAGAGAGCAAGCACGAAGCACCATGGGCGGCGGCCGTCGGCGTCTAGAGGCTAGGGCTCTGGTGCTTGACTTCGTGGGTGGGGCGGCCAGGCTAGGGCGTTGGCAGGGCGCAAGCGGTGGTCGGTGAGGTGACCCACGGCGGTAGCTAGACTGCTGGAGATGGCCGACGGGCTAGATGAGAGTGGGAGACGCCGAGACGGATGGGACTCAGGAGAGCGGCGAATTGGATTTGGGGTTGGGGGAAAAGCCGAAATGCTAGATGAGAGTGGGAGACAGCCGACAGGGTGAGGGTTGGATTTGGGGGAATTCGGCACTCGCATGGGGAATTTCGGATACCCGGCGGGTACCCGCAGGTTATTTTATAAATCCGGACTTGATCTGACTCATCTCGGGTACTCGATCCGTAAAACCCACAGGTAAAGATTTGAATCCGAATTCGAACTTGACGGGTGCCGAACCCACGGGTCGGATTGCCATCTCTAAGTTCCTTGATCTAGGGAGGAGGACATCCAACGGCTGCAGGCATCGCGGCTTGGCTCACCGGACTCTAGCTCTGGCATGCTAGCATCGTAGCTCTGGGCCGCCTCCACACATCAAAGCCAGTTAAGCCACTATGCAAGAACAGGAGGAATACGAACACAAGAACGACGTCACGGTGGCCATGGTCAATGAGGCCAAGAAACAGAGAGCTGATGACGCCAAGAATCAGGGGAAGGCTAGGGCAAGGATGCAGAGGATGATGTGAAGGACACAGGGTGCAAGCCTGGACACACTGAAGTGGATTTGATGCCCAAGAGGGGGTGAATTGGGATTCATTTCGCTAATAGCCAAATTAAAAGCTTAAACCTTTCTACCCCAACCTATGTGACGGGTGCAATCGGATCGGATAATTTCCGACCGACCGACCGATCGGATATGTTCGAATCGGATTCGGATAAATTTTTCGGATAGTTTTCAGATTCGGAATCGGTTTCGGATATTTTTCGGTTTCGGATTCGGATTCGGGACATCGCTATCCGTCGGATCGGCATATTTCGAATATATCCAGATTCGAATAGTTGGATATCCGGCCATTTTCTGCGATCTTACTTAAACCGTTAGCGAGCCTTAACCCTTGATTCTTGACTCAGATCTCGCCTCCAGCTCGGCAGCGACGGCCGACCGAGCGCCGAGTCCCGCCGCCGTCGCCGATCCATGCCGGTCCTCGCCACCTCGGGTCTCGGCATCGCCGTTGCTCTGCCGTCCGGTGCGCCCTTGCGCTTCGATTCGTCCCGACCTCGACTCCCGAGTCCCGCCGCAATCATCGGGTTCCACTGCCGCCGAATCGCCCTCGAGCCTTGGCGCCTCACGCTTTCGTTCGTCCCGACTTCGACTCCGAGTCCCGCCGCTTGTTCATGGGATTCTGCCGCCGCCCCTTGGGCCTCGGCACCACCCCCTGCGCTCGGTTATCCTTGACCAAGTCCCGCCGCCACCTCTCTTCGCCCATCTCGCCGCCCCTTGGGCCTTGGTGCCGCCCTTCCCGACGCCCACCCCTGCGCTCGGTTCGTCCCCGACCCCGAGTCCCGCCGTCGCCGTCCCTCTCCACCTGCCCTGTCGTCTCTACAGATCTACGCCTCTACTCCCAAATCGAGAGGTAGGTGATGGTCTGTTGATTAATCTGTTGTTCTTCATTACAAAGTAGATGTAATCGTGTCATTGTAAAGAGGAATTGCCAGATTGGTTTTGATAGATTTCAGTATGAAAATTGTAAAGAGGAAATGCTTATGAAAATTGATGTTATGGTTTTTGGTGGCATTCATGCCAGATTGGTTATGTAATGTAACATCCTAGAAATTTCAAACAGTAAAAATGTATGGACAAGGTTAGGAAAATGAATGTGTTTGAGCTTTCTTGGTGTTATGTATTTTTCTGGGTTTTATTGGAATTTCTGTTGTGTGTGGAAAATTGAAATGAGAGAAATTGAGAAATTGGGAAAGGTAAAAGATAAAAATAAAAATGGTAAAAAGGTAGAAAATTTTCCATGAGACTCTATCTGTACTGGTAACTTAGTGAAATCACCAAGTAAATTATTTATGCACTGGAATTGGAAATAAATAAAATTATATAATCATGCTTTGAGTAAAAATAGTGAACGAAAAATTTAAATGAAAAATTTTCGGTATCAAGATAAAGCTAAGAAAATTACCATAGTTCCCTGAGTGTGTAACACACCACTGGTAAAATTTCTATAATTTAATAAGCTGGTTTATGCCTTTTTAAAATTCAAATACAGAGAGCACAGAAATTAGAGAAATTGATTGTCAGAATTATTATAAAATAAATACTCAATATTTATACTTGAAAATTTTAGGGTAATATAATTTTAAGGATTCTAATCCTGGAAAAAAGTCTCAAAAATAAATCTTGAAAGATGAGTCTTTAATTAAATCAAAATCCGAAATGCAGCTTTAGGGCAGTGCATAATGTCAGAATTTTTTGTAAAATAATTAGAGGGTATTTTTGTCTCAAATTTTTACAGAAGATGTCTGACTCCCAGTAGAGCTTGGTCAAAAAGTTTTGTAGAAGTTTGGGTGAAAATGGTGCTTAAACTAAGCAGAAATCCGGAGAGTTCTCGTTCTGTCCCATCGCATTAAACGAGTTCTCTCGCTGACAGGTAGGTCCGGCCTCTGTTGAAGCTCGTTGCGCTGGCGAGGCTGAGGAAAAATCTCAGGTCACTGCAAGTGGGCCCAGGTCCCATTTGTCAGTCTCAAACCCGCGCAGTTCTTCTCCCCTTTCCTCTCGCGCCCGAAGCGAGGTGATGAGCACCCGGTCCTTCGCAGTCCGGTCCTCACCTGCTCCCGTCCGAAGCAGTCATCACCATCCACATCGCAGCCAGCTCTTCCGCGCCTGTATTGGACTGTTCTTCACTGAGCCGCACCGGAGGAGAGGTCACACCAGCTCGTCGCGCACGCACAGAGGAAGACGACCGAAGCCGTGCATCCGAAATCCGAACCCGAGTGCATTTGCGACCAAATCAAATACCAGAAACCTTCCCATTCGAGTCGCATTGCTCTCCCACACCTCACATTCGCGTCTCACAGAGCCAAGAGCACCGCACGGAGTCTTTCTTCTTCGCCCGTCCGCAAGAACACCGAGAAGGGGATTTCGTGAGTAAGGTCAATCCACCTCCGTTCCTTCAAATCGACTCCACCCGAAGCTTCTTTAGCTCCACCAGGTTACTGATCAACCGTCGATTTGAATCATTTTGGCCTACAGTGATGCCGCACCGCCGCTCTTCTTCTTCACGGCCGGTGCACGGTGGCAGCACTCCACGGGCCTTCTCCGACCGGAGCAGCTGGTGAGTTCGCATCTCCTTGAATGACTGTAGCTCACCTAGCCCTAGATCGTCGGAAAAACAGCCGTTAGCCGAGCTCTTGCCTGCTCGGCCATGGCGCCGACGCACCTCGTCGGTGGAGCCCCTTCTCCCGATCCTCATTCGCCAAATTTGAGCCAGCCCTAGATGCGCCTTGGCGCGCTGATCATGTTAGTGGAACCCATTCCGCCGCTCCGGCGTTGTTTCGTCGGCGGCGAGCAAGAAACCGAGGAGCTCTTTTTTCTATCGCTGACCAGCGGGCCCCATCTGTCAGTGGGCCGGCGCATTCAAACGCGTCTCTGCACGCGCGAGGAAAGGCGTGTTCCAACCGAGAAAGCGTATTTTGAGATTTTGTTGGATTTTCAAGAAACCGAGTTGAATCAAATAGTGATAACTTTTAAACTATAGCTCCAAATTTAGTGAAACAAATTTCTAAATTCGTATTAAATTCTGTAGTTTCGGAATATGCAAAAATGAATTAAAGATCAGTGCTATGTAATTTTAGGAAATTTAAAGAGTTACTTAGAGCTGAGTAAGGCTATTTAAATAAAATAATTTTCAGATGAGATTTTAATGGAATGAGATAAATTTTATGAAAACCCTAGTTATAAGCATCTTAGATATGCAAAGATGTTTAGGGAAAAGCTTAAGTGATTGTTGTCAAATGAAAAGAAATAGCAGTCATAATGATAAACATAGGTGTAATCCACTATGAATAGGTTCAAAATAATTCAAATTCAGTTTTAAAATAATTCTAAGACCATGCCCTGGTACCAGGATAAAAATGAATAAAAGTTGGTAAAATATCTGGTTGGAAATGAATATGAAGTTGAGTTGCTATAAGGTTGTAATTGTGATCATATAGGCCTTTTCATCAATAAATAAAATAGGTTGCATAAATGATAAAAAGTGTAAAAATAGTATAAGGATACTCTACATAGTATGTTCTAAGAGCAACCCCAACCCACCCCCTAAACCTCCCCCTATCCTAAATTATAAGGAGACTTAGAAAAATATAAGCTCCAACCCAACCCCTATTATAAACCCCTATTTTAGGAGGTACTCTCTCACCCCTACATCTAGGAGGCTTCTTTTGCCCTATTATTTTCTTTGGCATTTTTTTATTCATTTTAAAATAATAATTCATGGGTGCAAAGTAATAATAATGTTTAGATAAATAATAGGGGTGAGTAATAGGGAGTGTGGGTTGGAGACAAATTTGATATAGAGTACCCCTAATTTTTATACCACCCCTAAATGAGTGATTTAGGGGGAAAATATAAGGGTTTGGATTGGAGTTGCTCTAATAGGTTCAAAAGAAATTAAGCTATTTTACCAAGGTTTGCGTATTAAACAAGTTAGTGAAATAAGCTTAACCGTTATAGTTTTCAGGATAATTGAGAAACTTAGCAGTTTCAACAGCTTGTAAAGTAGCTCGTCCAAGTGAGAAATTTAGAGAGGATAGTGTAGAATTGATCACCAAAGTCTGTGCTACCAGGTTATGTAAAAATATTACCCTCACAAATTGGTATCATTTAATTTCTGTTAGGATCGTAACCCTGAATGTTAATGTTTCGTTAACCCTTAATCGGTCGATTTCTTGAAACATAAACTTTAGTGTCATGTAAGCCTTTTCGACAAAGAGTTTCAAGTCTTGTCTAAATCCAAAAATTTAGGAAAAACCAATAGGATTGTTAACTAAAGTATGCTTTAGGTGGCTCACGGTTAAAACCCTTATGGTTGCACCCTTTAAACGGGGAGCATTTCGCGTGAGGCCAGGGGGCCCACGTGCCCCCAAGGCTATTTGCAAAAAAACCATCCGTTTTCTCAAAATTGCGAATAGGTCCTTCCGAATTACAAATAGGTCCTTCGTGATTTTTTGTGAGACAAAAATATTTTTTTTTCTTCGCGTTTAGGTCCCTGGCGCGGTATTTTACGAAAAAACCTCCGTTAATTTGAATCGCGAACAAGCCCTTTTCTAATTTTTCGGGATAGCGAAAGGTGTCCAAAAATTAACAAATAGGTCCCTGGTTCTTACGTTCGGGTCCTTTCTCTGTTTTTCCCGGAAAATTTTTTTCGTCACCAAAAAACAAAATTTTTTCGCCACCCAAAAACCGAAAAAATATTTTCGTCACAAAAAACAGATTAAATCGAAGGTTTATAGCGACTTATGGATTTGCCAACGGTCATAAGTATGGTTTTTTACAAAAATGTAGATTTGTCCGAAGATTTATAGCGACCCACAGATTCGCCGACGGGTCCTAACGACCCATTTTTTTAACAAACACAAAAAACGAAAAAACCAGATTCGTCGAAGGTTTATAGCGGTTCATGGATTAGCCGCGTCCGGAAAGCGGTCATCATAACCGCGTGTTTTTTTTTTAAAAAAATGTAGATTCGTCCAAAGATTTATAGCGACCCATAGATTTACCGGCGGGTCCTAACGACCCATTTTTTTTAGCAAACACAAAAAACAAAAAACGATCAAATATCCCGACATGCGTAAAAAAACAACCACGGTTTTCTAAAAAAATACAGATTCGTTGAAGGTTTATAGTAACCTGTAGATTAAACGCGGGTTCGTCGAAGGTTTGTAATAGCCCGTAGATTCGCCAGCGGGTCCTACCGACCCATTTTATTTAAAAAATACGAAAATCAAAAATTCGACAAAATTTATCAGATTTTTTTTAAAAAAAACTGAACTAGAATTTCTTGTGCGTTGAACAGTAGCGCTATCTGAAACTAGTTTCATCATATGTAGCATGTAAATTCTGTTAGTTGATCAAGCCTAAGTGTCATGGTTTTTGTAGTTCAAAGTATGAATCAGGGAGTCGGCAGAGAGTTGATCTTCAGTGCTGTTCTTTCATGTCCTTCTCTAAGAAGGTTGATGAACTAGTTTTTCTTGTTTTAAATAATTTTTGCACCTTGTGTTCGAAGTTTGATTTAAGATAATTCTTTTGAAGCAACCCCTGTCTTGGTGTGAATTTGTATTTATTTTGCTGTCTATCTTCTTTTTGCCCATTTGGAGTTTATTGATGTTCTTTTGTTCCTCATTTTTCTCGACATGTAGACGCCGACGTTTCCGAGGAGGGAGCTGATCTAATTGAAGATCCAGATCTTGATCCAGACAGCGAGCTGCAAGGCAAGCAACCCCTTGATCATGTTGAACCGGATAATTTACCTACAATATGTTGTTTCTGTATGGGTACAGTGCATCTGGATAATTCTCCATAAAAATGCTATTTTGGGTTGGTACTGAAGTTAATCCTGTAAACTTATGGTTTCCTTAATCTGTATGAACTTGTGAACCTTGTAAGCCTTAGTTTGAACTAGACATATGTAATGTCATTTTGGGTATAACCGCTAGCATTATATTCCTGCTTAAGCTATCGTTAAATGTTTTCAATCTTTTCAACCAGCGTATGGTCCTTTTGGGAAATGGTTGCTGTTAATTTGCTAAAAACCCTCAAATAAAACTATGGTTTGACGCGGGTGATTATTGGCAATAGCCGATTGTGCAAAGGGATATGCACGTAGTGTAGGGTGGAGTATCACCCGTGTCGGATTAAGGACCGGGCAATGGGACGTTGTATAACCAAGATTTCGTGCAACCATGAGGCCTGGTATGGGACAGTCTGAGCCTATTAAGTTATTTGGATGTGGCTTTGCATCTAAGGAAGGCGGGAGATAGCGTAAGCACTTCGGTCAGGTTTGCTTGTGAGGGGGCCTCCACACCGAGCTTTTCTAACCCTCGGTGTGGGTAAGCGCATACCCGCGCAACGATGTACGCCTCGCCATAAAATAGAAAAGGGTGGATTTGCTTCGGTGTGAAAGGAACCACGTACGCTGGGTTTGTTTCTGTTTTATGGTGAGGGTTAACGTCCCGAGCTGGTGTAAAGCCATGTCTAAGTGATGTAACGGTTTTGTATGATCTCCTTGCCGACGCACCAAAGGAAGTGCGTTAATTGGCCTGGCAAAAGAGGTTGATCATTCCTTGTGGGTAAAGTGTACACCTCTGCAGAGTGTAAAATCTAATCGATTAGCCGAGCCCGTGGTTAAGGGCGCTTGGGGAAGATTCTTCCTTGCTAGAGTCTTTTGAGTCTTTTTTAAAAACTAGGTTTCGTTTGGAAACCGTTTTGCAACCAACTCTTTTGTGTCAAAGGATCGACACCGTGGACTTGTGCAGTCGGGTAGACTGGGTTGAAAATTTGGGATAATTGCTTAACATATTGTTTCTCTTTTGCTTTTATTAAAATGCGGTGTTGCAATCTATTATGTTTATACTTTTAATGTTTTTCTTGCAACTGCAAAATAGCCATAGCTTGTTTATTGTTCGGCCTGCATATTTATTTATTTGCATCTGTGAACCACTATAAGACTTGCTGAGTACCAATGTACTCAATCTTGCATCTGCTGTCTCAGAGGAAGAAGACTGTGATCTGCCAGACGACGCTCTTTTCCAGGCAGGTCTCGGGGGTTTCGATGACGATTTCTTCTAGGGTGCCTAGTCAGTTGCCTGAGGGTTTAGTGGGCAACCACTTGGCTTTTGGAGTTTATTTGTCCATCTTTATTTTTCGCTGTTCAGCTTTTGAATTGTACTAAACTCTGTATAATTAATGCTTGTATGTATGTATTTATGTTTGTCTTGCGAGTATGGTAATGATATAAATGTTGTAAACATGTGAGTGCTAGCTACTGATCCAGGGAATAGCACAGAAATCACATGGAGGTTCCTGTTCACCCGAACGGGGTCTCACATGTAACATGTTTCTTTGCAGGTTTTGAGGAAGTGCAGGATATCTGATAGACTGAAGTTCGCAAGTTTAACCTTTTGAAGTTCGCAAGTTTGAACTTATTGTAAGCATTTTATTTCTACAATGTCTGCATTGCTATTTGTTGCTTCTGAGAGATGTCTGCAAGATCTTATGTTATATACAGGGTCTTATCATCCGGTGTACTTAATGTGCCAGCACTTAACCTTTATCTAAGCTTGTCTGTTTATTTTATGAACTAGTAGAACTAGAACTAGTACTTCTGATCACTAATGGCACCACTGCTGCTATGTTGGAATAATTCTTTTTTTCGCTGTTAAAATTGTATCCTTTCAACTGCATTAATTTTTGTATTTTTATACTTCACACTCTTAAACCTATTTACGTATCATTCTATGTTTCGAAACTTGTCATATGTGTACCGTTCAAATTTAGTATACTTTTGCAAATTTGTTAGACTGCTCTATAAAATAACTTGTTAGACTGCGATAATTTTGTTGCATGTTGAATTCATATGGTTGGTTAATCAGTACTATATGTTTGCTTTATACGGTATCTGTTTTCACGCGTTATCCGACAAAAATTATTCGATACCGTATCGATTTCATTCCGTATTCGATTCGAATCCGTGACCGATATTATCCACGCTGTATTCGTATCCAGTACTATCCGATTCCGAATCCGACAAAAAATATGGTTTAGGATATGGAAAGAGCGATATCCGACCGAATCCGAGCCGATTACACTCCTACCTATGTGACATGTGGCCCCTCCAACCTTTTTTATTTTTGTTAATTTGTTAGATGATGTGTTGGGTGATGTGGCATCCATGTCAGTCTAAAGATGCACACGTAGATGCCACATGACCTAAAACCACTTTATGGTGAAGGTTGCATTTTAGATGGTTTTGAAAGTTCGAGGTTGTAAAGTGAGCGATTTCCATGTTTAGAATTGAAAATCGATCCAATGCCAAAGTTCAGGTTGCAAATTGGACTTCTTCCAAATTAAGTCCTGTTTGGTAGAGCTCCAGATCCCAGCTTCACCTCAAATCTGAAACTTGTAGGCTAAAATAAAGTGTATTAAAGTTATATTTTTAGCCTAGAATATAAATAAGATGACCCATCTAAATACTCTTAATATATCCATGCTCTAACTCTACGGATTTGGTTGGAGCTGTACCAAACACAGCCTTAATCAACTCTAGTCTCTGTACGAAGGAAGTGTCAATTTTACATTAAAAAAAGAAGTGTCCATTTCTCTCATGCCGTGTGTAGTTTATGCCATCATCAACAGTTGGAGGCCACCATTACATGGAATTCTCCACTAGTCGGGCTCGCCAATTTGGTTGCCCTGTTTTTCGGTACAGGTCAATCACATGGACCTTCACACTTGGAATATTCTGCATTCATTCAAGGCACTATTAAGATAACACCACAAAGGCTTCACTTTAGGCATGGCTATGCTATTTGTTTGTCGTGTATTACGGGACAGTTGGGTGGTGGGGTGCGGCAGTAGTGGTGGGGTGTGGAGGCAGCTAGGGTTTGCGGAGAGGAAGGAGAGCGAATTTATATGGTTTGGGGGGATAAAATCCTTTGGATCTATAACCAGTTGCTCAAAAATCTAGTACCCATTAAAAAATACTCATATGACACCTAGATACCATCGGTGTGTAAGTTTTAGATGAATGAAATGACATTCGCTGATAAATGACTATTTTATTTTTGGGTAATACGACAGAGATCTCTCAACCATGTTTTTTTATCAGGTTACACATATTTTTTGGAAAGAATTGTTCAATAGCTCTTACTGTGGCTTTGCCATCTAGGAAATTTTGGCCTAGGCAATGTTTGTGTAACTTTTACCTGAAATGACAACAGATGCCAGGATTCAAATGCGCACTTACTAAATAAATTAGTCTACTCTAGTCTCGAAATGAACAAAGTGTCAATTTTACATCTAAAAAAAGTGTTGATTACCCTCATGCCATGCGTAGTTTGTGCCATCATCAATAGTTCCAAGCCACCATTACTTGGAACTTCACTGTTATTTTCTACATTCAATCTTGGACGGTGTGAGTACCACTTAATATTTGAGAAAACTTAGAACTAGTGAGATGAGAGGCATAGTACATGACAGAGTCATGGGAGAAGTTTCCTTTGCAACATCCATCTCTCTTGGCACACCGAATGATAGGGCTGATGACTTGCAAGTCGTCGCGTTCAAAAGACAAAACAGGCCGAAAGAAGACAACCTAAAAAGATATGCATAGATCACCCCTGTCAATTTATGATGTGAAGGTTAGTAAAAGGAAACGGTCGTGTGGGACGTAGCATTTGACTCTCCATATGCCCGTGGCGTTGCCGTGTTTGTTGTTTAGGCCATTCTCAGTGGGAGTTTCATTCTCATTAAATAACATGACACATCATCATGTTTGATGATATGGCAAAGTAATTATGAAGAGAGAGATAGAAAGAGTTTCATCTAGATGAAATCTGAGATACACAGTTACCTAGATAAAACCTAATATGTCACTCTTGAAAACTGAGAAATAAAACTATGCACTAAGAATGACCTTATGCCATCATCAATAGCTCCAGGCCACCATGACCTGGAATTCTCCACTAGCAAGGCCCACCAATTCGGTCAACTGTCCCAATCACGTGGAATTTCACACTTGGAATATTCTGCATCCATTCAAGGCACTATCAAGACAACAACACAAAGACTTCACTTTAGGCATCCCTATGTAGTTTGTTTGCTGTGTATTACAGGACAGTTGTGTTAATCATCTTGGATCTAAATCCGATAGCTCAAAATTAGAGTACTCACTAAAAAAAACTCGCATAACACCTGGGCTCCACCAATTTTTATGTTTTAGATGAATGAAATGAAAGTTACTGAAATGTTTCAAATTATATTGCTAGTTTTAGAAGAAAACATGCATGACTTAGCATGATAACTTCCAACATGCAATATACAGATTTTAAATTTAAAAGGTTCATAATTTTAAATTTTGACTTGCAGTTTGTATATAACTATATGGATATTTTAAAATTACTTTGTGTATAATTTTGACTTAGTTTGTATCTATATATTACACATGAATTAATTGGGTTTGTAAACACATCAACAAGATCTATGTTGTATTTTTTCGTTCAAATATTAATTTATGTGTCAACTGTAATGTTTAAGTTTATAAATTCTCAGTCCTTTATTAAAATAATCCCTAAACGGTAGCCAATTCAAATTAGTAACATGGCATGCGTATAGATTCCTATGAAACTCCAACATTCCAAACACCTTAACTCCGTAGGATCATGACAAATTCATGCATTCAAAATGGGGGCCTAAATGGTTTTCTAGCCTCTTATCCATGTGAAAGGCTACATGGTCTAATTAAGACTAATTAAGATTGTGATACTGATACTTCAAGCACTTCTGACAAAAATGTTACCCCTCCAGTCACAAAAGAATACCGTTTTAGGGTACGTGAGGTCAAACTTTATAAAATTTGACTATTGATATCTTTTTAATATTTATATTGAACTCATAAAAATGATATTTATACATTTGTATCAAAAAGAATATTCATAATAGTTGAAAGACCATGTGGAGGTTAACCAGGTTCGTGATGAGTATTTTGACTAAACTTGAGTTTGGTATGCTCTGGTTCGAGTTTGATTTGAATTAGATCTTCAATTTGAAGCAATTTAAGTTTTGATTGCTTCTCCCGGTGCTATCGTCCATGATAGCGTGATGCTACTAGCCGAGCAGTAGCATTGAGGCCCTGAGCGGTGTGAAAAATCCGAGAGGGTGTTTTTGGGGATCTGACAGTCCAGTGCTACCAGACATGGTAGCCCGGTGCTTCCGGCCGAGCGGTAGCACTGGTCTTTTGGAGTAGTGTGAAAATTCTAGAGCAGGTGTTTTGATGGTGTGGTGGTAAAGCGGTGCTATTGGCCTGAGGACGGTAGCATCGGCTCTTCTGAATGTGGTTGGGTATAATTAATGATTTTGTGTTGATTATTGCATACCTCTTTGAACATTGCTATGTGATGGGTATTCCTTGTTTTTGATGGTTGCAAGACAACGGTGTTAGGTCATGGTGAGGCGGAGGATGACTAGGACTAGGCGAGGTGTCCTGAGGTCCAGATGGTCGAGAATCGCCAGAAAATGATCGGAGACGGAGTCGGTGAAAGCGAAGAATACAAGGAACGGATGAGATGCTAGCTGGACGCTGCTCAGATCGATGAGGGCTGTCGGATCGCGGTCTAGTTGATATGATAGCGGGTCTAGTTAGTGTGCTTTGAAAACCGTACAAGAAAACCCAGTTTGTTAGTGGGTTTTGGGTTAGCCCTTGCATGACTGTGTGAGTCGGTTAATCCTAACCCTTGATGAAGTGTCCTAGGGTTGAGGGACTCATCCAAGAGTAGTAGGTGGTCCAAAAGTAGTATAAATAGGGGGGAAGGGGTAGCCTTCTCCTCTTGAAGGTTTAGAGGTTTTGTGTGCTCTTTTGAGCTTTGCCCACTTATTTGTGAGGCTTTGTAAACTTCTCCTTCCAAAAATGAAAATCTTTTCTCTTATGTTTAATTTTCTTTATGCATTTACATTCCACATTTAAAATTTTCAATTAAATTTCGCACTTACTTTTATGCAATTTACATTTATGCAATTTGGATTTACCTCCTCTCTTTCTACATGCTTCTGATTCTTATACCGAGGATATTGATTGATGGATGAATCTTCCTTTAGATCATATCCCAATAATCTAGTAATTGCATGCATTCTTTTTGCAAGAAACTAGTTTTTGTGTTCTTGAATGAATGATCTTGTTAATCACGTTTGTGAGAGTTTAGTCTTGTGCTCTTACTTGCTATGATATGTGGGAGACTACCAAGATCATCTTGATCATCAAAATCCCATGATCAAGCCATAGATCGAATTCTTGAGTTCTTGCACAAACTTGGTATGTTTTTCCTTCCCAAGCAAAAAGGTCAGAACTTTAATGTCAATCCTTACGATTGAAGGTTGGAATAAATTGTTGACATCCCTAGGATCACATCTACCAAGTTTCATGAGTTTTTGTCTAGCCGATCAAACGATTCATCGAAATTTGCTTTTTGATCGTGCAGTTTTTCACTCTATTCTTCAGCTATTCTTGAGTCTGGTGCTACTGCTCTTTGTGTGGTGCTATCGGCCACTGGTGCTACAGGCCATCCAACAGTAGCACTGGCCTCTCAGGGTAGCTAGCTCATTTTAAGTGCTTCTTTTTTAGTGTTTTCTTTAAGGGCTTATTTGGATTATTTTGTGTGGAGGGAAATTTTAATTGCGACCATTCACCCCCTTTTGTTTACCATCTCGATCCTCCAATAGTTAATTTTATTAGGTTTTATAAGTATATTACAATAGAAATTAGTGATCAAAGATGCGTCTTGCGACCTTCCCAACAATATCCAAACATACATTCTTTTATAATTCAAAGGAGTATGTTGTTTGTTTTCATTTTTTTAACTATTGTAAATAGATTACCCCAATTTAGATTCCATATGCTATGGATGGAAAAAGATCATATACATGCCAAAAACATTAAACATGTAAGTATGGATCACCCATACACAAAGGAAATACTCTAAAAGGAAAGCATATATTTTTTCTGTAAAGAAGAAAGATCCTCCTCTTTGTCTACACCAACTAATGTAGTAGAAAGAATATTATGCTAAAAATGGAAAAATATGGAGTAACGCCAAATTTGACCTTTTTCTTTTGTTCTCACCAGCGAGACACATGCATCCATAGGAAAGAATATTATTCTAAAAAAAGGAAACATATGGAGTAACACCAAATTTTACTTTTTCTTTTGTTCTCACGGCTGAGACATATGCATGCAATCTACTACATTAGTTGGTGTAGACAAAGAAGAGGATCTAAAAGGAAACCATATTTAGATTGAAAATTTTTTTAGTTGAAAATTTTAAGTTGAATTTTAAATTGAAACTTTTCGAACCAAAAGTTTTGATTGAAAGTTTCCTGAGTTGAAACTTTCAAATTTGAGAATTTTTTATTTAAAACATTTCAAGCTAAAACATTCTGATTTGAAACTTTTCAATTTGAAAATTTTCAAGTGGAAAGTTTCTAATTTGAGAATTTTTTATTTAAAATTTTTTGAGTTCAAACTTTCTACTTTTAAAATTTCTATTTTAAATTTTTTGAGTTGAAACTTTTCAATTTGAAAGTTTCTCGTTGAAATTTTCTTGAGTTGAAACTTTTCGAGTGAAAACTTTCTAATTTGAAATTTTTTGAGTGGAAATTTTCAAATTTGAAAATTTTCAATTTAATTTTTTTTATTTGAAAATTTTGAGTTAAATTTTTTTAGTTGAAACTTTCTATTTCAAATTTTCAAAGTTAAATTTTTTGTGTTAGAGTGGAAGGAATGAAGGTGGAGGATGTGAGTAGGGAAGAGGGAAGGGGAAAGGTGGAGGTGGATATAGCAGATGACACACAACATCGTATGAAGGTGTTTTTAAATTTGTAAGTTTGAGGTTACCCTTAAACTAGTCATACCCATTTTGCTAAGTTATGTTTCCATGACATTGGATTAACTTTGACATATGTGCGTGTCTGGTTCTGATTTGATCCAATTATTTATGTAACTTATACTTAAGAAAGTATAAGTAACTTTATAAATAGACGACCCTATATGTATTGTCTTTCTTCATATTTTTGGGAATTTGTAAATTAGCAAATATTTAATTTATTAGTTTTATATACAATGAAATATAATAGTTTTTTGGATGGTGCGAACAAATTTTAGTTCGTGAAAATTTAAACATTTTTCTCACTCCTACTTAATACCTCGACATGTTTGAATACTTTGATTGAATTTTACACTGTTTTAGGTAATCATATTAGTTTGTCTCAACATGTAAAATAATTTGTTAGGAATCCGTTGCATTCGATGGAGTGAATATCTTTCGGTGCTTATGATGTCTTCTAATTCTTTGTTGAATCATCTCGGTACTCGAACATATCTCCTTTGGAGCTAGACAAGTTTTCACACCCAACTCTCGGGAAAAGTTTTCGTACTCTGTACTATTAAATCCGAGTTTGGTTCAACTTTTGGCATATATATCCAGACCACTGGCACTTTTATTCTATGCATCCAATTTAGTCGCAAGTAGGTGTCCTTGTCCTATTTGTGTACTTACGCATGATAAGGCACATTGATACTCAACCATAGCCATAGATTGCGTAGTCATAAGAAAAACGACGATCAAGATGTTTTTTTTATTAATGTGGGACTTTCAAGCAATTTATCTTTTTCCAGAATAATATGGTAATTTCTAGCTATTTATCTTTTTTAGATTAATGTGGCGTTTCTAGCTTTTTCATTTTCACGATTAACTTGGTGGATTCTAGAAGAGCCTCTAATGAGAATAGATATAGATAGATAAATGTGGGACTTTCTAGCTATTTATCTTTTTCCAGATTAATGTGTTAATTTTTATTTTTTTTATATATTCTAGAAGAGCCTCTAATGAGAATAGATATAGATAGATAGATAGACAGCACTGAATCAGGCATGGTCAACTCTCGTCCGTCAAGAATTAATTGTTGCATGCCTCACTATAACTCGGTCAAAAGCTGTCCTTGTTGTCCCATTTATCTATGGTAGAGACATCTCAATCCATGGGTTACGCCATAGTAAGTCGGTCCAGTGCTGATCCGATTAGTTGCCATCAAGGTGTTAGAAACCAAGATCTATCTTTAAGAAACAGGGTTTCAAAAATAGACGAAAATAGCTTAAATTCAAAAAATTCATAAAATTTGAAAAACTTATCCAAAAGTTTTCTAAAATTAATATTCAAATTATATTTCCATGCCATTGGATTAACTTTGACATATGTGCGTGTCTGGTTCTGATTTGATCCAATTATTTATGTAACTTATACTTAAGAAAGTATAAGTAACTTTATAAATAGACGACCCTATATGTATTGTCTTTCTTCATATTTTTGGGAATTTGTAAATTAGCAAATATTTAATTTATTAGTTTTATATACAATGAAATATAATAGTTTTTTGGATGGTGCGAACAAATTTTAGTTCGTGAAAATTTAAACATTTTTCTCACTCCTACTTAATACCTCGACATGTTTGAATACTTTGATTCAATTTTACACTGCTTTTAGGTAATCATATTAGTTTGTCTCAACATGTAAAATAATTTGTTAGGAATCCGTTGCATTCGATGGAGTGAATATCTTTCCGGTGCTTATGATGTCTTCTAATTCTTTGTTGAATCATCTGGTACTCCAACAGATCTCCTTTGGAGCTAGACAAGTTTTCACACCCAACTCTCAGAAAAGTTTTCGTACTCTGTACTATTAAATCCGAGTTTGGTTCAACTTTTGGCATATATATCCGACCGCTGGCACTTTTATTCTATGCATCCAATTTAGTCGCAAGTAGGTGTCCTTGTCCTATTTGTGTACTTACGCATGATAAGGCACATTGATACTCAACCATAGCCATAGATTATGTAGTCATAAGAAAAACGACGATCAAGATGTTTTTTTTATTAATGTGGGACTTTCAAGCAATTTATCTTTTTCCGAATAATATGGTAATTTCTAGCTATTTATCTTTTTTAGATTAATGTGGCGCTTTCTAGCTTTTTCATTTTCTACGATTAACTTGGTGGATTCTAGAAGAGCCTCTAATGAGAATAGATATAGATAGATAAATGTGGGACTTTCTAGCTATTTATCTTTTTCCAGATTAATGTGTTAATTTTTATTTTTTTATATATTCTAGAAGAGCCTCTAATGAGAATAGATATAGATAGATAGATAGACAAAGACTGAATCGTGGCATGGTCAACTCTCGTCCGTCAAGAATTAATTGTTGCATGCCTCACTATAACTCGGTCAAAAGCTGTCCTTGTTGTCCCATTTATCTATGGTAGAGACATCTCAATCCATGGGTTACGCCATAGTAAGTCGGTCCAGTGCTGATCCGATTAGTTGCCATCAAGGTGTTAGAAACCAAGATCTATCTTTAAGAAACAGGGTTTCAAAAATAGACGAAAATAGCTTAAATTCAAAAATTCATAAAATTTGAAAAACTTATCCAAAAGTTTTCTAAAATTAATATTCAAATTATATTTCCATGCCATTGGATTAACTTTGACATATGTGCGTGTCTGGTTCTGATTTGATCCAATTATTTATGTAACTTATACTTAAGAAAGTATAAGTAACTTTATAAATAGACGACCCTATATGTATTGTCTTTCTTCATATTTTTGGGAATTTGTAAATTAGCAAATATTTAATTTATTAGTTTTATATACAATGAAATATAATAGTTTTTGGATGGTGCGAACAAATTTTAGTTCTTGAAAATTTAAACATTTTTCTCACTCCTACTTAATACCTCGACATGTTTGAATACTTTGATTCAATTTTACACTGCTTTTAGGTAATCATATTAGTTTGTCTCAACATGTAAAATAATTTGTTAGGAATCCGTTGCATTCGATGGAGTGAATATCTTTCTCGGTGCTTATGATGTCTTCTAATTCTTGTTGAATCATCTGGTACTCCATCGTATCTCCTTTGGAGCTAGACAAGTTTTCACAACCCAACTCTCAGGAAAAGTTTTCGTACTCTGTACTATTAAATCCGAGTTTGGTTCAACTTTTGGCATATATATCCGACATCTGGCACTTTTATTCTATGCATCCAATTTAGTCGCAAGTAGGTGTCCTTGTCCTATTTGTGTACTTACGCATGATAAGGCACATTGATACTCAACCATAGCCATAGATTGCGTAGTCATAAGAAAAACGACGATCAAGATGTTTTTTTTATTAATGTGGGACTTTCAAGCAATTTATCTTTTTCCGAATAATATGGTAATTTCTAGCTATTTATCTTTTTTAGATTAATGTGGCGCTTCTAGCTTTTTCATTTTCTACGATTAACTTGGTGGATTCTAGAAGAGCCTCTAATGAGAATAGATATAGATAGATAAATGTGGGACTTTCTAGCTATTTATCTTTTTCCGATTAATGTGTTAATTTTTATTTTTTTATATATTCTAGAAGAGCCTCTAATGAGAATAGATATAGATAGATAGATAGACAGACCTGAATCGGGCATGGTCAACTCTCGTCCGTCAAGAATTAATTGTTGCATGCCTCACTATAACTCGGTCAAAAGCTGTCCTTGTTGTCCCATTTATCTATGGTAGAGGCATCTCAATCCATGGGTTACGCCATAGTAAGTCGGTCCAGTCTGATCCGATTAGTTGCCATCAAGGTGTTAGAAACCAAGATCTATCTTTAAGAAACAGGGTTTCAAAAATAGACGAAAATAGCTTAAATTCAAAAATTCATAAAATTTGAAAAACTTATCCAAAAGTTTTCTAAAATTAATATTCAAATTATATTTCCATGCCATTGGATTAACTTTGACATATGTGCGTGTTCCGGTTCGATTTGATCCAATTATTTATGTAACTTATACTTAAGAAAGTATAAGTAACTTTATAAATAGACGACCCTATATGTATTGTCTTTCTTCATATTTTTGGGAATTTGTAAATTAGCAAATATTTAATTTATTAGTTTTATATACAATGAAATATAATAGTTTTTTGGATGGTGCGAACAAATTTTAGTTCGTGAAAATTTAAACATTTTCTCACTCCTACTTAATACCTCGACATGTTTGAATACTTTGATTCAATTTTACAATGCTTTTAGGTAATCATATTAGTTTGTCTCAACATGTAAAATAATTTGTTAGGAATCCGCTGCATTCGATGGAGTGAATATCTTTCGGTGCTTATGATGTCTTCTAATTACTGTTGAATCATCTAGTACTCCATCGTATCTCCTTTGGAGCTAGACAAGTTTTCACACCCAACTCTCAGAAAAGTTTTCGTACTCTGTACTATTAAATCCGAGTTTGGTTCAACTTTTGGCATATATATCCGCATCACTGGCACTTTTATTCTATGCATCCAATTTAGTCGCAAGTAGGTGTCCTTGTCCTATTTGTGTACTTACGCATGATAAGGCACATTGATACTCAACCATAGCCATAGATTGCGTAGTCATAAGAAAAACGACGATCAAGATGTTTTTTTTTATTAATGTGGGACTTTCAAGCAATTTATCTTTTTCCGAATAATATGGTAATTTCTAGCTATTTATCTTTTTTAGATTAATGTGGCGCTTTCTAGCTTTTTCATTTTCTACGATTAACTTGGTGGATTCTAGAAGAGCCTCTAATGAGAATAGATATAGATAGATAAATGTGGGACTTTCTAGCTATTTATCTTTTTCCGATTAATGTGTTAATTTTTATTTTTTTATATATTCTAGAAGAGCCTCTAATGAGAATAGATATAGATAGATAGATAGACAAAGACCTGAATCGGGCATAGTCAACTCTCGTCCGTCAAGAATTAATTGTTGCATGCCTCACTATAACTCGGTCAAAAGCTGTCCTTGTTGTCCCATTTATCTATGGTAGAGGCATCTCAATCCATGGGTTACGCCATAGTAAGTCGGTCCAGTGCTGATCCGATTAGTTGCCATCAAGGTGTTAGAAACCAAGATCTATCTTTAAGAAACAGGGTTTCAAAAATAGACGAAAATAGCTTAAATTCAAAAATTCATAAAATTTGAAAAACTTATCCAAAAGTTTTCTAAAATTAATATTCAAATTATATTTCCATGCCATTGGATTAACTTTGACATATGTGCGTGTCTCGGTTCTCGATTTGATCCAATTATTTATGTAACTTATACTTAAGAAAGTATAAGTAACTTTATAAATAGACGAATTCTATATGTATTGTCTTTCTTCATATTTTTGGGAATTTGTAAATTAGCAAATATTTAATTTATTAGTTTTATATACAATGAAATATAATAGTTTTTTGGATGGTGCGAACAAATTTTAGTTCTTGAAAATTTAAACATTTTTCTCACTCCTACTTAATACCTCGACATGTTTGAATACTTTGATTCGAATTTTACACTGCTTTAGGTAATCATATTAGTTTGTCTCAACATGTAAAATAATTTGTTAGGAATCCGTTGCATTCGATGGAGTGAATATCTTTCGGTGCTTATGATGTCTTCTAATTATCGTTGAATCATCTGGTACTCCAAATGTATCTCCTTTGGAGCTAGACAAGTTTTCACACCCAACTCTCAGGAAAAGTTTTCGTACTCTGTACTATTAAATCCGAGTTTGGTTCAACTTTTGGCATATATATCCGACCGCTGGCACTTTTATTCTATGCATCCAATTTAGTCGCAAGTAGGTGTCCTTGTCCTATTTGTGTACTTACGCATGATAAGGCACATTGATACACAACCATAGCCATAGATTGCGTAGTCATAAGAAAAACGACGATCAAGATGTTTTTTTTATTAATGTGGGACTTTCAAGCAATTTATCTTTTTCCGAATAATATGGTAATTTCTAGCTATTTATCTTTTTTAGATTAATGTGGCGCTTTCTAGCTTTTTCATTTTCTACGATTAACTTGGTGGATTCTAGAAGAGCCTCTAATGAGAATAGATATAGATAGATAAATGTGGGACTTTCTAGCTATTTATCTTTTTCCAGATTAATGTGTTAATTTTTATTTTTTTATATATTCTAGAAGAGCCTCTAATGAGAATAGATATAGATAGATAGATAGACAAAGACTGAATCGGGCATGGTCAACTCTCGTCCGTCAAGAATTAATTGTTGCATGCCTCACTATAACTCGGTCAAAAGCTGTCCTTGTTGTCCCATTTATCTATGGTAGAGACATCTCAATCCATGGGTTACGCCATAGTAAGTCGGTCCAGTGCTGATCCGATTAGTTGCCATCAAGGTGTTAGAAACCAAGATCTATCTTTAAGAAACAGGTTTCAAAAATAGACGAAAATAGCTTAAATTCAAAAATTCATAAAATTTGAAAAACTTATCCAAAAGTTTTCTAAAATTAATATTCAAATTATATTTCCATGCCATTGGATTAACTTTGACATATGTGCGTGTCTGGTTCTGATTTGATCCAATTATTTATGTAACTTATACTTAAGAAAGTATAAGTAACTTTATAAATAGACGACCCTATATGTATTGTCTTTCTTCATATTTTTGGGAATTTGTAAATTAGCAAATATTTAATTTATTAGTTTTATATACAATGAAATATAATAGTTTTTGGATGGTGCGAACAAATTTTAGTTCTTGAAAATTTAAACATTTTTCTCACTCCTACTTAATACCTCGACATGTTTGAATACTTTGATTCGAATTTTACACTGTTTTAGGTAATCATATTAGTTTGTCTCAACATGTAAAATAATTTGTTAGGAATCCGTTGCATTCGATGGAGTGAATATCTTTCTGGTGCTTATGATGTCTTCTAATTACTGTTGAATCATCTGGTACTCCAGTCGTATCTCCTTTGGAGCTAGACAAGTTTTCACAGCCCAACTCTCAGGAAAAGTTTTCGTACTCTGTACTATTAAATCCGAGTTTGGTTCAACTTTTGGCATATATATCCAGACCGCTGGCACTTTTATTCTATGCATCCAATTTAGTCGCAAGTAGGTGTCCTTGTCCTATTTGTGTACTTACGCATGATAAGGCACATTGATACTCAACCATAGCCATAGATTGCGTAGTCATAAGAAAAACGACGATCAAGATGTTTTTTTTATTAATGTGGGACTTTCAAGCAATTTATCTTTTTCCGAATAATATGGTAATTTCTAGCTATTTATCTTTTTTAGATTAATGTGGCGCTTTCTAGCTTTTTCATTTTCTACGATTAACTTGGTGGATTCTAGAAGAGCCTCTAATGAGAATAGATATAGATAGATAAATGTGGGACTTTCTAGCTATTTATCTTTTTCCAGATTAATGTGTTAATTTTTATTTTTTATATATTCTAGAAGAGCCTCTAATGAGAATAGATATAGATAGATAGATAGACAGCACTGAATCGGCATGGTCAACTCTCGTCCGTCAAGAATTAATTGTTGCATGCCTCACTATAACTCGGTCAAAAGCTGTCCTTGTTGTCCCATTTATCTATGGTAGAGGCATCTCAATCCATGGGTTACGCCATAGTAAGTCGGTCCAGTGCTGATCCGATTAGTTGCCATCAAGGTGTTAGAAACCAAGATCTATCTTTAAGAAACAGGGTTTCAAAAATAGACGAAAATAGCTTAAATTCAAAAATTCATAAAATTTGAAAAACTTATCCAAAAGTTTTCTAAAATTAATATTCAAATTATATTTCCATGCCATTGGATTAACTTTGACATATGTGCGTGTCTGGTTCGATTTGATCCAATTATTTATGTAACTTATACTTAAGAAAGTATAAGTAACTTTATAAATAGACGACCCTATATGTATTGTCTTTCTTCATATTTTTGGGAATTTGTAAATTAGCAAATATTTAATTTATTAGTTTTATATACAATGAAATATAATAGTTTTTTGGATGGTGCGAACAAATTTTAGTTCGTGAAAATTTAAACATTTTTCTCACTCCTACTTAATACCTCTGACATGTTTGAATACTTTGATTCGAATTTTACACTGTTTTAGGTAATCATATTAGTTTGTCTCAACATGTAAAATAATTTGTTAGGAATCCGTTGCATTCGATGGAGTGAATATCTTTCTGGTGCTTATGATGTCTTCTAATTACTGTTGAATCATCTGGTACTCCAGTCGTATCTCCTTTGGAGCTAGACAAGTTTTCACAGCCCAACTCTCAGGAAAAGTTTTCGTACTCTGTACTATTAAATCCGAGTTTGGTTCAACTTTTGGCATATATATCCAGACCGCTGGCACTTTTATTCTATGCATCCAATTTAGTCGCAAGTAGGTGTCCTTGTCCTATTTGTGTACTTACGCATGATAAGGCACATTGATACTCAACCATAGCCATAGATTGCGTAGTCATAAGAAAAACGACGATCAAGATGTTTTTTTTTATTAATGTGGGACTTTCAAGCAATTTATCTTTTTTCCAGAATAATATGGTAATTTCTAGCTATTTATCTTTTTTTAGATTAATGTGGCAGTTTCTAGCTTTTTCATTTTCTACGATTAACTTGGTGGATTCTAGAAGAGCCTCTAATGAGAATAGATATAGATAGATAAATGTGGGACTTTCTAGCTATTTATCTTTTTCCAGATTAATGTGTTAATTTTATTTTTTTATATATTCTAGAAGAGCCTCTAATGAGAATAGATATAGATAGATAGATAGACAGCACTGAATCAGGCATGGTCAACTCTCGTCCGTCAAGAATTAATTGTTGCATGCCTCACTATAACTCGGTCAAAAGCTGTCCTTGTTGTCCCATTTATCTATGGTAGAGACATCTCAATCCATGGGTTACGCCATAGTAAGTCGGTCCAGTGCTGATCCGATTAGTTGCCATCAAGGTGTTAGAAACCAAGATCTATCTTTAAGAAACAGGGTTTCAAAAATAGACGAAAATAGCTTAAATTCAAAAAATTCATAAAATTTGAAAAACTTATCCAAAAGTTTTCTAAAATTAATATTCAAATTATATTTCCATGCCATTGGATTAACTTTGACATATGTGCGTGTCTGGTTCTGATTTGATCCAATTATTTATGTAACTTATACTTAAGAAAGTATAAGTAACTTTATAAATAGACGACCCTATATGTATTGTCTTTCTTCATATTTTTGGGAATTTGTAAATTAGCAAATATTTAATTTATTAGTTTTATATACAATGAAATATAATAGTTTTTGGATGGTGCAAACAAATTTTAGTTCTTGAAAAATTTAAACATTTTTCTCACTCCTACTTAATACCTCTGGTATGTTTGAATACTTTGATTTGAATTTTACACTGTAAAATGAATTGTTAGGAATCCGCTGCATATGATGGAGTGAATATCTTTCTGGTGCTTATGATGTCTTCTAATTACTGTTGAATCATCTGGTACTCCAGTCGTATCTCCTTCGGAGCTAGACGAGTTTTCATAGCCCAACTCTCAGGAAAAGTTTTCATACTCTGTACTATTAAATCCGAGTTTGGTTCAGCTTTTGGCATATATATCCAGACCGCTGGCACTTTTATTCTATGCATCCAATTTAGTCGCAAGTAGGTGTCCTTGTCATATTTGTGTACTTACGCATGATAAGCCACATTGATACTCAACCATAGTCGTAGATTGTGTAGTCATAAGAAAATTGATGATCAAGATGTTTTTTTATTAATGTGGGACTTTCGAGTTATTTACCCTTTTCCAGAATAATATGGTAATTTCTAGCTATTTATCTTTTTAGATTAATTAATATGGTAGTTCCTAGGTTTTTCATTTTCTACTATTAAATTGGGGGCTTCTAGAAGAGCCTCTAATGAGAATAGATATAGATAGATAAATGTGAGACTTTTTAGCTATTTATCTTTTTCCAGATTAATATGATAATTTTAAAAATTTTTTATATATTCTAGAAGAGCCTGTAATGAGAATAGATATAGATAGATAGTGGACGACACTGAATCAGGCATGGTCAACTCTCGTCCGTCGAGAATTAATTGTTGCATGCCTCACTAGAACTCGGTTAAAAGCTGTCCTTGTAGTCCCATTTATTTATGGTAGGGACATCTCAATCCATGGGTTACGTCATAGTAAGTCGGTCCAGTGCCGATCCGATTACGTTGCCATCAACGTGTTAGATACGAAGATCTATCTATAAGAAACAGGGTTCCAAAAATAGACGAAAATAGCTCAAATTCAAAAATTCATAAAATTTGAAAAACTTATCCAAAAGTTTTCTAAAATTAATATTCAAATTATATTTCCATGCCATTGGATTAACTTTGACATATGTGCGTGTTCGGTTCTGATTTGATCCAATTATTTATGTAACTTATACTTAAGAAAGTATAAGTAACTTTATAAATAGACTAATTCTATATGTATTGTCTTTCTTCATATTTTTGGGAATTTGTAAATTAGCAAATATTTAATTTATTAGTTTTATATACAATGAAATATAATAGTTTTTGGATGGTGCAAACAAATTTTAGTTCTTGAAAAATTTAAACATTTTTCTCACTCCTACTTAATACCTCTGGTATGTTTGAATACTTTGATTTGAATTTTACACTGTAAAATGAATTGTTAGGAATCCGCTGCATATGATGGAGTGAATATCTTTCTGGTGCTTATGATGTCTTCTAATTACTGTTGAATCATCTGGTACTCCAGTCGTATCTCCTTCGGAGCTAGACGAGTTTTCATAGCCCAACTCTCAGGAAAAGTTTTCATACTCTGTACTATTAAATCCGAGTTTGGTTCAGCTTTTGGCATATATATCCAGACCGCTGGCACTTTTATTCTATGCATCCAATTTAGTCGCAAGTAGGTGTCCTTGTCATATTTGTGTACTTACGCATGATAAGCCACATTGATACTCAACCATAGTCGTAGATTGTGTAGTCATAAAAAAAATTGATGATCAAGATGTTTTTTTTATTAATGTGGGACTTTCGAGTTATTTACCCTTTTCCAGAATAATATGGTAATTTCTAGCTATTTATCTTTTTCCAGATTAATTAATATGGTAGTTCCTAGGTTTTTCATTTTCTACTATTAAATTGGGGGGCTTCTAGAAGAGCCTCTAATGAGAATAGATATAGATAGATAAATGTGAGACTTTTAGCTATTTATCTTTTTCCAGATTAATATGATAATTTTAAAAATTTTTATATATTCTAGAAGAGCCTGTAATGAGAATAGATATAGATAGATAGTGGACGACACTGAATCAGGCATGGTCAACTCTCGTCCGTCGAGAATTAATTGTTGCATGCCTCACTAGAACTCGGTTAAAAGCTGTCCTTGTAGTCCCATTTATTTATGGTAGGGACATCTCAATCCATGGGTTACGTCATAGTAAGTCGGTCCAGTGCCGATCCGATTACGTTGCCATCAACGTGTTAGATACGAAGATCTATCTATAAGAAACAGGGTTCCAAAAATAGACGAAAATAGCTCAAAAATCATGATTTTCGACCATATCAAACCGGCTCGATATTTGAAACCGATCGGTAAACCGGTCTAATTCAACTTAAAAAAAATCATAAAATTTGAAAAAATTATCCAAAAATTCCTAAAATTAATATTCAAAGTTTTTTTTTTATATCTGGGATGAAATATTTTTGAAAAACCAAATTTAGGAGATGTTTTTGAGCAAATCCGAATATATATAACATAAAAAAGAAAAAAGAGGCAAAGTAATTAGCAATTCCTGATTTAATTGAGCTGTCAAATCATATTATAAATTTTTGAGCAAAGACACCCAGAGTTCTTTCCACTAGCATGACACCCAAAAGAGTAGTACCTAAACAGCAAACCGTACCGGCCGTGTTGTATTGTATATATATAAGCCAATACACAGTTACCGTATGCAACGAAAAATCAGAGAAGCATATAAGAAAACAGCGGAGCACAGCAAAACACAATGGATATGTTTAGATGCTTCCACATCCAAATAGCCTTAGCCTTGCTATTGTTCATCCAAAACAGCTCCACGGCCGGCTGTATTGCGAGTGAGAGGTCTGCCCTTGCCGGCTTCAAGGCAGGCTTATCTGACCCTGCAAACCGCCTTTCGTCGTGGAAGGGTGATGACTGTTGCCAGTGGAAGGGTGTCCGGTGCAGTAACAGAACCGGCCATGTCATCAAGCTCGATCTTCAAGGCCTTGATTGCGAAAACAGTTATCCGAGTATGCGGGTGCAAGGAGGCAACATAAGCTCCTCGTTGCTTGGTTTACAACATATGCGGTATCTGGACCTCAGCTGCATCTACTTCAATGGGTCACACATACCGGAGTTCTTGGGTTCCCTCCACAATTTGAGACATCTCGACCTGTCGCAGTCGAGCTTCATTGGAAGGATACCACCGCAGCTGGGTAATCTCTCCAACTTGCGTTACTTAAATCTTGATTCCTTTTGGGGCAACACATACTCTACGGATATCACCTGGCTGTCAAGGTTATCTTCCCTTGAGCACCTCGACATGACCTCTGTGTACCTAAGTAGCAATCTGGACTGGCCTTTGGTGGTCAATATGAGTCCTTCTCTTAGAGTTCTTCGTCTGCCTTATTGTTCTCTCAGTACTAGCATCAATTCTCTTCCATATTCCAACCTAACATCTCTAGAAACTCTCGACATTGCATATAACCGTTTCCAAACTAGGATCGCACCCAACTGGTTTTGGGATTTAACTAGCCTTAAGAATCTAGACATCTCAGTTAATGGTTTCTATGGCCCCTTTCCTCACGAGATAGGAAATATGACCTCCATCGAAGACCTTCATTTATCACATAATAACCTTGTGGGCATGATACCATCGAATATGAAGAACCTGTGTAACTTGGAGACATTCTTTTCGGACTTCAACAACATCAATGGGAGTATAACAGAATTCTTCCAACGGTTACCCAGTTGTTCGTGGAACAAATTACAAATTATGTATGTACCGTACAGCAATCTGACAGGAAGTCTGCCAACCACGTTAGAACCTTTAAGCAACCTAAGCTCGCTGGATCTCAGAGGAAACAAGCTCACAGGTCCTGTGCCACCGTGGATAGGAGAGCTCTCGAAGCTAACTGACTTGGACCTAAGCTCCAACAAGCTCACAGGTCCTGTGCCACCGTGGATAGGAGAGCTCTCGAAGCTAACTGACTTGAACATAAGCTTCAACAAGCTCACAGGTCCTGTGCCACTGTCGATAGGAGAGCTCTCGAAGCTAACTGACTTGGACCTAAGCTCCAACAAGCTCACAGGTCCTGTGCCACTGTCGATAGGAGAGCTCTCGAAGCTAACTAACTTGGACCTATGCTCCAACAACCTGGATGGGGTTATACATGAAGGTCATTTATCAGGCCTATCAAGCTTGGAGACGTTATCCTTGGCTGATAATTCCATAGCAATCAAAGTAAATTCGACTTGGGTTCCTCCTTTCACTCTAACAGAGGTTGAACTACGGTCATGCATTCTGGGGCCTAAATTTCCAACGTGGCTTAGATGGCAAACAAGTGTATACAGTCTAGATATCTCAAACACAAGCATATCTGACATGGTGCCGGATTGGTTTTGGACAACGGCTTCCTCGGTGGACTTTCTGAATATGCGAAATAATCGACTTAGCGGTTCTTTATCATCTAAAATGGAATTTATGACAGCATCTGCAATGGATCTCAGCTCTAACCAGTTCACTGGTCCAATACCTAAACTTCCTGTTAATCTAACCGTGTTGGATCTCAGTAGAAATAAATTATTTGGGCCACTTCCATTAGACTTTGGAGCGCCGGGGATTTATATACTTGTTCTATTTGACAACTTGATCTCTGGCGCCATTCCGTCTTCTTTGTGCAAATTGCAATCACTATCGTTATTAGATCTCTCAGGAAATAAGCTCACTGGGTCCATTCCTGATTGCCTGGACAATGAATCCACAACCAACATGACAAGGCTGAGTATTCTTAATCTTAGCTTAGGAAACAATAACCTCTCTGGTGAATTTCCTTCATTTCTCCAGTACTGTCAACATCTCCTTTTTCTTGATCTCTCACATAATCAATTTTTTGGGAGTTTGCCAGCATGGATTGGAGAGAAGCTACCGTCTTTGGCATTCTTGCGGTTGAGATCTAATATGTTTTACGGTCATATTCCTGTGGAGCTTACGAAGCTAGGTAATCTTCAGTATTTAGACCTTGCCTACAACAACATATCAGGGAGCATACCGAAATCTTTTGTTAACTGCACGAGGATGACACTACTAGGACACAAATTTGATAAAGTTTTTGGTGTGATCCACTATGGACTGGAATCCGATTTTGATGAAATGATCATTGATTATACCGAGAACTTGACGATAATCACGAAGGGTCAGGAGCGATTATATACAGGAGAAATCATATATATGGTGAATCTTGATTTATCCTGTAACAATCTTATCGGAGATATTCCTGAAGAGATTGGCACTCTTGTCGCGTTGAAGAACCTGAACTTATCATGGAATGCCTTTAGCGGGAAAATTCCTGAGAAGATTGGTGCCTTGGTGCAACTGGAGTCTCTCGACCTTTCACACAATGAGTTGTCTGGAGAAATCCCTGCAAGCTTGTCGGCTCTCACATATCTGAGTCGGTTGAACCTATCATACAACGATCTGACGGGAAAGATACCAACAGGAAATCAACTGCAAACGCTCGACGACCAGGCATCAATCTACATTGGCAACCCGGGTCTTTGCGGTCCTCCTCTCTCCAAGAATTGTTCAGAAGCTGGGTTAGTTCCTGCTACTCCAGAAGATCACGAAGATGGAATACTCTATTTCCTCGCAGTGGGTATTGGATATGTAATTGGTCTGTGGGTAGTCTTCTGCGTATTCTTACTCAAGAGGGAATGGAGAATTGCTTGTTTCTCAATCTATGACAGCTCGTATGATTGGGTTTATGTTCAAGTGGCTGTCAGCTGGGCTTCCTTGACAAGTAAAAATGGGTAGAAGCTAAGAACACCAGCACTGGTTCTTGCTTTGTTCCCACGTATACTGCGGGGATTTTATCATGCAGCGATCGTGTTCATGTGTACTTGTACTATTAATAGATGTGATATGTACTTAAGGAGTGCGTATGTCATCAACTGAGATTGATATTATCATTTGTATGTGTAAGTTTATATTCCTAATGGTGCATAATTAATTATCGAGCAATGCTTCAATACTTTTCCTTCCAATACAAATTGTACAAATCTTAAAACAAGTGAAGAAATAAGTAATCACTATCTAACTTTTATTCATGTTTTAATATTTATGCAACTGTTAAACAGAAAAGCATGGAAGTACCTTTCTTAATTATCAGGGCTGCAATCGCTACTCAGTACTGAGCGCTTCCCGTTGTATTCCTGTTGTTTCATTGCTAAAGTACTAAATTCAAACAGGAAATTAAACCATGTAGTGGTAGAATCTACAAATATGAGCAGTGGAATTGTCGTCTTAGTTATATATGATGGATCGGATTCTGAGGGAATACCTGGGGTGGATCTGGCATATTGGAGACATGGAAGTCAATCTGTGAGGCTCCATCTTACGATCGCCATGGCCCGCCGGAGATTTGGCAGGGCGACTCGCTTTTCGCAGCCGAAGGAAACGCGTCTGTATCGAAGAGGAGCATCACTACCTTGAAAAAGATTATCAATGGCGGTTCATAACTGTCATCAGTGACGGTTTTTGAACCGCTACAGATTTAGTGCCACTGATAATTGAGGATTATCAGTGACGGTTCTAGAACCACCACAGATAACATTATCTGTGGCGGCTTTTGGCTAGAACCGTCACTGATAACATAATATCAGTGACGGTTCTAGCCAAAAACCGTCACAGATAGTACTAGTATTTGTGATGGTTTTTGGTTAGAACCGTCACTATCTGTGACGGTTTTTGGGTAGAACCGCCACTGAGAGTATATTAGTGGTGGTTATAGCCAAAAACCGCCACTGATAATCCCACACACAAAAATAAAAAACTGGCATTTGTGGCTAGCCTCAGGCAGCGCTAGCCATGCCCTATGAGCATAATGACAAATGCCAGTACATAAAATAATCACATACCATAATCACAGATAATAGTGTACAGAAAATAATCTAGCTATGTATCTGTTGGCTTGGAAAGAAACCCAATCAATAACTCTGGAAAGGAAGTAGTAGGTTGCATTTATGCTTCGCCATTACTTGCAGCAACAGTGTCATTGTTCGGTGCCACCAATGCTTTATTGTCGGTTCCACCTCGAGACCAAGAGACAACAAAGATTGCTCGAGGAGGGGTATGAACAAATTCATGGCTCAATGACGTATGAAAATGGCCATGCAATTATGTGATTGGCCAATTACTAATAGTAACAAAAAAGGAACCCGCTCAATTGCAACCATAGGAGTTTCAACTTTTGCCTTGGGGCAACTTCTCGGTACCTCAATACACCAAATATGAAGAAAATATAAGTAACTACAAGTCCAAAATGTCCAGAACCAACAAATGCAAATACAAATGTCGAATAAGCAACAAATCTTGATATTGGAGACATGTTTATTGCCCAGAGAATCACCACCATTTTCTTTTAGGATTCCTCCCACTATTAACTAGAGACAATAACATCACAAGAGCAAATTTATTTACTACCACTAACACAATGGAAAAGATAGGCTCCATTTTGCCTTTCATATAATAGGTTTTTTCACCCTTTTCATTTATGGTTCTCGCCATCTAACTCCCATAGAAACCTCAAAGCATTTTTATTGAATTGTATTGGCATATTGCTAAACTTTATGGCCACAAAGAAATAACAAGGAGGAACTGAAAATTAAATAGAGGACAACATCAATCGGCAAGATAATTGAATATAAGTATGTCTTCTTGACTTGGTTGAAATATAAAATGAAATTTTATCTGTCAAGTTGCTACCACACATACACCATTGCTGCAAATCTAGTAACACTGGGACAAGATGACAAAACAGTCACAGCCTTAACACGTGTCATGTGACACCATGACAGCAAGCATGGTCTTAACACCATGTTGTGAAAAATCATTTTATAAATTGTAACCAAGCAATTCAATTCCACCTCTATGCGAATATTATGGTGTTTGCTAAAACATGAAAAGGAATAAAAGGGGGTTGTGTAGGAGATGAAGACAAAGAAGGAACATATTATCTATCAGAAAGGAAAAAAGAAAAACAATCCAACGTGTTAAGCATGAGATTATACCTTGTTTGCCCACATCACCCACATGCATTGCACAAAGTCCTTGGACCATTGGACCACGATGCATGGTCGGTGTCATATTTTCACTAGTGCCACAATTTTGACACCTGCAACAAGTATGATATGACAAAAAAGGTCATCTATTTCCCATTCAATAGTAAACAGACAAAAAATGGAAGAGGCAGGAGGGAAAAGCAAAAGCAAACACACAATATCCTTATCCGTAAGAACCTAAGGAAACAAGGATGGTTTTATAAGTATCACATATAACAAATTACAATGTTGGCCTCATTCTATGTTATGGAGATATTATGTGCTCAAGCATATTTTCTTTAGTTTCTAACATTAGCATTTTGTAGTAATAACCATTATCTATCCAATTAAGAAAATATAAAGACATCATGTGTAAGGAGAATTGGAACCTAAAGGTGCAGAAAAATTAAAAGAAAATCCTGCTCGAGAGCATCATTTAATTGCTTAATATGTCGAAGTTCCTAAGTCTTCAATATGCACTAATGAGTGCCATATATATATACTTGGTCATTTGAATTCCATCTTGCTGTAATTCATCGTGATAACGCCAACAATTCAATAGCCAACAATTATCCCAATAGAAACTATAAATATTAAATAGAAAGGTATAGGTTAATAGGAACAACGAGCAACCATAGAAGAAAATAAGAAGACAAACATTAGCGTGTTGAGATGTAGTCTATTTCTAAAAATTGAAATGAGCAATATGTATGAATTGAAACTAGGAACAACAAGCTGTTTCATCCATGCATCGGGGCATGCTTTGGCCTTTTTATAGTACTACGATTGTGTTACCAAGCGCAGAAAATCATTGATGGTGCGTAACAACAATGCGCCAGAGAGTGAAGTACTCGCTTGTACTCATCCCATACCTGTACACCTTCGCTCCACAAGATCACAAGATCTTCCACCAATGGTTCTAGGTATACATCAATATCGCTGCAAGTTGTCTCGCCCTTGGATAAGCAAATACATCATAATGTACTTTTGCTTCATACACAACTAGGGTGGAAGGTTGTATATACACGAGTCACGGGCCAAGTGTTATGAATGCGCTCATGTTACCGAAAGGATTCATTCCATCCGTACTCAAGCCAAACCTTACATTCCTCTGCTCATTTCCGGGTTTCTCCTCAAGAGTCTATCGATGGTTCTCCATCAAGCGTAATCACCGGTGTCTCGCTTTTCCATCCTCTTACGGTCTTCTCCGAAAGTGCCATCACATCAATTTGGCGTGCTTTTTGTTTCCAAATAAATGCTTCAAACGAGGTATTACTAGCAAATACCACACCACTTTTGCGGAGCTCCTTTCTTCACCTCGATAACTTCATTGCCATCGCCTTTACGCTTGTATCGCGATGCTTTGCACATCGGACATACATGAATGTCCGTGATAGTCTTTGGATAGAGTATACAAATGCTTGGACAAGCATGTATTCTTTCTACTTCCAATCCCAAGGACATACAACTTTCTTAGCTAGATACGTGGTTTTAGGCAACACGCTTCCTCAGCAAGATGTCCGCTAAGAGATGTAACAACGCCGGAAACTCTTGTCGGACCAACCATTGCTCGCCTTCAATTTCAGCAATGAGAGCACCGTGTGCAACTTTGTGTATTCCTCCTCATAACCCGGGAACAAAGGTTTCTCCGAATCCTCCATCAAACCCTTGAATTGATTAAACTCTCTTGACTAGTGTAGTTCTCTTCGCATCGCGCAACATTTGAGCAGATTATTGTCGCCATCGACGACTAACCTATCCTCATCGGATCCATAATCGATGTCACCGCCACATTGACGGCTCCGCCGTCGCCGACGCTATCACATTGAAGTATGATCTCTCTTCACCGTGCCTTGTCCAACTTGTATAGCCAGTACAAAACCCTCCGGATCAAGTGCAAATGGATATGGTTTTTGTTCAAAACATCTTCTCATTCTTGCAATCAATGCATGGACAAGGTATGTATCTGCCTTCTTTTGCAAGTCGTTCTCCTCGGGTCCCTTAGAAAACAGATACACCGTCGATATATTCTTGGTCGCAACGGTTCGTGATCGACATCCATCTTCGGTCCATCTACGCTCATTAATTTAAGCAATTATTAATATCCAAAAATCTTAATTAAATAAATTGTTATTCTAATATTCAACAATATCCACTAACGGACAATATTAATACGAAGTAAATGTTGCAAACTTAATTAATTAATTTTAATATATGCTCATACGTAATCAAAAATTATATATATCCTCCTAAGATCAACGTAATAAATTCCTCATCTCAAAATTTCATGATCACCCAACTACCATATTAACTAAAATTTATTTATCATTCACATACAACAATCTTAATTACATAAATTGGGTTTATATGCTTCATAAAAATTCACTAACAATACCCACTAATGGAGCAAGATGTATATGCACGCTTAACTAAAAAAATTAATGGTAACTAAGAAAAAAATATTAACTACGTAATTTTTACACATACTGCATTCTAGCCAAACTTAAATATATCCTCCTAAGAGCAACATAATAAATTCCTCATCTCAAAATGCCGTGCAATTAACTTCATGCTCACCCATCTATCATATTAACTATAATTTATTTTTCATTGATATCCAATAATCGTAATTACATAAATTTGATATATGCTTGACAAAAAATTCAACATCTAAATAAGGTAGACAACTTAATCTAATACAGAAGGTAATAAATTCATCATCTACAAATTGCTAGGTAAATAAAAACAAACTAAATGTAGACCTTGCATCTAAACCTTAATTAAGCTTAGGAATAAACCTTTAATTGCAATTTTACAAAGACAAATGAAGAGAGGAGACATATTTTACACACCTTGGAACAATTCTAGGAAGTAGAAGCACAAGATCTTGGCTAAACAAAATCTGAAATCAAAAAGCTATCTTTTCTTCTCGGGGAGGAAGATGACAAGCGACAGGGGCAACATGACCAGCAACAGGGGCAACAACGAGTATTTATAGAAAACATTATTTGTGGCAGTTTTAAATTAAAACCACCAAAGATAATTATATTAGTGGCGGTTCTAAAAACAAACCGCCACAGATAATTTATTATCTATGACGGTTCCATCTAAAAACCGCCACAAATAGACCCAGCGTTATCAGTGGCGGTTTCAAATAAAAACCGCCACAGTTAATATATTATCTGTGGCGATTTTTGGATGAAACCGCCACAAATGGTTCTCCCGCCAATTTCCATATAGACCGCCATCGATACATGTATTTGTGACGGTTCCAAAAGAACCACCATAAATAGGGCGTCACCTATGTGCTGTTTTGTAGTAGTGCGTTGTAATGACCCCCATTTTTGCACTGAATGCCAAAAATAGAAATCTCATGTGCACACAAGATTAGTCCTCGGATCAAGAGCTAGTACGCACATTTCAACAATTGGAATCACAACCATACATTATAATAAATAAGCGAAACGATTATACAAATAAATCTTACAACTCAGAGAATCTAGCAGCAAAAGAAGCAAAACCTTGTAGTGTACCCATCCATTCCCGCAAGCAGTAACCCACTGCATAAACTTAGAAATATCACGGCAATAAGGATCCCGCAACCTACGATGAAACAAACCTTCGAAGCTTCAACGACTTACACCTAAAAACAACGAATAAGCAAGGGTGAGTACTTTCAGATTCGCAAGACTTTAGCAAAACCTATAATATATGCGAGCCATTTCAAAGGAGGCTACTACAGCTAATTTGCATAAAGCTTAATTTGCATTTGTAAATCAAGTTATTTGCAAACGGAATTTATAAGAGCAAGATTAATTGATAACAAGTAAGTAAAGCATAATAACACTTACAGTCCTCCATGACGTGAGCGACGAATCATCGAATTCCTGAAATCCATCAATGTCAGCCCTTCGACATAAAGCACAGATGCAAAACAAATGAAACCAACCCTTTTGAAAATAATAAAACATCTAACATTGGAATGACTTCACCAAGTGCCCATGACCGCGAGCGTGGCTAATCGATTAGATTTATACTCTGCAGAGGTGTACAACTTTACCCACAAGGAATGATCACTACTACAGCGAGGCTTATATCGCAGACGACGATCACGCACGGTTTTGAAAACCGCTCGTAATATGGAACATCACGACGGTTATGTACTCAAACCGTCATGCGTATATCATGCATTTATTTTATATTATGCCTGCTCAGGATAAAGAAATATCACGACGGTTTCTAAATATAACCGTCGTGGATGGCTACAAGATTATTACGCATTTTCAAGTAAAACCGCTCAGCTTTCACAGACGGTTATATAGCACAACCGCTCTGTAATATCTACAAGAATCATTACATGACGTTATATTTAGAAACCGTCATGAGATGAAGTTATCACAGACGCCCGTAATATAAAACCGCTCGTGATAATACCGCCTCCTCAGAAAACAGAGCCTCGATCCATCCACTTCGCTTATAGGGTTTTCGCTTCTATGCTAAGTGGCGGTCTGTGGAAGTGAGGCGATTTTGTGAAAGAAAGCCATTGATTTCAAGGGTGATATTAGATTCATTTGATTTTGGTGATCTAAGGTTAGTAAAGAGTTCTCTAATTGCATGCGCATCAATTCAATATCTAGGTTTGTTAGACGTAATTAATTTAAAGATTGTTTGATTAGATCTAGTTTAATTGTAGTGGATCCATATGTTGTTTGTGATATTTGGTTAGTAATGTGTTTTAATTGTATTATATTCAACATCTATCTTGATAAGGAAGAAATTTGATGATTTTTTAGATCTAGCTTGTAGAACCATGTGTTGGTTGTTTGATGTATAAGGTTAGCTAGTAATGGTTCTATTTGCATAATATAATATTCGATCATGATGTAGCTATCTAGCTTGTTAAGGATAGAATTTAAAGATTGTTTAGATCTAGCTTATAGATCAATTCAAGTCTTTTGGTGATGTAAGGTTAGTAATGGGTTCTAATTTCATTATTATATTGAAGATTAATTTGAATTGTGTTAATTATTTCTTTGTGATGTAATTAAGGTATGTAATTGCATAATTAGTTTAAGAATGTGTGCATACGCCCTACACCTGGTGCACTTAATATTTAACACAAAGTGTTACATGTGTAGCGTAGATGGATCGAAGCTGGATGTACGCTGAGAACCGTACGAGTGCTGAGTACCTTAATGGCGTCTCCACTTTCAAAAGAGCTGCAGAGGAGGATATGTTTAATAAGGGGTGCAATTCACACTACTACGTAAATCGTAATCATGCATTTCGGTTCAGAACGTTATCGAGACGGTTTTGTGAACCGTCAGTAACAATAAGTCTGTGATGAAGGAGATCATCAGAGACGGTTTCCCACCCGTCTGAGAAAATATATATCACAGACGGTTGTATTAATAAACCGTCTATGATATTTAGTTATCACTGCGGTTTCAAACGACAACCGCCTCAGGATAACTAAATATCACGCATTTGTTTCAAATCATAACCGCTCGTGATATATTTAACTTATCACGCATTTAAGGTTTTAGATAAGAACCGCTCATGATGACCTTTTTCCACAATTTCATTCCAATCAGTCAGTGTTATTTCGAAAATTTCCATCAATATTTCTAGATGATATTTCAAATATTGAAGTCGGGTCTTCCATTTGTTCAATCACATTTGAACATGGAAGACCCGACTTGCAATCACATTTGTTCAATTTTTAATTAGCCTAACTAGAGTAATCTATGAAATACATCTACAAATTTTTCAGTACCATTTTCTCCCACCGCGGTACGACGGTGACGCCGCACAAGAGCATGCCGTCTCGCATCCGCACCATGGCACGACGGTGACTTCACAGAAGGCCACTTCATATGGCATGAAGCAAATCACACACTCGAAAGTGTGTCAGTTCGATCAGCACTCTATGGTTGCCGCCACTCGCCATGCAAGCGTGCGGTCTTGGTTGATTTATTAGTCGAAGTTCCATCAACATTATCATAAGAAGGGAGAAAAGCGCTACAAATGATTATATTTTAAGTCTATCCCGATCGGACAAACTGCTGCCTCAATGCATATAGGAAGTGCAGATATTCAATTACAACATCTATAACTCGATCGTGTCTCGTAAATATTGATGCAGAATACCTAAGTAGATGGAAATTTTAACAACAAACCATAAATAACGGAGGTTCTCAACAGGGTGTAGGAAAACATCTAGTTCCAACAGCAAGACATTGTTAAGTTGTTGCATTCAAGATGAGCAAATATGTATTAAGGATAATATCATGTGACAATACAATGAATCATACAAACAAGAATAACCGTAAGTTTTTGACATATTTTTCAATTAATGAATACCATTCGACAATTATACAACCTGGTTATCAAAGTTGCGGAACGCGCCTTTTTATTTATTACTTCGGTGAGCGTGAAGAAACAAACTCTCCTCTAATGTTGCTCAATTCGCCCGAGTCAACGCAGCTTTAACCGTATTGCTTTTTTGTTTAGCTTATTTATGGTTTGCATGTTGTAGCAAACATAAAATCCACATAGGTTATTTCCTTGACCTTGCCGGTGGCATCGCAAATAAAACCTACTTGTTAGTTCTAGAGTCACTATTACAGGTTTGATATAGAATTGTTGTGTATAGCGGATACCGGAAAGTTGAAATCATGTCAGTAGTTTAGTCCAATCTTTCACGTGTTTGAACGCTTCTACAAGATTGCAAAAGGTTAGCCTAAGCCATTCCAATAGTAATATAAACTCGAACAACTTACACGACCATGTACGAGGGAAACGTGATTACCGGTGAGTAATTTTGCGATAGGTGTCAAGTCGTGGTTTCCGCCACGTCCGGAATCAAGGTACTTAACCCGGTTTGTGGCTGGTTCAATTACAATTAGAACCCAGTGAAACCTACACAGGTATATCACAATGGAAAATGAATGAAACAGAGTTGTGTGCACGGTACAGACCAAAGTATAGCATGTGGTAGCACTTACGTACCCTAGGTTATGGGGTATAAGTATGAATTCTTTATCTTTTTGTGCTAGCAATGCCTCTATCATGTATTTCTCGACCATGTTTATATCATCATCCATTGTTTGCTTTGAGACTATATGTGGGTCGAGGATACCGATCGATAGTTTCGCCGTGTCGCCCAGCTTGCATGTATCTATATATACAAAGGCTAATTATATATATATTGGAGGACAATTATCACTATTAGCCGAATGTAGACCGTGATAGCACACACTTACAAGGTCCAAAGATCTTATGAGTGCGCGCCGAGGGCGCCGAGGTTGTAGAGATGGAACAAGTCCGTAAAATTGACCGTGAAGAAGCCCCTCACGAGTCGTTGAATAGATGTTCATACTTGAACTTAACGCCGATACTTGTTGTACGCTCACGCCTCGCTTTCCAAATTTCTTGGGTGTACCACTTATGCAATTGTTGGCAAGGTATACTATGAAGTT
This sequence comes from Guadua angustifolia, assembly GCA_036346375.1. Classification (NCBI taxonomy): domain Eukaryota; kingdom Viridiplantae; phylum Streptophyta; class Magnoliopsida; order Poales; family Poaceae; genus Guadua; species Guadua angustifolia. The sequence goes on along the minus strand of JAYEVE010000073.1, from coordinate 120,266 downwards.
ACGCTGCCTTTCGTTAGTAACGGCTCCTAGCTTGTATTTTTAGCCAACTCAACAGATGGATAGTCGATTTGTTCTTGCCTTTCTTTCTTTTGTTTGCCCTTGCCTTTCTTTGTTTTGTATGAACCCTTCACGGAGAGGAATGGGCAGAAAGAGGTCAACATTATTTACATCAAGTGGAGTCTCCAGACGATCACGATTTGGTAGCCAACAGATCGACGGCGATACAATGTTTAATCGATCGTCGCGGTTGTTGCATGACGTAAGGCGACCAGGAGATGTCGCCGCTAGGCCATTGGATGAATGTGCCAATGGCATCCCCAAGTTTCACGATCTCGCTGCTTACGGCTTCAGAGATCGACAATTTTGAAACTATCAAATACCCCGTCCACATTGACCTTGGTGAAACCCGCGCTATGATGGTACTGGCACCATGGTCCCTTTGGGGATGGATACGCCATGCCCCAAGCAGCCGCCGAGGAACGGTGCCATTGCTAATTCTCACTTGGAGATTGCACCGCTGGCCACCTTAATGTCACATACAGATAAGTCCCGCTATGTTCATCTATGTCACTTGGAGGAACGGATGCACATCCGCTTACACGGCAAGGGGGCTAACTTATGACATACTGGGCTTGTGTAGTATTTCTTTCTTGATTGGTGAGCCTTTCCTCGAGGATTCGTATCCTTTCATAAAATTCTTCTCTCGCTTCTCCCTCAACTCTTCTCTCAACTCTCCTCTCAACTTGTCCTCCAAATTCTTTATAAGATTTGACTCGCGCCGCTTTTAGTTCTCTTCTTACTTGATATACGTGGAAGTCTTCGAATCCAGTTTTCCATGGAACAAAACCCCTATGCCTCTTGTACGACTGTGGTGTTCCTTGTTTCTCAAGGCCATGGCGATGCATCTTTCTCCCCGTCTGGCAAAAAGAGCCATCTACCGATTGTGTACTCAACGCCACCGCAAGATCCTCGACAAGTTATTTCACTTATGAAGTCATGGACTAATTACGAAAATTGGTAGTTCGATTTATATATTACAGCGCTAAGCGCATTTCCTCGTCCGCTGGGTTTACGAAGGAGACGGCTATGGAGGATGTGGCGAAGACCTCGCTCTTAGCCGCCTCTCGCACGTGGATCTCGGATTGCTAGAAATGGCGAGATACCCTCCTCGCCCTCCCTGTCCCATTGCGCTTTCTTCCCAGCGAGCCGCCGTGCCGAGTCCGTGGGGTGAGTGTTCTTTCTCGCAAGGCCTTGTTTGTTTCACTTTGACGCATTAATTCGCTCGCTGCCTTCATCTCAACAAAACGCCATCACGTGTCCAAGATCAATGAACCCATACTTAGAGTATGGATCTATATTCTTTTTGACGTAGTCTACTAAAAGCGATGCTTGAAGGTCTTCCATGCCTTTCTGCCGCTAGCAAAGGCATACCGTCGCACTAGGGGAGCGAATTCTTCCGAATGTTGAACGATGAAAGAACTTCCGTCAAGAAGGCATTGCGAGCCTCAATAGTCACCAACCTCCGTGAAGATAGCGTGATCGAACCCGCTCGTGCTACATATCCCGCACATACTCCAAAATGCATTCGCCGCCTTTTTTGGGTTTCTAGGGCCCCATCCTTTGGATCGATCTTCGTAATGGTATATCGGTCATTGGCCTTTTGTTTGGTCCTCTTGCAGCATGGGTCGGCTTTTTCTTTTGAGGGCACATCATGTCCTTCGCATTTATGGATTAGAGGACTACATCTTCTTTGTAAGTTAAAATAGTTTGTAGCTAACTAAAAGAGAAGAACAAATAAAATCAAATTAGCCTTTTAAAAGAACTAGCCTAAATGGCTTGTTATTAGCCTTTTAAAAGAACTAGCCTAAATGGCTTGTTATTAGCTTTTTACCAAAAGAAGTTTAACTAGGAGGTTGCGAACTTAATAAAAATTTTGGCAAAGACTCTCCCTAAAACTAGGACATCCACACAGCAGACAAGCGAAGAATACATATGGATTGAACTTTGACAGTTAACAGAATAATAGAACAATAGCAGTAAGCAGAAATATTCACTAACTAAGCATATAAAGACAGGTTTGCAATAGAGCTAATCAAATATATATATGAAAGTGAAATTGATCGCTAAGATTTGTTGTCACAAGATAACACAAAGGACTAGCTTATAAACAACTTTGTTTCAGATTATCTAAATTGATGGGTTGCTCTTAAAGAACCCTCCAACATCAATTTCAACAATATATCACAGGTATACAAATATGAGATTAGTGAATCTCACGCAATTCAAAGATCGTTAAGAAAATTGATTCACTAGAACTCAACTATGGACTATGAAAAGCTATCGAACAAAGCAGACAAGCGAACTAGGAGGTTGCCAAACTTAATAAAAATTTCAAAGACTCTCCCTAAAACTAGGACATCCACACAAGAAACAAGCATAAATAAGTACGGTATAAGAGCTGAATCACGCATGTGATAGCATATCACATGTACAAAGAAGAACACCGACTAAGTTGAATTCTAGACACAATGATCTAAACAAAGGCTGAATCACGTATGAACTCACTAACTAGCGATCAATATAGCCTCATTTAATTGAATCATCATCGAAAAAGAACACCGACCAAGTTGAATTCTAGACACAATGATCTAAACAAGGTTTGAATCATAGAAGGAACTCACTAACTAGCGATCAATATAGCCTCATTTAATTGAATCATCATCGAGCAAAGCAGCACTCAATCACCCACACCAACAGAAGAAAGAAAGATGCGAAGACACTTACACCGTAACAACACCGACGCTGCTCAAGAGAGGCTGCACGCCGCCGCAGGGAGCACGTCGCTGCGGGGGAGGACGGTTATGGGGAGCACGCCGATGCCGGGAGGACGCCAAGGGGAGGACGCCGAGGGGAGGACGCGGGAGGGGAGGACGCCGGGGGGGAGGACGCCAGGAGAACGCCGGAGGGGGAGGACGCCGTGAGGGGGAGGACGCCGGGAGGGGGAGAGGCCGCCATGACACAAAACGCCTCAAAGAGTTAGGGTTTGCCGCACAGGAATGAGCCCTCAAGGAGATTTAGAGGAGAGCACATCACGATTTGTTCTAAAATATAACGGTTCAGGATATTATCACTGCATTTGTTCTATAATAGAACAATGCAGTGATGTGCCGATATCACGCACGGTTATATAATAGAACCGCTCAGTGATGTTTAGATATCACGGACGGTTATATAATAGAACCGCTCAGGATGTTGAGATATCACTGCATTTGTTAGGTAACATAACCGTCAGGATAAATAACATCATGCATCGTTATGTTAAAGAACTGCTCGTGATATGTACCGCTCAATCGACATTCACTTGTCGGCCTGGGCCTACCGACTTTGTCTGTGCCACGTTGTTGTATCTTCCGGGAAAGTTGTTGTTAACGTAATATAGACTCATCGTTGTTGATGTGGAGATTCTAATCCTCAATTCAAACCCTAAAATTTGAGAGCAATCACATACAACTATTTTCATATTGCCAAAGTAGACATGATTCTGTTCTCGTTTGCCATAGTCTACATGATTGCCAAAGTAGACATCATCTTTACAATAGCATTAATGTAATATTATTACACATGAAAATTAGTAAGCATAATGACAATGCACCCTTCTCATAACTACGCCACCACATGCTTATTCTTTTGTATGAAAATTAGCCCTTCATGATGATCGACGCGTGTGTAGCTTGCTTCCTCATGTTGTTCTTTCCGGGACCAGGATGTCATTTCCGATAGGTGGCAACTCATCAAATTGATTGTACTCTTCCTCATCTACTACATTCTCAACTCCGACAATTCTTCTTTTTCCTCAAGAACTACATGGCGCTTCTTGTTGGACTGGTCTGTTACATAGAAGACTTGAACAACTTGGTTAGCGAGTACGAATGGTTCATCTTGGTATCCGACACGCTCGAGGTCCACAAGAGTGATGCCATTCCTTTCAACCTTCACGGCCGGAGGTGGACCCAACGCACCAAATAGGGGAATCTTGAAAAGCACGTAGTCGAGCTCCCATATCTCCTCTATGAACCCATAGTAGGAGCTCTTCGTCAACCCAATGCAGATTATTGAATGCATCTATGCGACACCGCTGCTCGGTTTGTGCTCTTCATATCCTGATCTCTCGTGTAAAATGTGTACCCATTTAAGTCATATCCTTTCCATGTGACAACCGTAAAAGTTGGTCCTTTTGCCAACCATGTCAACAGAAATCATCCGACGAGCTCCAAAGGATAGGTCGCTTCCTTCAACCATTTGTTGAACTCAAGGTTATGCTGTCTCGTGATTCAAGACTCGCTGCCGGCCGGGATTCTTCTTGTTTTAGCCATTGCTTGTGTTCGACGATATAGGCGGACACTACACCATGTGTTGCAAAACCGTGAAATGGGCTCGAGCATACGCAATCGAATCAGCGTGATTGCTTTCCTTCCGATGGTCCCGATACCGAGCCTCCCCTCATGGCGAGATCGAGGCACACCTATTGGTTCGACTGGGCCATGTAATCGACGCAGAACTCGACGCCCTTCTTCGTTGCATAACCTTCGACAATGCTACCCTCCTGACGAGATCGATTCCGACGAAGACTTGAGAATTCCATGTACCTCTCGAACGGGTACATGCTACGAGGAACACCGGTCCGATATCTTTATCTCTCTCACAAGGTGAACAATGAGATGGACCATGATATCGAAAAATGATGGAGGGAAATACATCTCAAGATTACATAGAGTCATCACCACCTCACTTGCAGAGCATCTAGTCCTTCGATCGATGACCTTCTCGAGCAATTGTGTTAAAGAAATAACAGAGCCTAGTGATTGTCTCGACCTTGACCGCAAAATACTTCTAATTGCGACAGGAGCATCTGTGTCATCAAGACATGACAATCATGAGACTTCATGCCTTAATTTCAAATCTTGCAACTAAACAAGTCTCTTCATGTTGAGGAGTAACCGGACGGAACTTTCACACCATGCAAGCACTAGCACGCTTCAGCTTTTTTCACCTTTTGACAGAGTATAACAAGGTGTTCCAAGCACGCACGGCCTTTATCGCCTCTTTTCGGTGCTAACTCGTGTCTTATGCCCATATCGACCAAGTCAAGCCGCATGCTGATACCATCCTTTGTTTTACCCTTAATGTTGAGTAAGAGACCAATCACGCCGTCACGCATATTCTTCTCTCACGCATGACATCGATGCAAAGGGCGAACTTCTAGGTGCTCCCAAGAAGGTAGGTCCTGCATATTGATCTCTTCTTCCACATGCTCTTTTCACGGGTACTTGATTTACGCCCCTTTCCATAATGCAACATCCAAATCCTTAACAATGTCATGAACATCTCTCCCGCCAAACGCCTTTGAGCTGAACCATTTTCGCTCCTTCCGTCAAAAGTTGCTTCATCTTACGATATGGGTGATTCCTCAAGGAACCTACGGTGACGATGTACACGGTTTTATGAGTGATTCACCATAAACTCTCAGATCATCTAAGCAAAGGAGTGCGGCTTTGGTTCCTTTTGTACTCGCCTAACAGTTAGCAAGGGCAGGTAATCATTTATGGTGCGTAACAACAAGCAAAGGCAAAGTAAAGTTCTCTCGCTTGTACGCATCCCATAAGTGTACCCTTGTAACCCACAAGTTGTTTTTAGATCTTCCACCAATGGAGCTAGGTACACATCAATATCGCTCCTGTGTTGTTTCGGTCCTGGATAAGCATGCATAACATAATGTACTTCCGCTTCATACACAACCAAGGAGGAAGGTTGTAGATACAGAGATTTACGCCAAGTGCTATGCCGGCCGCTCATGTTACCGAAAGGATTCATTCCATCTGTACTCAATCCAAACATTATATTTCTTGATCCGCACCGAATTCTTGAAAGCTCCTGCCGATGTTTCTCCATCGGATGGAATCAGCAGGTGCCTTAGCATTCCATCATTCTTACGCCTCAAAGTGCCAACGCAACAGCTTTTGCCTCCTTTGGGTTCGCAAACAAACGCTTCAAACGGGAATTACAGCAGATACCATGCCACCTTAGCAGAGGACCTTTTTTCGCCTCAATGCTCTCGCCATCATCATCCGAATGGTTTACGCTTGTACCGATGCGTTACACCGGACATATATGCAAGTTTGTGTACTCTTATGTACAGATACGCTGCTTGGACATGCATGTATTCTTTCTACTTCCATTCCCAAGGACAAAGAACCGCTGGCTTTGTAGGTGCTTGTCGGCAACTCGCTTCTCTCGAAGTATGTCCGCCAATAGACGAATAAATACCGGTGAAACTCTTTGTCGGACCAACCGTTGCTTGCCTTCAATTTGAGTAGTTGAAGCACGGATGATAACCTTGTGTATTTCAACTTGCACCCTGCGAACAAAGGTTTCTCCGAGTCCTCCATTAAGCCCTCGAACTGCCCATATTCCCCGTCATCAAGGTTTCTTCTCACATCGCGTAGCATCCGATCCAAATTGTCATCGCGCAACTCTGTCCTCATCGAAGCACAATCGATATGATCATCCGACATATCATTGACATCGCCGATTTATATTAACACTACTTGTCGCTTCCTCAGATATTATGCTCTTCGCCATGACTAGTCCAACATGTATAGCCCCTTTTGAAACCCCTTCGAATCAAGTGTGCTTCGATCTGCGCTGAGTTTCGAAACATCTTAAGATTTTCGCAATCAATGCATGGACATGATATGAATTGCACCCCCTTATTAAACATATCCTCCTCTCAGCTCTTTTTGAAAGTGAAGACGCCATTAAGGTACTCCAAGACTCAGACGGTTCTCAACAGACATCCAAATTCGATCCATCTACGCTACACATGTAACACTTAGTGTTAAATATTATGCACTGTGTAGTGCGTATGCACACATTCTTAAACTAATTATGCAATTACATACATTAATTACATCACAAAGAAATAATTAACACAATTCAAACTAATCTTCAATATAATAACAAAATTAGCACCCATTACTAACCTTAGATCACCAAAAGACTTGAATTGATCTATAAGCTAGATCTAAACAATCTTTAAATTCTATCCTTAACAAGCTAGCTAGCTACATCATGATCGAATATTATATTATGCAAATAGAACCACTACTAGCTAACCTTATACATCAAACAACCAACACATGGTTCTACAAGCTAGATCTAAAAAAATCATCAAATTCCTTCCTTATCAAGATAGATGTTGAATATAATGCAATTAAAACACATTACTAACCAAATATCACAAACAACATATGGATCCAGCACAATTAAACTAGATCTAATCAAACAATCTTTAAATTAATTCGTCCTAACAAACGAGATATTGAATTCGATGCGCATGCAATTAGAGAACTCATTACTAACCTTAGATCACCAAAATCAAATGAATATAATATCACCCTTCAAATCAATGGCTTTTTTCAAAAAATCGCCTCACTTCCATAGCCGCCACTAAGCATAGAAACCAAACCCTATAAACGAAGTGGATGGATCGAGGCTCTGCTTTTACGGAGACGGTATTATCACGCATTTTTTTATATTACGACGCTCGGATATAAGAAACATCATGCACGGTTTCTAAATTTAACCGCTCGTAATGATTATCAGAGATATTACTGCATTTGTGTTCTATAACCGTCAGGAAATCACGCACGGTTTTACTACGAAACCGCTCGTAATGAGTATCAGAGCTATCACAGACGGTTATATTTAGAAACCGCTCTGTGATGTTTCTTATATCACACACGGCCGTAATATAAAACCGCTCATATATACGCACCGACGGTTTGAGTACATAACCGCTCAGGATGTTCCATATTACGCACGGTTTTTCAAAGCCGCCTCGTGATCGTAAGGCCCGATATAAGCCTCTCTGTAGTAGTGTCATGTCATGTCCGTGCATTGATTGCGAAAATCTGAAGATTGTAGGGTCGAGGATGCGCCTAGAGGGGGGGTGAATAGGCGTTTCTAAAAATTCGATCTCTTGCTAACAATTCGCTTTACTCAACCCCTATGTCAAAACCTACACAATTATAATGCGAAGCGATAAACTCGGTTTTGACAATTAAAGCCTAAATCAACTAGGCTCACTATGTGCACTATCTAAATTATGTCTCTACACAAGAATTGCTAAATTGATCAACTAAATAATACTAGCAATTCTAATTCAAGCAATTGATAAATATTCAATAATGTAAAGTGCTTGAATATAAATGAGACAAGAGACAACCGATATTTTTCCGTGGTGTTCGGAGACTTGCCGGTCTCCCCTAGTCCACGTTGAGGCAAGCCCGACCACTGGACCGCCCCGCCGAGCACCCGCCTCTTTCCACTAGTCGTGGTTTTTCACGCTATGCCAGAGGCTCAACCCGAACCTTCACAAACTTGCCGGGCTTTCACACCTTGAGAGCTCCCAAGACGACGCCACGCCTGCCTAGGAGTCAAGAACCTCCAAGAGTAACAAGCCGCTCCTCCGCTTGAACCTCACCGCACAACGAATGCGCCCTCGGTGATCACCAAGTGCAACACATGCACAAGGCCTCCTCAAGTGCAACACATGCACAAGAGGTACCTAAACCACTTCCTAATTGCAACGAATGCAATTAGCCTCACTCTTAGCTCAAGAATCAAATGGGGAAGAGCAACACATGCACTTCACTCCCACAACCTCAAAACACAAAGAACAACATCGCTTCAAGCCTCTAAGGGGTATTTATAGCCTCCACTAAAGAAACTAGCCGCTGGGACAAGAAACGGACAGAAAGAAAACGCGTCCGATCGACCTCATCCGTCCGACCGACCACAAACCAACGGTCGAAAACAACCGCTTGCGCCAATGCATCGCCGTCCGACCGCCTTCTTCCGGCCACATCAAGGCCCGGCCGCATCTACCACACCCGGCCGCACCGCCTCAAAACCTCAAGAAACACCGAAAACACACACTGAAATAACGTGCCGACGGGGCGGCCAAGATCATCCGGCCGTCCGACCGACCGCCGTCGCACCGCTTCACTCACCAAGACTGAAAAATCAAGCGGGCGCCACCGGTCGTCGACCACATATGCCCGGTCCAACCGGAAGCTGCTGTCGACCGCCAACACACGCACAAACATGGCTTCGGAAAAATACACACCAAACGGTTGCACCTCTCCAACCATTGGTCACACCACTCAATAATTGGTCACACCACAATTAGGGTTAGCCACACCATGGTTGGTTGGACCGCCTGAGGGTTGGTTGCACCACAATTAGGGTTAGCCACACCATGGCGGTTGCACCACATGACAATTGGTCACACCACTCAAAACCCTAAAGTTGGTCACACACACATGGGGTGGTCCAACCACTCATGGACCGTCACACCACACATTACACTAAAACCCTAAGTTTGGTCACACCACTCAAAGGTTGGTCACACCACACAATTATGGATTTTTCACAAACTTTTTCTCCGAAGATCCAAATGCAATTTTTGAGCCTCAAGATGATCAACACATGATCATACACCCGCAAAACACATTTGCACCAATTTAGCCCATGCTCAAAGAATTTAACCCAAATTGCAAAAAACGATTTCTCAATTGACTCAAGAACTATTCGCAAATCGTATTAAGCAAATCAAACTCGAAGTTTATGAGATTAATCCCCTAGCCATGTGAAGGTCAACACAAGACCCTGGCCAACTTGCCAACACCCGCTGCAAGCCCCACTCACATGCTCTCGAATTCGACTCATAAACCCCGCTTATTCAAGACAACTAACTTGCAAATAACGCAATAAAACCATTTCATGCTTGAGCACTACTTGCAACACATGCAAAAGTCTAGCTCCAAGCAACATCAATCAAGAAGCATGAACTCTCTAATTGCAACACATGCAATTTCTAGTCTCATGCAACACCAAAACCAAACTTCAACTTAAACTAAATCAACCGTGATGAGCTCTTTACTCGCAACACATGCAAGCCTCTAGCTCCATACAAACACGCAAATTTTAGAAAGATTATTTTATGAACCAAACGTGAAGCTTCAACTAATGCAACACATGCAAAAGAGAACTTCACGTTAAAAGCCAACGACTAGCTTATCCTATTTGCAACACATGCAAATCAAAGCATAATGCGAAACCAATATAACCAAGCATAAGTTTAACACATTCGCAACACATGCCAAATGGTTAACTCTTATGCAAAAACCAAATCAAATAAGATTTGAGCTTTGAGTGAACGCGATTGAGATCATCAACACATGATGAAGCTCGCTTAAAGAGGCAACCCCTCTTAATAGAACGGCGATAAAACCTTAGACTCAAAGACTACAAAAGTCTTTAGCCTATCTAGTTATACCTTAGCCGCCGCGCGAGCAATCCCCTTTGGGGTCTTTATGATCAAACATGTATACGCTCCCCCGGGATCATCTCTTGACGTCCATCACCTCATGATGCCGTCCAAGTCCCGTTTTCATTCATCTCATCCATCTTTGGACCTAACTCAAACATAACTCATAAAATAGTTAGTCCAAGATGCATGGTTGTCTCAATTGTCTCTCGCACTCCATTAACACATAATGGATGCCTCTAGGTCAATTGAGCACAACCTAAATCAATTGAAATGATTTAATTGTGTCTTAAGTACAATAATGCAACTCATGCTTTATTATACTTAAGAACTTATTCATTTGTCGTTACTTAATCCCGAAACATCATCAACACATGATGAACTGTTCTTTAACGATTAACAAGACAAATGAACTCAATTTAAATTATCATTTAAATTGACTCTTCAAGTTAGAGTGTGAACTCCCCCTAAATATGTGCATTCATGTAATATATGGATTGGGAACATCATACACATTTTGTGGTTAATATAATGGGGATATTCATACTTTAACTTGACTCCAAAGTATGCAACTAATATTAAGATGAATATGCAAACATACCTTGGGTTTTTCATTTTTCCATGCGATGAGACTAATCAAAAGATATTCTAAACAAACATGTTAGTCTCGATATAAGATTGACATTAATAACAATATCGCATTAGGAGATAAGCTTAATATAGGATTTGTCATTAGCACAAGATTAGATTTGTCATTAACACCAAAACCATAACTAATGAAGGTTGAACTTACAAAGATGTTTCAAACTCAGCACAGATCGGCTAATAACTTGATTCAAGGGTTTCAAAAGGGCTATACATGTTGGACCACCATGGCGAAGATCATAATATACACAGAAGCGTTAAGTAGTGTTAATATCGCCGACGATGTCAATGATATGTCTGATGATCATATCGATTGAAGCCCGATGAGGACAAAGTTGCACGATGACAATTTGGATCGAGATGTTACGCGATGCGTATGAAACCTTGATGACAGGGAATATGGACAGCCCAGGCTTAATGGAGGACTCGGAGAAACCTTTGTTCGCAGGATGCAAGTTGAAATACACACTGCTATCATCCGTGCTTCAACTACTCAAATTGAAGGCAAGCAACGGTTGGTCCGACAAGAGTTTCACAATACGCGCTACGCCTATTATGACATGCTTCCAGAGGAAACGAGTTGTTGACAAGCACCTACAAAGCCAAGGTGTTCTTTGTCCCTTGGGAATGGAAGTAGAAAGAATATGTAACGTCCTTAATTTTGGCCGATTTTATTTTTAGAGTTATTTGAAATTTTTATGAATTAATAAACCTTTATTTGCATTTAATTCCATTTAATTGAATTTATCTAATTTTTCTGGGATTTATTGATTTAATTAACATTTATTTGAAATATTCTTCTCTAGATTAATTAATATCAGAAAGAGTATTTATCAAAAATAAATGAAAATATTTTTCTTAGGCTCAAAATGCTCAAATATTTTTTGAATTTTTCTAGAATTTTTCGTATTTTAGTGCCCTAAATAATTACTTTGAATTACCGGAATTATTTTTGTTGATAAAACCCTGATTATTCTTAGCTACAGTGTTGGGCCTACCAACACTCGTTCTCGCCGAAAACCCTAATCGTCGCCTGCTTCCGCCGTTGATCTTGATCGGCCGGACGCGATTAAATACCGTCACAAATGGGATTTAATCTCCACCGCCGGATCTCGACGGACGGGTGACGTGACTGACGACCTCGGGAGAGCGCGACTGCGGTACCGCCGCGCCGCTGGTCACCGTGGATCTTGTCAGAGATATTGCGCGCTATCCGAGGCATGTCTGAGCGAATGGAGTATATCTCCGTGTTCCGCGCTTCACCCCGCCATTTCTCTCGCCGCTAGCTCTCGTCCACCACACTTTCGGGAGCTCGCCGAGTAGCTACTCACCTCCGCCTCGGTTTTTTCACAAGACCACCGCCGTCCGCCGCTCTCCGCCGACTTGAGATCAGCCCGAGTCCTTGAGTCCCGCCGATCCGTGGTGGTTACTCCATTCGACCGAGAGGCTCGGAAACGCCGTCGACCGCATCGTCTTCCTCAACTCCGGCGACAAGCACCGCCGCTTCTTCCTCGACGCCTCGCGAGCTTCAACAGCCGTCGGATCTTCATCGGACGCCTGAGGTAATGCCACGTAGTCCCGCAAATAGTAAACCGCTCGGTTAGTCTTTGCGCCGTCTGATGCGAATCCAACGGTCAGGAAAATCGTGCATGCATGGCTTGATGCTTCCGCGCCGCGTGTCAGCGTCTGGTTGGTCTAGGCACTGTTCACCAGGCCCACTTGTCAGTGGGTGGACCGCCGGTCGTAGGCCGACGCCAAGATGACGCTATCTCGGGCCCACGGTCGCTGACCGAGAGCGACGTGGCTTGTTTCGGTGCCGACACATGTCGCCATGGAGGAAAAATAGCCGAAAAATCAGTGGAAAATAGAGGATTAATTCGGTTTATTCTTTAATGAATTTTCAGAATATTGTAAAGGCTATAACTTTTGCATTTCAACTCGGATTTGGGTGATCCCTGTGCCCAAAAATTTGTAAAAATGTAAACTATTTATTGGTGATTTTATTTTATTTTTAGATTTATGTTGTTTGTCAGATATATATTTATTGTGTGCTTGTTTATACCGATTAGACTCGAAGTCACGGAATTCGCCGAAGGAGAATTTGACGACCTGTCGCAGAACTCCTCACTTAATCAACTCGCCAAGGCAAGTCATGCTTTGACCATATTGCCCTAGATTTTAAAAATATATTTCGATTCAATTTATGCATGCTATATTAATTAAAAATGATATTGCTTATTGTGGAAAATGTAGCTAAAATACCAATTGATTATGCCACCTTGTTAATGTCACTATATGCCCCGAATACCTTGTCACCCTAGGATGTTTAAATTATATTGATGCTAATATGATGCCAACACGGAGGCTAGACCGTGATTAGTCGCTAGCTTGCTCATAAGCGTTGAATGTCTTTCAAATAGCAAATGAATATTGCCTAACAATTATGGAACGATTTTGTAAAAGTGCGATGATGCCATGTGTTGGAATTGGAATAGTAACCTGTGGTGCTATTCGTGAATTGATGTGGACAATGGCATGTGTTGCTTAAATGTAACGCGGGTGGGAAATGATTTGGACCGGGGCAAGTGGCGGGATGGCTTGCGGCTGTGGGCCCGTGTGGCGGCGGATGTATGAAAGGTCAGGTGGCCGAGAATTTATGGTTGTCTTGCCCGGACAAGTTAAGGACTTAACCTTGCGAGCCTTTTGAGCTGAGTTCCGTGTACAACCACTTGTCCGAATGGGACGGACCTAGTTGAGTAGGTCTCTAATATCTTTCCTTTGATACTCGGGGTGACAAGCACACAAAGGTGTAACTGCTTGGGGAGCGACCAGTTTGCGGCTTGGTACCCATCTAACGGTATGTGCTCGTTCTAAGCTTTGGCTCTGGTGAGGGAAGTGTTAGGAAGGCAACATCGAGAGGATCATCGCTAAGTGTTAGTCTCTGAAAGACTTTGTTGCAATCAATCACTTGTGTGGTGAGCGACTGTATCCTGTGGGTAAAGTGTACAGCCTCTGCAGAGTGTGTGTGTGAATCTATTCGAATAGCCGTGTCCGCGGTACTGGACATTGCTCGGTGATTACAGTCAAGGGTTAGATTTTCAAAATAAAAATATGGAATGGGTGGCTGTGTGCCAAAGGAATGACGAATGAAATTAGGGCTGTGTGCCAAACCCTTGCAAAGAGAATTGAGAAACTAATTACTAATAATATTGATTTTACTGCTTTAATCTAATAGGATTACCTGTTCCAATGAAAAGCTGCTTTATGCAAAATAACCAATTAAGCCTTTCCTTGGAATAAGCCATGCATGTAGTAATAGACCTGCATTGTGCATGACTTGTTGAGTATGTTGTATACTCACTCTTGCATCGACAAAACCTCAGAAGAAGAAGAAGCCGTGCCAGCTTGGAATGGAGAGTTCGACGAAGGCCAGGAGGATTAAGGGTTGAGCCGCACTCAGTAGCCTGTGGCTAAGAGTGGTTCCGCTATCGTATTTTGCTTCAATAATGAACTTGATATCGATGATATTTATCGCTCGCTGTATGCATCATCGTAAGGAGGCCATAAGGCCGTGTAACTCGACTATATTATGCTTGAGGTACTTTATTATTTATTTCCGCTGCGTATGATTGTGGTACTTCAACCTGTTTATCCTGTGTACTAGCGTGATCCTCGGACTAGCACTAAGATACACAGAGTGTCCGAATCCGTGAAAATTCGGGGCACGACAGGATGGTATCGAGCCATACCGACTGTAGGACTTAACCCTAGTTAGACTGGCCGTTTTTAGAGGAGTCCAAATTAATTTCTAAAGAATAAAATGTTGGCAAGAATAATCAAAGAAATCTTGACTTACCCCTTTCTTCCTTACTTCATATCTCTGCTGTATTCTGCTCTTACTTTTATGTTCTCTTAAAATTTTAGTAATCGACGCTTGTTTTGGCAGATGCGATGGTTCACTCTTTGGAGAGCGCCACGGAGGCTACGCCGCAGAGCTCTCGAGGATGCTCTAGGTGTTGGGAGGCTTCGACCGCCTCTCTCTACCGGTCCCGCGACCGATAGTCAACGGATCGCCATGATGGGAGACGACTCTACCTTGTACGCCGGAGCACGCGCGTGCTTGTCGCCCGCTTCGCCTCAGCGAAGCGAAGCTAGCTACGAGGCGGGCATACAGAGTGTGCCCGGTTGCGCCGTGATCGGATCGCAGGGACCACGGCTACGAAGCTGGGGACACCGCCTTCCGTGTGCACCAAGACGCAGTGGACCCTGCAGCTCGCTTGGAGTTAGAGGACGACGCCGCTGCCGCACTGGGCAGTTCGCCACGCACAGAGGAGGTGATGGACACCACGACTACAGAGCTTGTGCCGCCTACCGCTTCCGAGGAGACCGAGGTGGCCTTACGAGAGACCCGCATGCACGCAAAGATGCTGGATCGCCGAAATGAGGAGGCTCTTCACGCGGGAGAGCGAGACGCCATGGAGCTCGACGACGACGAGGAGGAGCCGGAGGAGCAGGAGCTGCAAGGCCGGGCCGAGACCAGCAGCCTGCCTGGTGCCCCCAACTGCACCAAGGGTAGGGCATGGGGACCATTGCCCTCGATGCCACCACCCGCCGGCTTACGTGGATCGGCGAGCCGAGCCGTTGGCTCGATGAGTGATGCTTGTCGAGTTGTAGTGACTACCTTTTATGTGGAGACTCAGCTTGTTTTGAGTCGCTTTTTATTTCGAACATTAGTATGCGTATGTGATGTAATGAACAATGTGATGTGGTGATTGTGATCATAGTATGGTTGCATAGTCCCTAGACTATGTAATAAACCATACTTAATTATTATATATGCTTGATGTTTAAGTTCTTTTCGCTATTTTCATTTTAAGTTACACTGCTTCCTCGTATAAGTTCCTATACTTGCCTATTCTTTTCCCTCTTATCCCTAAACCCCGGCAATCAACAGATGGTGAACACTCAGAATAACGAGCAGAGGCGTGGTTCGTGCTCAGAGGCAAGCCAATCTGCAGACGCCACCCCAGCAGCCCCGCCATGACATGCGTAACCTAGGAGCATTTCACAAGACAAACACGCTTAATGCAAACAATGATGACAACAAAGCAACAACTCAATACTCAAAGCCGCCGCCAACAATCAAAGTTAATAACAACGGACCCCGCCCTATTCAAGATTGTTCGAATTCATGAGGACTCGACCGCCCACTTTCTCGGGCAATGCCAGTCCGTTAGAGGCAGACGATTGGCTAAGAACCATCGAAAGGAAATTGCACATAACACAGTGCGAAGGAAACGAGAAGGTGCTTTATGCCTCTCACCACCTTTGAAGGACAACCACGAATGGTGGGAAAACCATCGACATCGCAGAAAACCCGTAAGAAATTACTTGGGAGGAATTTACTATAGCTTCGCCAATACCATGTGCCGAGGGTATCATGGAGTTGAAAAAGGAAGAATTGTATGCTGGCAGGAGGTCAATCGCGGCCGACATACGAATAAATTCATCAAATTAGCACGCTACGCTCGTAAGATGTAGCAACAGACAAGGCAAGGCAGTCCCGTTTCCTGAAGGGACTTAACACTGGTTTACAGGTGGGACTGACTACTCACACTTTCCCGGATTTCCAAGAATTAGTAAACAAGGCGCTCATACTAGAGGACAAACGCAAGGAATTGATGATAACCGAACGCCGCATGGCTCGCAAGGAGGACGCCGTGGTCATCGAAAACAAGAATGATACCCCAAAGAATTCATCGATTCCAGCCAGGAACAAGATCAGACACCGCGCCAATGCTAAGGCCACCGACAAACCCTCGCACTCCCACCAAGATTGTTAACCCAAGTAGTGGAAATCAGCAGATGTCAGGAAGACGCGCCACAACTGCAATGAGACCGGACATTTCGCCAATATGTGTCCCAAGAAAGGAGTTGTGACCCCAGTGCGCTTCAACCTAGGGAGCACCCCAGCTAAGACCCCTACCCAAGGAGGAAGCCGAGGACCCGCTTGCCGAGCTACACCGCAGTATTCGGCGAGGAAGGATCAATCATATTTCCGAGATCGAAGTCCGTAATGCCACGGACGCCGTGTTCGTAAGTTCCTAGTCAACTCGATGCGCCTACCATGATATTTGATTCAGAGCTTCGATTTGTTCGCTTTCGAGATTTTGCTGTGACAAATGATTTGTATATGGTTAACCTAAAAAGTACACTCCTAGTTCAATCCCCTGGATCAGAACTCCGTTCTAAGGTCGGATGTTCTGGAGTTAAGCTATTAATAAAAGGAGTAGAGTTCCTAGCTAACCTTATTATATTAGATACCCAAACCCTGGATGTTATCCTGGGAATGGATTGGTTGACTAAGCATAAGGCTATATTAGACTGTGGATGAAGAGTCGTGTCTATTGAGAGCCCTGATGGTAGAAAAGTGGAATTTCAAGCAAAGGCAGTTCGAGGAAGACAGATGTTAGTAAACAATTTGGAAATCACAAGATAGAAGATGTTCCAAAGGGTCGTTGAATACCAGATGTTTTTCCCGAGGAATTACCAGAATACCACCGACAGAGACATAGAGTTCAGAATTGACTTAGTGATCGAACAAAGACCCATAGCAAAGAGACCATATCGGATGTCCACCAAGAGTTGGTAGAAATGAAAAGCAAATTGAAGAGTTATTGGAAAAAGGATTTATCGCATCAAGCTCGCCACCATGGGGAGCACCCTTCTATTTGTTAAGAAAAGGATGGGAGTTTTGATGTGTATAGACTATCGCAAGACTCAACTAAGTGACGGTAAAGAATAAATACCCATTACCCCTGATAGATGATCTTTTCGATCAACTCAGAGGAGCAGAGTATTCTCCAAGATCGACCTTAGGTCGATATCACCACCATTGCGAATCAAGACAGAGGACATACCCAAGACCGCATTTTCTTCAAGATATGGGCATTATGAGTTCACTGCTATGTCGCTTGATTGACAAACGCCCAAAGATACTTTATGAACTTGATGAATAAAGTATTTATGGAATATTTAGATAAATTTGTGGTCGTATTCATCGATGATATTTTGGTTTATTCAAAGACGGATGAAGAGCACGCCCAACATTTGAGGTTAGTGTTGGAAAAGCTAAGGGAGCAACGGTTGTATGCAAAGTTTAGTAAATGCGATTTCTGGAAGAGTAAGGTAGATTTCTTAGGGCATGTGATGACCGCGGAAGGAATTACAGTGGACCCAAGCAAGGTTGAGACAAGGCATACATTGGGAGTCGCCCAGACAGCCTTCAAGTTCGAGTTTCTTGGAATGGTCCGGTTATTACCGCCGATTTATAGAAGGATTTTCGACAATTGCTAGGCCAATTATGCAATTGTTAAAGAAAGAAAAAAAGTTTGTTTGGACATCGGATTGCGAGAAGAGTTTCCAAGAATTGAAGAAAAGACTGACATCAGCACCAGTGTTAGTGCAACCAGATGTGCATCAGAGTTTCGATATTTACTGTGATGCATCACGCCAACGACTTGGATGCGTGTTGATGCAGAATGGGAAGGTGGTAGCCTATGCATCAAGGCAACTAAGGCCACATGAAGGGAATTACCCAACGCACGATCTAGAACTAGCAGCTGTAGTGCATGCCCTGAAGATATGGCGTCACTATCTTATTGGTAATAGGTGTGAGGTGTATACAAATAATAAAAGCCTGAAATACATTTTCACCCAATCTGACCTAAACATGAGGCAGAGGAGATGGTTAGAACTGATCAAGGATTACGACATGGGTATCCATTATCATCCCAGCAAGGCCAATGTTGTGGCTGATGCCCTGAGTCGGAAAAGTCATGGTCTAAATTCGAAAGTGGAAGAAAGTCAGGGAGAACTGTGTAAGGACCTTCAAAGGTTGAAATTGGAAGTCGTTCCCGAAGGATTCGTAGCTACCTTAGAAGTAAAGCCTATCTTGGAAGACCAGATTAGAGAGGGTCAGAAGGACGATGAGAAGATCAAACGGATCAAGGCCAAGATGGAGGAAAGCCAAGCGAAAGATTTTAAGTCGACTTAACATGGTACGCTAGGATGAAAAGCGATTTGTGTACCCAACAAAAAGGAATTAAAGCGCTTAATATTGGAGGAAGCTCATGACTCCAAGTATTCGATTCACCCAGAAGTGCAAAATGTATCAAGATTTAAAAGAAAAGTTTTGGTGGTTAATATGAAGAGAGAGGTTGTCAACACGAGCACTATGTGATGTATGTCACGAGTCAAAGCTATGCATCGAGACCAAACAGGATCGCCGCAGCCCATTGAAAATACCAGAGTGGAAATGGGAAGAAATCGTAATGGACTTCATTACGGATTGCCAAGGACGCAAGGAGGTTATGACTCCATATGGGTCATCGTGGATCGATTAACAAAGGTCACAAGACTTCATACCAAAGAAGACAACCTATTCAGAGATAAGTTAGCGAGCCATACATGGCAAGGATCGCTTGCTTACTTGGAGTGCCAAGGAAGATAGTATCGATGAGGTACCCAATTTACCTCGAGATTTTGGGATAAGTTGCATAACGCAATGGGCACCCGCTTAAACTTCAAAGACAACTTATCACCCGCAAATGATGGGCGATCGAAAGAGTCAATCGATATTAGAAGATATGTTAAGAGCTCGTATGTTAGCATATACATCCACTTGGGATAAATGTTTGCCGATGCGGAGTTTAGTTACAACAATAGCTATCGTGCTAGTCTTCGATGTCGCCGGCATTGTATGGTCGAATTTGTAGGACGCCGTTAAATTAGAATGAGATCGGTGAGCGCCGTGTCTTCGCCGTATATACTTCAGAAGTCAAGAGCAAATAGCACCGATAAGGAAAGGTTGAAAATCGCGCTACCAAGATGTAAGAGTTACGCAGACAACCGCCGAGAGATTTGAGCTTTGAACCAAAGATTACGTGGTACCTCGAGTTACGCCTCTTAAGGAGTCCAGAGGTTTCACAAAAAGGGTAAACTTGCGCCAAGATATGTAGGGCCGCTCAAGATCGTAGTCGTAAGGGCGAGGTCGCCATCAACCGGAGCTACCACACTCATTGGCAGAGTACACAATGTTTTTCATGTATCGCAACTCAAGAAGTGTCTCGAGTGCTCAAGAGCAAACATCACTAGAAGAAGTTGAACTACGTGAAGACTTGACTTATAAGGAGCAAATGTAAAAAATTTCGATACAAGAGATCAAGATCCGAAGTAAGACAACTCGTTCAGAGAGTTCAAGGAGCAATCACACGTAAAGCGGCCACCGGGAACGAGAGGAAGATCTCAAAAAGGAATTTCCAAACCTATTCTATAAGTTAAGCCTTGAATCTCGTGGACTAGATTCTCGCTATGGGTAGGTTTGTAACGCCCCAATTTCTACGATTTTAATTTTGGAGTTATTTAAAATTTTATGAATTAATAAACCTTTATTTGCATTTAATTCCATTTAATTGAATTTATCTAATTTTTCCGGGATTTATTGATTTAATTAACATTTATTTGAAATATTCTTCTAGATTAATTAATATCAGAAAGAGTATTTATCAAAAATAAATGAAAATATTTTTCTTAGGCTCAAAATGCTCAAATATTTTTGGAATTTTTCTAGAATTTTTCGTATTTTAGGGCCCTAAATAATTACTTTGAATTATCGAATTATTTTTATTGATAAAACCCGATTATTCCTTAGCTACAGTGTTGGGCCGGCCCAACATTGTGCTCACCCGGAAACCCTAATCGTCGCCTGCTTCTCCGTTGATCTTGATCGGCCGGACGCGATTAAATACCGTCACGAATGGGATTTAATCTCCACCGCCGGATCTCGACGGACGGTGACGGACCGGACGACCTCGGGAGAGCGCGACTGCACCGCCGCCCGCCGTTGGTCACCGTGGATCTTGTCGAGATATTGCCCGTTATCCGAGGCATGTCTGAGCGAATGGAGTATATCTCCGTGTTCCGCGCTTCACCCCGCTCATTGCCCCCTCTCGCCGCTAGCTCTCGCCCACCACAAATCTCCTGAGCTCGGCAGAGTAGCTACTCACCTCGCCTTTTTCAAGACCGCTGCCGTCTGTCGCTTCTCCGCCAGACCGAGACCAGCTCTGAGTCCCTTAAGTCCCGCCGCATCCGTGTGGTTACTCCATTCGACCGGAGAGGCTCGGAAACGCCGTCGACCGCATCGTCTTCCTCAACTCCGAAGACAAGCACCGCCGCTTCTTCCTCGACGCCGCGAAGCCAAAGAATCGCCGGATCTTCATCGGACGCCGAGGTAATGCCACGAGTCTCGCAAATAGTAAACCGCCGGTTAGTCTTTTGCGCCGTTCGATGCGAATCCAACGGCCGTGAAAATCGTGCATGCGCGGGCTTGATGCTTCGCCGCGTGCGTCGGCCGCTCGTTGGTCTAGCATCGTTCACCGCCCACTTGTCGCGGGTGGACCGCCGGTCGTGGCCGACGCCAAGATGACGCTATCTGGCCCACGTGTCGCTGACCGAGAGCGACGTGGCTTGCTCGTGCCGACACGCACGCGCGGAGGAAAAATAGCCGAAAATCGCGGAAAATAGAGGATTAATTCGGTTTATTCTTTTATGAATTTTCGAATATTGTAAAGGCTATAACTTTTGCATTTCAACTCGGATTTGGGTGATTCCTGTACCCAAAAATTTGTAAAAATGTAAACTATTTATTGGTGATTTTATTTTATTTTTAGATTTATGTTGCTGTCTGTATTATATATTTATTTTGTGCTTGTTCATACCGATTAGACTCCGAGTCGCCGGAATTCGCCGAAGGAGAATTTGAAGACCCGTCGCAGAACCTCGACCAGAATCATCTGCTTTTCGAAGGTAAGTCATGCTTTGACCATATTGCCCCTAGATTTTAAAAATATATTTCGATTCAATTTATGCATGCTATATTAATTAAAAATGATATTGCTTATTGTGGAAAATGTAGCTAAAATACCAATTGGATTATGCCACCTTGTTAATGTCACTATATGCCCTGAATACCTTATCACCCTAGGATGTTTAAATTATATTGGATGCTAATATGATGCCAACACGGGAGGCTAGACCGTGATTAGTCGCTTAGCTTGCTCATAAGCGTTGAATGTCTTTCAAATAGCAAATGAATATTGCCTAACAATTATGGAACGCATTTTTGTAAAAGTGCGATGATGCCATGTGTTGGAATTGGAATAGTAACCTGTGTGGTGCTATTCGTGAATTGATGTGGACAATGGCATGTGTTGCTTAAATGTAACGCGGGGTGGGAAATGATTTGGACCGGGGCAAGTGGCAGGATGGCTTCGCGTGTGGGCCTGTGGCAAATGGATGTATGAAAGGTCAGTGCCGAGAATTTATGGTTGTCTTGCCCGGGACAGTTAAGGACTTAACCTTGCGAGCCTTTGAGCTGAGTTCCGTGTACAACCACTTGTCCTAATGGGACGGACCTAGTTGAGTAGGTCTCTAATATCTTTCCTTTGATACTCGGGTGACAAGCATACACAAAGGTGTAACTGCTTGGGGAGCGCACTGCGGCGCTGCTTGGTACCCATCTAACGGTATGTGCCTCGTTCTAAGCTTTGGCTCAGTGTGAGGGAAGTGTTAGGAAGGCACATCGAGAGGATCATCGCTAAGTGTTAGTCTCAAAGACTTTGTTGCAATCAATCACTTGTGTGGTGAGCGATCAGATCCTGTGGGTAAAGTGTACCTCCGCAGAGTGTGTGTGTGAATCTATTCGAATAGCCGTGTCCGCATGATCGACATTGCTTTCATGATTACAAATCAAGGGTTAGATTTTCAAAATAAAAATATGGAATGGGTGGTCAGTGCCAAAGGAATGATTTAATGAAATTAGGGCCGTGCCAAACCCTTGCAAAGAGAATTGAGAAACTAATTACTAATAATATTGATTTTATCGCTTAATCTAATAGGATTACCTGCTCCAATGAAAAGTCGCTTATGCAAAATAACCAATTAAGCCTTTCCTTGGAATAAGCCATGCATGTAGTAATAGACCTGCATTGTGCATGACTTGTTGAGTATGTTGTATACTCACTCTTGCATCGACAAAACCTCGAAGAAGAAGAAGCCGTGCTGCCTTGGAATGGAGAGTTCGACGAAGGCGTGAGGATCAAGGGTTGAGCCGCACTCAAGAGTTCGTGGCTAAGAGTGGTTCCGCTTATCGTATTTTGCTTCCGCTGAATGAACTTGATAATCGATGATATTTATCGCCTCGCATGGTGAATTAATGTAAAGGAAGCCATAAGGCCGTGTAACTCTAATTATATTATGCTTGAGGTACTTTATTATTTATTTCACAGATGATTGTGGTATTCAACCTGCTTATCCTGTGTGTACTAGCGTGATCCTCGACTAGTACGGCATACACAGAGTGTCCGAACCGTGAAAATTGAGGCACGACAGAATACATGCATGTCCAAACGATCAGATCCCATCAGCAAAGAGTACACAAACTTGCATAGATCTCTCGTGTGCAACGATCTCTTGACAAGCGTAAGAGTCATTCAGATGATGATGGCGAGAGTATTGAGGTGAAAAAGGTCCTCCCGCTAAGGTGACATGGTATCTGCTGTAATTCCCCGCTTGAAGCGTTTGTTTGCGAACCCAAAGGATTCAAAAGCTGTTATGTGGCACTTTGAGGAGCGTAAGAATGATGGAATGCTAAGGCACCTGCCGATTCCATCCAAAGGAGAAACATCGACAGAGCTTTCAAGAATTCGGTGGATCCGAGAAATATAAGGTTTGGATTGAGTACAGATGGAATGAATCCTTTCGTAACATGAGCAATTGCATAGCACTTGGCCCAGAATCAGATTCACAACCTTCCTCCTTGGTTGTGTATGAAGCGGAAGTACATTATGTTGTCTCAGGCTTATCCAAGGACCAAACAACCTGGGAACGATATTGATGTGTACCTAGCTCCATTGGTGGAAGATCTAAAACATTGTGGGTTACCGGGTACACGATGGGATGCGATAAACGAGAGAACTTTACTTTGCAATCGCTTTGTTGTTCTCGCACTATAAATGATTACCCCGCTCTTGCTAACTCTGTCGTGCCGAGTACAAAAGGAACCAAAGCTCGCACTCACCGCTAGATAATACCGAGAGTTTATGGTCAATCACTCCGCAGAATCGTGTACATGCGCCATCGTAGGTTCCTTCGGAGGAATCACCCATATCGCAAGATGAAGCAACTTTTCACGGAAGGAACGAAATGGTTCAGCTCCAAGCGCTTGAGCGGAGAGATGTTCATGACATTGTTAAGAATTTGGATGTTGCGATGGAAAGGGACGAAATCAAGTACCCGTGAAAAGAGCATGTGGAAGAAGAGATCAATATTCGGGACCTACCTTACTTTGGGAGCACCTAGAAGTTCGCCATCGATCGATGTCATGCACGAGAGAAGAATGTCCGTGATGCGTGATTGGTCTCTTACTCAACATTAAGGGTAAAACAAAGGATGGTATCAACGCACGGCTTGACTTGGTCGATATGGGCATAAGACCCGAGTTAGCACCGAAAGAGACCGATAAAGGCCGTGACGTATTTGGAACCTCGCTTGTTATACTCACAAAGGTCGAAAAGAACCGAATCGTGCGTTGCTTGCATGGTGTGAAAGTTCCGTCCTTACATTCTCCAACATGAAGAGACTTGTTTCGCTGGAAGATTTGAAATTAACCGCATGAAGTCTCATGATTGTCATGTGCTGATGACACGATGCTCCCCGTCGCAATTAGAAGTATTTTGTTGGCCAAGGTCCGAGAGACAATCACTAGGCTGTGTTATTTCTTTAACACAATCGCCGAAGGTCATCGATCCCGGCGACTAGATGCTCGCAAGCCGAGGTGGTGATGACTCTATGTAATCTTAAGATGTATTTCCTCCATCATTTTTCGATATCATGGTCCATCTCATTGTTCACCTTGTGACAGAGATAAAGATATGCGGCCAAGTTGTTCCTATGTAGCATGTACCCGCTCGAGAGGTACATGGGAATTTCAAGTCTTACGACGGAATCGATCTCGTCCCGAGGGTAGCATTGTCGAAGGTTATGCAATGAAGAGGCCGCCGAAGTTCAAGGCCGATTACATGGCCCGTGTCGAACCAATAGGTGTGCCTCGATCTCGCCATGAGGGAGGCTCCAGGTATCGGACCATCGGAAGGAAAGCAATCACGCCTCGATTCGGTTGATGTATGCTCGAGCCCATTTCACAGCTTTTGCAACACATGGTCAGTGTGTCCGCCTATATCGCCGAAAGCACAAGCAATGGCTAAGGCAAGAGAATCCAAAGACGGCAGAGTCTTGGATCACGAGACAACATAACCTTCAATTCAACAAATGGTTGAAGGAGCGACCTATCACCGGAGCTCGCCGATGACACGCCGACATGGTTGGCAAAAGGACCAACTTTACAGCTTGTCACATGGAAAGGATATGACTTAAATGGGTACACATTTTACACGAGAGATCGTGACATGAAGAGCACAAACCGTAATGCGGTGTCCGTGATAGATGCATTCAATAATACCATTGGTTGACGAGGAGCTCCTACTATGGGTTCATAGAGGAGATATGGGAGCTCGACCACGACTTTTCAAGATTCCCTATTTCGGTGCCTGGGTCCACCTCCAAAGACGTGAAGGTTGACAAGAATGGCATCACTATCGTGGACCTCTAACGTGTCGGATACCAAGATGAACCATTCAGACTTGCTAACCAAGTTGTTCAAGTCTTCTATGTAACCGATCCGTCCAACAAGAAGCGCCACGTAGTTCTTCAGTGAAAAAGGAGAATTGCCTGAGTTGAGAATGTAGTAGATGAGGAAGAGTACAATCAATTTGATGAGTTTCCACCTATCGAAAATGACATCCTGGTCCCGGAAGAACAACATGAGGAAGCAAGCTACACACGCCGATCATCATGAAGGGCTAATTTTCATACAAAAGAATAAGCATGTGGTGGCGAGTTATGAGAAGGGTGCATTGTCATCATGCTTACTAATTTTCATGTGTAATAATATTACATTAATGCTATTGTAAAGATGATACGACCCATCATGCTTTGTACATATGATTGTGATGATCTTTGTAAGTAGCTTGTGAAGCATCCTGAATTATGTATATAGGATTGTGATGATCTTTGTAAGTAGCTTCAGAAGCATCCGGATTGATAGAAAAGATGCAAGTATAAGAGCACGATTTATTCCTTAATATCAATATGATTCCAAATACATGATTCAAAGATGGCCATTCGCACATAATTGATGACAAGAAATAAATTATGTAGACTATGGCTAACAAGAATGTAATCATGTCTACTTTGGCAATATGGAAATAGTTGTATGTGATTGCTCTCGATTTTAGGGTTTGAGTTGAGGATTAGAATTCCACTTCAACCACAAGATAATGATATTCTCGTTAAAGACAACTTTCCCGTAAGATACAACAAAGTGGCATGCATAAGAGTCGATCGAATCGAACCGACAAGTGAATGTCGATGAACAAGATATATCACGACGGTTCTTTAACATAACAACAGGTTGTTATTTGTCACAGACGGTTATGTTACCTAACCGTCTGTGATATCTCAACATCAGAGACGGTTCTATAATATAATAGTCCGTGATGTCACCAACATCACAGACGGTTCTATTATAGAACCGTCTGTGATATCTAAACATCACAGACTGTTCTATTATAGAACCGTCTATGATATTTTAACATCATAGACTTCTATTATAGAACCGTCTGTGATATCTCATCACAGATCGTTATATTATAGAACCGTCTGTGATGTGCTCTCCTCTATATATCTCCCTGCAGAGCTCATCACAACAAGTGCCAAACCCTAACCCTTTGAGACGCTTTTGCCTCCCCGCGGGCGGCCTCCCCTGGCGGTCCTCCCTCCCTCGGCGTCCTCCCCTCCCGGCGTCCTCCGCCGCCTTATCCTCCCCGCCCTCTGCCCTCCCCTGCCCGGCCCCTCCCCTCGGCTCCTCCCCTTGGCGCCCTCCCTAAGATCGACGTGCTCCCCTCGTCGTCCTCCCCATCATGACGCGTGCTCCCCTACTGTTCTTGTGCATCTCGGCTTCAACCGTGAGTATTTCGGGGACTAGCCATCGAGCTAGAGGCCGCTTTGCTCTATTTTAGGTGTTGCTCGCTAGTTAGTGAGTTCTGGGACACTTTCGTGATTATTCTCGGCCTTGCAAAGGGCCACGATTCATGCGGCTTGGGGACCTTGCGTGTGGGCTTAATGTTCAAGATGATTTAGGGATGGAATAGACTAATTGTGACAACAAATCTTAGCAACTAATTTCACTTTCATATATATATATTTGTTTAGTGTGAGTTCGGCAGGATTGAGGTTGTCGGAAGAGTGGTTGATCGTAATCTAGTTTTTGATGTTGGTTGAAAAGGTCTTTTCTCGGTGATCAAGGATGATGTTTGTTTTCGTTGTTTAGAGCCCAAAGAGCAAGTAACTAGTTAAAATATCTTTGTTCGGTTGGCTAGAGCGATGGTGCCGTGGTTGTTTTTGGTGCCCCAAGAATTAGTTTGGAGGGTCTTAGGTGGTGGTTTAGTGGAGTTTTGATTTCTCACTGTTGTCTCGGATGTCGATGGTGGCGCGCCGAATACGCTTAGACTTTGTTGAAATCGTTTTATTCCCGAATAAAACAGGGAAACCTTTTGATCTAATATATATATATATATATATATATATATATATATATATATATATTTGATTAGCTCTATTGTAAACCCGTCTTTATATGCTTAGTTAGTGAATATGCATATAAGATAACCAATTGAGTAGATTTATACTTAACTCACAAATATTAAATCAAGTTATTGAGATAAAGTTGTCACAATCTAGTCTATTACTTGTCCATTGTGGCGAGGAGGGCCTTTAAGGCAACCCGACATCCGAGAACATTCAAACAATCAATATGAGCTTTATGCTAATTGCTTTATTCGTAATACTATACATGTTCATATGTGAGATCCCGAGCTTACGTTCTATTATTCTCGTTAACTGTCAAATGGTTGAATCCATATGTATTCTTCTCGCTTGTCTCGCGTGTGGATGTCCTAGTTTTAGGAGGTGTTTGCAAAATTTTTATTAAGTTCGCAACCTCCTAGTTCACTTCTTTTTGCTAAAAGGCTAATAACAAGCCATTTAGGCTAGTTCTTTTAAAAGGCTAATAACAAGCCATGGTATCCACAAACTCATTCACTCTAATGTGATTTTATTTGTTCTTCACTTTTAGTTCGCTCAAACTATTTTAACTTGTAAAGAAGATGTCGCCCTCTAATCCATCGCTCAAGGACATGATGTGCCCTCAAAAGAAGAATCGACTCACACAGAAGAGGACCAAACAAAGGCCAACAGACCGATATACCATTACGAGATCGATCCAAATGATGGGGCAACTAGAAAGCCAAAAAGGCGCGAATGCATTTCGGAGTATGTGTGGGATAGTAGCCCTAGAATGTGTTCGATCACGCTATCTTCCCGGAGGTTGGTGACTATTGAGGCTCGCAATGCCTTGCTAACGGAAATTCTTTCATCGCTGAACATTCCAGAAGAATCCGGCCCCTAGTGCGACGGTATGCACCGCTAGCGGCAGGAAAGGCATGGAAGACCTTCAAGCATACGCCAGAGACTACGCCAAGAAGGATCCGGTTCCATACTCAAGTATGGGTTCATTGATGAGGACACGTGGGGCGATTTGTTGGGATGAAGACCATGATGAATTTGTGCGTCACAAATGAAGCAAACAAGGCCTTGCAAGCAAGGAACAGCAGAATTTCCATTATTTATCTTTGTTGTTGATTTCCATCAATATTTCTATGCGATATTTATGATTTCCGCGATCGATTTTAGATGTTTTAATTGAATATCTGCACTTCCTATATGTATTGAGGCAGCATTTGTCGTCGTAGACTTTATGAAAAATTTGTAGATTTTTCTCTCTTCTTATGATAATGTTGATCTAACATGGAAGACCCGACCCACTTGCAATCACATTTGTTCAATCTTTAATTACCCTACCTAGAGTAATCTATCAAGTACATCTACAAATTTTTTCAAAGTACCATTTTCTCCCACTGGCACGACGGTGACGCCATATAAGAGTATGCCGCCCTGCATGCAGATCGTGGCATGACGGTGACTCAGAAGTCCACTTCAGATGGCATGAAGCAAATCACACACCCAAAGGTGTCAGTGTCTGATCAATTAACTATGGTTGCCGAGACTTCGCCATGTCGCTCAAGGGTCTTGGTTGATTTATTAGTCGAGTTCCATCAACATTATCATAAGAAGGAGAAAAAGCGCACAAATGTTTATATTTTAAGTCTATCCTGATTCGACAAATGTACAATGCATATAGGAAGTGCAGATATTCAATTACCACATCTATAACTGGTTGTGCCTTTGTAAATATCATTTTAGTAGAAATATTGATGGAAATTTTCAACAACAGATAAATAATGGAGGTTCTGGCCGGGGTGGGAAAAGGACATCACAGACGGTTCTTATTTGTAACCGTGCGTGATAAGTTTACATCACTGACGGTTATTATTTGAAACCGTGCTGTGATATGTTAGATATTAGAGCGGCTATGATTTGAAACCGTGCGGATTGAGTTAGTATCACGAGCGGTTTTAAATAAAACCGCCTCGTGATACTAACTAATCACAAACGGTTTCAAATCATAACCGTCGTGATGTAAATTTTCTCGACGGGTGGAAAACCGTCTCTGATGATCTCCTTCATCACAGACCTATTGTTACTGACGGTTCACAAAACCGTCTCTGATGACATTTATGAACCGTCTGTGATGATGATTTCTGTAGTAGTGGATCAACCTTTTTGCTCGACGCACTTCCTTAGGCGGTCAGCAAGGAGATCATACATAGCCGTTACATTATATAGACATGACTTCGATCCAGCCCGGGACGTTAACCCCCGCCGTAGAAACAGAAACACACACCCAAGTCGTGGATCCACTTTCACACCCAACACAACGTTTCTGAACATGGCAGGGCGTACACCGTTGCACCGGCCAAGCAATTACCCACACGAACGTGTGGAAGCCCCTCACAAGCAATCCGAACTGGAATGCCTCCGCAAGCTCTAGCCTACCAATGAGCAAAGCCATGTCTAAATAACTTAATAGGCTAAGGCTACCCCATTCTCACCCTCGTGGTTGCACGGAAATCTTGGATCAATAGCTTCCCATTGCTCGGTCCTTAATCCGACACGGGCGATAGTTCACCCTACACTACGTGCAATTCCTTTCGCTAAACCTATTGCCAATAATCGCCGCATCAAAACATAGTTTTATTTTGGGTTTTAATCAAAATTACGAGCAACCAACAGAGATATTTCCAGTTTTGTGAAACAAATATTGATTTGATCATGTACATTCTTGATTCTAAAGCATGGCTAAGCATGAATAATATGAACGCATATACCCATGATGACATTAAGTAATGCCGATCCTCAATCTATGGTTATCAAGGTTCACATGTCCATAATTATCAAGGAAGGTTAATGAGGCAACAGGTATAACTACCAGTACCACAAAATAGCAAATTTACATAAAGTAAACGCATGCATAAATTGGTTTAGTAAAACCATGAAAATTAAATACTAGGATCAACATGATCAAAGGAGGTGCTTGCTTTGCTTATTTGTCATTTACTGATTTAAGATGAGGGTTGCGGTGACTTACTTACTTATTGAATCGACAACGTCGGGTTCTACACGTCGATCAACGGAAACACAGCAAAATACTAACTTCAATAAGGGCAAAAAGAAAGTAGATAGGAAGAACAAATAAAACTCTTTACAAGAAACAGTGATTGCTCTTTTATGAATTTATTAATCTTAATTTATGAATTCAAGATGCAAAGATTGTTTGGATTAATAGAATTAATCATTAGTTACAAAGTTCATTGATTTACTATTCATAATACTTTGCTGGCAACCTTATTACTTACGGGTTTTACTCTATTAGGATTCAGAGTCAAAGCAAGATGAAATAAGAATATTTTCTTAGATTACTGCAGATTATATCTTAGAGATCAATTCTAAGCTATTCTTTACTAAATTCAGATTTAGATGAGCTGCTTTGCGAGTTAATGAAAAAGCTTAAACGATCACATTGGACTATGAGCGATTAGTTCTTTATCTTTAATTGATTTTGCTTAGAATTAGCTTTACGCTGGTTAGATCTTCTGATTTAGGCTACTGGCCTAATTTACATGATATTTGAGAAGGTTCTGATGATACAAATATCTTAATCATTGATTCCTCATTTATACCTAAAGTTTATCCATTCATATTGCGGTCTAAAGTAATGTGATTACTTAGGGTTATTAAGCTATTAAGATTAATATGCAATTCATGGTGAAGTGGGATTATCCTTTCATAATAGGGTAGACTATGCTTTAAAGAACACTACTAAACTAGTTACATAAGTTTTAGGATTTGGATTAGATATTATATTCACTGACGAAAAAGCTTATGAGGCAACTAAAGCTTACTATTCACGAAATCGGCCAAAAGGTAAAGTAGATGATTAACGATTAAGGGTTTTGAACTAGATTTAAATGGAAAGCATACTGTAATTAAGATGTTTTTGTAGAATACGATAGCACAAACTTTGTAGAGTGTTACTAAACTAGTTTGATTGATTTTTGCATTCAGACGGGTTATTTTATTAACTAATGAAATAGTCTAAATGATCATATTTGCAACCTTAAATCGGCCAAGTTTCAAACTTAATTTCCAACTACACTATACATGATCCTTGATTAATTTTTTCAAGTATTAGCAGGAAGCAATCCTAGAAATGTTTTATAGTTGGTTTGGCATTATTTTAGCTTTAATTGCAATAGGTTATCTAATTACCTATTGTTATAATTTACATTTCCTTTCATCAAGAGAATGCAATTTGAATTTGATTTTAAATATTTATGCATCTGAGGGGTTCTTCTTTGTTTCCGTGAAATTAATACAAATTATTTCATCCTTTTATGAGATATTATATTTTCATTTTTATTAATGGCCATATCAAGGTTTACTAATGATTGCAAAGTAAGTAAATTAAACACAGATCAAAAATTATATGTTTTGGCATATATGAGCTTCTCATAATTCCAGAAGTACATTCAAATTTATTTTATGATTTTAGGAGTTATATTCTTCTGTGTGCTATAATGTTCATAATAGTGTTTGTTCTATTCTTGACTTTAATAATTATTCTATGATTCAAGAATTGAATATTTTTGTATATTTGAATTCATCTTGGTCTTAGCATCAAATAAAAATTTATATTATTATTTCTTGACCTATTGTTCACATATTTAATATGAAGGCCATATTGAGGTTATATTCAAAGTTTAATTCAAATAATTGCTTTGTAGTTCAAATATTTAATATTTTTGCATATCTAGGATCTTCCTGATTTTATATAAATATATAAATTTATTTCACTAATTTCTGAGTAAAAATGCACAAGTTATTAATAAGTGAATGTGCTCCGGCCTAAAGATTGATTGCTAAAACCTAAAATACGCTTTCCCTGAACTGAAAACGCCTTTCTACGGTTGAGCTACCTTACCATGCGCCATCGATGACCGGGCCCGATCGCAGAGAGATGTAATGAGGGCACGGCTAGGAGCTCACCGCCGGCGCTACTCGGTGGATCTCCGTGATGGCGGCTGCAGGAGGAAAAGAGCTTGGCAATGCTTTGAGGCGAACCAATTCGCCGATAAGAAGCAGTGGTGCGCCACCAACCCGAGCGGCACGGAATGGCGGTCCCAAGAAAGGGCAAGAATAAAACGAGTGAGCTGAAATGGGTAAGATATTTAGCATCAGCGAAGTTACTAGGAGTCGATTTTACCTACTAGCCAAGTGGAGATGGGCGGAGGAGCTCGCCCACCGGCGGCAACTCCGCCGAGAAGACGAGCTCACGGCGGCGGTGACATTTCGCATGGAGAAGATCAAGTATTTTTGAGGGGTACTGATCCTTAGGAGGTGTAGATGATGTATCCGGAAGTAATTTGGAAATGGAGTCTTGTTTCCTATGAATTAATTTTGGCTCTGAGCTTGGGAGTTTTCTGGTAATGGCGGAAAGGGAATGGAGTTGGGGCGTCTCGCCTGAGAGAAGAAGAGGGAGCATAGGAGGAGTGTTGCACGGTTTCCAGTGATCACAGAGCGCCCTTTATGTTGCTGCTAAGCGAATGAACTTCGCCTCGGTTGATCACTTCCTACGAGACAAGACACGGCTGCCTGTAAGGAGGTATGGGCGGTGAAGCTTAGAGAATCGAGCAAGCGTGGCGATGATCGAGCTTGCGATGAGTGAGGCCGGCGCTAAGGACACGACCAATCGAAGAACGATCTTTGTCGGCGATCGGGATCGCTGACCGCAAAAGTGAAGAGGGTGTTAGTGTGTAAGGACCCAATTCGACCTTGCTCGCCGGAGGTTTGCGTTTGCGGCAGAGAGGCCGGAGGAAGACGGCAGAGAGTGTGACATCACGAGTTATCTTGGTTGAGCCCTTAGGCGGGTAATAGCTCTACGTCCGCCTTCTCACGAAGGCGGAGAATTCACTAATTGAGAGTACAAAGAGATGATTACTGCTCGAGCACGAGGGCTCTGTTCATGTCTACTGATCTATCGCTAGCCTCTCCCCCTGTGCATATGCCTTGCGAGGCCTTATATCCTTCCCCGAGGTTGCGAAGCGGCCGGAGAGATTCCGGAGATCATGGCCTCGCGTCTTGAAGATGGTTATAATCGCCCGATTCGCCACCCACGTCGGCCTTGACTCCTGCATTCATGGATCTCGTAACCGCCATGGGCGTGCTCTCTAGTCCCGAGCTAGCTCTCTCAAGGCCGAGCCGAACGCTTGCCCTCGATCATGAGGTCTTGACGCTCCGAGCTCTAGGTCGTGAGGAGTCAGCGAACCAGTCTTGGTCGGCGCGCCACTCCCGAGCTCGAGCTTGGGCCCCTGTTGGACCGTGGTTTGACTTTGTCGGAAGTTTCTTGACCCTCGTCGGCCCGCCCCGAGGCTCAAGGTCGAACAAGGTGCTCGGGGCGACCTCGAGCCTCCGTCTTGGATGGAAGAAACGATCTTCGGCTTCGGGGCCCAAGGTCGTGGTCGGCGGAGACCGAAAAAAGGCTCCGATGATGGGCCTTTGGCAATCCTGGGATACTGCGAGACCACCAAGAGCCGCTCGATCTGCGAGGAGAATCTTCCGTTACTGGGCGAACAAGGGCAAAAAGGCGAGAGAAGCGCCCGGACGACAGAGTGACGACCGGACTCGTCGCCGAGTGGGGCGGCAGCCCAGTGGCAGCTTCTCTCATGGTCGAGCCCCGAGTTTGTCGGTTTGAGCGATCTTCTTCTTTGGCATCTTCTTTCCTTCTCTGGCGGCGACGTCTTTGAAGGCCGTCAGAGCCCAGTCCTTGGGGACCCAGGGTTCCGACCTTTTGCATCGAATGACACGGAGCCACCGCGGCCTAGGGACCCCAAGCTCGGGGTATCAAGCGAAGGACACGCCACACCCCGGTACACCGAGATACCGCCAAACCCTTTGCGAGACAAAGGTCGGTGACTCGGATACCTATCTTTCTTTACGCCCGTAGTTTTCTACCCTTTAGCTTTAGTCTTTTCTTCGCCGCAGACCTTGAGCCCCCGAGCTCAATGCGTCCCATCGACAACGCCCGTTGCCCGGGATGAGCCCGAGTTCAAGAGGAGGGCCACCTTTGGGATGGTGCGCGTTGTTCATCGGGCCAGGGCGCATCCATGCGGGCCCCGAGCCGAGTCGTCAGCGGCGAGTCCGTCCAAGGTGTCGATGACCCAGTCGCGGACGAAACCTTGCGAACGGCCGATGAAGACGAAGTCGATGACACCAGGGCCGCCGAGGCCAGCACCTTCCCTGCCAAGGCCTCCTCCGAAGATGGCTCCCATGGCGCTCCAGCCGCTGCAGACGAGGCCGCCCAGGCCGCGCCTGCCATGGTCATCCCGACCATGGAGATCGGAGCGACCACAGCCATGGGGGTCGACCGTGATCCATCTGAGGTCAGCGCGGAAGGTCTTGTCGAAGACCCGAGCGAGGTCTCCGCGGGGAAGGGAGCCGAGAATACCCCAGTCATGCAGGAGGAGCGCGCGTGATCAACCAAAGCGTTCTGAGATAGAGCAAACCAAGGTGGAGGAGCTGAAGAAGACGGCCGTGGACCACCCTGCCAAGCTCGAGGCCAGAGCTAAGGAACCCGAGGAGAAGCTGGAACGTGTGACCAAAGCAGCGAAGAGTGCCCTGGCCCAACTCCAAGGTGAGCGCCACCGCGCCTCTGATTCGGCTCGCGACCTTCGACTCGGGGTGAGCTACCAACCTTGAGGGCCTGCCCCGCAACGCGAGCGTGAGAAGCTTGCTCGAATACGGGCCACCAGTAGGCAGTGGTTAGCAAAGCACAAGTTGCACATAGAATTTTGTAAGACAAAAGGTTAACGAGCAATCAGATTTGCTGAAATAACTTATGCGAGACAAAGTTGTTCTGCCCGTTTAGGACAGAGGTTTTCATTGTGTACTTAGCCTTTCTTTGAGGGAGTATACCCTTGCCTAGCCCTTGTGGCCAAGGTCGGCGCAACAAGACCTTGAGAACAAACTATAGACCTCCAAACCTTTGTCCTGCAAGATCGAGAAAAGGGGGACCTCGAAGTTTACCAAGTACAAATTAATAGAGATCCATAGGGTAAAGCTTAGACCCAAAGATGTTAAGGCCATTTCTGGGAGAAACTTTGAGTCGACCACGACCATGTGCTCTGTTGCTTGGTACCGAATGCGGGCTTGATTCAACCACGGCGAGGGGGAGCTTGAGTGCGAAGAGATTCGGCTTATGAGTAGCTCGACCACTGGGGGTGATTTTTAAGCTCGTGACATTCGTGGCCAAGACCAAGAGCACTTGTACGCAGGTCGGATTCATAGAAATCTCAAACCCAAACCAACACGAAAAGATTAACAGTCAAAGAATACCAAGACCAACATAATGATTGAATAATGGCTGTATTGAAGTTGAGGATAAAAGTGTTCGTCTCTTTCGCTCCTAATTAGATGCCGAGGGTCAGACGTGCAACAGATCCCCTTATCCACCCCGTTGGGTCGAGGTCGAGCGGCGTGCCTCGGCACAAAACGAGATATCTGGACAAGCGGCCCGCGACTGCGAGTCGAGGACAAGTTAAGCTAAGAAGAAGTGACACAAAGCTTAACTCATAAGTAGATGGTTACACCTAGATTAATGCTTGAGCGATGACCATGCGCATTTGCTCATCAGCCAAAGTGGCGAGGTTCTCGGCTCAGGCCCAGGCACAGGGGAGAGCTAGATCGTGAAGAGGTTCAGCTTACGTTTAGCTCGTCCACTGGGGGTGAGCGTCAAACTCGCGTTACGTAGACCAAGAACAATCGCGCGCGAAAGGTCGTGCTCGAATAAAAAGAAGGCTCGCACAAAGAATGGCAATAACGCAGGTGGAAGCAATCATAAAGAGTGAAAAAGGAGCAATCAGCCTTATTAAAATGTAAGGTATAGAGTTTACACATAAAACTTCCGAAGCTGGTCTATGTTCCACGAGCCGAGAGCTCTCGCCATCGGGCATCGCTAGGCAGTAAGCCCCCCGCGATCTGTTGAAACAACTCTGTAGGGG
Organism: Guadua angustifolia; assembly: GCA_036346375.1. Classification (NCBI taxonomy): domain Eukaryota; kingdom Viridiplantae; phylum Streptophyta; class Magnoliopsida; order Poales; family Poaceae; genus Guadua; species Guadua angustifolia. Next base: position 83,480 of record JAYEVE010000073.1, on the reverse strand, counting down.
CCCTCCCATGGGGATAACTTGTTGGTCTTTGGGCCGAGCCTGAATCCGTCTCGTGGCTAGGTCCCCAACAAGGAGCTTCTAGGTCGTATCACCGAGACGCATGTCTGCGAAGAGCTTGCAGGTAGTGCGTTGATCGTAGCAGTGCACGGCATCTTACATCTTCCGCGAGGGTAAGGTCGAGAGACCGTTCGTGCTCGAAGTCGACCTAGTCGACCAAGCTGACCCTGGCGGAGCCCAGCGTAACCTCTGGAGGCAGGACGGCTCCGGTACCAAACACAAGCTGGGAGAGTGTGGACCCTGTTGCTCGGCCGATAGGGGTACGAGTAGACCATAAGATGGTGGAAAGTTCGTCCACCTAGGTCTGGCCGTGTCACTCGAGCTCATCTGATGCTCGCTTCTCGATGCCTTGGACGATCCGTCCGTTGGCGCGCTCCACTGCTCCATTGCTCTGCGGATGGGCCACCGAAGCACAGCATGCTTTGGTGCCTGCGTCTTCGCAATATTCCTGGAACAGCTCACTGGTAAATTTTGTCCCATTGTCAATGATAATTCTACATGGAACCCCATACCTGGTGACCATGAAAAAGCAGAAAGAACGAATGGCTGCTCGAGCCGGGGTGGTCGAGATGGGCCCGGCCTCGTTCCACTTCGCGAATGTGTCGGCGGCGACGAACAAGAACTTCTTACCCCCTACGGCTTGTGAAAAGGACCGAGGATGTCGAGCCCCCATGTCGAGAAGGGCCAAGCGAGCGGGATGGTCCCGAAGTTTGTGGCGGAGTTCGAGCATGGGCTGGTGAGCTCGACATGCATGGATGATGTCACGAGCATCTGAAGCGCAGCTTGGCTGCCAGAACCCCTCGCGAAGACCTCACCGATCATCGTCCTGAAAGAAGAGTGTGCTCCACAAAGGCCTTACCTCCCCTGGCTGAAAATCGATGGCGACGCCAAGGTCTCCAGGACGACGTCTGGAGGAATCATGTCATCGGACGAGCCGAGATTGGATAGGAGATCTGCGCTAGGGTTGCCTTTCCTGGGTGCGTGCCTGAGTTCCAGGTTCCGGGACTATATCTTCACTTCGCGTGCCTCAGCGAGGTGCTTTGGCCATCGAGTCTCCCACGCACAGGTGGTCTTTGCTGAAATGGTTGACCGTGAGCTGGGAGTTGCCCTTTGGCTATCGGTAGCCGCGCCCAAAGGCCTTGCAAACTCAAGACCCACGAGGAGAGCTCCATACTACTGCCACATTGTTAGCTGCCGAGAACCCAAAACGAACCACATACCTCAGCCTGGCCGTGTGGGGTGAGAATAAGAATTCGAGCCCCCGAGCGCGTGAAGGATCTCGAGCCATCGAAGCACATGATCCAAAGTTTCTCCTCCTCGTCGAAGGATTGCCTGAAACGAACCGTCTGAGGGCGAAAACAAGGGTGTGGAGTCATCGCTACGGAACCGTGTGCCCGAGCTCGAGCCGACGAATGGATCCGTCGGGATCGCCATGCCTCACGAGATCACGATCTGCACCTTCCGATGAGCGAAGCCATCGGGCCCCACGGTGGCGCCCGGTTGTCGACGATCGGGATCGCTGACCACAAAAGTGAAGAGGGTGTTAGTGTGTAAGGGACCCAATTCGACCTTGCTCGCCGAGGTTTATGCTTGCGCCGTGAGGTGGAGGAAGACGGCGAGAGCGTGACACTACGAGTTATCTTGGTTCGAGCCTCCCAAGTGTAATAGCTCTACGTCCGGTCTTCTCCAAGGCGGAGGAATTCACTAATTGAGAGTACAAAGAGATGATTCTGCTCGAGCACGAGGGCTCTGTTCATGTCTACTGATCTATCACTAATTGCGAGGCCTTATATCCTTCCTGAGGTTGCCAGAAATGGCTGGGAGAGATTCCCGGAGATCATGGCCTCGCACGTCTTGAAGGTGGTTATAATCGCCCGATTCGCCGCCCACGCCGGCCTTGACTCCTGCATTCATGGATCTGTAACCGCCATGGGAGCGCGTGCTCGTCCCGAGCTAGCTCTCTCAAGCTGGAGCCGAACGCTTGCCCCGATCATGAGGTCTTGGCGCTCCCAGCTCTAGGTCGTGAGGGAGTCCGCGCAACCAGGTCTTGGTCGGCGACGCCACTCCCGAAACTCGAGCTTGGGCCCCCCGGACCGTGAAGTTTGACTTTGTTGGAAGTTTCTTGACCCTCGTCGGATGCATTGAGCTGATTTGGTCAAGCTGCTTTGACTCGGAGTCTTCCGCTCGATCGCGAACAGGGGAAGAAGAAGGCAGCGAGTGGGCTTGGGACCACCGATCGCTGAGGTGAATTGCGAAAGTGATGATCTGGTTCAGATGCTTCTAGTTCTGATTTTGTTGTGCTACCAAATCATGGTAGAAAATATCAAAACTTTTTTACCAAGGTCTTTGAATATATTTTGATGTCTGGTAAAATATTGAGGTTAAAATGGGTTACCAAAAAATTATTAATATTCTGACAACAGTTACTGCTCTAATTTCTTGTTTTGGATTTTGATTTTTGGTTGAGATTAATTGAAGTCCATTATTTTTGGAATTTTGTTTTTAAAATTTATTTGATCTCAGAATGCTTCTATAAAATTTTCAGGTCAAGATATGGTTTCATTATTTTATAAAAATTCTGACATTGCAATTTCTAGATTTTTAGAGTTTCTGTTTTTAAATTTCAAAAAGTCATAAACCACATTATTAATTTATGATATTTTTTCCAAAGGTATAAATGGCATTGATGTTTTCATGATAATTTTTTTCAGATCTATTTGTGACTCCAAAATATTTTATAAATTCTGATAATGCATTGTTTTGATTTAAAAGTTGTCTTTTCATTTTATCTCTTCATTTCTTTATGCATAAAATTTCAATTGCTAGCTAAAATGATTTAATTGAATGATCAGGTTCTCATGGCAATTTTATAAATTTTTACTTTTTATCTTTTTGCATTTTTACCATTATCCATTCTTTAATTCCATTTGTTGGATTTTTCATACAAAGTATAAATCCAAAGAAATCCAAATAAAACAAATAATGGCAAGAAAACTCAGAAATAAATATATTCAAATTTGAAATATACATTTTTACTTTATTAAAATTTTGGGATGTTACATGCGTGTTGGTGCGAGTCCATGTCGCTACCGTTTGTTCTTTGCATGCCTCACCGTTGAGGGCGACAGTGGTCGCGATGGCATCTCCGCCGAATCAAGAGACCTCTCCTCTGGAGGTGCGAGTTTGAGTTGTTGCAGACAAATTCCGTGAGTATTGTTATGAGATAAGAGTCCAAGTCATACACGGTTTAGGATTCTATCTCTTTATGGTGTGAGCAAATACAAACTCCTCTCTCATATTGCTATATATATCGGTGTTCCCTATTGTAAACAATCAATCAATAAGCGTGAGAGAATTACACCCTATATCATGTGTGCTCTTGTTCTTGTTTCAAGCATTATCGTTCATGTGCCATCGATTCAAGCAGGTGATCAACTACGATTCATAACAAGTATAATTTAGAATGAGCAAATTTCTAGGTAAACTTATCGGGATTGTCACGGCTTGGATTGTCCACACCACATGCCCATTCGGTCAACATGCGGCTCTTTGGGCTCGCCCTTGGCTATCAAACTTCGTTCGAAATTGATATAGTTTTATTTATCATTTAAGTGGTTATTTTAAATTCAAGCTAACAAGGCATCCTCAAGCTAAGCCTCATTAACCTTTTTTTCTCGAAATAGAATAATTTCAGTTTTGAACATATTAACTACGGTAAGCGAATCAATTTTTATTTGAACCCTAACGAGCTTTTTTTTTTGCCAACCTCTATTCAACATCTCCTCGCCTATGACCTTGTTAGAGCCTACCCTGCATGGAATGCATGCTGCATGCATTTGCCTGACACGCGCCCCGTGCCCTCTTGCGTGCTTGCCTCTTTGCCGCACCCCACTTGTGCCCTTGTGGGAGCGTGTGTTTTCATGGACGCATGTACCATTCACATGCACCCCGTGCCTCTCCGCACCCCGTTACGGTGTGTCAGCATGAAATATGTGCTATGTGCTGCATTGGGAGTTGTGCTCATGCATAGTACCACTTGCAATGATACATTGTTGAACTGCACAGTGATGGTGGATAGGCAGGGTTGGCCATGAGCCGATGTTGCCATCGCCATTCGATTGGAGACACTACTACAGGAATCATCATCACAGATAGTTCATAAATGTCATTAGAGATGGTTTTGTGAACCGTCAGTAACAATAAGTCTGTGATGAAGGAGATCATCGAGAGACGGTTTTCCACCCGTCTGAGAAAATATATATCACAGACGGTTCTATTAATAAACCATCTGTGATATTTAATTATCATAGACGGTTCTCATTTTAAACCGTCTGTGGTAATTAAATATCACAGACGATTTCAAATCATAACCGTCTATGATACGAACTTATCCTGAGCGGTTTCAAATAAGAACAATGCTGTGATGACCTTTTTTTCCACACCCCGAGCAAAACCTCCATTATTTATGGTGTTGTTCAAAATTTCCATCAATATTTCTACTTGATATTTATAAGGCACAACCAGTTATAGATGTTGTAATTGAATATCTACACTTTCTATATGCATTGAGGCAACAGTTTGTCTGATCAGGATAGACTTAAAATATAAACATTTGTAGCGCTTTTTCTCCCTTCTTATGATAATGTTGATGGAACTCGACTAATAAATCAACCAAGACCCGCACGCAGCATGACGAGGAGATGACGGCAACCACGATGCCTTGATCGAACGACACACCGGAGTGTGTGATTTGTTTCATGCCATTGAAGTGGCCTTGCGCAGCGTCACCGTCGTGCCATGGTGCAGAGTGCCTGGACGACATGCTCTTACGCAGTGTCACCGTCGTGCCACGGTGGGAGAATATTGGAGGACATTTATCACTATTAGACGAATGTAGACTGTGATAGCACACACTTACAATGTCCAGCATCTCATGAGTGCGGCGTCGAGGGCGTCGAGGTTGTAGAGATGGAACAAGTCTAGAAAATCGACCACGAAGAAGCCCCCCGCTAACTCGTTGAATAGATGTTTATACTGGAACCTAACCATGATACTTGTTATACGTTCATGCTCTGGCTTTCCAGCTTGTTGGGTGTACCAAAAATGCAAATGTTGGCAAGACATACTAAGTGAATTTATGATGCCTTTCGTTATTAACGGCTCTCCTAGCTTGTATTGTTTAGCCAACTCAGCAGACGGATAGTCGATTTATTCTTGCCTTTCTTTCTTCCGTTTGTCCTTGCCTTTCTTTGTATTGTATGAAGCCTTCACGGGAGAGGAATGGGCAGGAAAGAAATCAACATTATGTAGATCAAGTCGAGTCTGGGCTACGAATGCTGATTTGGTAGCTAACTGATTAGATATAGTAGGCGAATCAGATCGTTGCGGTTGTTGCATGATAGAAGGGACGACCAGGGAGATTGTCGTGCCCCGAATTTGCAAATCCGGACACTCTGTGTATTCTGCACTAGTCCAGGATCGCGCTAGTGCACACAGGCTAAACAGGGTATAGTACCACAATCATACACAGAGGAATATTAATAAAGTACATCAATCATGTATATAAACGAGTTGTACGACCTTATGGTCCCTTACAATAGTTTGCCTCGCAGGGCTTACAATAATAGGAGTAAATAGTTCGACAGCGGAAATTAAACGACATAGTGATCCATCTTAGCCACAGCGCCTTGTGAAGGCTTGCTCCTAGTTCTCGGCTCCTCGGCGAACTCCTCCTCATACACAGCATAGTTTCTTCCTCACGTAAATTTTGTCCGCAAGGGTGAGTACACACGTACTCAACAAGTCATGCATGTAATCACGCTTCTTTTACTACATGCATGGCTAGTTACAAAGGAATGGCTCAACTGGTTAATTCGCATTGCATCAATATTTTGAACTATTATCAATTTAAATTGAAAGCATCAAAATCCTATAAACATATTATATTTCTCAAATTGTTTCCACATAATTTTGGACACACAATTCCTAATCAACCTTCATCATTAATCTTGGCACACAACCTTCCACCCCATTTTATTTTTAAAACTCTACCCCTTGATTTGTAATCCCGAGCATTGTCGATCTTGTGGACTCGGCTATTCAATAGTTTTGACACCTGCAGAGGTTGTACACTTTACCCACAAGATCTGAGTCTCACACCACAAAGGCGATTAACCATAACAAAGCTTTTGAAAACTTCTATAAGTAGCCTAAGAACCTCTCGTGTTGCCTTCACTATCACTTCCCTCACTCGAGTCAAGTATAGGACCGCGAACACAGTTGGATAGGGTACCAAGCCAAGCACGTACACGCTCCCGTCTGATTACCCCGTGTAGCGCCACCTGAGGTATCAAAGGTAAGACATCGTAACCCTACTAAACTCGTCTTCCCATTCGGACATGTGGTTGTACGAGAGACTCAGGTCAAAGGCTTGCAAGGTATGGTCCTTAACTGACCAAGGCAAGACATCCTTCTCTCATATTTTGGCACACAGCCCGCACAACACTCAACCCACCCCCAATTGCCACACAGGCCCACCTGGCACAAAACCTCGGTCCACTTGCCCCAATCTAAATCAATCCCACCCCAAGTTATTAACAGTGCAACACATGCCCGTAATCATCCTTCATGTAGAACCACACAGGTCTCTACATTCCAACATCTTTGCCAACAACATTCCACATTTTATCAAAATGCATTCACTTTTTCTTTAGTCAATATTGCTTTTGTATTCAAAAAGAGTATTCATGATATTTGCAAAGCTAAGCAACTATTCACAGTCTAGCCTCCCGTGTTGGCACAATATTATCAACCAACTAATATTACCAAGCTTAGCGTATCAAATGGAATCATGGCATACAAATACTAGTGACAAGGTGGCAATAACAAATAGGTTGTTTTAACTAATTCACCCAAATTATTTAAATCCCTTTTTAATTGAATTAGCATGCATAGTTTGAATCAAAATACATTTTCAAATCGTAGGAGCAAAATGGTCAAAGCACAACTTGCCTTCAAATAGGTGCTGGTCCTGATCCGAAGCTTGGTCTTGCGCTGGAAACTCTCCGGCAGATCAACGTCTAATCAGAATCAATACACACATAATAAATATAATTTACAGAGAGTAAATTCATCTCTAAAAATTCACCAATAAATAGATCTTGATTTTACAAATTTTTAGAAATTGGAATCACTCAAATCGGAGTTAAAACGCAAAAGTTATAGCCATTTGAAGTTTGAAAATAAATCAAAAAGAATAAACCGAATTTCTTTATTTATTTTTATACGGGAAATTCGGAATTATGACGTCAGCACCGAAACCATTTTCTACCAAATTATTTTCCTAAAAAAATCAAATTATTGCATCAGCATGACGTCACTGCTGACGTCATCATCTACTATGCCATGACTGACATGTGGGCCCCATTGATGACGTCAGCTGCTGACGTCAACATGACACATGGCACGATTTGGTCGCGACACGTGGCGGCGAACTATCAACCGAGGGTTTGATCTAACCTCGACTGTCCGATTTAAAATGGACGGTCATGATCGGCTTCTGACGGTTCGGTTGGATCTTCGCGGTCTTGATACATACGGCATCATCATAGCCCTTAAATCTAAATCGATCGGCTCGAAATTAATCGATGACGTCAACACCAACGGCGGCAGTCTTGACTCTTGATTCGCGCGACCGCAGCGTCAACACGGATTAGCCCGGCGTGTGCAATCAAACCCACGATTCAAAATCAACGGCTCGGATTAAATCTAACACACGCGTTACAATTGGCTACGCGGCTACTCCGGTCCACGACGCGTGGACGCATCCGCACCGCACATCCAAGATCCGACGGTCTAGATCTAATCAATCTTACGCTAATAACACAGATCTAACGGTTATGATTATCTAGACTACGTGGCTACACAAAAAATCATACGATCTAGATCTAACGGCTGATAATTGAATATGAGGTTTACTGTTACCGTGACTACGTGGCTCAATCTTAACCATATACTAATGATCCAACGGCTGAGATTACATCAAAGCAAAACTACTCTAATTAATCTAAACCGTTCTTCTAATCCAACGGCTAAGGTTGGAAGATGACGCTTACTGTTGAATGGAGACGTGGCGCAATCGAGGACGTCGCTTGAAGATCAGATGGCTGTCGAAGCTCGGCTCGGCGATGGTGTCACGGCGGCGTTGTCCGTGCCAGAGAGGAAGAAGACGACCAAGGCGATGGCGTTCCAGTGATCCTCCGGCGACACGGATTGACTCCTCGGATGCGACTTCGGTGTAGGGATTACTCGGTGACTTCAGCGGCGAAGACTTACGAGAGAGGGTGCAAACCGCATGGAATGGGTCTCGGGACTACGGCAAGTGCATGCGGGCTCTACGGTGATCCTCGAAAGGCGTGAAAGGGCTCAAAAGATGCGGAAGAAAGTCCTCCACCCGGCGCGTTAATCCTCTATTTAAGGGAAGGCTCCAGTGCGCGGCAATGGCGGCCGGAATCCTCGGTGGTAACGGCTGACGGCGGCGCTTCCTGGTAACGCACGGCGACGCTTCGTGGCTCCATCCAGGGCGTACACGTGGCGACTATCCGATGGTGCGGGTCAGGGAATCGGCACGGACAGATCTCAGCCGTTTGATGCGGATCGAAAGGTAGAGAGGCGGTGGTGTTTAGGGTTCCCGCCCACGGGCCGTGAGACGCGCACAGCAATGGGCCGGGCCCAATACTATTCATTCTGATTTTCCTTAGATTTCTGAATAAAAACAATTCCACAAATTCATTTAATTCATTTGAGGCTTTTAAAATATCAAAAAAATTCTAGAAAAATTCCAGAAAATATTTTAAAGCATTTTGAACTCAAATAAAATATTTCTATTTATATTTGGTGTAAACTTAATTATTATTTAATTAATTTCCAAGAAAAGGTTAAATTCTAGAAATTGCAAATAAATCCAAAGAAATTCCAAAAATTCTCAAAAATTCAACATAATTTATGAAGTTTAAAAATGACCAAATTTTGGGATGTTACAAACCTCCCCCTTATGAGAATCTCGACCCCGAGATTCAGGGCTAACTAGAGAAGAGGTTGGGAAATTCCTTCTTCAGATCTTCCCCACGCTCCCATGTGGCCTCGCTCTCTGAGTAATTGCTCCACTGAACTCTGCAGAAGCGAGTTGACTTGTTCCTTGTTTCACAATCCATGGTATCCAAAATATTCATTGGATGCTCCTTGTAAGTCAAATCCTCTTGCAGTTCGATAGCTTCTATAGGTGCTTGTTCCTCCGGTACTCGAAGACATTTCTTCAATTGCGACACATGGAATACATCATGTACATCTGCTAAAGACTGCGGCAATTCTAGCTGTAATGCAACTTCTCCTTTGCGGCTCAAAATCTTGAATGGACCCACGTATCTTGGAGCAAGTTTTCCTTTCGTATGAAACCTTTTAACTCCTTTTAGTGGTGTGACCTTGAGATAAACATAGTCTTCTGGCACAAAACACAAATCACGACGTCGGTTGTCAGCATAGCTCTTTTGCCTTGATTGTGTTGTCTTCAGTCTTTCTCTAATCAAAGCGATCTTCTCCTCTGCATCACGAGAGTATATACGGTCCAAATACGTGGCGTTCTCCGTCTCATTCCAATTCAAAGGTGTTAAACACGATTCGATCATACAAAGCTTCAAATGGAGACATTTTCAAACTAGCTTGATAACTATTGTTATAACTAAACTCAGCATATGGCAAGCATTTGTCCCATGATGTAGTATATGACAGTGCACATGCTCTTAACATGTCCTCAAGTATCTAATTTACTCTTTCGGTCGACTATCACATGCGTGGATGGTATCTTGTCGATCGAATTTAGGCGGAGTGCCCATTGCCGTATGTAACTTTTCCCAAAATCTTAAGGTAAATTGAGTACCTCTGTCCGATACTATCTTCTTGGGTACACCGTGTAAGTAGACAATCCTTGCCATGTATAACTCTGCTAACTTATCCCTAGAGTAGGTTGTCTTTACGGGTATGAAATGTGCAACCTTTGTTAGACGATCTATTATGACCCATATGGAGTCATATCCACCCTGAGTCCTTGGCAAACCGGTGATGAAATCCATCCCGATTTCCTCCCACTTCTATTCCAGTATCTTTAGTGGTTGTAGTAATCCTGCTGGTCTCTGATGCATTGCTTTGACTCTTTGGCACACATCACACAACGCTGCATGCTCGGCTACCTCTTTCTTCATATTCGGCCACCAAAATCTTTCCTTGAGATCCTGGTACATTTTTACACTTCTGGGGTGAATTGAATACTTGGAGTCATGTGCTTCCTCAAGTATCAACTGCTTCAACTCAGGTTTATGGGGTACACAAATTCTATTCTTCATCCACAAGGTACCCTGCTCATCTACTCTGAAGTCCTTGGCTAGGTCTTTGTCCATTTTGGATTTGATTCTCTGAACCTTTTCGTCATGCTTTTGACCCTCCTTGATCTGTTCCTCTAGGGTCGGCTTGACTTCCAAAGTAGCTAAAAATCCATCCGGTATGACTTCCAATCTTAGCTTCTGAAGCTCCTTACATAAATCAGACTGGTTTTCTGCAACCATCAAATTTAAACTGTGGCTTTTCTGACTCAAAGCATCAGCCACCACATTTGCTTTTCCTCGATGATAGTGAATTCCGATATTATAATCCTTGATTAATTCTAACCACCTCCTTTGTCTCATATTCAGATCTGATTGAGTGAATATATACTTTAAACTTTTGCGGTCGGTGTATATTTCACATTGATTTTCGATGAGATAATGATGCCATATTTTAAGGGCGTGCACTACAGCAGCTAACTCTAGGTCATGTGTGGGGTAATTCTTCTCGTGTGGTCTTAGCTGCCTTGACGCATAAGCCACTACTTTACCGTTCTGCATCAGTACACATCCAAGTCCCTAACGTGAAGCATCACAGTAGATATCAAAGTTGTCCTTAGTATTCGGCAACACCAGGACAGGTGCCGAAGTTAAAAGCTTCTTTAGCTCTTGGAAACTCTTTTCGCACTCAGGCGACCACACAAACTTTTTCTCCTTTTTCAATAATTGCGTAAGAGGTCTCGCAATTGATGAGAAACCTTCAATGAATCGGCGGTAATACCCTACCATTCCAAGGAAACTTCTGATCTGAGTAACTGACTTTGGTTGTTCCCAATGTAACACAGCCTCTACTTTTTTCGGATCAACGGCTACTCCTTCGGCAGTCATTACATGACCCAAGAACTCAACCTTCTTTTTCCAAAAGTCGCATTTACTAAATTTCGCATATAATTGATTTTCTCTTAATTTCTCCAGCACCATCCTTAGATGCTTAGCGTGCTCTTCTTCTGACTTGGAGTAAACTAGGATGTCATCTATGAAAACAACAACAAACTTGTCTAAATATTCCATGAATACTTTGTTCATCATATTCATAAAATATGCCGGGGCATTGGTCAATCCGAAGGACATGACCGTGAATTCATAATGCCCATACCTTGACGAAAGTCTGTCTTTGGTATGTCCTCAATCCGATTTTTAATTGATGATATCCGGATCTAAGATCTATCTTAGAAGATTCCTCCTCTTAATCGATCAAAAAGATCATCTATTCTGGGCAATAGATATTTGTTCTTTATCGTCACATCATTAAGTGCACGATAATCTATACACATTCTTAAAACTTCCATCTTTCTTCTTTACAAACAACACCGGTGCTCCCCACGGTGATGAACTTGGCCTTATAAACCCTTTCTCCAATAATTCCTCAATTTGCTTCTTCATCTCTACCAATTCCTCGGTATACATCCTATAGGGTCTCTTGGCTATTGGAGCTGTCCCGGGTACTAACTCAATTACAAATTCTATATCCCTGTCTGGTGGCATTTCAGGTAAATCCTCGGGAAACACATCCGGGTACTTGTTAACTACTGGAACATCTTCCACGTTAACGGCTTTCACACTGTTAACCATTAATTGACCATCCCTAGCATGAGTTGCTTGAATCTCCACCTTCTTGCCATTTGGGCTCTCGATTACATTACTCTTCGTCCCACAATCTAGCACCGCCTTGTGCTTAGATAACCAATCCATTCCCAAGATAACATCTATGGTCCAGGTATTCGTAATGATTAGGTTCGCTAGAACTCTATTCCATTTATTAATAATTTTACCGGAACATCCTACTCTAGCTCGGATTTCTGATCCAGGGGTTTGGACTATAAGCATACTCTTAAGTTTAACCACATCCAAATCATTTTGCACAGCAAAAACTCAAGAAATGAATGAATGGGAAGCTCCCGAATCAAACAAAATTGTAGCTGGTACTGAGTTAACTAGAAACTTACCCAGTACGACATCTGTGGCATTCTGAAATTCATCCGCCACGATGTGGTTGACTCTTCCTCACACAGCTGATTGGGGTGCAGCTCCCACTTGAACAGGTACTCTACTTCCTCCTTGGGTAGGGGTTCTGGCTGGCGTATTTCCCAGGTTAAAGCGAACAGGGGTAACTCCTCCCTTCTTGGGACAAGCATTGGCGAATTGCCCCATCTCGTTACAGTTGTAGCAGCGTCTTCCAACCATCGATGGGTTTCCTACAGCTTGGGTGATTGCTCTCGCTAGTGTTTGAGGATTCTGATCGGTGGGTCACTGTGTAGGAAATGGTGTTCTCGCGCTGCTCCCTGGCTGGAACCTGGTGAACTGTTGAGGTACCATTCTTGGTCTCTGCTGACCCTGGCGTCCTCCTTGTTGTGCCAAGCGACGCTTGCGATTGTCATCCAGCTCTTTGCGCTTATCTTCAAGAATGAGCGCCTTGTTGACAAGCTCTTGAAAATCTGGGAACGTGTGGGTGATCAGTCCCACTTGAAGCCCACAGTTCAGTCCTTTCATGAATCGGGACTGTCTAGCTTTATCTGTGGCTACGTCTTCTGGCGCATAGCGAGCCAGCTGAGTAAACTTATTCAAATAGTCGGCCACTAACTGGCCTCCCTGCTTCAAGGACCTGAATTCCTCCTTCTTAAGCTCCATCATTCCCTCCGGCACATGGTACTGATGGAAGGCAATAGTAAACTCGTCCCAGGTAATTTCCTGAGGATGCTCATGGGAAGCATAATAATTCTCCCACCATTCTACAGCAGTCCCTTCCAGTTGATGGGAAGCATACAGAACTCTCTCGTTGCCTACACACTGAGATATGTGCAGCTTCCTTTCGATCGTGCGCAGCCAGTCATCCGCTTCAATGGGATTGACGTTCCCAGAGAAGGTTGGAGGCCTAGTCCTCATAAAATCTGATAGTCTGGAGTGATTTCCATGATTCATAGCTGGATTGTTATTGTTAGTCTGCGGCTGATTCTCAGCATGTTCTTTGCATCGCTGCATCATCGCTGCGCATGAGTTGAGTCTCAAGCAATGTAAAAGCTCCTAGATTGTTCATGTCCACAGGTGGTGTAGGTTGAGGATTTGGTGCATTGTCTTGGTTTCCGCCCTGCTGCGAACTGCTTCCTCCAACTCCACGGTTTCCACGAGTGTTCACCATCTGAAGAAAAATAATGTTTTATAGGAAGAAGAAATAGAATGCATAAGTACACAAGATACTTATGCGGGAGAAGATTTGACTCAAACAGTAGCACACACTTTATTATTATAAGGATATGGTCGCTCATAAATACCTACGGCATTGCAACACATACCTGGCATACGTTAAACATCCATAGTAATTGTTCATCGCAAAACAAAGCTTCTAAATGCGACTCAAAATAAAGATCGACTCGATAAACTTGACTCAAGACATGAGTCGACTCTGACGAAACTAAACTCTCTAGTCGTCGAGCCATCCAGTCAGTCCTTCAGTGGGTATCAGCAGCGGAGTGCGGCGGCATAGGAGCAAGCTGTCCCGATGCCCCACAGTGGCAGATTTAACGAGCCCACCGACTCTGTTGGCTCCTGGGCACCTGCTCGTGTCTTGGTGGCTCTGCACCACCTCAGACTGGTGCCTCCCGAACCAGTGCCTCTGCTGCACCGGCGCCTCCGCCAGAGGCTCCTCGGGGTCGGGTCGTGCAACTCTAGCTCCGGCCTGCTCAGTCCCTCCAAAGGCCTCCTCCACTGTGGACCCTCTGATGTAGAGACCCAAGCCCTCGGTAGCCTCCATGCCTGGTTCCCCGACCTCCGCGATCTCGTCACGGGCCCTCTGCAGCTCTGGACTATCTCGCCCAAGGTCTCCTCCTGGGCGATGATGAACCTCACTAGGTGGGTGATCGTAGCGTCGTCCTCCTTGATCGGGTCCCGGTGAAAGCGGTTGTCCCTGCGCGGGTGGTGACGGAAGACGGTGCCCTCTAGCTCAGCGAAGTAGGTGCGGGCGATCTGCCGCATCGTAAGGCGTGTGGTCTCCTAGATGCCGGCCTCAAACGTAGACCTCCTGGCAGTGACGTGGACAGGACGACTGGCTCTCCCCCTGTTTCGAGCATAGACAGTGATCTTCACATCCCAAGCGACATCCAACCCTGCTCGAACCACAGAGGTTTCTCGGTAGATCGGCCTAACGAAGCCCTCAAGAAATTGCAGCATATACCACAACGGCAAGAAAACCTCCAAAGGCACTCACCAAAGGTGTGGATCCTCCTCATCTGCCAAAACACACCTCGTTAGCTATAAATTTTAAAATCATAAAGTAACAACAGAAAATTGCAGCATAGATGTGAAGTAAGAAGAAAAAGATTAGTCAAGATTTCATTCATCATCTTATACAATTTTAATCTTTTTAAAAATTAGTTTTATCTTTCTCGGCGGACTACCTAGGGTCAAGTCCTACAAATAATATGCTCGATACCACCTCTGCCGTGCCCTCGAATTTGCAAATCCGGACACTCGTGTATTCTCGCACTAGTCCAGATCGCGCTTAGTGCACACAAAGCAAACAGGTATAATACCACAATCATACACATGGAATATTAATAAAGTACATCAATCATGTATATAAACAAGTTGTACGACCTTATGGTCCTTTACAATAGTTTGCCTCGCAGGCTTACAATAATCGGAGTAAATAGTTCGACAGCGAAATTAAACGACATAGTGATCCATCTTAGCACAGCGCCTTGTGATGAGGCTTGCTCCTAGTTCTCCAGCTCCTCGATTTAACTCCTCCTCATACGCAGTATAGTTTCTTCCTCACGTAAATTTTGTCCGCAAGGGTGAGTACACACCGCACTCAACAAAGTCATGCATGTAATGCGCTTCTATTACAACATGCATGGCTTGTTACAAAGGAATGGCTCAATCGGTTAATTTGCATTGCATCAATATTTTGAACTATTATCAATTTAAATTGAAAGCATCAAAATCCTATAAACATATTATATTTCTCAAATTGTTTCCACATAATTTTGGACACACAGCTCCTAATCAACTTTCATTATTAATCCCGCACATGCCCTTCCACCCCATTTTATTTTCAAAACTCTACCCCATGACCAGTAATCCCCGAGCATTGTCCAAGACTCAGGACTCGGCTATTCGAACAGCTTTGACACTCTGCAGAGGTTGTACACTTTACCCACAAGATACAATCGACACCACAAAGGCGATTAACCGTAACAAAACTTTTCAGAAACTTCTATCTTAGCCTAAGAACCTATCCGTGTTGCCTTCACTGTCACTTCCCTCACTCAGAGCCGAAGTATAGGACCGATGAACACCGTTGGATAGGGTACCAAGCCGAAGCACAGGCACGCTCCCCCGTATAGTTACCCCCGTGTAACTACCACCCCGAGGAATCAAAGGTAAGACATTAGAACCCTACTAAACTAGGTCTTTCCATTCAGACATGTGGTTGTACGAAAGACTCAGGTCAAAGGCTTGCAAGGTAAGGTCCTTAACTGACCAAGGCAAGACATCCTTCTCTCACATTTTGGCACACAGCCCTCACAACACTCAACCTACCCCCAATTGCCACACAGGCCCACCTGGCACAAAGCCTCGGTCCACTTGCCCCAGTCTAAATCAATCCCACCCCAAGTTATTAACAGTGCAACACATGCCCGTAATCATCCTTCATGTAGAACCACACAGGTCTCTACATTCCAACATCTTTACCAACAACATTCCACCTTTTATCAAAATGCATTCACTATTTCTTTAGTCAATATTACTTTTGTATTCAAAAAGAGTATTCTCAATATTTGCAAAGCTAAGCAACTATTCATGGTCTAGCCTCCCGTGTTGGCACAATATTGCCAACCAACTAATATTACCAATCTTAGGGTATCAAATGGAATCATGGCATACAAATACTAGTGACAAGGTGGCAATAACAAATAGGTTGTTTTAACTAATTCACCCAAATTATTTAAATCCATTTTTAATTCAATTAGCATGCATAGTTTGAATCAAAATACATTTTCAAATCATAGGAGCAAAATGGGCAAAGCACAACTTGCCTTCAAATAGGTGCTGGTCCTGATCCGAAGCTTGGTCTTGCGCTGGAAACTCTCCCTCGAAACTCTCCAGCAGATCAACGTCTAATCAGAATCAATATACACACAATAAATATAACTTACAGAGAGTAAATTCATCTCTAAAAATTCATCAATAAATAGATCTTGATTTTACAAATTTTTAGAAATTGGAATCACTCAAATCGGAGTTAAAACGCAAAAGTTATAGCCATTTGAAGTTTGAAAATAAATCAAAAAGAATAAACCGAATTTCTTTATTTATTTTTATATGGAAAATTCGGAATTATGACGTCAGCACCGAAACTATTTTCTACCGAATTATTTTCCTAAAAAAATCGAATTATTATACAAGATGACGTCCATCGCCGACGCTATCATCTACTATGCCATGATGACATGTGGGTTCTAATCGATGACGCACCGCCGACGTCAACATGACACGTGGCACGATTTGGTCGTGACACGTGGCGGTGAACTATCAACCGAGGGTTTGATCTAACCTCGACCGTCCGATTTAAAATGGACGGTCACGATCAGCACGACAGTTCGGTTCGGATTACTGCGGTGCTGACACGTGGCATCATCGTAGCCCTTAAATCTAAATCGAACGGCTCGAAATTAATCGACGACGTTGACACCTACGGCGGCCATGCTGACTCTTTGATTCTCGCGCGACATGCGTCAACACGGATTAGCGGTCGCGCAATCCGCACCTGATTCAAAATCGACGGCTCGGATTAAATCTAAGACACGCGTTACAATTGGCTACGCGGCTACTCCGGTGCGCGACGTGTGGACGCATACACACCGCACATCCAAGATCCGACGGTCTAGATCTAATCAATCTTACCCTAATAACATAGATCTAACGGTTATGATTATCTAGACTACGTGGCTACACAAGAAATCATACGATCTAGATCTAACGGCTGATAATTGAAGATGAGGTTTACTGTTACCGTGACTACGTGGCTCAATCTTAACCATATACTAACGATCCAACGGCTGAGATTACATCAAAGCAAAACTACTCTAATTAATCTAAACCGTTCATCTAATCTGACGGCTAAGGTTGGAAGATGACACTTACTGTTGAATGGAGACGTGGTGCAATCGAGGACGTCGCTTGAAGATCAGACGGCTATCGAAGCTCGGCTCGGCGATGCTGTCGCGGCGGCATTGTCCATGCCGGAGAGGAAGAAGACGACCAAGGCGATGGCGTTCCGGTGATCCTCCGGCGACACGGATTGACTCCTCGGATGCGGCTCGGTGCGGGGATTACTCCGGTGACTTCAACGGCGGTGAAGACTTACCGGAGAGGGTGCAAACACGGCGGAATGGGTCTCGGGACTACGACAAGTGCGTGTGGGCTCTACGGTGATCCTCGGAAGGCGTGAAAGGGCTCAAAAGATGCGGAAGAAAGTCCTCCACCCAGCGCGCTAATCCTCTATTTAAGGGAAGGCTCCAATGTGCGGCAATGGTGGCCGGAATCCTCGGTGGTAATGGTTGACGGCGGCACTTCCTGGTATTGCACGGCGACGCTTCGTGGCTCCATCCAGTATGCACGCGTGGCGACTATCCCGACTTGGTCGGCGAATCAATGACCCAGACGACAGATCTCAGATTCGCTCGACGGATCGAGCAGTAGAGAGAGGCGGCGTTTAGGGTTCCCGCCCACGGGCCGTGAGACACGCACAGTAATGGGCCGGGCCCAATACTATTCATTCTGATTTTCCTCAGATTTTCAAATAAAAATAATTCCACAAATTCATTTAATTCATTTGAGGCTTTTAAAATATCAGAAAAATTCTAGAAAAATTCAAGAAAATATTTTAAAGAATTTTAAACTCAAATAAAATATTTCCATTTATATTTGGTATAAACTTAATCATTATTTAATTAATTTCCAAGAAAAGGTTAAATTCTAGAAATTGCAAATAAATCCAAATAAATTCCAAAAATTCTCAAAAATTCAACATAGTTTATAAAATTTAAAAATGACCAAATTTTGGGCCATTGGATAAATGTGCCAATAGCATCCTCCAGTTTCACGATCTCGCGGCTTACGGCTTCAGAGATCGATAATCTTGAAAGTATCAAATACCGAGTCCACATTGACCTTGGTGAAACTCGGCGCTATCATGGTACAGTGCACCATGGTCCCCTTAGTGGATGGATACGCGATGCCCCAAGCAGCTGTAAGAGGAACGGTGCCATTGTTAATTCTCACTTGGAGATTGCACCGCGTGGCCACCTTAATGTCACATACAGGATAATTCCCGCTATGTTCATCTATGTTAGGGGCGGATGCACAGCTGCTCTTACGGGCAGTGGGGCTGACTTGAGGACATACTTCTGGGGCTTGTGCAGTATTTCTTTCTTGATTGTTGAGCCTTTCCTCGAGGCTTCTTATCATATCATAAAATTCTTGTCTCAGTTCTACCCTCAACTCTTCTCTCAACTCTCCTCTCAACTTCTCCTCCAAATTCTTTATAAGCTTTGACTCGCGCTCGGCTTTACTTCTCTTCTTATTTCGGTATTTGTCTGAGTCGTCTAGGAATCTAGTTTTCCACGGAACAAAAACCCCTTTGCCTCGTGTACGACGAGGGTGTTCCTTGTTTCCCAAGGCCATGGACAGTGCATCTTTCTCCCTGTCTGGCAAAAAAGAGCCATCGCCCGATTGTGTACTCAACGCTACCTGCAAGATCCGATAAGTTATTTCACTTATGAAGTCATGGACTAATTATGTAAAATTGGTAGTTCGATTTATATATTACCGGTGTTGGCGATTCCTCGCTCGCAGGTTTACAAAGGAGACGGTTATGAGGACGTGGCAATGACCTCGCTCTTAGCCGCCTCTAGCACGTTGATCTCGTGATCGATGCAAATGGCGAGATAACCTCCTCGTCCTCCTTGTCCCATTGCGCTCTCTTCCCGTAGCGTAGCCGTTGCAGTCCGGTGGGGGTGAGTGTTCCTTGCTGCAAGGCCTTATTTGCTTCACCTTGACGCACGAATTCATCTGTCGTCTTCATCTCAACAAAACACCGCCACGTGTTCTCATCAATGAACCCATACTTAGAGTATGGAACCATATCCTTCTTGACGTAGTCATTGAAAAGCGTGTGCTTGAAGGTCTTCCATGCCTTTCCTACCGCTAGCAGTGCATACCATCGCACTAGGGGAGCGGATTCTTCTAGAATGTGGAACGATGAAAGAATTTCCGTCAGCAAGGCATTGCGAGTCTCAATAGTCAGCAACCTCCAGGAAGATAGCGTGATCGGAACCCGTTCTCGTGGACTATCCTGCACATATTCCAAAATGCATTCACTACCTTTTTTGGCTTTGTAGGGGTCCTATCCTTTGGATCGATCTCCGTAATGGTATATCGGTCTGTTGGCCTTTTGTTTGGTCCTCTTGCAATGGGTCGATTTTCCTTTTGTGGGCACATCATTTCCTTCGCATTTATGGATTAGAGGACTACATCTTCTTTGTAAGTTAAAATAGTTTCGAGCAAACTAAAAGAGAAGAACAAATAAAATCAAATTAGAGTGAATAAGTTTGTGGATACCATGGCTTGTTATTAGCCTTTTAAAAGAACTAGCTAACCATCCAATACTTCAAATTAACACCTGCACCCCACGTGCCCTGAATGTTACACTCTCAAGCAAAATAATTACAAAACACTAAAGAATTTTAGCAAAACAAGCGAACTAGGAGGTTGTCGAACTTAATAAAAATTCGCAAAGACTCCTCCCTAAAACTAGGACATCCACACAGCGAGACAAGCGTAAGAATATATATTTCAAAAACAACAAGAATAACATAAACAATATAATGCTTATGATATACATGAATTATGTCTGCAACCTCTAAGAGAGAGGAGAAGAAATTATTATAGTGCTCTCAGACTTGGGGTTTGGGTGAAGATTAGAATCTTCACCACAATCATGATTCGGCTAACAATTTATTCAATAGATTAGGCCTTGAATTCTTACCATCTTAAAATGTACAATAAAGAATTCTACTAGTTCAACAAGTCAGACGATTAGCTATCGACTATTATCACCACCAATGTCAAAGATTCAAAGTACCAGATTTTAATCAAACAAATAACATGAACTAATCCATTTTCAGCAATCTGTCTAAATTACACAACTACTGGAGAGAATTGCACATGGAACAGATTAATGAACTCTATACATGAGCCATTGAAAACACAGATTAACCAAGACTATGCAGTATACAGAGCAAGAATTGATTAACTAATGCTGGACAAGAATCAGAGTATTAGGTGACTAGATCTAACATCACACACAAATAGGAGATGATGAAAGGATCTGACAAAAAATGAGACTAGCAATATCAAGTTATCAGACAGGTACAATCTGGACAGCTAAAACAATTAATTCTTTCAAGCATTCAGGACTACAACTCAAGGCCTAATCCACAGAGATAAATGTTCTAATCATTCTTTTACCCTAGTTCATCATAAAGCAACCACAATGCAGCAATCACAAAGAGCAAAATAACAAATGTACTCACTGAGGAATAGCACTCAAAGCATTCATAGAGCATTCACAGAGGAATATATCCAGAGCATTCACAAAGGCCGTGGGGGAGGTCACCGAGGGGGAGGTCGATGCCAGGGAGGACACCGAGGGGGAGGTCGATGCCGGGGAGGACGCCAAGAGTGGGAGGCCGTCGCGGAAGCACGTACGCCGAGGGGGAGGCCGCCGCGGGAGATAAAATGTCACAGAGGGTTAGGGTTTGGCGCACTGTGAATAAGGTCTACGCGCGGGAGATATATATAGGAGATTATATCACAGACGGTTCTAAAAGAGAACCGTATGTGATGTTTAGTTATCACAGATGGTTCTATAACATAACAGTCTATGATGTTAATTATCATGCATTTGCTATATAGGGGTGTTTGGGACACTCGGCTCCACCAAAATCTGTGGAGTTGGTGGGCGAGGTATTTCTAGCTCCGAAATTTATGGAGCTGGAGCGTGGTACATTAAGAGTGTTTAGGTAGATCAACTTGTTTACATTTTAGACTAAAAATATAAACTTAATTCACTTTATTTTAGTCTATAAGTTTCAGCTCTGAGCTGAAGCTGGGATCTGGAGCTCTCCCAAACAGGGCCATAATAGAACCGTCTGTGATAATTAACATCACAGACTGTTATGTTATAGAACCGTCTGTGATATATACTTTTCACTGACATAATTCAGATGCTTCACAAGCTACTTATAAAGATCATCAACAATCCTATATACATAATTCAGATGCTTCACAAGCTACTTACAAAGATCATCACAATCATATGTACAAAGCATGATGGGTCGTATCATCCTTACAATAGCATTAATGTAATATTATTACACATGAAAATTAGTAAACGTGATGACAATGCACCCTTCTCATAACTACTCCACATGCTTATTCTTTTATATGAAAATTAGCCCTTCATGATGATCGATGCGTGTGTAGCTTGCTTCCTCATGTTGTTCTTCTGGGATCAGGATGTCATTTCTAATAGGTGGCAACTCATCAAATTGATTGTACTTTTCCTCATCTACTACATTCTCAACTCCGACAATTCTCCTTTTTCTTTGAAGAACTACGTGGCGCTTCTTGTTGGATGGGTCGGTTACATAGAAGACTTGAACAACTTGGTTAGCGAGTACGAATGGTTTATCTTGGTATCTGACACGTTCGAGGTCCACAGTAGTGATGCCATTCTTGTCAACCTTCATGTGCTGGAGGTGGACCCAACGGCACCGAAATAGGCGAATCTTGAAAAATACGTAGTCGAGCTCCCATATCTCCTCTATGAACCCATAGTAGGAGCTCCTCGTCAACCCAGCAGTATTATTGAATACATCTATGCGGACACCGTTGTTCTGGTTTGTGCACTTCATATCCTGATCTCTCGTGTAAAATGTGTACCCATTTAAGTCATATCCTTTCTATGTGACAACTGTAAAAGTTGGTCCTTTTGCCAACCATGTCGTGTCATCCGACGAGCTCCAAAGATAGGTCGCTCCTTCAACCATTTGTTGAGCTCAAGGTTATCTTGTCTCGTGATCCAAGACTCTGTCTGCTTGATTCTCTTGCCTTAGCCATTGCTTGTGCTCGACGATATAGGCGGACACTACTGACCATGTGTTGCAAAACCGTGAAATGGGCTCGAGCATACGCAACCGAATTAGGCGTGATTACTTTCCTTCCGATGGTCCCGATACCCTGGAGCCTCCCCTCATGGCGAGATCGAGGCACACCTATCAGTTCGACCTGGGCCATGTAATCGACGCGAGAACTCAATGGCCTCTTACATTGCATAACCTTCGACAATGCTACCCTCGAGCGAGATCGATTCCGACGTAAGACTTGAGAATTTCCATGTACCTCTCGAGCGGGTACATGCTACGAGAACAACGGCCGCATATCTTTATCTACTGTCACAAGGTGAACAATGAGATGGACCATGATATCGAAAAATGATGGAGGAAATACATCTCAAGATTACATAGAGTCATCACCACCTCGACTTGCAGAGCATCTAGTCCCGGGATCGATGACCTTACGGCGATTGTGTTAAAGAAATAACACACCTAGTGATTGTCTCTCGGACCTTGACCGCAAAATACTTCTAATTGCGACGAGGAGCATCTGTGTCATCAAGACATGGCAATCATGAGACTTCATGCGGTTAATTTCAAATCTTCCAACGAAACAAGTCTCTTCATGTTGGAGGAGTAACCGGACGGAACTTTCACACCATGCAAAATCATCGCATGATTCAGTTCTTTCGACCTTTGACAGAGTATAACAAGCGAGTTCCAAGTGCGTCGGCCTTTATCGGTCTCTTTCGGTGCTAACTCGTGTCTTATGCCCATATCGACCAAGTCAAGCCGTGCGTTGATACCATCCTTTGTTTTACCCTTAATGTTGAGTAAGAGACCAATCACGCTGTCACAGATATTCTTCTCTACGTGCATGACATCAATGCAGTGGCGAACTTCTAGGTGCTCCCAGTAAGGTAGGTCCCAGAATATTGATCTCTTCTTCCACATGCTCTTTTCACAGGTACTTGATTTATGTCCCTTTTCATACGCAACATCCAAATCCTTAACAATGTCATGAACATCTCTCCCGCTCAAACGCCTTGGAGCTGAACCATTTTCGTTCCTTCCATCGAAAAGTTGCTTCATCTTGCGATATGGGTGATTCCTCCGAAGGAACCTCGTTGACGCATGTACACGGTTTTATGGGAGTGATTCACCATACACTCAAGATATCATCTAAGCAAAGTGAGTGCAGGCTTTGGTTCCTTTTGTACTCGGCACGACAGTTAGCAAGGGCGGGATAATCATTTATGGTGCGTAGAACAAGCAAAGATTAAAGTAAAGTTCTCTCGCTTGTACGCATCCCATACGTGTACCCCAGTAACCCACGGTGTTTTTAGATCTTCCACCAATGGAGTTAGGTACACATCAATATCCTTCCTGTGTTGTTTCGGTCTTTGGATAAGCACAAACAACAAAATATACTTCCGCTTCATACACAACCAAGGAGGAAGGTTGTCGATACAGAGATTTACGGGCCAAGTGCTATGCCGGCTGCTCATGTTACCAAAAGGATTCATTCCATCTGTACTCAATCCAAACCTTATATTTCTTGGATCCGCACTGAATTCTTGAAAGCTCCTATCGATATTTCTCCACTGGATGGAATCAGCAGGGTGCCTTAGCATTCCATCATTCTTACGCTCCTCAAAGTGCCAACGCAACAGTTTTGCCTCTTTTGGGTTCACAAACAAACGCTTCAAATGGGGAATTACAGGCAGATACCATGCCATCTTAGCAGGAGGTCCTTTTTTCACCTCAATGCTCTCGCCATCATCATCTGAATGACTCTTACGCTTGTACTGGGATGCGTTGCAGACCGGACATACAAGCAAGTTTAAGTTTGTGTACTCTTTGCGGTACATGATACAGTCGTTTGGACATGCATGTATTCTTTCTACTTCCATTCACAAGGGACAAAGAACCTTCTTGGCTTTGTAGGTGGTTGTCGGCAACTCGTTTCCCTTTGGAAGTATGTCCGCCAATAGACGTAACAGCGCTGTGAAACTCTTATCGGACCAACCGTTGCTTGCCTTCAATTTGAGTAGTTCAAGCACGGATGATAACCTTGTGTATTTCAACTTGCACCCTGCGAACAAAAGTTTCTCCGAGTCCTCCATGAAGCCCTGGAACTTTCCATATTCCCTGTCATCGAGGTTTCCTTCTGCATCGCACAACATCTGATCCAAATTGTCATCACTCGCAACTTTGTCCTCATCGAAGCACAATTGATATGATCATCCGACATATCATTGACTTCGTCAACGATATTAACATTACTTGTCGCTTCACGTATATTATGCTCTTCGCCATGACCGGTCCAACAAGTATAGCCCCTTTTGAAACCCCTCCGAATCAAGTGTGCTTCAATCTGCACTGAGTTTCGAAAAATCTTCAAATTTTCGCAATCAATGCATGGACATGACATGAATTGCACCCCCTTATTAAACAAATCCTCCTCTGCAGCTCTTTTAAAAGTGGAGACGCCATTAAGGTACTCAACACTAAATGCGGTTCTCGTAGACATCGACTTCGATCCATCTATGCTACACATGTAACACTTAGTATTAAATATTAAGTGCACTGGATGTAGTGCGATGCACACATTCTTAAACTAATTATGCAATTACATACCTTAATTACATCACAAAGAAATAATTAACACAATTCAAATTAATCTTCAATATAAAAATGAAATTAGAACCCATTACTAACCTTAGATCACCAAAAGACTTGAATTGATCTATAAGCTAGATCTAAACAATCTATAAATTCTATCCTTACCAAGCTAGCTAGCTACATCATGATCGAATATAATATTATGCAAATAGAACCATTACTAGCTAACCTTAGATCAAACAACCAACACATGGTTCTACAAGTTAGATCTAAAAAATCATCAAATTCCTTCCTTATCAAGCTAGATGTTGAATATAATGCAATTAAAACACATTACTAACCAAATATCACAAACAACATATGGATCCAGCTACAAGCTAGATCTAATCAAACAATCTTTAAATTAATTCTCTCCTAACCAACCTAGATATTGAATTGGATGGATGCAATTAGAACTCATTACTAACCTTAGATCACCAAAATCAAATGAATCTAATATCACCCTTCAAAATCAATGGCCTTCTTTCACAAAATCGCCTCACTTCCACATCCAGTCTCAGGATAGAAACCGAAACCCTATAAACGAAGTGGCTGGAGGCTCTGTTTATCGTGAGATATCACGAACGGTTTTATACTACGATAAAATGCGTGATGTAAGAAATATCACGAGCGGTTTCTAAATATAGCGGTTTGTGATGACTATGAGATATTACAGACGGTTGTGTTATATAACCGTGCTGTGATTTCACAGATGGTTTTACTAAAAGCCGTCGTAATGAGTATCAGAGCCATCACGCAGCGGTTATATTTAGAAACCGCTTATGATATTTCTTACATCACAAACTGCTGTAATATAAAACCGTCTGTGATATCTACACTGACGGTTTGAGTACATAACCGTCTGTGATGTTCCATATCACATACGGTTTTTCAAAACCGTCTATGATCGTGCGTCTGATATAAGCCTCGCTGTAGTAGTAAGATCAGTCGTTCAGGCCCATCTATGTTGCACTATCGTGGTGGAAATGTCCCCTTCTATACCTCACATTGAAGTCGACACAACACTCTGCCTCATTCACCCTGTCAATATACCATCTATGAAGCATACGAGTCCACTTGCCTAGAGCATTCAATTGGTTGGTTGCCAAAACGGGCTTTCCATATACGTAGCCCTTAAAATCTTGAGGGACCTTTGTTGACTTTCCTTTTTAGATAGAACGAGTATATGAGGTCGGGATAGGGAGTTTTTCATGTATTTGAGGGAGCACTGTGGTCTCTATCAGCTTTGCCTTCTTAGCAGAAGGACTCTCTAAGGCCTCCTGTGGTTCTATGGTTGTCATGTTAGTGCTTTTGCGTATAAACTGTGCACTCTGTGTATGACTCGTCTTGGTGGTGGGAGCAGGAGAGGTGCAGATATGGTAGAAACCTACGAGCACATGTATATGTAATGTGATGCAGTACAAGAATGATCGAGAAGTCGCAAGGGATTTTTACCTTGACCAGTACAACACCCGTCATGAGCCATTTGATGAAAGATATATGAGCTTGCTCAAGAGTGGTGATATCTTCATTAGGGGGAACTCGAGCACATCAGATAAGAAGTCGTCGTGGTTGTAGTCCACCTGCACCCTTATATAGCCCTTCCCTAAAGGCTGACCATACACCGTGTCAGTCTCCTTATATAGAAATGCATACCCGTGTGCAGCCTCAATGGGAAATTCGTCTTCTATCACGATGAGCTAACACTTGGCAGGCATCTGCAAGAAGTGCGCAATTTGAGAGAAAACATTGTTGGAGTTACCCTTGTACCTTTAAATTTGAAAAAATTAATTATTACCTTCAACTGGGGACTGGACTGATCATTTTTCGAACCACAGCTGTTGGAGCGAGGCATAGGCTTCTCTGCGATAGGCGAAGGCATCTAACTCTGACTTTGGGATATCATCACCATCATCTCGGCCCTCAAACGCTCCTCACGTGCCATCATCTCCTCCTTGATCTCCTCCCTCAGCTGCTCCCCGAGCGTGTCATTGAGGCGCTCTACATGTGCCTCTCATAATCTTAATCTAGCATTGGCAGCGTCCTCTTGGAAGGACCTCTTCGTACGCCCTGCCCCTACGGCAAGCACTTGGCCTTATGGTCAGGATTCCTAATCACTGAAGACAGGATGTCCTTTGACTCTTGGCTCAGAAAGGTCCCCTACTCTTTCTGTTGGCTTACCTGTTCCTACAAGAAGCGAGTACAAATTAGTTGTAAAATACAATGGGAAAGATCAATTGAAATGTACTAATTTAGATGTCTTATGATGGTGGAGACAACACGTGCAGTCGCGGGGTTTGGAACTACAAGCTGCCCATTGGTGGTTTTCTTCATCCTTACTAATACCCAGTAGCGTGCCCACTCCTCATATATGTGGGAGTAAGGCATTGCCGTTCCAGAGTTCGTGCACTTCACGGTTAGTCGTGCCCACTCTACCTTCTTCCCTTCATAGCCGGCTGAACCAAGTTGGTGTGCGTACATGTTCTGCCTCTAGATAGCAATGATCTTCTCTTTCAGCTCCTCCACCTCGGGCGTACACTTCATCCTTGTGAACTTGTCCCAAACATCGGGAGTCACGAACGGGTACCTCTCAAATAGAGTATAGCCTTTTAGCACATACTCACTATGCATGAAGACCCTAAAGTGCCTCAAAGTCACACCCATCCTCTTCAAGGCATACCTTCTCGTATTGTTTTATCTTCCTATTATATAATTCATTTGCCCTTAACCTCATCCCACAACCGATTCTTCTGCTCATCACTAACTTCCTTCCTCTAATTCTTAACCGTGATTGTCACTCTCTCCCTCACCAGTTGACCGAGAATTGGCCAGTAGCGCCCCTTGCATTTGGGAGGACCCATGCAAACCCCTATGGCATTAAAGTGGAGAACATGCGGTGTTCTCCCTGTGGCCTCTTTATTCAGTCCTCGGGTCTTCCTCACCTTACTTAGGCCCTTCAAAAGCACCTTCTACTCTGTCTAGTGATGAGTTGACGCTCTCTACTTGCGATATTCGAATATGTGTATATCTGACATAGTCATATATTTGACTTGAGAGAAAGCAATTCATAGCTATTGTGTAGACTTGACAAATGTAACAGCCCAAAAATTTTAGAATAGTAAAATATGATGTTTAAATTTGAATGTGAGTATTTCTGGATTTTCTTGATGTAATTTGCTTTATTTGGATTTTCTTGGATTTTTGTGTTGTGGGAAAAATCAAATAAATGAGCAATGGAGAATGAAAAAGAGAAAAAGGCAAAGAGGTAAAAAGTAAAAATTCAGAAAAACTTACCATGAGAACCCTGGGCATGCAAGTAAACCATTTTATATGCCAAATTAAATTTTATGCAAGGATAAATGAAGAGATAAATAAAAAGGGTGACTTTTAACTCAAAATAATGCATTGTCAAAATTTATACAATAGTTTGGGTTCTTTTTTAGAGTTGTAAAAATTATCATGAAATCTCCAGTATAATTTTTATCTATGGTAAAAATATCATAAATTAATAAGGTCATTCAAAACTTTTCCAAATTTAAAAACTGAAGCTCAGAAAATCTAGAAACTGCAGTGTCAGAATTTTCATAAAATAATGATACAATATTTTGACCTGAAAATTTTATAGTAGCATTACTAGCTCAAAAGAAATTGTTATAAAAAGTATCAAAAACGTTTGAATTAATTTTCTATTCAAAGTAAAAATGAAACCAGAAACAAGAATTTGGATAGGTAACTATTGTAGGAATATTAATAATTTTATGGTAAGTATTTTTAACCCCAAATTTGTACCAAACATCAATCCCTATCCAAAGACCCTAGTAAAAAAGTTTGAAAAATTTTTACCATGGTTTGACAGCCCAAAGAAATCTAGTTCTAGAGCCATCCGAGCCGGAGCCATCTTTTTGTCTCTTCGCCTCACTGACCAGTGGGTCCCAGGCTTCACGAAAACTCCGTTCCTAGTGCGCAACAGGAAGCCAGCCCAAGCACTGACTGGTGGACCCTGGCCTTGCATGTCAGCTCCATCTTCCTCTCTGTTCTCCCGACCGAGCTGATCTCTTCCAAATCCATGCGCTTGACTGAGCGATTTGTTCCAGTGAACCTCGCCAAATCATCCCACCACCAGCGTCAGCTACGCCTCGTCTCAGCCACATTCATCCTCGAGTTTCCTGCACCATACCGCCTCAGTTATCACCCCCGCCAGCTTGCCATTCTCTCGTGCTTAAGCCGAAGTCAAACATCGCGCGCCCAAGCCTCTGCAAATCGCTTGGTAGGCTATAAATACCAGTATATCGTCGCATTGAGTTCCTCTCTTCTTTCTTTAGCTACTCACTTAGCCATCTCACAGCTTCTTCTCCGTTCTTCACCATTGCCGCTGAAAAGCCGAAGGGGGGACCGACCAGAGCTCAAAGCGGGTACTTATCTTTGAAATCTTTCAGTCCTAGCGCTTCGCCTAGACCCCTAAATCACTAACCAGTCCTTATCTTCAGTTGATTCCAGCGCAATCTCCTTCTTCCGCCCGTCTTCTTGCTCAACGCCGATGCACCGTGGACAGCACTCTCCGAAGCTTCTCCGACCTCGTTCACAGGTAAAACGGAAACTCTTGAGTTCACTGGTGCTTGCCTTGTACTTGCGCGGGAAAGAGATCGTCGGTGGTCAGCTCACGAGCAATCGGCCATGGCACCGCCGCCCCTCTCCGGTGGCGACCCTATTCCCAGCCACCTTAGGTCGAATAGGTAACGTCCCTGTGTGCATCTCGTCGTGCTGGTGCCGGTGGCTCTACCCATTCCGCCGTGGCGGAGCTATTTCGCCGGTAGTGAGGAAGAAACTGAGAAGCTTTGGTTCGTGTTGTTGTCAGATGGGGCCCAGTTTGTCAGTGACATGAACCAGTTTAAACAGTCTAGCGCGCACACTGTAGCTAGGCGCCTCCCCACAGTGAAGGCGCATTTTGATTTTTGCAGTGTATTTACAAACCCAAGCCAGTTCACATTGCTATAACTTTCGAACTAATAATCCAAATTGGATGAAATAAATTTCTAAAATCATCTAAAATCTGGTAGATTCAGAATATGTAAAAATATTTCAAAAATAGTCATTGTGTGATTTTTAGTAATAAAAATACTTAAGTAAGGTTTAATACACCAAGGAAATGATTATTTTAACTTTAGAAAAAAATAAAGAAAAATAAATTTTTCTAAAATGCTCTTTCTGAGTAGAACCTGAATATGTAAAAATATTTGTATTTCAAGTTAAAATGCTGCATTTGCTAAATAGATGTTTATGCTAATGTAAAGTGTATGCAAGTTTCATTAAATACCTCAAGAAATGGAAATGTTGCATAATGTGAGCAGTAGAAATGCAGTGCTAAGCAAATTCAGTAAGGGCATAGAAAGTTTGTTAAAATTTTCTAGTAATCAAAAATGTGATAAGGAATGGTAGTAGCATAAGATTGATTGTATTCATGTGGTTGTACATGCATATCATTGCATGTGTGATCACATGCTTGTTCATATATATATATATATATATATAGGGGGCATATCGGTTGTCGATTTTGGTGCAATCACCGTGCAATCCAACTAAGAAAAGTTTCAAAAATTCTGAAAAAAAATCATGGGTGTACACATCATCTTACCCCACCTACATATAAAATTTCATGATCAAATTAATCCTATGTTAAGAGCAATAAAAAAGACAAATTTCTGACAAACTTGAATAGTTCAAATGCACCCCAAATTTGTCTTTTTTGTAACTTCTAGCATAGGACGAATTTGATCATCAAATTTTATATGTAGGTGGGGTAAGATGAGATGTACATCCATGATTTTGTTCAGAATTTTTTGAAACTTTGCTTAGTTGGATTGCACGGTGATTGCACCAAAATCCTGATTGCACTGGATATGCCCCCATATATATATATGTGTGTGTGTGTGTGTGTGTGTGTGTGTGTGTGTGTGTGTGTGTGTGTGTGTGTTCATATATATATGCTAGCATTGTGATAGGTTAGCTGTTATGTAATTAGAAGTCTAATTAAATATTGCTTTGAATCTGAATCCTAATTAAGGGTAAGAGATTGCTTTGTGTCTGTAGTGATCAAATCATTATAATTTTAATTAATTTTCACATCTTAAATTCAAAAATATAAATAAAATAATTCATAACTTTAGCCTCTTGAATTCGTAAAATAAACCTAATAAATTCACAAAAGTAACCCTGTTGTTTGTGAAGAGTTTTATTTGTTCTTGCTAGCTAATTTCTTTTTGCCCTTTTTAATTGCTAATTTCTAGTTTCTTCCTTGTTGTGCGACGTAGATGCTTAATGCGTTCCTAACGAGGAGGAAGATCTTGCTGCAGACCCAGACTTTGAGCTAGACAACGAGGAGCAAGGCAAGCAACTCCTTGATCATGTTGATCCCAATAATTCACCTACAATATGTTGTTTTTGTCAATGTATTATGCATCCACGTGATTCTCCATAAAAAGGCTATTTTGGGGTAGAATAGAAGTTAATCTTGTAAATTATGGTTTTCCTTAATCTGTATGACAATGTGAACCTTGTAACCTTAAGTATGGTTTAGACATAATTAATGTCATGATGAGTATGATCGCTAGTTTATTATACCTGCTTAGCCAAAACTGTTTAACTTAACGATTGCCACTTGGAAAATGGTTGCTGGTAATTTGATAAAAACCCAAAATAAAACTATGGTTTCGACGCGGGTGATTATTGGCCATAGCCGGTCATGCAAAGGGAATTGCACATAGTGTAGAATGAAGTATTGCCCGTGTCGGATTAAGGACCGAACAATAGGAAACTATTGTTCCAAGATTTCCGTGCAACCACAAAGGCTATTATGGGGTAGTCTTAGCCTATTATAAGTTATTCAGATATGGCTTTGCACTCTGGAAAGGCGAGAGCTAGCACAGGCATTCCGGTTAGGTTTGCTTGAAGGGGTTTCTACTTGCCAATGCAACGGTGTACGCCCTGCCGTGTTTAGAAATGATGTGTTGGGTGTGTTGAAAGTGGATCCACGACTTGGGTGTGTGTTTCTGTTTCTATGACGGGGATTAACGTCCCAAGCTAGTTCAAAGCCATGTCTGGATAATTTAACGGTTCTGTATGATCTCCTTACCGACACACCTAAGGAAGTGTGTCGTATGGCCTCGCAAAAAAGTTGATTATTCCTTGTGGATAAAGTTGTACACCTCTGTAGAGTATAAAATATAATCGATTAGCCGCGCCCGCAGTCATGGGCACTTGGTGAAGTCATTCCAATGCTAGATTTTGGTATTTTCTGAAAAATGGGTTTCAATTTTAGAACTGTTTTTGGCAACCAATTTTATGTCAACGGATCGACACTTGTGGAATGTTCAGTCGGGTAGATTGGTTATGGATTGCAATTACTTTTGTATGATTACAATGTTCATTAGCATTTTTATAAATTCCAGTTTGCAATCTATTATATCCATATGATTTTGTTTCTTTATGCAACTGCAAAATAACCTAGGGCCTCTCATTGTTTAAGCCTGCATGCTTATTTATTTGCATTTGTGAACCACTATCAAGTCTTGCTGAGTACCAATGTACTCAAACTTGTTATCTACGTTGTCTCAAAAGATGAAGCCTTCGACATGACGGACGACTCGTTCTTTCAAGTAGGCCGCGAGAAGTTTGACGATTTCTTCTAGGGTTGGCCCAGTCAGATGCCTACAGGTTGGTTGGGCATTCTCTTGGCTTTTGGAAGTTTCTTTTGTCTTTTTCCGCTGTGTAATATTATCACTTGAACTTTATATAATTAATCTCGTGCATGTTTAAATATCCTGTTTTGGTTGTGATATCGATGTTGTAAATATGTGTGTACTAGCTACTGATCTAGGGACTAGTACTGTATACACATGGAGATTTCGTTCCTCGACGGGGTTTCACAACAAAGAATCATGTAAAGTTGTCGATTAATGATTAATTCATAGATTATAATTGTTGTAGTATATTGTGGTAAAGTAACATATTAATAGATGATGTTAAAGAAAAGTCTATCTGTTGACCAACTAAGCACATACCAACGATAACTCCTAATCTCTAAATAGGTTAGGTCCTAATCCCATTCGAGAATATGTGGTTCGAGCAAGTTCCTAAGCCATTGTACAACTCTAGAGAAAATTTCAGCAGCATCTCTCTGTTGTTCTCCAAATACACATCTCGATAACATGTCAAGAGGAGTGTGTATCTGAGAAACATCAAGAAGATGCCACCAAAACCTTCTCTGGAGTTGTGCAACAACTCAGGAACTTGCCTAAACCACATATCCTCGAACCATCTAAAAAACGTAGACAATTCGAGACTGCTTACTTATAAATATGCCATACAGTTTAGGTATCGTAACCTACGTCTCTTGTTCGAGGGTGCTCGAACGGGAGACATAGGTTACCTGTTTGTAGGTTACGCTACCTAAACTGTAACATCATGTTGAGATTACCAAAATAAAACTAATATGCAATTATAATTGAAATAATGGACTCAATTAACAAAGTCAAAAGATATGGTTTTAGTTTTCTGCCATATAAGATTATATAGTTGAGTCCTGAATGACTTATCAAGCTCCCTTTTCCCAACATGCACACATGCACAAAACCTTAAAAAAAGAGAGAATATAAATTAAATACCACTAGAAAAGAAAATAAACAGTGACTCATATTATCAGTCTGTTGGTTGATTGTACTTTGAAATGCAGTTGCATCCATATTAGTTGTTTGTTCCCACTGTTGGTTTAAGTTTGGTTTTCTTCCTGTACAGTTTTAATTAGTGAGGATGATGTATGTACTTACTAGGAACCTAACCCTCTGCGTTGAGAAACTGTGGGTCACCTCTGCACCAACAGGTGTGTGAGTTTGTTGACAGTGTCGTAATAAGATGTAGTGAAGCTGTCTCCCTTGTTGTTCCTGCAAGAAAATTTTAAATCATTTACGGAAATTGGTGGACACTGCTGCACTAGGAGTCGATGTTAAGTTCCTGGCAAATAGGACCAGCTTATAACCATCTGGATTCTTGAGAGGAAGCTGAGAGAGATTAATATTTGACCAGCAAACATAAGATGAAACTCAAGTCACTAATATGTAAATTATTCGCAGCACATCTGTTTGGTTCAATTAAAGAATCTAACTGCTCAGGATCTGCATTTTTTAGAGGTACGGCCAAATATTAGCTATGTTAGTTTCAATGGATATATCTAATGCATACTTTTTTAATTTAATAAAAGGGACACAGCAAACACCGTTGGAAAGATCAGTTGTCTTTGTGGTTGCAATAATATAAGAGTTGGCTGGCTACATGTTGCAGCTGAAAAACAAATGATACATGAAAGAGGACTAATAACATAATTAAAACGTTGGTACTCTTTTTTCAAGGCATTGGTAACTGATATTTTGACAACTTCTTACACGGTATCAACTTGTTAAGTGAGACACATCAAACAGTGATTAACATTTAACTATGCAGATATCACAAGCGTCACATTTAACTATGCAGATACTTGAAAATAACAATTTTGATAGGATCGCTGTATCTTGAAATTTCACAGGTTCAGGGATGCGATAAGATCTTCATTAGTAAAGCTCAGTCCAGCATTGTATTTGGTGAAATTCCCAGTGGCAGTATCAAGTGAGACATCAGCACCAACCACTACTACAGCGAGGCTTATATCAGACGCACGATCACAGACGGTTTTGAAAAACCGTCTATAATATGGAACATCACAGACGGTTATGTACTCAAACCGTCAGTGCGTATATCACAGACGGTTTTATATTACAGCCGTCTGTGATACAAGAAATATCACAGACGGTTTCTAAATATAACCGTCTGTGATGGCTACAGTACTCATTACGCACGGTTTCAAGTAAAACTGCTCGTGCTTTCACAGACGGTTATATAACACAACCGTCTGTAATATCTATAGTAATCATTACAGATGGTTATATTTAGAAACTGTCTGCGATATTTAGTTATCACAGACGTCTGTAATATAAAACCGTCTATGATAATACCGTCTCCCGTAAAAACAGAGCCTCGATCCATCCACTTCGTTTATAGGGTTTCGGTTTCTATGCTAAGTGGCGGCTGTGGAAGTGAGGCGATTTTGTGAAAGAAAGCCATTGATTTCGAAGGGTGATATTAGATTCATTTGATTTTGGTGATCTAAGGTTAGTAATGAGTTCTCTAATTGCATGCGCCAATTCAATATCTAGGTTTGTTAGGACAGAATTAATTTAAAGATTGTTTGATTAGATCTAGTTTAATTGTAGCTGGATCCATATGTTGTTTGTGATATTTGGTTAGTAATGTGTTTTAATTGTATTATATTCAACATCTATCTTGATAAGGAAGGAATTTGATGATTTTTTTAGATCTAGCTTGTAGAACCATGTGTTGGTTGTTTGATGTATAAGGTTAGCTAGTAATGGTTCTATTTGCATAATATAATATTCGATCATGATGTAGCTATCTAGCTTGTTAAGGATAGAATTTAAAGATTGTTTAGATCTAGCTTATAGATCAATTCAAGTCTTTTGGTGATGTAAGGTTAGTAATGGGTTCTAATTTCATTATTATATTGAAGATTAATTTGAATTGTGTTAATTATTTCTTTGTGATGTAATTAAGGTATGTAATTGCATAATTAGTTTAAGAATGTGCATACGCCTACACCGTGCACTTAATATTTAACACAAAGTGTTACATGTGTAGCGAGATGGATCGAAGTCGGATGTACCGAGAACCGCGATTTAGTGCTAAGTACCTTAATGGCGCTCCACTTTCAAAAGAGTCGCAGAGGAGGATATGTTTAATAAGGGGTGCAATTCATGTCATGTCCGTGCATTGATTGCGAAAATCAAGATGTTTCAAACTCGGTAGCAGATCGGCTACACTTGATTCAAGGGTTTCAAAAGGGCTATACATGTTGGACCATCATGGCGAAGAGCATAATATACAGAAGCAAGCAAGTAGTGTTAATATCGTCGACGATGTCAATGATATGTCGGATGATCATATCGATTGTGTTTCCGATGAGGACAGGTTGCACGATGACAATTTGGATCGAGATGTTACGCGATGCGTAAGAAACCTTGATGACAGGAATATGGAGTTCCAGTGGCTTAATGGAGGACTCGGAGAAACCTTTGTTCGCAGGATGCAAGTTGAAATACACAAGGTTATCATCCGTGCTTCAACTACTCAAATTGAAGGCAAGCAACGGTTGGTCCGACAAGAGTTTCACAATAAGTACGCCTATTGGCGGACATGCTTCCAGAGGGAAACGAGGCCGACAAGCACCTACAAAGCCAAGGTGTTCTTTGACCCTTGGGAATGGAAGTAGAAAGAATACATGCATGTCCAAACGATCGTATCCCTGTACCGCAAAGAGTACACAAACTTATGTGTGCAACGATCCCTGACAAGCGTAAGAGTCATTCAGATGATGATGGCGAGAGCATTGAGGTGAAAAAGGTCCTCCCGCTAAGGTGGCATGGTATCTCACTGTAATTCCCTGCTTAAGCGCTTTGTTTGCGAACCCAAAGGAGGCAAAACTGTTGCGCTGGCACTTTGAGGAGCGTAAGAATGATGGAATGCTAAGGCACCTCGCTGATTCCATCCAAAGGAGAAACATCGGCCAGTGAGCTTTCAAGAATTATCATGGATCCGAGAAATATAAGGTTTGGATTGAGTACAGATGGAATGAATCCTTTCGTAACATGAGTAGCCGCATAGCACTTGGCCCAGAATCTCAGATTCACAACCTTCCTCCTTGGTTGTGTATGAAGCGGAAGTACATTATATTGTCTCAGGCTTATCCAAGGACCGAAACAACTCGGGAACGATATTGATGTGTACCTAGCTCCATTGGTGGAAGATCTAAAACATTGTGGGTTACCGGGTACACGTATGGGATGCGATAAACGAGAGAACTTTACTTTGCACTACTTGTTGTTCTGCACTATAAATGATTACCTTCGCTTGCTAACCTCCGCTGTGCCGAGTACAAAAGGAACCAAAGCTCGCACTCACCGCTAGATGATACCGAGAGTTTATGGTGAATCACTCCTCGAAAACTGCGGTACATGCGCCACCAGAGGTTCCTTCTGGATGAATCACCCATATCGCGAAGATGAAGCAACTTTTCGACGGAAGGAACGAAAATGGTTCAGCTCCAAGGCGCTTTGAGCGGATAGATGTTCATGACATTGTTAAGGATTTGATGTTATGCGATGGAAAGGGACGTAAATCAAGTACCCGTGAAAAGAGCATGTGGAAGAAGAGATCAATATTCGGGACCTACCTTATCGAGCACCTAGAAGTTCGCCATCGCATCGATGTCTTGCACGAGAGAAGAATGTGTGACAATGCGTGATTGATCTCTTACTCAACATTAAGGGTAAAACAAAGGATGGTATCAACGCACGGCTTGACTTGGTCGATATGGGCATAAGACCTGAAAGTTAGCACCGAAGAGACCGATAAAGGCCGCACGCATTTGGAACTCGCTTGTTATACTCATCAAAGGTCGAAGAACTGACTGCGTGCTGCTTGCATGGTGTGAAAGTTCCGTCTCAACATTCTCCAACATGAAGAGACTTGTTTCGCTGGAAGATTTGAAATTAACCGCATGAAGTCTCATGATTGCCATGTGCCGATGACACGATGCTCCTCGTCGCAATTAGAAGTATTTTGTTGGCAAGGTCCGAGAGACAATCACTAGGCAGGTTATTTCTTTAACACAATCGCCGAAGGTCATCGATCCTGAAGGACTAGATGCTCTGCAAGTCGAGGTGGTGATGACTCTATGTAATCTTGAGATGTATTTCCTCCATCATTTTTCGATATCATGGTCCATCTCATTGTTCACCTTGTGACAGAGATAAAGATATGCGGCCGTTGTTCCCACGTAGCATGTACCCGCTCGAGAGGTACATGGGAATTCTCAAGTCTTACGTGAGGAATCGATCTCGGCCCGTGAGGGTAGTGCATTGTCGGTTGTTGGTGCAATGTAAGAGGCCGCGAAGTTCAAGGCCGATTACATGGCCTGTGTCGAACCAATAGGTGTGCCTCGATCTCGCCATGAGGGGAGGCTCCAGTATCGGACCATCTGGGAAAGCAATCACGCCTGATTCTTGATGTATGCTCGAGCCCATTTCACATTTTGCAACACATGGTCAGAGTGTCCGCCTATATCGCGAAAGCACAAGCAATGGCTAAGGCAAGAGAATCCAAAGACGCAGAGTCTTGGATCACGAGACAACATAACCTTCAATTCAACAAATGGTTGAAGGAGCGACCTATCATCGAGCTCGCCGATGACACACGACATGGTTGGCAAAAGGACCAACTTTTAGCTTGTCACATGGAAAGGATATGACTTAAATGGGTACACATTTTACACGAGAGATCGGATATGAAGAGCACAAACTTATCAAATGTGTCCGTGATAGATGCATTCAATAATACCGCTGGGTTGACGAGGAGCTCTACTATGGGTTCATAGAGGAGATATGGGAGCTCGATCACGTGATTCTTTTCAAGATTCCCTATTTCGGTGTCAAGGTCCACCTCCAAAGACGTGAAGGTTGACAAGAATGGCATCACACCATGGACCCTTAACGGTTTGGATACCAAGATGAACCATTCGTGATTTCGCTAACCAAGTTGTTCAAGTCTTCTATGTAACCAATTCGGTCCAACAAGAAGCGCCACATAGTTCTTCAGTGAAAAAGGAGAATTGCCGGAGTTGAGAATGTAGTAGATGAGGAAGAGTACAATCAATTTGATGAGTTGCCACTCATCGGAAATGACATCCCCGTCCCGTGAAGAACAACATGAGGAAGCAAGCTACACACGCACGATCATCATGAAGGGCTAATTTTCATACAAAAGAATAAGCATGTGGTATGAAGTTATGAGAAGGGTGCATTGTCATCATGCTTACTAATTTTCATGTGTAATAATATTACATTAATGCTATTGTAAAGATGATAATGACCCATCATGCTTTGTACATATGATTGTGATGATCTTTGTAAGTAGCTTCAGAAGCATCCGATTGATGGAAAAGATGCAAGTATAAGAGCACGATTTATTCCTTAATATCAATATGATTCCAAATACATGATTCAAAGATGGCCATTCAAACATAATTGATGACAAGAAATAAATTATGTAGACTATGGCTAACAAGAATGTAATCATGTCTACTTTGGCAATATGGAAATAGTTGTATGTGATTGTTTCAGATTTTAGGGTTTGAATTGAGGATTAGAATTCCACTTCAACCACAAGACAATCTATATTCTCATAAAGACAACTTTCCGTAAGATACAACAAAGTGGCATGCATAAGAGTCGATCATCTGAATCGACAAGTGAATGTCGTGAATAAGATATATCATGTGCATTTTCTTTAACATAACATCAGGATAAGATTTGTCACTGCACGGTTATGTTACCTAACCGCTCTGTGATATCTCTTCAACACGAGACTCGCTTCTATAATATAACCGCTCTGTGATATTTAAACATCACTGCATCGTTCTATTATAGAACCGCTCAGGATATTTTAATATCATGCATTGCTTCTATTATAGAACCGCTCGTGATATCTCTCATCACACATCGCTATATTATAGAACCGCCCGTGATGTGCTCTCTCTATATATCTCCCGCTACAGAGCTCATTCACGTCAAGGCCAAACCCTAACCTTTGAGACGCTTGCCTTCCCCAGGCTGCCTCCCCGGGCGCCCTCCCTGCCGGCGTTCCCTCCCTCCCGCCCCGGCTGCCCTCCCCCCGCCCGGCGCCCTCCCGGCGTCTCGGCCTCGCCTCGGCGCCCTCCCCCTGCCCTGCCTTCCTCGCCCTCCCTTCCCGGCCCTCCCAAGATCGACGTGTTCCCCTCGCCGTCCTCCCTCGCCGCGACGTGTTCTCCTGCTTGCTCCCCGCTGTGTGTTCTTGTGCATCTTGGCTTCAACCGTGAGTATTCTCTGGGGACTAGCCATCGAGCTAGAGGCCGCTTGTTTCTATTTTTCGTGTTTCTCATGAAGTTAGTGAGTTCTCGGGACACTTTCTCGTGATTATTCTCTATCTTGCAAAGGGCCACGATCTGCGGTTTGGGGACCTTCGTGTGGGCTTAATGTTCAAGGATGATTTAGGGATGGAATAGACTAATTGTGACAACAAATCTTAGCAATTAATTTCACTTTCATATATATATATATATATTTGATTAGTGTGAGTTCGATGTTGATTGAGGTTGCCGGAAGAGTGGTTGATCGTAATCCAGTTTTTGATGTTGGTTGAAAAGGTCTTTTTGTCGGTGATCAAGGATGATGTTTGTTTTCTCGTTGTTTAGAGCCCAAAGAGCTAAGAATTAGTTAAAATGTCTTTGTTCGTTGGCTAGGAGCGATGGTGATGTGGTTGTTTTTTGGTGCCCCAAGAATTAGTTTGGAGGGTCCTTAGGTGGTGGTTTAGTGAGTTTTGATTTGCTAGTTATCTCGATGCCGATGGTGGCGCGCTTCTAATATCGCTTAGACTTATGTTGAAATCGCTTTATTCCTGAATAAAACAGGGAAACCTTTTTGATCTAAAATATATATATATATTTGATTAGCTCTATTAAACTCCGTCTTTATATGCTTAGTTAGTGAATATGCATATAAGATAACCAATTGAGTAGATTTATACTTAACTCCGTCAAATATTAAACTGTTATTGAGATAAAGTTGTCACAATCTAGTCTATTACTTGTCCATTGTGGCGAGGAGGGCCTTTTAAGGCAACCCGACATCCGAGAACATTCAAACAATCAATATGAGCTTTATGCTAATTGCTTTATTCGTAATACTGTATATGTTCATATGTGAGATCCCGAGCTTCGCTCTATTATTCCGTCATAAATGGTTGAATCCATATGTATTCTTTCTCGCTTGTCTCGCCAGGTGGATGTCCTAGTTTTAGGGAGGTGTCATTTAAATTTTTATTAAGTTCTAAGAACCTCCTAGTTCGCTTTTTTTGCTAAAAGGCTAATAACAAGCCATTTAGGCTAGTTCTTTTAAAAAGGCTAATAACAAGCCATGGTATCCACAAACTCATTCACTCTAATGTGATTTTATTTGTTCTTCACTTTTAGTTCGCCTCGAAACTGCTTTTAACTTGTAAAGAAGATGTCGTCCTCTAATCCATCGCTCAAGGACATGATGTGCCCTCAAAAGAAGAATCGACTCGCTACCGCAAGAGGACCAAACAAAAGGCCAATGAGACCGATATACCATTACAGAGATCGATCCAAATGGTGGGGCCCCTAGAAAGCCAAAAAGGCGCGTAATGCATTTTGAGTATGTGTGGATAGTAGCCCGAGAACGGGTTCCGATCACGCTATCTTCCCGGAGGTTGGTGACTATTGAGGCTCGCAATGCCTTGCTAACGGAAATTCTTTCATCGCTCAACATTCCGTAAGAACTGGCCCCTAGTGCGACAAGATGCACCGCTAGCCAGGAAAGGCATGGAAGACCTTCAAGCATACGCCAGAGACTACGCCAAGAAGGATCCGGTTCCATACTCAAGTATGGGTTCATTGATGAGGACACGGGGCGCTTTTGTTGGGATGAAGACCACCGATTTAATCTGCAGGCCACAAAGGAAGCAAACAAGGCCTTGCAAGCAAGGAACACTCACCCTCACACTCGGCAATCACTGGCTACGCTGGGGAAGAGAGCGCAATGGGACAGGAGGACGAGGAGGGTATCGCGCCATTTCCATCGATCACAGATCAACGTGCTGAGATCGGCTAAGAGCGAGAGCGAGGTCGATGCCACGTCCTCCGCAACTGTCTCCTTTGTAAACCCCGCGGACGAGGAAGTCTGCCAACGCCTGGTAATATATAAATCGAACTACCAATTTTACGTAATTAGTCCATGACTTCATAAGTGAAATAACTTGTCCGGATCTTGCAGGTAGCGTTGAGTACACAATCGTTGCGATGGCTCTTTTTTCCCAGCAGAGAGAAAGATGCACTGGCCCATAGCCTTGGGAAACAAGGAACACCCTGGTCGTACAAGAGGCAAAGGGGTTTTTGTTCCATGAAAAACTGGATTCCCAGACGACTTCCACATATACCGAAGTAAGAAGAGAACTAAAGCCGAGCGCGAGTCAAATCTTATAAAGAATTTGGAGGACAAGTTGAGAGGAGAGTTGAGAGAAGAGTTGAGGGGAGAACTGAGAGAAGAATTTTATGAAAGGATACGAATCCTCGAGGAAAGGCTCACCAATCAAGAAAGAAATACTGCACAAGCCCCAGAAGTATGTCCGCAAGTCGCCCCATCGCCTGTGAAGAGCAAATTGCAGGCATCGTTCCTCCAAGTGACATAGATGAACATAATGACTTATCCTCAGATGTGACATTAAGGTACACACGCCATGCAATCTCCAAGTGAGAATTAGCAATGGCAACCGCTCCTCTCGACGGCTGCTTGGGGCATGGCGATCCATCCCCAAAGGGGACCATGGTGCACTGCACCATCATAGCGCGTGTTTCACCAAGGTCAATGTGGACGGGTATTTGATAGTTTCAAAATTGTCGATCTACGTAGTCGCCAAACCACGAGATCGTGAAACTTGGGGATGCCATTGGCACATTCATCCAATGGCCTAGCAAATGACATCTCCTCGTCGCCCTTCATTATGCAACAACCGCGACGATCCGATTCGCTTATTGTATCGCTGCCTCGATCGCTTGGCTACCAAATCGCAGAACAGACAAAGCGACTCCACTTGATGTACATAATGTTGACCTTTTCCTCCCATTCCTCTCCCGTGAAGGGTTCATACAAAACAAAGAAAGGCAAGGGCAAAAGAAGAAAGAAGGGCAAGAACAAGTTGACTATCCATCCGCCGAGTTGGCTAAACAATACAAGCTAGGAGAGCCATTACTAACGAAAGGCAGCAGAACTTCACTTAGTATAACTTGCCAACAATTGCATAAGTGGTACACCCAAGAAGCTGGAAAGCTGAGCGTGAACGCATAACAAGTA
This sequence comes from Guadua angustifolia, assembly GCA_036346375.1. NCBI lineage: Eukaryota > Viridiplantae > Streptophyta > Magnoliopsida > Poales > Poaceae > Guadua > Guadua angustifolia. The sequence continues at coordinate 40,082 of JAYEVE010000073.1, read as the reverse complement.
TCGCTAAGTTCAAGTATGAACATCTATTCAACGACTCAGTGGGGCTTCTTCACTCGATTTTCGACTTGTTCCATCTCTACAACCTCGACGCCTCGACGCAAGACTCATAAGATGCCGGACCTTGTAAGTGTGTGCTATCACACTACATTCGCCTAATAGTGATAAATGTACTCCAATATATATATAATTCGCCTTTGTATATATAGATTCATGCAACTTGAAGCTTACACAAGAAACTATCGATCGGTTTCTCGACTCCACATATAGTCTCAAAGCAAACAATGGATGATGATATAAACATGGTCGAGAAATACGTGATAGAGGCATTGCTAGCACAAAAGATAAAGAATTCATACTTATACCCCATAACCTGGGTAAGTGCTACCACATGCTATACTTTGTCCGACTCGCACACAACTCGCTTTTATTCATTGTCCATTGTGATATACCTGTAGGTTTCACTGGGTTCTAATTGTAATTGAACCACCACAAACCGGTTAAGTACCTTGATTCCGGACGTGGCTGAAACCACGACTTGACACCTATTGCAAAATTACTCACCGTAATCACGCTTCCTACGCATATGGTCGGTAAGTTGTTCCGTGTTTATATTGCTATTGGAATGTCTTAGGCTAACCTTTTGCAATCTTGTAGAGCCGCTCAAACACGTGAAAGATTGGACTAAACTACAGATGATTTGAACTTTCCAGATCCGCTATACACAACAATTCTATATCAAACCCCGTAATAGTGACTCTAGAACTAACCGGTTTTATTTGCAATGCCACCAAGAAGGTCCGAAATAACCTATGTGGATTTTATATTTGCTACAACATGCAAACCATCGTCGCTAAAAAAATTAGCAAGACGGTTTAAAATCGCTGACTCAGCCGATTTGAGCAACATTAGAGGGAGAGTTTGTTTCTTCCGCCACCAAGTAATATAAAACGGCGGTTCCACGCAGCCTTATAACTTCTGAGTTGTACAATTGTCAAATGGTATTCATTAATTCGAAAATATGTCAAAAACTTGTGGTTATTCTTGTTTTCGATTCATTGTATTGTCACATGATATTATCCTAATACATATTTGCTCATCTTGAATGCAACAACTTAACAATGTCTTGCTTGTTGGACTAGATGTTTTCATCGTAAACCTCATTATTTATGGTTTGTTGTTCCATCTATAATTTGCATCAAATTACTAAGATGTTTATTCTGATCATATATTCTTGAAAATTTTAGTAAAATGAGCGCTTCTCACATGGAAGACCCGACTTGCAATCACATTTGTTCAATCTTAATTACCCTACCTAGAGTAATCTATCAAGTACATCTACAAATTTTTTCAAAGTACCATTTTCTCCCACCATGGCACGACGGGACGTCAAGAAGAGTATGCTGCCCGTACTTTTTATCGTGGCATGACGGTGATTTCAAGGCCACTTCAGATGGCATGAAGCAAATCACACACTCCAAGTGTGTCGTTCGATCAAGCACACTATGGTTGCCGAGACCTCGCCATGTCGCTCATGGGTCTTGGTTGATTTATTAGTCGAAGTTCCATCAACATTATCATAAGAAGGAGAAAAGCGCTACAAATGTTTATATTTTAAGTCTATCCCGATCGGACAAATCATACACAATGCATATAGGAAGTGCGATATTCAATTACCACATCTATAACTCGGTTGTGCCTTTGTAAATATCGTCAAGTAGAAATATTGATGGAAATTTCAAACAACAAAGATAAATAATGGAGGTTACTGGCGGGGTGAGGAAAGGACATCACCAGAGCGGTTCTTATTTGTAGCCGTCTGATAAGTTTACATCACGGTTTGTTATTATTTGAAACCGTCTATGATATATTAGTATCACCAGAGCGGCTATGATTTGAAACCGCTGCAGCGATATTTATATCACGAGGCGGTTTAAATAAAACCGTCATGCTACTAACAATCACAGACGGTTTCAAATCATAGCTAATGCGTGATGTAAATTTTCTCGAGCGGTGGAAAACCGTCTCGATGATCTCCTTCATCACGGACCTATTATTCTTGACGGTTCACAAGTCTCTAATAACGTTTATGAACCATCTGTGATGATGATTTTACGTAGTGAATGGCCCAGTGTTAGTTCCAAACACGTTGGAGAGAGGTTGACTACTGATTTGAGGTCAAGCCAATGCTTGCATGCGCCAGCATAATCATGCAAGTCTTGAAGCTCAAACTCAGAATGAAACTCAATGCAGATTATACACATAAGCAAAAGCTTCCAATTAATAAACCATTACATTACATCAAGGATAAGAATATTACCTTTCCAGAGCTCTGGTCCAGAACAGCCAAGGGCGGAACTGTAGCCGGGGCGTGAGTGGGCTAAAGCCCCACTCGCGGCCCAGTAAGACTCTTATACCCCCTCTCAAATAGACCCAATAAAACAGCCAGTACCAGCCTGACATCCTCTCAATTCTCTTATCCTTTGTATTGTTACACACTTACATTATATGTGACCGTTAAACAAATGTTTGCAAACTTATTTGAACATAGTTGGCTTGTTAGGCTTTCGATGTCTTAGTCTTAGCTCCCCTAGTTCCAGTTTTCTGGATACACCTCTGAGAACAGCAAAGCTAAAGATGGTCTTCATCTCTGGCGTGAGACACCCAGCGCCGGGGGAGAACTCGGTGGGGCACTACTTGCCTTGAGACTTCTCGGTGGGGGCAATGCCCATTAGGGAGCTTCAGTGTGGACAGCGGTGCGAGGCCTCGGACTGGCTGCAGGGTAGGCTGGGATGGTGGGGACATGAGAGGCAGCAGAATCAGGGGCGGCAGGAGCTGCGGGGTGGCGGGAGCAAGAGCTAGGGTTAGGGGAGGCCGGGGCTAAGCGTGGGAGATTAAATGTGTCTTAGCGGCTGCAGAGTTAACGAAGGCACTAAATAGGTAAGAGGACGAAACACTGTCGGTTTACAGTATACACTATGTACCGATAGAAATGTTGAAAGACACATACCACTAACGGTTTTTACTGAAAACCGATACAAATAAAAACCAATCACTATCAGTTTTTACTGAAAACTAATGCAACTGTAAAACCAATCACTATCAGTTTTTACTAAAAATTGATACAAATGTGACACAAATCACTATCGGTTAGTACTAAAAACCGATACAAATGGAAACTATTCACTATCGGTTTTTTCTTAGAAACCAACACAAATGTTTACCTCAACACTATCGGTTTTTACTAAAAACCGATACAAATATAAACCTAATCATTATCGGTTTTAACTAAAAACTGGTAGAAATTGAGACCTAATCACTAGTGGGTTGAACTAAAAAACGACACAAATGTGAGTATCTTGAACTGGTGGCATTGTGCTATATATGCTATAAACAATTCCAGGACGATATAGTACGAAGCAGCATACACATGAATGATGGTAAAAAAATATAAAATGCAAATCCAAACCATACAGCTAGAAACTTCATGATCGATCGTCACTGATTCATTATGACACCGATAGTGATTAATTTTTTCTTTTAATGAACACAGAAGCAAGTGAATGGAATGGATAGATGGCATATATGGTAAATAACTTCACTAAACTAGCATGAACCCCTACACAAAATAAACTAGGCCAACTCACTGATCAAATGCCACGAAACAGTGATTCATTATATTTGTATGATTGCCCCCAAACTTGTATTATATTGCACACCTGACACCAAAGGGAGTTATATTTGTGAATTGTTGAAGGAAATATTCATTCAATTGGTTGAAGGCAATATTCATTCGTTCAGAGTATGGAACCACATGAACTAAGAACCAAAAAAACATTATTATGAACTCCCAGTGACAATATGTAGTGAGGACTTTCCCTATTTCAAGCAAACTAAACATGCATAATTTGTAGCCTGACAAAAGCAAGATGTGCATTTTTTATGTTTTTGCTATTACTTACTCATATCTTACAACTTTACCAAAATAAATGGCACAATAACACATAGTCCATTTATTTATAATACAACCCTTTTTGATAATCCACATGCATGTAATTTGTTCCATGTGTGTCGTCGTCACTGCTAAGACATACCCCACCCGTAAACGGATGTATTTCATCGAATTGGTTGTACTCTTTTTGATCTACGATATTTTCAACTCCAACAATCCGCCGCTTGCCATGTTCAGTAGGATGCCAATCAAATTATCGCAGACATTCTTCTCAACTTATATGACATTAATACAATGCTGGACATCTAACTCCTTCCAGTATGGTAAATCCCCTCTTCTTCCAAATGATCCTGGAACGAACAAATTTATAGCTCTTTCCGTACTGAACATCGATATCCTTCACATATGAATATACTTGCCTTCAACTCATAAGCTACGGGGCCGAGCAAACTTCCCTCTTCTCATCAAATTTGTCATCTATCTTACAGTATCGATGACTTCATGGTAGAAACCTACAGTGACCCTTGTACACAATTTTCTTGGAATTCGGTAGCCACAAGCTCTCAGTCTCCTCTTCACAAATAGGACACACTTTGACTCCCTTCGTATTATAGCCCGCTAAATTACCAAGTGCTGAGAAATCATTTATGGTGTAAAATATCATAACCTGTATGGTGAAGTGTTCTCTTTTGTACACATCAAACACCACGACCCCCTCATTCCACAATTTTACCAAATCCTCCATTAGTGGTGCAAGGTACACATTAATATCATTTCCTGGCTGTTTGGGTCCCGAGATTAGTAATGACATCATGATATACTTCCACTTCATGCATTATCAAGGAGGGAGATTGTAGATACACAATAGAACTAGCCAAGTGCTATGACACAGCTCATATTATCAAACAGATTCATTCTATCGGTACTCAATCCAAATCTTATGTTCCTCATCTCGACACTAAACTCCTTATGTTTCCAATCAATGTTTCTCCATGAGCCAAATCAGTAGGGTGTCTCAGCTTGTCATCTTCCTTTCAAGATTCAAAATGCCAACGCAACAATTTTGGCTATCTGGGATTTGCAAACAACTGCTCCAAATGGGAAATGATGGGCAAGCACCACAATACCTTGGCCGGTGCACCTTTAGTGACCTCTTCACCGTCGTCGCCTCGGCTCTTACGCTTCTTCTCATTACATTTCTTTTATTTATATTGAGGTACACCGCAAACTGGACAATGTGCAATTCCTTATGCGTGTTACTGTATAAGATGCAATCATTCGGACGTGCATTTATCCTTTCTATTTCCATTCCCATGGGATATAGAAACTTCTTCACTTCATAAATACTTAGTAGCAACTCATTTCCCTCTAGAAGTATATCTGATAAAAGAACTAAAAGTGCATTGAAACTTCTATCTATCCAATGGTGTTTTGCCTTCAGTTCGAACAATGCAAGGACCGAACCCAATTTGGTGTATTCTACTATGCAACCTAAGAACAATGGTTTGGCATCGTCTTCTATTAAGATTTTAAACTTTTCAAACTCTCTTTCCGTGTAATTTTCCTTCACATCCCATAACATTTGCTCTAAATTTTTCTCTTCAAACATATCAAACTACAACTCGTCATTGGGTTCCACCATGTCCTCCTTGAATACCAGAAGGGTACTACTTGTCTCCCCATAATGGATCCAACACATGCAATTCCTCACGAAGCCACGTTGAATCTAGTGATCTTTAATTTGAGCTGAATTGTTAAATCTTATGAGATTGGTGCAATCAAAGTAAGGATAATATATGATGTTTACACCCCTTTTTGCCATGTCTTCTTCTGTAAATTTTTTTTAAACTCCTTAATACCCCTCTGAAATTCAGCAATCACGTAGTTTTTCTAATACATCCATTCTTCACTGTCCACCTGTAATTATACTACACACAATAAATTAAGAAAAAACTAGAGCAATAGCTAGCTAGCTATTTCAAATATTGAGATATCATTTCAATATATATTACCTTCATAAAATACGGAGATGGGTTCATATATATATATATATATATATATATATATATATATAGAGAGAGAGAGACTGTCTGCTCTTGAGAGCCTAACGCAATTGAGCACATTACTCTCGCCATTTTCTACCATTTTTCATCGCGATCGGATAAATAACGGCGGATATTTCTTGCGTATCGTCCCACGCGATGGAAGGCAGCGCCTCCCACGCGATAAACGGCCGTACGCTCCTAACCCCGTTAAATGCTGCTCCGTCTAACGCCTGATGCTTGTGGCCTCGTTCCCAATCAATCTGTGCATCGGCGCTCAAAATGCTGCTCGCCTACTGGCCTTGAAAGAACCCTTGCCGGCTTGCCAGCGCTGCCGTCACATAAGCGTCCTCCTCGAGCTGAGCAGACTTTCCCATGGCGGCGGAGAATCGTAAGTTCACAAGCAATCAAGAGCATAGCTCGGTTGTGTTTAACATAATGTGATCTCTAGTGCTGAAACCACAATTATAGTGCTGCTTGGATTAGGATTCTAAACCACATATCTGAAGCTAAGTCATGGGGATTAGCGAATAGATATAGACAGGCCTTATTTTCCAAATCATATTCGGTTTCTTGTACTATTTTCTAGTCAATTACTGATATGGGAAAGTATTTCTAGATTTGCCAAACAATTCTCTAATCAATAGCCCTAAAAATTGAGCTATTTGTGTTAAAACGCTTAGTTTGCATTAAATTAAACTGTACATATTGACGAACAATGTTTAGTTATATGTTGACCTGATCTAAATGGCTCTTCATTCCAAAATAGAATGGAGATTAATATAAATTCTTGTCAATTTCTATTCGATATATTCATCATTTTAAATTATTCTTTATACATACATGTGAAGCAGATAATAGATTTACGAATCGTGTCTTGTCCTTTGAAGTAGCTTGTCTTTTTTTTTTATAAGCTTTGATAACATCTCCTGAAATTATTTGACAACTTTGACATTACCATGCGAATGAATGATCTTAAGTGATGCTAGCTGTACTGCCATCAATACATCCCCAATATATATTGATCTGCGTGTAATAAATTTGTGCGACAACTAGCATGGAGGCTATTGATGAAATTATCACGAAAGAATTGAACATCGGCACACAACAACTTGAAAGACTAAACCGATCCTCATGAACACTTAGAATTTGTTCCTTTGTGGGCAAAGGAATTTTATCAAAAGATGATGCAAAGATTTTCTACAATGACTATGCTTTTGAATGGGCTTTAGTGTTAGCATAAAGCAAGTCACTACAATCAAATCGAGGATGTCACATCAGAGAGGTGGTTTTGCTCAGAAGGCGAGCTATTCAAGAAATACCATCGCGCCACAAAATTCAGTTGAAAGCTGTGTTGGTCATAAAACCCACGAAAAACAAGGTGCGACTACTAAAAGCGGTACCAAGGCGCGCATGTGTATCAAGTTGGAAGATGGAGTTTGGAAAATAAGTTTTTTGAAGATGATCATAACCATCCAATGGTCACCTCTCCTTGAAAAAAAGGAACCTCGCTCCCATAGATACATGGATGATGAGGATAAGGATGTTATAAAAAGATTTGCGTGCTCAAAATATTGAGACCACAAAAATACATGAGTACTTGGGTGTAAGGCATGGTGGTAAGAAAAATCGAGATTCAAAAAGAAGGATGTGAGTAATGAGATAGCATGTGAAAAAACTTCTTGGTATGGATGTAGAAGCTTCATTGGTGCATTTTGGAAGAAAAAAAAGAAGATCACAGATTTTTTATGATGTTGATGTGGATGGAAGTGGTCATTTAAAAGAATTTGTTTTGGGTTGATGGTTAGAGCAAGAAGAGCATTCCAAGAATTGGAGATGTTGTCACTTTAACCACGACCTATCAAACAAATAGGTATTGTTACAAAATATGATCAATGTTCTTTACTACTGATTTTAGATCTATAAATTCTTCATTAAAGTATTTTTTATACTAACTTTAGGTGCGGCATGCCTCTTGCACCTTTCATTGGTGTGAATCATCATCGAATGTCTATTATATTTGGGATTGCAATGCTAAGGATCGGAGGACAAAGCGGGGTTTGTATGGTTGTTCCAAACTTGGTTAAAAGCCATGTATGGGAAGGAACCAAAAGCCATTATCACAGATCAAGATGCCGCGATGAGAATCACTATCAAAGAGGTCTTTTGCAACACAAGACATCGATCTTGCCAATGGCATGTGATGAGAAAAGCAAGGGATCATTTGGGAGTCCTTTATAACATGAAGCCGAAGTTTTGAAGATGAGTTAAGCGAGTTATAAACCGTAGCATCCGCGATTATCCAATTTGAGGAGAATTGGGCAGCCATGATTCAAAATCATGGTTTAGTGAATAATCGACACACGAAGGTTATGTATGAAGCGGTCCGAAGTGGGTTCGGCATTCTTTAGAAGTGTATTTTTTGCTAATATGTCAACATCACAAAAAGTGAAAGTGCCAATTCTGCCTTGAAATTGTGGACCAACAACCATACATCTATGTATGAACTTGTCTTACATGTTGAGAAGATGATAGATGGTATTTGGCAAAAAAGAAAGTGATGAGGATATTGCTTGTCTCAATGTTGTACCAAGTTTTCATCACTACATCGAATTGAGAGATGCATCTCGAGTTCTACACAACCAAAATGTTCAGAGTGTTCAAGGAAAATTTAAAAATTCCCAGCTTGGACAAATTAGAGATTGAAAAGGAAGGCATGTATGAGGTGATCATTAATTACCATCCAATGATTGAAAAAATGGTTACGGAAACCTACATGGTACATATCAACAAATCAGAGGAGCTAGTTTCTTGTAGTTGCAAAGGTTATGAGTTTGAGGGTTTGCTTTGTTCACATGCCATTAAGGTCATGCATCATGTACATATGTTTCATCTACCTACTAGATATGTAATGAAGCGGTGATGCAAAGATGCTAATTCAAGCGTGAAAAGATCAAAATTGGAGAGAGCATGGAGTTCGGGGTACTCAAGAGCAAGAAGAAATTAGGTTTGCTACACTCAAGCCTAGGGTGATGAAATTACTGAAAATGGCATCAAAGTCTAGTGAAACTTTTAGACAATTTCAGAAATATTGGATATTGCCGAGGCGCCAAATGGAAGAAATTGCCTATTCATGAAGAGACCCAAACATGTGAGATTGGCACATGTGCAGCTGTAGATTCTCAAAAGATTTTAGATCCACCAATATCGCAATGCAAGGAAAGAGAAAGCAACCACAGAGATTTAAGCCACCTTACGAGAAGGCTCGCTGGATGCAAAGAAACCACGAACATGTGGCATTTGTGGTAGCAAGAGAGGAGGGCACAATGCTAGAACTTGCCTAAGATGCGGTTACTAACTTGCATGTTGACATTTCATATTTTTTCTTGAATTGTTACTTATACTTTGTTAGGATTTTCTAGCAAAGGAGCGATGAAAGGAAAGGGGAAAAAGGAGAAGAGAATAGCCCATAAGAATGCGAAGACAGTTTGGATGATGGATCTGAAGATATTAGAGCTATCTGAGGATGATGATGCAAATCTTGCTTAAAATGTTTTGGATGATGGATCGAAGATATTGAGCTATGCAGGGGATGATGATGCAAGTCCGCTTAAAATGTTTTTGGATGATGGATCGAAGATGATGATGCAATTTGCCAACCAAAATTACAAAAGAATGCTAAATAGCATGACTTTATAACTTCTTGGTTTTCGTTGTAGTCACATGACAAAAATACAAGCAGTGTTGATTCCACATAAATGAAACTTGGCTCAATGTGGGTGCACAATGTTGAAATTTGACTTAACAAGTTGTCGGATGTCTTTCTTTGGAATGCTTCTCCGTATTGCTTGAATCTTTGTATTGCTTCTCTGTATTGCTTGAATCTGCAACAAAGAGGCCGGACTAGTCTCTTTTGGTCGGGGTTTCTTGCTAAGAAATTTGGATGTTGACATGGCTACATGTAAGCGATCGAGAACAGCTTCTATGCATATTATACATTCCAATATATTTATAAATATTATGTTCAATCGAATGAAATTGGTAGTGAATCTCTATACACATCTTCTAGAAGATATGTCACAACAAAAATATGACCTCTTTCATGAAGCAATTCCATGTCAAAAACATTTTAAACACAACTTCTCAAATATGATCCTGAGTTGTCCCATGATACTAGGCATTGTTGAAAATATCACAAGACACAAAATTTTCTCTGAGACCTTCACATTGAGATATTACTTTGGTGAAAGACCATTATCGCAAGTGATGGAGTAGGATTTTGAAAAGGCATTTTTCATTCAATATTGAGAAATGCAGACACTATATTATCTGAATGAACAAGCTGGTGAAAAAACAAGAAGCGAAAATTCATATAAAGATGAAGGCGGGAGGTCCTAACAAGAAAAAAAACCAAAATGCATATATTTTCTAAGTTGGCAAGCATCTATGCAATATGGCAATAGCGATGTCGAAACAAGACCGATCTGAATGACACAACAAATACAAGTCTCGATCAATTTGGTGCTTGCCAAAACCTTACTTATATAGTCGGAGATTACTGGACCTTATCTTGAATACATTTACAAAAATACAATCCGGATTGCACAAACTAATTGCACTCAAAATTAAACTTTCAAACTCCCGGTAGAGACGGAGTTCACTATGCCTTGTCAGAAGCAAAACTTCAAACTTATTGGAGCTCTGAACTAAACACCATGAGACATTCTTATGCACAAGATGAAACCGGCGGACTTCTAACAAAACCAAAAGCGCCATTTTTATGCACAAGATTAATCTCAACACGAAGCCCTCCGCTAGCATCGGCACATCAATGACCATGTGCGAGAACAATAACCTTCCCTCCCGGCAGGTTGTGGTGCAACCTTGATGGGACCATTCGAATCTCTAGCTCTTGCACCTTTGATTTTTAACTTATCTAAAGAACTTGATACACGCAAAGTTTACGAATGAATTAAGCATAAACCAAAATGTCACCAATTGACACCAAACAAGCATCACTCCATAAATAAGTGAAACAAAAATAAAGAACATTCACTAAGTTCAAAAATCGACATCACGGTGAGGAGAGGAATATATCTTGAAGTAAAAAAACAAGAGTCGAATATATTCCGGGTGACTTATGAACCACATTCCTTATAAATTAGTTCGGTATGAAGCGCAAAGTTAAATAACGGATGTAGGAACTAGGAAGACATTGAGGATTTCAGATTTTTAAAAGCGAAAAATACAAACATTCCAATCCCCAACATGTACATTCAAACTACCAACCGTACGGTTAAGCGTTACTCGAGAAAAATGCTATGCATTGCATTTGCATAAATGATTTTAATATAAAAGCAGCCTGACCACTAGCAATGTTGGATAATTGAAAGCATTTGGTTATTGGATACTTGCGAAGTGCACATAAAACATTGGCAGTTAGAACAAACTATAGCCCAAATTTACTACTTTGAATATGATGAGCTGAATATCTTGCCCCTCATCTCTCCCGAAACACGGTAGGAAGAAAGGCGACTTGGAAGAAAGGCGGCTCCACCACATACACACGAACCAGTAAGCTGGCCTTGTGCCAGCGATCTGACGATGCCGCAGCAAGGAGGCGATCCAGAACAAGCGGCGCGGCGACCTGGCGGCGTGGCAGGAGAGGCGAACCAAGCAAGGCGAGTAGCGATGAGAGGTAGGCGGAGTTGCAAGGCGGGTGACCCTCTGGGCCAGCGGCAAGAAGCGGCGGACCGCGCGATTCATTGGGGACGGAGGTGGAGTTAGCAGGATTGATTGGGAGCGAGAGGCCACAAGCATCGGGCGTTAAACGGAAGCGGAGCGGCCGTTTCCATCGCGCGTGGAGGCGCCCGTTTCCATCGCGTGGGGCGTCTGGCGCAAGAAATATCCGGTAGTTAGGCGTCCGATCGCTGGTAAGCAAGCGCGAAACACCGTTTAGCTTTGCAGCTCTCAAGAGCAGATTAGCCTTTCTCTCTCTCTCTCTCTCTCTCTCTCTCTCTATATATATATATATATATGGTGAAATATTTGGTGAAAACCACCCATTCTATGAAAACTCCGTGAAAACCACCCGTAGAAGTTTTGAAAAATTCTCCAAAATTATCATATGTAGGGGAGGTGAACTTATACAATCCTACAAAATTTGAAGATGAAATTCAATCGCATTTGAAAGATATAAAAAAGACAAACAGCAAAATGAATAGTGCTAAGCATTGAAAAATTACTATTTATGCTGAATTTGTCTTTTTTGTATCTTTCAAATGAAATCAAGTTTCATCGTCAAGTTTACAGGAAGTATCAGTTCATCCCCATATATATATATATATATATATATAGAGAACATATCTAGTGCTAAAAGGTGATTTCAGTGCTAACATGCTAAAATTTAATCTGGACCCTTGGATCAAGTTTTGAAGGTTGAGATTTAACTAACGAGCTATGTGTGAAAGCATTTATGACAATTGGGTACATTTCGGGGTGGCAAGCGATAATGCTTTCACACATATATTGTTGGTTAAATCTCGACATTCAAAACTTGATCCAGATTATTTTAGCATGTTAGCACTCGATATATATATATATATATATATATATATATATATAATTTTACTCGTAATACTTTCTTCCTAGTTAAGAGCTTCCAATTCCTATTTAGGAGACATACATTTAAAACATCAACAATGATATTAAATTACCTAATTAATGCAATAGCTTGCAAATCTTATAACTTCAATAAAATAAGGGTGCAAGCTTTAACAAAGTTGACGAATTGAATGATCTTAACGAAACGTCTATCTGTTGACCAACTAAATAGGTACCAATGATGACTCCTAATCACTAAATAGGTTAGGTCCTAATTCCATTCGAGAAAACATGGTTCAGGCAAGCTCCTAAGCTGTTGTATAACTCCAAAGAAAATTTCGTCAGCGCCTCCCCGCTGTTCTCCAGATACATGTCTCCACAACATGTCAAGAGCAGTGTCTATCCAGAGAACACTAGGGAGATGGTGCAAGAAACTTTTACGTAGAGTTGTACAATGACCTAAAGGCTGTTGAACCACATTTCCTCGAACTTTCAAAAAAACATGGACAATTCGAGATAACTTGCTTATAAATATGTCATTTCAACAAATTTATAAACAACCAGCCTCGAACGAAAGATGTAGGTTACGTAACCTAAACTTCAACATTCATAATATTACAACAACAACAATCTCAGATTAACACCAGAGCACTACAAATATAATTAAATGGATGTGTGCTTATCAAATAAAGGGCTTGGACCGAGTCCACCGTGGACCCGGTCCATGGCTCTTCAACGACTGTGCCCGCCATGCGGTTTCACTTGATTGGCTATGGCGCCGCCCAAGCCGTGCACTCCAACGGCCGACGCGTGGCAGAATCGGGATTGCCCACGGAAGATCTAATGGTCATAGGCGTTGGCAACAACGGTGGTGTCGGTGTTTCGCGTAACCAGCAAGTAGATTTGTAAGTCAGGGGGCCGCGCGCTCCCTCTCCTTGATGGTTGACTCAGGGAGCCCGAGATTTATACTGGTTTGGGCTGAACGTCCCTACTTCCAGTTCGTGGTGGTGGTTGTATTTAAGCTTGGCGTGCGTCGCATGGTGTTAGCGGGTCGGGGCAGGGCCGAATGCTCGTTCAGTGGGGTCGAGTTTGGGGCTGGAGCCCTCAAACATCTGCTCGAATCGGGAGGAAGGAGGAGAAAGGAGTTCTTCATTTTTTCCCTCTCTGTCCCTTTTACGAAGACCCTGCCCCTCCTTATATAGGCGGAGGGGGCAGGTTACAAAGGTACTCAAGGGAGAAGGGCGATCGGGAGCACGCTACGCCCCGGGGATCCGGTCTTCGATCTTGGGGACTGGCAGGTCCTTGATTGCCTCAGGATAGGCGGACAGGCTTAGCGGCGGCGCTGTCGGCGAGCTTAAGCCAAAGCGCGCCATTGGGAAGGCGCGCTCCTGCTCTCTGCGCGCTTGTCAGAAATTAACATTGCGTGGGCGGCGTCTCTGGGGTTGCCTCGAGAAGGATCGCCTAACTCTGCACGGCCGTCTCGTTCAGATGTCAAATGGCCAACTTCGAGGTTGTCTGATGACGTGGCGAGGGTCGCTTGAGATAGCGCTCGTCGGGGCCTGACGGTAGCGAGGTCGGTGTGTGTATGCCAACTGAAGCAGTCGGCAAGCAGGAGCCAGATCCGGGATGGTCGAGGCTCTGGGGGCATCCGACCCGGCCGGTCAGGCCTTTCGAAGCTGCGGTGAGTGCGGTGAGTCCTCCGCGACCCGATTGAGGCCTTCTGATCGGGGCTGGGCCTAGGATTAGGGATAATCCCATCTTGTTGTGGGGTACCCCTGGTATGAGTATTCGTCGTTGGCCAGGGCCACAATCTGGCGTTCTGGGGCGGACCCTTTGACTACTGCAGCGTTAGTTCCTTCATGACGGCGACACCTCGGCTTCCTGGGCCTTTATTAAATTGAGTGCAACTCTCTCGGCTTGCCTTGTGAGTGTTTACTCATGACGAAGACGGTAGCGTGGTTGCTTGCCGTCTAGATCTTTTAAGCTCAAGAGATGCCTAGGCTGTCGCCATGGCTTCCTCTCAATTGCCCCCGCCACAGTCGCGGGCGTCTGCGCGGTGGTGTTCGACTTTGGGGATGGCGCGCGGATGCCTTACAGTGAGGAGGCCTTCCTTACGGAGCTTTGGGAGGACTTCGACCTTGCCATGGCTGAGTGGGCGAGGCTTGACGCCGTCGACCGTGACACCGCTATGGCCGTTGACGCGCTGATCGGCGACATCCCGAAGCTTGCCAAGGCGAGGGGCGCTCTCATTAGGGCGGTCCGACGCTCTCTTGGCACCTAGCTTTTTTGTTTTCTTGCTTGTTCCTCGTCCTCCCTTGATTTTTAGGAGGTGGATAATGATTTTGAATGTTGGTCCGTGCTTCGCTTCGAATGTTGTCTTTTTTGTTTACACGGGGTTTTTGCCCTTGCGGTCCTTTCGCAGACTTTAGCTATGCGATGAAAGCAAAGGGTTAGATTCACGTCTTGATGGATCCGAGCCGATTAGGGTCGGCTAGTTTCACTTTAGAGTGCTTGTGCTGGCGCTTCCGGTCAGTTGTAACCGAGCCCTGATCGGTCGGAAGAACGGGCGGAGGTTTTATTTCTGGGCGCCTTTAGTCCCTTGGGTCGGTCACGAATGCCAGTGCTCATTTAACGTCGTAGCTAGACGATGCGTGGTCGGCGAGAAGGTCGAATGCCTTCACGAAGGTTACGGTTCCGGGTGCTTGTTTTACGTCTTAATGTTTGAATGCGCCGGTGGTCGGCGAGAGGTCGAATGCCTTCGCGAGAGATTCACGGTTCCGGGTGCTTGTTTCACGTCTTAGCTAAACGCGGCCGTGGTCGGCGAGAGAATCGAATGCCTTCGCGAAGGTTACAGTTCTGGGTGCTTGTTTTACGTCTTAGTTGAGCGGCCGTGGTCGGCGAAGGTCGAATGCCTTCGCGAGGAGGTACGGTTCCGGGTGCTTGTTTTACGTCTTAGCTAAACGCAGACCATGGTTGGTAAGGGAGGTCGAGATGCCTTCGCGAGAAGTTCTGGTTCCCGGGTGCTTGTTTTACATCTTAGCTAGACGGGTTAGTCGTGCTATTTTTACGCCGTAGTCGGGCGGGTTAGCCATGCTATTTTTACGCGTGGTAGCAGCGATTAGCGTGCTATTTTCAGGTAGTGGGTGAGTGAGTCGTGCTATTTTTTACGCCAGTGGTAGGCGAGATTAAGCGTGCTATTTTTACGCTACGTAGTAGGGCGAAAGTTAGTCGCGCTATTTTTACGTCATAGTGGCGAGTTAGCGAGTGCTATTTTTACGCCGTAGCTAAGCGAGATTAGAATGTGCTATTTTTACGCCGTATTTAGGCGGGTTAGTCGCCGCTTGGTTCCTTGGAACTAGGCGAGGCATCCTTCGAGTCCTCGTCGGGTGAGGCAATCTGCGGGGAGAGAGGCGGCTTGTCGGTCCCGCGTATCGCCCGTCCGCAGTGTGGGACTGGAGGTGAGCAAGTCGCGTGTTTGCCTCGTCGGCGAACAGGTGCTCATGGAGCTCTGAGCCAGGTTATCAAGTGGGCCTGAAGATCCCATTAAGAGGATCCCGGCGGACTATCCTGCGGCAAGGCGTCAGAGCCAGCTGAAGGCGACCCATAAAAACCTTTCTTTACTCAATCCGTATCGGACTTGAGCCGTTCATAACTTTCGGCCTTGGTGGTACTTTCTTACTTCGGGAGCTTCATGGGAGAGTTTGAAGTATGGTCTCGGACACGAGTTAAGGTGATTAGGTCATCCATGACCCAACTAGAGACATGGGGTTCACCTGAACTTCGCCCTCGGTCCGCCGCTTTCTTTGAATTGTTGGTGGTGACCCACTCGGTGGGCTTTGCCTTTTGATCCTTGATCGAGTTTCTGATTAGGCATTGAGCCTTCTCGCCACCTTGAGGGCTACTGGCTCGGCTGGTGGTCTTTTTGAATACTGCGTTGGCCCAGTTTAAATGTGAATTGAAAAGGTGGCGGCAGAGATCTTACCGTGATCGTCATTAGGCGCTTACAAGGCGTTAGGACCAGCGTTATGCGCAGTCGGCGGTGATCGATCGATCTTTGGTTTGGATGACGCCATTGGGATTTACATGCCTTTTATCCGAGGACTTCGGCCCGTGGTGCCAGGTGGTGGCGAGAGGATCGGCCTCGAAGTTTCTTCAGTCCTTCTTTTCGCCTTCCGCTGCCCGGTCGGCCATCGCGCCACGGTGAGCGTTTCTCACCGGGAGCAGAAAAAAGACAAACGTTTCGCTTTTAGTTATGTGAGGAATTTTGTCATACAATAGAACAAATTATCGAAGTCGTTTCTGATTTGGCGGGCGGGCCATCTGTAGGTCGGCTACATTTTCCGCTCCTAGAGGTGGCGGACATTCGATGACTATAACCTTAAAACCCACGGGGTTATGCAAGCGTGGTCGATCGTTAACCTCTTCGAAGAAGACGTGGAAAAGGCAGGGACCTAAAGGATGAGAGATTCACGTGCATTCAACACGGAGGAGGAGCGCTTCCGATCGACTATTGATCGTACCACCACGGGCATTCCATTCTTCGCAAGACACTACTTATGGCAATGGCATGGGGTGTAGTAGTGGCGCTTAGGTCGAGAGGATCGCCGCTAGGGAAAACCGTATAGCGGCCAAGGGTCTCAACCTGTGTGAGTGCGAGGGACTTGCATGGCCTCAGCGGTCGCGTGAGGGCAGGTTTGTGGTAAATCCTTGGCGCTGAAATTTAGAGGAGCGGTGGGCTTAACACGAGAGCAAACGCATTTGAAATGCAAAGCTTTGCTTTAACCTTTTTGTTCCGTGCGCCGGAGACGTCGTGGTGGTCAGGGTCGTCACCTAGTCACGGTGAGCGGAGTAGTTCTTTCGCCACCTCGCAGCCGTAACGGCCCACACAGGCCTGCCTTCATTGTATTTACCTGTTGTTGGCCCGAGCGAGTCATCCGTGGTTTGCAGGCGGCGTCCAGCAAATCCCGCCGTGTTCGATGCTGGCGGGGGATGGAAAGGGCGCGTCGCGTCCCGCAGGGCGCGGTGCTAATGTGTGGCTCCCTGCCCGACGCGGGATGTGCCTCGGTCGCTTTGCTCTGCCTCTATAAAGGCTGCGCGAAGTGCCCGAGGGCGCCCATTCTTCGCCGTTTTACTACTTCTTTGTCCCCCCTGCGCCCTTGCTTTGGCACAAGAAGGAGAGGTAGATGGCGGACATCGGTGACAACCGGAGGGCCGGGAAGCGGGAGGCGGCCGCAGACTCGCGGGCCTCCGACGCTAAGAGGCCTCGCCTCGGCGCAGGTCCTCTTCTTGATGAGAACACGATTCGTCGTCCTCGTCGGTCGCTTGATGGATCCCCCGAGAGTAAGTTTTCTTCTTTGGGTCTCGGGATGGCTTTGATTTTATTTCTTGACGTTAGGCGTTTCCTCTTCTTTTAGCGCTTAGGCCGAGCGCTGCGACCATCATGACTCTGCGATGAGGAAAGCGAGACAGCCCAGCCTTGCTCGATGCTCCCAGCTGCTCTGGGGACCCCGTCGGCAGCGGCGGATAGCCGGATCGGCAACCCGCATTAAGCGCGATTGGAGGCCTCCCTTGATGCCCATATAAGCGAGGAACCGCCCTTGGCGGAGGTAGCCTGTGGCGGACCTTGGCCGAGCCACGGGAGGAGCTTGCTAGGGCGCGAGGAGCCTTGATCGCAGCGAACTCGGTGAGCTTGCAGCGGTAGCGAGTCTTCGTGAAGAATCTTAGGACTCATGCCCGAGCCCTTCATCCATGCTCATACGCCTCGAGAGCTTGGGGAGGAACTGGAGCCGCTCGGGGTGGTGAGCGACCCAGCTGGACCGTACCCCGCCAGTCACGCCGGCCACCCAGGCCGTGATCTGGCCGCTGCCCAGCGCTTCTGGGGCGCTCCATTCGCGGCGGGAGGTCACCATCGATGTGGCAGACCGCGTCTTGACCTTTGCCCATGCGCTTCCTTTGACCGATGGCTGCTTGTCGCCCTGGGATCGAAGAGGAAGCCCCACCCGTCTTGGCGAGTCGCGGCAGCGGCGAAGGAGTAAGCGGCGCTAAGCGGCGTTGTCGTGAGTAGCGACGGCTTTCGGATGATGATAGCGATGGCAGCTTACGGCTAAGGACCTCCGGCGTCTCGCCTTTCTTTTTGTTTTATGTGGCGCAATGTTTTTGGACACTTGATTAGTATTTGCATCCTTTTCTTCGTGACTAATGCCCATTTGAATAGCCGTAGTCACCTACAAACATGGGGTGGCTCGGCGTAGGTCGGCGCTAATCGCCGAGAAAAGAATGCAAAAGATAACAGCAACGCCCGCGGATCGCGGCGCTTTCCACTGGGCGTCTAAAGGACACATGAGGGATCCTAATGGCCGGTTGCAGCACGAGCTCAGGCGGGCATGTAGGCATGCTGCCCCCGAGCGGCGTACCTCGACCATGGGGTGGGCCGTCATGTGGCGCTTCGGACTCAGAGGGTTTTAGAAAAAGCGGGAACAATGGAAGGCTCGAGGGGTAGAGTTGCCTTAACTTTCCCATATTCCGGCCTTAGAGAGTCGATATCGCCCGTCAGGATCTTTGAGCCTTGAGTCGAGTCGAGGACCTCCTTAGCGGAGAAGGATTCTCCCCACAAGGGTCCCTGGCGCGGCGTGTTGATTCTGGAACACCCCTGCAAATGGTAGCGAGTGCGCCTTTTCTGATACGCCTCGAATGTATTCCCGAAAGATCCCGGCCCGGCTTCACGTCAACAACGCCCATCGCCAGCAGTGGAGGCCATCAAGGAGATATTTGGGAGTCTGAAGGCGAGGTCGATGACCACATAAGGCCCCTACTGGCCTTGCGCCAACTTCCGGTGTTTCATGTAGGCAAGTAGATTTGTAAGTCGAGGCGTGGCGCTCTCTCTCCTTGATGGTTGACTCAGGGAGCCCGAGATTTATACTGGTTCGGGCTGAATGTCCCTACTTCCAGTTCGTGGTGGTGGTTGTATTTAAACCACGGCGGCGCCGCATGGTGTTACATGGTCGGGGCGGGCCAGAATGCTCATTCGAGTGGGGTCAGGTTTGGGGGCTTCAGAGCCCTCAAACATCTATCGAATCGGGAGGAAGGAGGAGAAAGGAGTTCTTCGTTTTTTTCTCTCTCTGTCCCTTTTACGAAGACCCTGCCCCTCCTTATATAGGCGGAGGGCGGGTTACAAAAACACTCAAGGAGAAGAGGCGTCGGGAACACGCTTCGCCGGGGATCGACGCCGATATTGGGGTGGCGGGTCCTTGATTGCCTCGGGATAGGCGGGGCGAGGCTTGCTTGGCGGCGCCACTGTCGACGAGCTTAACCGTGGCGCTCCATTGGGAAGGCGCGCTCCTGCTCTCTGCGCTTGTCGAGAAATTGGCGTTGCGTGGTAGCGTCTCTGGGGTTGCCTCGGGAAGGATCGCCTAACTGCTGCACGGCGTCTCGTTCGGATGTCGGATGGCCAACCGAGGTTGTCTGATGATGTGGCGAGGGTCGCTTGAGATAGCGCTCGTCGGGGCCCGACCGGTAGCGGTCGGAGGTGTGTGTATAAGCGGACACTGAAGCCGGTGGTAACTGCAGGAGCAGATCTGGGATCGAGCCGGAGGCTACGGGGCATCAGACCCGGCTGGTCGAGCGCTTTCGGAAGCTGCGGCGAGTCCTCCGCGACCCGATTGAGGCCTTCTGATCGGAGCTGGGCCTAGGATTAGGGATAATCCCATCTTGCTGTGGGGTACCCCTGGTATGAGTATTCGTCAGGTGGCTACGTGGCCTAATCTGGATCATTCACAGAAGATCGGATGGCCACGAACCCACGAGTAATATAGCGGTGAGGTCAGCGGCGCAAACCTATAGGACGTGAAGAAGACAACGATGGAACTAGCGCTCCAACGAGCTTCTCGTCATGAAACCGACCGGGTTCTGGTGTGACGTGGTTCTCGTCATGGATTTATTTCCCAACCCAAGTTTTCAGTTTAGAAATTCTAACCCTTGACTGTAATTCTCGAGTATTGCTCAATACTGCGTGCACGACTATCCGATTAGATTTTACACTCTATAGAGGTTATTGTAACATCCTAAATTTTTGTCCTAAAATAAAATATATTATTATTTTATTATTATTTGTACATTTGTGATTTTTTGAATTTATTATATTTTTTAAATTTTATTTGAATTTATTTCAAATTAAGTATATTAGCCTTTTATGAAAACTAATTATATATAGATAAAGTTAATATAATTTTTGGCTTAAAAATATTTTATTTGAGTTTAAAATGTCTCAAAGTATTTATAAGAATTTTCTTGGATTTTTTCTGATATTTTTATTGCCTAAAACTAATAAAATTAATTTCTAGAATTATTTTAAAGAAAAAATCCTAGGAAAAATCTTGGAACAGTATTGGGCCTGGCCCATTACTGTTCATGTGTGTGGCTGTGTCTGTGCGGCCTATTCGCTCTGCACCATTGGATCGTGATCGGGCGATGGTTTAGATCTGGAAATCCTAGGTGTGGCTACCGTTGGATTCACGATTGGACGCTCGAGATTGATCGCTACAGGAAATGCCATTATCAAATCTCAACCGTTAATCTTGGCAGACGGTAGGGATGTGTTGGGGCGGTTCAGGATCCACCAAATCTGGGTTGTTAGGATTCGACGCGTGTGCGGTTCAGATTCAGAGAATCTCAGTCGTGCATCTCGCCACGTGGACGGCGTAGGAAGAGTCCGAGCTCCGCCTTCGTCTTTGGAAAGGTTTTGGAGTAGGAGTCATAGCCGCCGTGGAGTTTTGACTCGGACACGAAAGCCAAGGGCTTTAAATAGCACACCTAGCAGCAGCTCGAACACATTTGTCCGCATAGCTCGAGCCATGGAGAACGAGCTTCTCGGCACTCTAGCAGCAGCTCGAACACATTTGTCCGCACAGCTCGACAACACTAACACACACTAAAATATAAAACGTCAAGGTTAAGTCTAACAATCACCTCCTAATCTTGATGTGTTCGAGCCTTTGCTAGAGTCTTGAGAGTGGTGCGGTAAGCAATAGCTTGATTAGTGTGTGGGCAGTGCACGTGTGATGGTGTGTGGTGTGTGACGAGTCCAGGAGCATGCGGATCGAGTTGCAGGGGATGCATGCTGGTGCATTGTGGAGCGGTGGACGCGGCCGTCGAGTGGAGGCCGGGTCGTGCGGATCATTGCAGAGCTGCATCGTGGAGACGTTGTGCATGCATGCAGTGGCGACCGGTTCTTGCGGCTACTGAGAATGTAGTCAAGATTAGGGGGGAAAATATTAGCACTAATCTTGACTGGTGGTCATTTTGCATATTTGTTTGGAGTCTGTACAAGTTAGCGTATGCATGGTCAGTGGCATGTACGTGTAGTACATGTGGTTCATTGTGTAGCATGCAGATGCTAGTTCAATAGTTAGGCTAGTTCTTGTGTGGTCCAAGTCAAATGGCGAGTGGCGGATAATTTAGCCGAGTCTAGCTAGTGTGCATGCGATCGATTGAGCATGTAGCTTGTGGTCGGGATAGAGGACCGCTTCATAAGGATCGTGGAGTCGATGGTGCGATCGATGCATGTGTTAGTGGCTAAAGAATAGGTCGTAGTGGTTTAGTGCATGAAAGTCTCATGTAATCAGATTGTCTATATAAAGAAATGCATGAAAGACGTTGGCTGGAGTGGGCAGCGTCGCCAAAACTTGTGTTGTGTTCTTTTGTGTTCGTCGACCACCAGAGAGAGGCAAGGCAAGCAGCCTGTGCGTGTGTGTTTGTGTAAACACGTGAGAGTTAGCGAGGAGCCGATCAAGGGTTAGCTCCAACAGAAACATGACTTAGGGCTGAATGCCATTACTTGGGAAATGCTGAAAATTATTTATTACTGTTATTTGTTTTATTGTCTTTTCAATCTATTTACTATACTCATTTATAAATATTGCTTTATTGCAAAATAACTATGTCAGCCATTCCTTTTGAACGAGCCATGCATATAGTTATATTAGAATTGCATTGTGCACAACTTGTTGAGTACTTTAAGTACTTACCCTTGCCAAACAATAACATCACCAGCTGAGGAGTCTACACCAGTTCTGGATGTGGAGTACCAGGAGTATGTGAGTGTTTAGGGTGTGAGCCTTGTCAGTTGTCTATGATATACTAAAGGGTCATTTACATTTTTCTATTCCGCTACTATGTCTTAGTTAATTGTTCTCAGTCTAGCGCTATGTGGCTTAATTATGTAAGTTGACCATAAGGTCATTCAACAAATTATATAATATATGAAGTCTTTATTTATGTTCTGCTATGTATGATTGTGATATTCATCTATGTCGAGCCTGTGTGCACTTGCATGATCCTAAACTAGTGCGATATACATAGAAGGTTCGAATTTGTATATTCGGGTCCCGACAAACCTCCACCTCATAAACATCCTCCTCTCAAATCCATTTTTAGGAAAATAGGGTTTTATTAGTAAAACGTGGTTTTCTATTTTAATTATAGAAATTGCTACTAGCACTCGTATATGAGGCAGACTTAGCTTCCGTAACCTCCAATCCAAGAGACATGTATGAATTCATTATTTTACTCTGTGCAGATTTATACCACTTTAGTGACCCCATCCTGTAAGGCGTCAGAATATTTATCACTAGTCCAATATTAGATCTCCTACCCTGCTAACTTGAGCTAGAGACACCTATCCCATGTTGTCTCGCCTAACTCCTAGCAAACAATTGCACCATACCACCACAGCAGCACTAATACTCACTACTACACGTTTACACATCACAATCGGTTCTTTTTATCATCATAATCGGTTACGGTGGCGACACTAAGCGGTTAGCAGAGATGAGCGCTATTATTACTGATCGGTTCTTGCCCGATGAGATGAACTCATCATCTCTATCGGTTCTTCTAAAGAAGCGATAGAGATGATAGTATCATCTCTATCGGTTCTTCGAAAAGCGATAGAGATGATCTCTATCGCTTCTTTCAAGAACCGATAGAGATGATGAGTTCATCTCTATCATTTTCTTGTAGGAACCGATATAGATGTAAACATTATCTCTATCATTTCTTACAAAGAACCGATAGAGATGACAATGTTATCTCTATCATTTTCTTGTGAGAACCGATAGAGATGAAGGGTGTGTGTTCTACTTTCCAATTCACCCTCCAATCAGCACATATTTCACACAATATATATATGCACATATCACAAACATACAGACATGTATATCACATTCACATTCACAGAAAATGAATACAACTCATTCACAAAATGAATACTTTAATTGTTACAACAAATACAAATCACATTCGGAAAATGAATACTTTGTTACAAGCGACACATGCTTAACCATCATGTACACATGTAATCCCATTGATTTGTAATATTGTTCACATATAGCCTAGTACGAGCTTTCGGGATCTCTAAACCGTCTGGTCCTCCACCATACATTCCAACGGTACCCTTGGCATAAGTGGTCCCTTATCTTGTTGAGCGTAGTGCGGTCTATACTCTTCAGGGGATATTGATGCAAAATAGAAAGCGAAAGTGTTTTAATTTAAGTTTTGAAATTTCTATGTGAAAGGCTACTTGTATTATTATGCATGTACATATATACAGGGGAAAGCGGTCTAGAGGCTAATCAAGATCGGCATGTGATGCATGACGTACAAACCAAGATGGTAAATCGCTGCCTGTTGATGGCAACTGTGAAGAAAGAAAAGAAATTAAGAGACGAAGAAAATATGTAAAATCTAAATCTTATATAGGGAACGCATACTTGTACCTTGAAGCGCACATACTCCAAACTTGGAGCCCTTTTTCGATCGTGTATCCCTCCTTCATGACGTGGTCGAGAAACCCCTATATACATTGGAGAGCGTTTGTTAAGTACAAAATAATGAATGTACGTAGTTAAATCTGAAAGTGTTACATAAGAGTAGTGCACTTCTTGCTCCAAAGGAGGCTTGATCGCGTAGGCCATTGGTCTCTTCTCAAGGGAATTAAAAGTGTAGACCACGTTGTTACTCGGAATGATCACGAGTAGGACCCAATGGTTGCTTATTAAATGGTATGCGGCGAAGGAAATAAGTTCACATACGGTTGAAGTCGTACAAGTAATTGAAGGGTGTAGTAGTACTTACTCGTGGTACGGGAATAGAATGAAGTCCTTCTTGGCCTCGGCTTTCAACGCACCCTTGATGTGGCCATTAAGCCATTGCGGTTGAAGCCTAGCCATCGTTGCGGACACCCGGCTAAGGGTCGATTTAACCCAATTAGTTGTCGATTCGTCATGACTTCATTGCCTCATTGCCAGCAACTTTCGTATTGAATATTACGAAGCATAATGCAAAATCTATGGAAGTTCTAAGGTCATGCTACATGGTGCGATACTCACAGTGTCCAGGATCGCACAGTGGAAACGTCGATGGAGATCATTTGGTAGAGACGGAACAGATCCTCAAAACTGACTGAAAATGTCCCGTCCTCCTCACGGTGGAAATGTCCCTTGTTGTACCTAACATTGAAGTCGACCCGACGCTCGTTCTCTTTCGTTTTGTCAATGTACCATCCATGGAGCTGTCGAGTCCACATGCCTAAAGTATTCAATTTCGCAGGAGGCAGAAGGGGCTTTCCATGTTCATACGCCTTAAAATTATAGGGCTTCTTTGTGGCCTATGCCGGCTCTCCTTTCTGGGCCGAAGGAGTCTCCGAAGCGGGGTTGGAGGCTTTTCACTGCACTGAGAGGGCACTGTGGTCTCAGTGTGAGCCTTGGCTTTTAGCGGAGGCCTCCAGTGGTTCTGTGGCGTCGTGGTAGCCTTTTATGCACCATTTCGATGACTCTTGCGGACTCGTCCTGATCGTGGGAGGCAGCGCAGTACGGAGGAACCTACAAAGCACGCGTATGAACAACTTGTTGCAATACTCTTTGGAATAGTCTGAAGAAGCGAGGTTTTTACCTTGACCATCTGACGACGCTTAGTGGGCCATTTGATGAACAACATCTGCGCTTGTTCGAGAGTGGTGATCTCTTCGTTGGGGGGAACTCGAGCACATGTGATAAGAAGGCCGTGGATGTAGTCCACGGACCCTCATGTAGCCCTTCCCCAAAGGCCGACCATGCAATTTGTCGGTCTCATTGCATGGAAATGCAACCCGCGTCGCGACCTCAATAGGAAATTCGTCTTCCCTGTCGGCGTGAGTCAAGCCGTAGGCACACGCAAGAGGTGCGAACTTAAGAGAAAATATTGGGGAGTTACCCTCGCACCTCGAAGCCATGCAAAATTAACTATTACCTTTAGTGCGGACCACCTTATCGTTTTAGAACCGCAATTCTTTGGAGTGTGACACAGGTTTCAGACGGTGGCGGGGTCATCTGGCGCCGACTGGGAGAACATCGCCATCATCTTGGCCCTCAAGCGGTCCATCTCTACCCTCATCTCTTGCTCACATGCCGTCATCTCCCCCTCATCTCCTCCTTGATCTCCTCCTTGGCGTGTCCTTCATGCGCTCATGCGTGCCTCCCATGATCTTCTTGTGGCACTCCTAACCTCGTCTTGGAAGTCGTCTTCTTCAGATGCCCCACCCCTCGGCAAGTGCAGGCCCTTATGGTGGGACTTCCGTCATGGAGGACAAGATGTCATTTGACCCTTGGCTAACAAAGGTCCCTGCTCTTTCCTCTGGTGACCTCCTCCTGCAAGAGGGGAGTCTGAATTAGATCTGAAATACAAGGAATGGTTGTTCGCAATGTAGTAAGTTTGCAGACTTACGATGGTGGAGACGACTTACTGCGATAGCGAGGTTTGGTACTACCACTGCCCGTCCGCGATTTCTTTGTCCTCGCTAATACCCAACACGTGCCGCTCCTCACATATGTGGGAGTAAAACCTTGCTGTCGAGTTCGCGCACTCCTCGGCTACTCGCTACCATTCTTTCTTCCCTTTGTAGCCATCTGAGCAAGGTGGTGCGGGTGCGTGTTACGCCTGGATACCAATGTTCTTCCGTCTCAGCTCCTCGCCTCGGGCGTACCCTTGATCCCGTGAACTCCTCCCAAACATCGAGTCACGAGCGGATACCTCTCGAATGGTGTACGGCCTTTCAAAGACGTACTCACTATGCATGTAGACCACTGAAGTGCCTCAAAGCCACACCCATCCTCTTCATGGCGTCTCTTTGGCATTGTTTTCATCCTCCTCTTCTATAATCCATTTGCCCTTCACCTCGTCCCACAGCCGGTTCTTCTGCTCGGCGCTAACGTCCTTTCTCCAGTCCTTAACCGTTATGGCAACCCTCTCCCTCACCAATTGGCCGAGGAATGAGCGGTACGCCCCTTGTACTTAGGAGGACCCGTGCAAACCCCCGTGGCATTGAATCGGAGAACCTCGGTGTTCTCCTATGGCCCTTTACTCGGTCCTCGGGCCTTCCTCACCTTACTCGGCCTCGACACTTGGAAGTTGGCTCGGCTCGACACTTGAAGTTCGCTCGGCCCTCGACACTTGGAAGTTGGCTCGGCTTGACACTTGAAGTTCGCTCGGCCCCTCGGGAGCGGCTAATAATTCGGTTACGTCTCATGATGAGTCAATGCTCTCTAGTTCGCCATTTTCGTTTTCTTATCGACATGGTCATATATTTGACATGAGATAAAGCAATTAAGTAGCAATTATGTGAAGTTGACAATAAATCATGTAAAGCAACAGCTCATTGACAATAAGCAGAGAAGCGAATGATCTTCAACGATGACTCCTAACCTCTAAATAGGTTTGGTCCTAATCCCATTCGAGGATATGTGGTTGAGGCAAGTTCTAAGCTTGTACAACTCGAGAAAATTTGGCAGACATCTCACGTTCTCCGGATACACGTCTCGACAACAAGTCAAGAGGGTGTGTATCAGGAGAACAACTAGGAGACGCTACCAAAATCTACTCAGTGAGTTGTACAATAGCAGAACTTCAACCACATATCCTCGAACGCCCAAAACGTGGACAATTCGAGGCGCTTGCTTATAAATATGCTATTCTAGCATATTTATAATTAACACTCTCGAACGGAGACGAGGTTCGCAACCTAAACTCTAACATATCTTTGAGATAAAAAAAGTAACATGCAATTAAGATTGAAATAACTATACCACTGGCATTACTCAAAAGTTGCTACAAGCCATCACTGCATATATAAACAAGCAATCACTGCATATGGAAAGATTATGCTATATAGAAATGTATGAATACTTTTGCAGTGCTAACTTTGCAAAATACCAGGTTTGTTGACAAAGAAGCGAGGATAAGAGCAAGATTCTATTTATAATTCCAATTAATAGTATGAAGCACATTACATAATTCAATGGAAGCATAATTGACATAATCATAGAGATGAATAACAACATGATACTAATGTCAATTGCTCTACGAATCATGTCTACAAAACCAGTTTGGTTGATAACTTGTGCTCTCAGATTTTTGGGTGAAAAATTGAAGATTGGATCTTCAATCCAATCACAAATCGGCTAGACAATTAATTTAGCAAGTTAGGCCTCAAACCCTTACCTTCCTAAGCATGCACAATAATTTATTAATGTCATAGCTTACTGTTTAAATGTTTTAAGTTCAGATTTCTATTCAGATCAGCACACGATCGCAAGCATGAATGTTGATTAGTATTCAAGTGATAAACTAACCGAACGAGCGAAGACAATATTCTAGTCGCAATGGATCTATATACTAATCGAATCAATATACAAAATCAGTTAAACAATGATCAAGATGCTAAGCGAAAGTTAATGAACAATATTGATTAGTATCGGATCGGAAGTGCTAATCGAATCAATAAATGTAGAGTAATAGCTAGCAGTTCTACCAATCCGATCAAGCTCGAACTTAAAACAAGCAATATGATATCTCTTGACACAACAGAATTTGGCAATATCGAGAAGGCTATTACTAGACAAGAATATAAGTTGACATGCAATACTAACGATCTAAGGCCTAACTCACAGATTAATTATCATACTCATTAAACAACCCATAATCATCACAGAGCACACCAATCTCAGCCCCACAAAGAAGAAAAGTAAAACCGTATATGAACTGAGAATACTCACTGAATGAATAGCACTCAAAGCTATTCTCAAGACAAGGGCAAGGCGTGGGGCGACTCGGCGTAAAGGGAAGAGTCGGCGGCACTGGGAAGAGTCGGCCTAGGGAGGAGAGTCGACGGCGTGGGGCGACTCACCGTGGGGAAGGAGGACTGGCGTGAGGAGGAGAGGCGTGGAGGCTTGCGGCGGCGTTGGTGGTGAGGCGAAGAAATCGTATGTGCGGGAGCAATTCAGGCGTGGGTGGGAGCTAGGGCAAAAAAAATGGAGGAGCGCGTAATATATATTGTTCACTCTCCCTCATTACTATCGGTTTTCCAACAAAAACCGATAGAAATACTTGTACTAGGAAAACCCTAGGAGGATATTCCTATCGGTTCTAAAGTAAAACCGATACAAGCGAAGGATAGTATTACTATCGGTTTTATTAAAAACCGATACAAATGATTATGTATACGTGTAAACTATGAATAGAACGATACAAATATAGGCACTATTTGTTTTCTTGACAAACCATGAAGTCTGAATTCTGAGATATCTCGATCAAAGAGTGAAAAGGCCATATCTTTTGCACACATAGTTAGAATTATTTGAAAGTTTGCGAAACATACTTTGTGATACTCTGAGATCTTTTCTAAAAGGATTTTGGCAAAATGAGTAAGCATTGAAAGCAAGCCCAAATTCACTTTGTAGGCATACTTTTTGGTGAAAGAGTAGAAAAGTCAAATCTTTCTCAAATAAAGTCCAAGTATTCGAAAATTCGAAATGATTTGATGTAGAGTGCCTTCTTTTTATTCCATTAAGTAGCTACATACCACAATGCATTGACAAAATTTGTGAAAGTTTCATACGTACACATAACCTTTGCAAACACATATCAAGCGATACAATGATGTACTCCTTTTATTTACAATATAACCCTTCTTGATGATCTACATGCATATAATTTCTTCCATGTGTGTCGTCGTCAATCCTTTGCTAAAACAGGCCCCATCCGCAAGCGGAGGTATTTCATCGAATTGGTCGTATTCTTCTTCATCTATGACATTTTCGACACCAACGATCCGCCGCTTACCATAAAGGACGACGTGCAACCTCGGATTGGCGGATCACGCACATAGAAGACTTGATTTGCTTGCTTCGTAAAATACGAATGGGTCATCTTTATAAGCGAGTCTGTTAAGATCCACAAGAGTAAAACCTCTCTTGTCGACCTTCACTCCATGTGGAAGTTCCACCTACTTACATCGAACAATGGAATTTGGTATATTCCGTGTCGAGCTCCCAAATTTCTTGATCACCCGTAATAAGAGTTCATTGCCATTGAGGATCCTCCTTTCGATGATGTTCATCGGACAAAGCATCTATCTTGACATCTTCTTTGTTTTGAACGAGACTCTTTGCATCGACTTTCAGATGTAAAAGGTGTACCCATTAATATCGTACCCTGCCATGTCGTACATTAAATCTAGGCCCGTCGGCCAACCATTTGATAGTATCACTAACGAGACCTCGCCTCCTGTTTGAACCATGTTAGAAATCTATCGGTGTGTTCTCGCATGATGGAAAGCTCATCCATATGTGGATTCTCTTCTCGTAAAATCGACTTGTCTTTTCGATATACCCCGCAACCACTTCTTGTCTTTGCAAAGGCTGTCGGATCGCTTTGCAATACATATCAAGCTGTGGCCTCGTTAGTTTACTTCAGCAGTTCCTTTGCGGATAATGCGCCCTCATGGCGAGATAGAGAACACCGATTGCTTGTCTTCTCCGAGATAGTCCACGCAGAACTCAATAACCTCTTGGTCCCATAACCTTCCACAATACTACCCTCGGGTTTCACCGATTCCTCACGTGGGACTTTAATATACCCATGTACCTCTCGAGCGGATACATGTAGCGTAAGAATCGGGGCCACATATCTTAATCTCTCGACAAGGTGAACAACAAGATGGACCATGGCGTCGAAGAACGATGGTGGAAATGCATCTCAAGCTAACATAGAGTCGCACCACCTCACTCAGTAAGTTGTCTAGCATATCGGGGTCAATAACTGCAGAGATCGCATTGAAGAAATATGAGCCGTGATTGCAAACTGACATCCTCGGGTAGAATATTTCGATTACAATCGGGAGCATTTGGGTCATCAAGACATGGCGATCGTGGGACTTCATGCCCAACAACTTCAAATCATCCATGGACACCAGCTTCTTAATGTTTGCGGAGTAGCTAGATGAAACTTTAATACCTTGGAGACATTTGCAGAGATCTTCTTTCTCCTTCTTGGACAGGGTGTAGCATGCAGCGGGGATGTACGGACCATTCCCATCCTCCTCTATCACTACAAGCCTGGGCCTGATTCCCATGTAGGCCATGTCGCGACGAGCATTCACACCATCCTTGGTCTTCCCAGGTATGTTCAGCAGGATACCAACCAAATTATCGCAGACATTCTTCTCAACGTGCATGACATCAATACAATGTCGGACATCTAACTCCTTCCAGTACGGCAAGTCCCAAAATATGGACCTCTTCTTCCAAATTGTCCTAGTACGAGCAGATTTACGACTCTTTCCGTACTGAAGTTCAATATCCTCCTGCGTGAATATACTTGCCTTCCACTCATAGGTGCGGGGCGAACAGACTTCCCTCTTCCCATCAAATTTGTCATCCATTTTACTGGTGTCGATGACTTCGAGGTAAAACCTCGGTGACCCATATACACGGTTTTCTTGGAATTTGGTAGCCATAGGCTCTCGGTCTCCTCTTCACCGATAGGACACGCTTTGGCTCCTTTCAGTCTGTACCCGCCAAATTACCAAGCCGAAATCATTTATGGTACAAAATACCATAGCTCGTAGGGTGAAATACTCTTTTGTATGCATCCCACACCACGACCCCTCATTCCACAATTGTACCAAATCCTCGATCAATGGTGCAAGGTACACATCAATATCATTTCCTACTGTTTGGGTCCCGAGATTAGCAAGGACATCATGATATACTTCCGCTTCATGCACAACCAAGGAGGAGGTTGTAGATACACAATGAATCGGCCACGTCTTTGACGGCCGCTCATGTTACCAAACGGATTCATTCCATCGGTACTCAACCCAAACCTTATGTTCCTCATTTCGCACCAAACTCCTCATGTTTCCAATTGATGTTTCTCCATTGAGCGAATCGTGAGGTGTCTCGGCTTGTCATCTTCCATTCGAGACTCATAATGCCAACGCAACAATTTTGCCTCTCTGGATTTGCAAACAACCGCTCAAGGCAGGGAATGATGGGCAAGTACCACAATACCTTGGCGGTGCACCTTTAGTGACCTCTTCACCATCGTTGCCTCGGCTCTTCGCTTCTTGTCGTTCACGCTTCTCCTTTTGTTTGTCTTTGAGGCGCCTTGCTGCTTGGACAAGCGTGCAGCCTCGATATGCGTTCACGGTACAAGATGCAATCATTAGGACATGCATGTATCCTTTCTATTTCCATTCCCATGGGACACAAGAGCTTCTTCGCTTCATAAATGCTTGTTGGCAACTCGTTTCATTCGAAGCACATCCGATAGAAGAACTAGAAGTGCATTGAAACTTGTATCTGTCCAGCGGTGTTTTGCCTTCGATTCGAACAATGCAAGGACCGAACCCAACTTGGTGTATTCCGCTTTGCAACTTTGTGAACAGCGGTTTGGCATCGCTTCCATCAAGCTTTTAAACTTTTGAACTCTCTTTCCGTGTAATTACCCTCCACATCCCGCAACATTTGCTCCAAATTCTCATCCTCAAACATATCATGTGCAACTCGTCATCCGGTTCCACCGTATCTTACGTTACACAGGAAGGGTACCACTGTCTCGCCGTGATGGATCCAACACGTGTAATTCCTCACAAAGCCACGTCGAATCGGTGGTCCTCGATTTGAGCCGAGTTGTTAAATCTTCTCAGTTGGTGCAATCAATGCAAGGACAATATATGAAGTTTACACCCTCCTCACAATGTCCTCTTCGCAATTTTTTGAACTCCTTAACACCCGAAATTCAGCACTCAAGCGACTTTTTCGATACATCCATTCCTTACGGTCCATCTGTAATTAAACTTCGCACAATAAATTAAGGAAAAAGCTGGAGCGACAACTAGCTATAGCTATTTTAAATATTGAGACATCATTTCAATTAATATTACCTTTGCAAAATAGTGGATAGGTTCCAAGATATATAAATGTACTCTCGATCGATACCTAGCTTCTTCCTGGTTTAAAGCTTCCAATTCCCTCGTAAGAGACATAAATTTTAACATCAACAATGATATCGGATAATCTAATTATATATATAGCTAGTGCAAGAGCTTGCAAATCTTTCTACTACAACGAAACAAAACAAGGGTACCAACGATGACTCCTAATCTCTAAATAGGTTAGGTCCTAATCCCATTCGAGGATATATGGTTAGGGCAAGTTCTAAGTTTGTACAACTCGAGAAGAAAATTTGACAGATCTCTCATTGTTCTCCGGATACACATCTCGACAACAGGTCAAGAGGGTGTGTATCCGGAGAACACCGGAGAGACGCTACCAAATCTACTCGGTTGTACAACACGACTTCGAGAACTTACTCGAACCATATATCCTCGAATCAAAAACGTGGACAATTCGAGATCGCTCATTATAAATATGCCCTTTCGTTCAGCATATTTATAAATAAGCACCCTCGAGCAGGAGACATAGATTACGCCTAAACTCTAACAGTTACCACATGATAGCAATAATAATTCCATATAAGCAGGAGATCGCACTACAAAATTAAATAGATCATGCTTGTCAAATAAAGAGTGTGAAATCTGAAAAGCACGTACACAATTCCAAAGCAACCTAAACTTTATTGACGACATATCGAAATTACGATTAAAATTGAAGGGTTTAAAGAATTACTCATATTTTGAAGAAAACCATAAAATAGGGCAAAAGAGGAATCTCCTCAAGATAGGGTTTCAATTTTGCCTCTTAATACCCACCCATAGGACTTCAAATTTTTCTCACCCAAGTATTGCTTCCAACCACACAATATGAGCTATTTTCTCGGGTGGCGGAGAAATCTCCTCTGGAGCAACAACAGATCGAAGAGTTCGAGTCGAGTGGTATATATAACCTAGCGAGGCACATCGAATCGGTTCTTTTCAAGCGATAGTGATGTCTGCAGTCATCACTTAGTCATAAGCACGAGCACATCGAGAATCGGTTCTTTTCAACAAGCGATAGTGATGTGCACGGTCATCACTATCGCTTCTATAAAAAGAACCGATAGTGATGACCATAATACATCGAATCGGTTCTCTACTAAAAGTGATAGTGATGTGCGGTCATCACTATCGGTTCTTTTCATAGAAGTGATAGTGATGATCACGCACATCACTATCACTTCTATGAAAAGAACCGATAGTGATGACCGTGCACATCACTATCACTTTTTAGTAGAGAACCGATTCGGATGTGTCCAGTGCTACATCACAATCACTTATAATCTCATAACCGATAGTGATTATTACTAACACCCCTCCGGAGTTACTTATCACAATCGTTTTTTTCGAAAAACTTAAGAACCGATACAGATAAAGTAATAGTGATGTGTCGTTCTGTAGTAGTGACTCAACCCAAGACTTTATATATATAGCCTAAAAGAATCGACCACAGTTGATTTTCAGTGTCACCTCACTAGGCCTTTCGGTGTACCCAGCTTCACACTCTTAATTATCTACTCTTACCCAATGTGGGGATTATCTGCTCTTACTCAATGTGGAGATTATAATATCTTTTTAGGACAACCTTTTCTGGCTGATTTCACACACAATAGTTGATACTGTAAATACAACTCATTATTCGAGTGTAGTTGTTCATCCTTATATTGTAGCCTATGTAGAGGGCCCCATTGGCAACACCCCTTCTCATCGACGCCCTCTACCCACCACATATACAGATTTACCAATGCCACAAATCCATAACCAACTATTGCCACATTAGTTCATCGTCAAAACCATCGTTCCTCACCACATTTGATTTATGGTTTTTCTTAAAAGCATTTTTCCATGCATCGGTGATATCACATATAACCAAATAAATATGTTGAAAATTATTAAAATGTGATCAATGAATGCTTGCTTGAAATTGGATTGAAAAAGGCGCCCTCACGTGGGTTCTAAAAGAGATCACCGATCGAATTGCATTGATTTCCTAAAATTACAAAATACCACATTTTAAGTGGTTATTAGATTTTTGCACGTTTTAAAACATCCAAACCTTTATTAAAATGTATTATTTGATTTACATCTAATGCCCTTTTTGAAATTTTAGGTATTTTTAATTTATGTCTTTTATTTAAATGCTCGATTGATTAAGTTGATCTATCTACTGGATTTTAATTAGGTAAATTTAAATGTGAATGACTTACAAATTTTAGATGAAAATTTTCTTTCTTTTTCTATTCTCTCTTTTTTCTCTTTTCATTCCTATTCTTTCCTTTTCTTCTTTTCTCCTTTTTCTTCCTTTTCTTCTCCCCTGCCTAGCAGCCTTCTCATCCTTATCCCCTTCTCCCTTTCTTCCTTCTTCTCTACTACTTCTCCTCACTCTCCTCTCCATTCGACACCTCCATCCTCCCATTGCCGGTGCCGGCCACCGGTCGCCGCTCCTCCTCCTCCTCTGGCCCCTGTCGCCAGTGCTACCATCTTCTCCCCTCCGCCTCCCTCACTTAGTCTGCACCTGCACGCCCCTTGCGCATGGCCTCCCAACCTAGGCCACGAATTTTTTAAAAAATATTATAGAAATAATATGCCAAAAAAGTAATAGAAATACCTCCAAAATGCGAGAAAAAGTATATCGCAATTCTAAATTACGACAAAGCTCTCTGTCGCAATTAGGAATTGCGACAGAGAGGTGTCGCGACTGTTGAGCTCTCTGTCACAATTTGGAATTAAGATAGAGGCCTATCACAAACCGTTGAGCTCTCCGTCGCAATTCCAAATTGTGATAGAGAGTGTAAAACCGTCGGCGCCTTTTTAAATAATATATATTTTTTAATAATTGCAACATTAATACGTAGAATGAAAAAATTACAAGAATAATATACCATAGCCAAATGGTGTGGCGAAATAGCAGTTATCGCCATATGGTTGGGCGAAAATGCTATTTTCACCAATTCATTGGGCGATTATACGTTAATCCATGATTAGAATGCGATTTGAACCAAAAAGACAGCGAACAACCTATTTTCACCAAATGGTATGGTGAAAATAGGTATTTTCACCACACCATTTGGTGAAAAATATTATTGCCAAATGGTGTGGCGAAAATAGTATTTTAGCCACACCATTAACAAAAATGGGTTGCTGCTAGTTGCAATCTGAGAATTGTAGAATATTAGAAATTTAAAGTATGAAAATTGTAGAATATTAGAAAATTAAATTTACGCCAGATATTTTTTACATTGATTTTGTTCAAAAATTCGCTGTAACTTTTGAGCGTTAACGAATTTTTTTTAGTATGACAATTTTTTTCAAATTGAAAAAATATACCATGCTCTTCCTCCGTACTCCTCGTCGCCCTCGGTGAAAAACCACCCTCTCTAGCCCGTGAAAAACTGCAACCCACGCTACCTTCGCCAAGGATTTGGTGCCAGCCCACCTCCGTCCTGCTGATTGCTACGCTGTCGCGAGGATAAGTCATGTAGTATTTAACAAAATTATTATTCAATGTCTTTTGGTTGGAAAAAAATTCATATTTGTTAGTGATAATTCATGTAGTATTTTACAAAATTATTATTCAGTGTCTTTTGGTTGACAAAAAATTCAAATTTCGCTGTTCTTCATTCTCTTTGACGACAAATTCCATGAGAAATCATATTAAAATACTGAATAAATCATTTATATTACAAAGCATAATACGTTTGACAACTACAGTAGTACAGCATGTGAACAACACGATAGATACAGAAAGAATTCATATAATTGGATACAACACAGATACATTTCACAGAATCATACATTCTATGGCTATAAATCTTGGAATAGGGAATTCGAATGGTCAACTAGATATCACAAAACGAGGGTGGGAGAGGGAGATTAGAGAGAGGGCGATTCTCAAATCAGAAGTTACTGCAGAAAATAAGGTAGGCCATACTCTTTATTACAATTTAAAACTAGGAGGAGTATAACTTGACGTATACTAAGTGCATCGAGGCCACTTCCCCTTCGCCCATGCATCTGATGGGGCTTCTCTGGCACGATGTGACCTCTCTCTCTCGACCTCCTTCTCCTCTGCTTCTTTCTACGCGCCTCCTCGCGTGCGGTATCACGCTACTCTTATAGTTGCCGCCTGAGCTCCTCGTCCCAGTTGGCTTGATCAAGGAGCCTTTGATTTTCGGGGCTGATCTCCATGTCAAATCACTGCTCAAATTCACACAGTGGCGGAGGCAACTGCATAAAACATAAATTAGCAAAGTTTCATGTAGAAATATTATGAAACACGTATGATTATTTCTATCTAGCAATTTTTTAGGCTCTTCTCCGGTGGATCGAAGGCGTAGTTGCAGCACTTCTAATACCTCCTCCTCCAAGTTGTAATTTCCCAAGAGCAGACAAGTCTGCAAGGATCTCTGCACGTACACATCAGTGGGACAACCCCGCGAGGTAGGAAGAGGTCTTGGTACGCGACGTTGCGCGGCCAGTCCAAAGTGCCTCCCTCTTCCTTTGCTTTCCCCTTTTCCTTTCCACTTGCACGCCTCGGTATTTTGGATTGATCCTCTACTTCTTTTTATTCTTTCCTCCCTCTCTTTTTTTCTCTTCTCCTTTCCTTCTCTCTTCTTTTCTCTCTTATCTCGGTTCTGCCTTTCCTCTTGGTCTCGCTCGGTGAGAAGGAAGGAAAGCAGGTGGTATAAAGGGTAGCTATCGCCCTTACATAGGGTTGGGTGCGCTGCCTCTGTCGCCCACCAACAATCGATTTATTATCTATCGTCCATTCATCTGAA
Organism: Guadua angustifolia; assembly: GCA_036346375.1. Lineage (NCBI taxonomy): Eukaryota > Viridiplantae > Streptophyta > Magnoliopsida > Poales > Poaceae > Guadua > Guadua angustifolia. The sequence goes on along the minus strand of JAYEVE010000073.1, from coordinate 2,405 downwards.
AAAGCGAGCTACAGCGTGTTGTCGTTTCATTCTTAAAAAGCGGTGGGTGGCAGGGTGTTGTCATTTCGCTCTGAGGTCGCCAGTGTCTTGTTCGTCGGTCTGAGATGAGTAGTGCTTTGTCGCTTGGTGGTGTGCAGTGTTGTCGAATCAGTCTGAGAAAAGTGATAGTATCGTACTATCACATCGCACTGAGAAAGCTGTTGTGTGCGCCTTCCAATCGACGTGATAAAGCTGATAGTAATGTGTTTGTAAATAGCACTGATAAAACTGATGTATGTGTTGTCCAATCGGTCTGATAACTGATGCATTACGAAATGTAAAGTTGATATTTTAACAGCACAAAACGTAATGAACAAAATAACATATGTAAATATTACATAAGCTAACAAAGTAAAACAGGCTAGCTTGCGGCCCTACGCGGTGCGACTCCTCGTGTGCCTCCCTGGCGAGGTCGCTCTGCGCAAATGTTGGGAGACTACTTAGTTGACACAATTTTAAAGACGCTACATTACATGACAAATGGAAAAAGCGGGCTGCAGTGTGTTGTCGAATCAGTCTGAGAAAGCTGCAACGTGCTTGCTATCACATCGCATCGACATCGGAAAGGTTATGTATTGCATCGGTATCCGGTGTTGTGTTGTCACGTCATCGGAGAAAGCAAATGTAGGAAACGATGAGTAAGGTAAAAAAGCGATAACAGCACTATTAACACTGTAAAACAGTACATAGTATAAAATATAAATAGGACGATAACCTAACAATGAGTTACTAATTGGCCGCACCCCCTAATGTTGACCGTGACCTGCACCCCTACCACGACCTCTCTTCATCCTACATGCTGAAGTCGGTGCATCGTTCAGAGGGCGTGTGTGAAGCCCCTACGATGGGCGCGCCTGCCCGTAGTCTGAAGGGCTATACCGCTGCACCGGTCAACGCTCGCGGGGAAGCACTAACACAACTAGCCGTTCAAGCACTATCAAAACTGGCCGTTCAAGAAATGTATGGCAATGACGATGGTGATTTCGTGTCACCTCCACCTTGATGTTCAAGCACTATCAAAATTGAAGGACAGGTACCTCCTAACCTAATAAATGACGATGACGATGATTTCATGCCTCCTAGGCCATAGAATGTATGGTTCTGTGACATCCAATTAACTGTTCGAATTTCGTATTTCAAGATCCATGGCCGTAGAATATATGATTCTGTAACATGTACCAGTATTGTATTCCAGTTTTATGAATTTTTTCTGTATCTTTGGTGTTGTCCAATTTGCGACAAAGGTAATTGAAAAAAGCATGTTTGGTACGCATGGCTGCAGTGCTGTGTATCGATCATGTACACGTATACTATATAGAACTACCTAGAACAGTGTACTACTATTCTAAATTGTCCATGTGAGTTATTGTTTAGTTATGCCACTTTGGATTGTCGTTCACCTGCATGTCGCCGCGGAAGGGCAACCAGAGGAAGAGGTCATGCATGCGCCCTGATCTCGCCGGGCAGCCTGGGGCCGCGGGTCGGCGTGCGCGCCACCTGGGACAGCGCCATCGAGTCCTCATGCGATGCCACCGGCCGTGGGAAGGGCCGTGCTGATAGTTACGATTTCGACGTGCAGGAGAACGGAAGCTTTGCTATATTTGCCCATTCACACTTTTTTCATCTTTGGTTTCCTTTCTAACCACACAAGTACTTACATGCATACTTGTCATCTACCGTACTCTCATAATACAGTAGACCGTCGGTACCATACCCACGTGACAAATGAGCTACAATAATACCGATGGGACCAGCCGCCTGTCGTGCTTTTCGGAGGGATACCACGGTGGACGGCGCCACTGCGATGCCAACAACCTACCACGATAGGAGAATATGGTAGATGATATATATCGCCTGCTAATACTTTCACGACCGAGAAGAAGGTTAAACTTATAATTTCATTCAAAGATGGTGAAAGATGAAAAAAAAATGTGCGAAGGCAGAAATGGATTAGGGGAAGTTGGTGGATCGATACGAGGGATGGGCGCGGACTTTGGAGACGACGGCCGGTGGATGGCGCAGGATTGGCAAGGAGCCAAGGACAGTGGATTTGCCGGCGAAGCTTTTGGCGCCGGTAGACTCCGGCGGTGGGTAGCCTTCTGTGCAGTGGCCGAGCCCCGCGCGGAATCCACGCTTCAAAATTCGCGCAATCCGCGGCGGACGGGGGTACGCTCCAGAAGGCTGAAGATTCCTCAGCATTGGAGAAGAAACCGCAAGTGCATAAGACGACGGTTTCAACCTTGCAGGGTCACCTTTCTGGCATGGCATTTGCAGTGGCAAGAAATCCGAGCACAGTAAATTAACAAGTGGTGCAGCCAATTTCTGATCCATACTTACTACGCCGCGACAGAACATACAAGGTTAGG